>OZ020309.1:22702180-23390678 GCA_963971305.1 Arcuatula senhousia | reverse complement strand
GCTTTTTTCATTCTGAATAAGCAAAAAAAAAACACTATTATTCCACTTTTCAGGGGCTGCAATCCCTATAAGGGGCTATCTGACAACTTCGACCCTATGGAGACTTTTGTAGAGCTAAATGAGCTAAACATTTAAGCAAGCTACATCTTTTTCCTATCTGCAATAGTTTTCATTATATAGGCCAAAAACACCATTTTTGCCTTTTAGAGGCTGTAAGCCCTATAAGGGTTTATCTGACAACTTTGACCTTATGGAGACTTTTGTAGAGCTGAATGAGCTGAAAATGTAAGTAATCAACAGCTTTTCTTTATCTGCAATAGTTTCCATTCTATAGGGCAAAAACATGAAAAAAACGCTATTTTTGACCTTTAAAGGGCCATAACCCCTATCAAGGGTCATCTGACAACTTCGACCGAATGGAGACTTTTGTAGAGCTTTTGATTCTGAAGAGCTTACGATTCTTCGGATTTTTTCTATCTGGTATAGTTGCTGAGTTATAACCCATTTTAAGTGATTTTACGCTATGTCCTATTTTTAGTAACAACGGTCATGTTTTTTATTGAATCATTTTAAAATTTTGTTGCTTACATGTTATATATTATTCCTGCAAAGTTCCAGTAAAGTTGGTTCAGTGGTTTCAGATAAGAAGATTTTTGAAATTTTTAACGGACGACAGATGACGACAGACGACGGACACATAGTGATGGCATAAGCTCACATGGCCTTCGGCCAGGTGAGCTAAAAAGGTTAGAGGTGACTATCCTTAAGGAGATACGCACCTGAAAAAAAAGTAATTAAATCTTGCTAAATTTCTTATATGTGATTATTAAGACATGATTTTAGAAATAATGAAAAGAAAAAAGGAGGTCAATTGGTAAAATTATTCCCATGCTTTTTAATGGGTAAAGGTAGAGGATATCGAAAATATTCAAAATATTTAAAACCACAGGATCGTTTCTCCTAACGTGTAGAATCTAGGGCTCAAGTACGATCAGCGTTCCAGTCCGTAAACTTATTTCATTAAATACGCCAGTAAAAGAATGACTTCACCGTCATCAACGTTATCACCAAGGACACTATATATATCTTTAAGATAAGTTCAACTTGTAAATATTATTTAAGTAAGGCAAAAATGACGAGTAAAAACTAGCATGTGTAAAGCAATATGCACTTTTTGTTGCTGTTAATTAAACAGCTTTGTTTTAATTTTCACATTTTCTCTTTTCATTTATAGTTTTGAGAATTTGCTTGAGTTAACAGTTTCGGATATTTAGACTTTGAAAAATGTTTTGCTTTTATGTCAAAAGTAAATAAACAGCTTCCTTTGGGAATCCGTTAAGGACCTGATCTCTTTGATAGCCTGTTAAATTGTATCTCAGTTCGAATCCAAGACTAATGTATACTTAGTATTTTACAAAAGAGAGGCAATGAATATGTTTTATTATTATAAAATTTACTCATTGAAATACATACCCTGAGTTTTTTCTGCTCGTTTTTGTATTTGAAAATTTTTAAGGACGAATTTTATTAATAGCAAAGTAATACTTATCACCAATTCCAATGATTAGTAAAGAATGGATATTGTATTGACAGGGACAACGCCTATAGTAAAGTTTGACTTTATTTGAATTTCAAATAGCGCACTCGGTAAGGAGTTGTATGCACAAAATAATTTTCACACAGGTGAAATATCCTTTGAAACTAAGACATAGAAATATTTTACTTTTGAAATCATAAACTTAAAGTCAATAATCAACAAATCATAAGTTTTCAGCAAAAATGATATTTTTTGCCTTTGAAATAGACAGAACAACTGTCTATTTACGATCACACAAGAAAAAGCGATTTTATTACAGACAACCGACTTCGAAAAAAAATATTTTAATAACAAAAATCCAAAGGAAAAGAAAACGATGTATAAATGTAAGGGATCATTATCTTATATGACAATTATATAAATTACAACGTCTATCTTTAACTGCTTTCATATTAAAATGTACATTGAACCGTTTATTCATTAAAAATCCGTATTTTGATAGAGGCTTCAATTTTCATATCATTTTTTATGATTATAGGTTAGTAAATACTATGGCTTATCCTTTAAGCCACAAAACACCTGTCAAATTACAAAGAAGGAGTGGACAAACATCAATGAGATGAAAATGAAATACTCCGATTATGTGAATTATCGTGATCTTTTTACAGTCATGACAGTTGTCAGATATTTTCATGATTTTACACTAATTACTTGTTGATTTTTATCTATCAAATGAGTAAGGTATGGGTTTGTTATCTTCTTGTGATGAACAGCAGACCTTCACAGGCAACAAATATGTTGCACAAGCAATTTCTGTTAATCTTTTTGGAACAATTTGGTATACTCATTATGAACACATTTTGCTGGTTTTTGTTACTTTTTTAATGCTGCGTTTCTTCGTAATGTTTTAAAGAGAAAGCCAGAAGCACAAATTCAATCACAAAATCAGCACATCATGCAAAAAAAATACAGTACAAACAAACCACAACCAACATCGTTATCAAAACCATGTCATTGCTTGAGCAGACTGGTCTGGTTTTCAACAACCGATTAAGAGTTGGGTTAGGATTGACTATTCTTAACCTGTATTTCGAACCAAAATCTGTACTCATCTGCGAAATAGAAATCCCGTTTTATCGACATTAAAAGGTAAAAATCATGACTTGATGTTAACATCTTTTATTTTATTTTACACGTTATCTTGATTTAAAAGATATCTTTTCATATCATACTAACATAATAGAATGTATATAATACATCTTCTGCACACGAAAGTAAGATAACATTATAAAAAGGAGTATTAACTATATCAGTGTATATTATCGGGTTCTTATTTTCCATTATTCCTCACTTTTATAAACATTTTGTGTTTCAAAACGCATACAGTAACTAAGTGTTAAATCTATATTTTAACACATGTATGTTCATCGTATTGTAAAGGTTTGTCGCGACTAATTCTTGTCATTTATATTTCATAGTTGATCCAGATAAGTCCCCGTCTATGGTTTGTATAAGTTCTGCATATATCGATAATTATAATGTAAATTATTATAGATAATTATCTTAATCTATTTCGAATGATACTATTAATGGAATATACTATCAACTTCTGACCAGGAATTTATTTAAGGGAGTACGCGCCTGAAATTTTTTGTAATTAGAAGTTATTTAAAATAGAAAATTTGGATAGAATAGCTCGAAATAGCTAGACTTTATGAAAAAAGTTTTCAAAAACATGGAGCCATTTTTGAGATATCAGCACCTAAAAATATGGCGGGAAAAAAATCTTCTCTAGATTTTACATAAGAATTACATTGACAATTATTCTCCTTTTTTAACATAGCGATTATGATAAGAATTGGTTGAAATTTTTAAAAGATGTTTATTAGGACCTTCTCTAATTAGTTCTGAACAAATATTAGGAAAACATGTTGGAAAATTTTTAATGCATTTGAATGGATAAAAGCTGAGATAATCCTGAAAATGTTCAATTTCTGAGGCTCGTACTCCCTTAAGTAACACCACAACGATACCGATGAACACAAGATTTCCAAAGGTTACAAAAACATGAATAATAATAAATGAATGATAATGGCATTGAAAGCATAATTAAGCATAATTTCAATAATTTGCTATCAAGTATTTCACTTGTACCATTTTAAAAATAATATTTTCGGCGTAAGACATATCTCACATGACGTCGAATCGTTCAAAGATTTGTGCGCATATGTTGATATAATCTACGATGTATTTAAGGGTAAATGTAAGCGCTCTGTCCGTGAATTATCATTTCATGTAATATCTACGATTCTGAATAAGTTAATCATTTTGACTGAGAAACTATGACTTGAATGTTCAGATGCTTATTCTGGAATGGTTTAAATAAGCAAACTATGTGTCCGATAAGCAATATGATTCACTAAAGATGTTGGTGTTTCAAAGACCAACTTATTCAGCTTGCTTTTTATTGGATTGGTTAATAATAAAGATGAGTGGGCAAGAACATATATTATATGAAAAAAACAACTAATACTGTTTTAACGTAGAACTTTGACATTCAGTTTTGTGGACAGAGAAAACAACATGGCAAATATGACAGACAATATGACTATGAGCAGCTTTAGTAACTCGGCTTCGAACCATTCAGAAGCTCTGAATTCTACAGACATGTCGTATCAAATGATTGTCATAGACTTTAGACAATGGTATAAACATGAGTATGAATTCGTTCTATATGGATACGTCATACCATTCTGGGCAGTTTTTAATTTGAGTCTGTATACTTTTATGATCGTCATTTTCGTTAAATATTCAATGACGTCAAAATCACAGGTGTGTCTCATTATAATTGCCGTACTTGACGTCTTTACAGTCCTGTGCATGGCCACAATGTGGTTTTATTTTTTCGGCGTATTAAATTGGAGGTACTTTTTACCATTTTCGTGGTGCAGGGTGTATCAATATATGACTGAAGTTATTCCTCAGACTTGTAGGGCAGCCTCTTTGTATATATCTGTATTCCTTTGTATTCAGAGATACATAGTAATAGGACATCCATTCAAAGCAAACCAAATATGTACAAAGAGAATCTTTATCATCTGTATAGTGGCATGTCTTTGTTTAGCCGTTGCTAGTAGGTTGATGGGGTTCATACATTACGAATTTTTTGGATTGATTAAGCCCGACCCTTACAAAGTAAATGAAACCATTTTAGCATGTGCCATACGAAAACCGTTCTGGATGAAGATCCCATTTTTCGACTATCTTGCCATAGATCAGGTGGTTGCTTCAGTAGTGAATACATTAGCTGCTTCGTTTATGTTACTTCTAGCAGAAATGTTTTTGATAAACGCTGTACGAAAAGCAAGATTATCGAGAGGAAAATTAACAAACGTTTCGTCTAGCAGTTCTTTAAAGTGTAAAAAAAGGGAGACTCAAATTACGAATACAACACTATTTGTAACATGCTCGGAATTAATTTACGAGTTATGCATGGCTTTTGCGTATATAAATGATATCATATTTTTGTTCTATCAAATTGAAATTATCCCAAAGACCGACTTTCACTTGATGGCAACAGTTCTATACTTTCTACTGTTATTGATTTTACCATTGAATTTTATTGCCGTTTGCTGTTAAAATGAAGACTTCAGATCACATGTACAATCATCGTTCCAGTTCTTACATTTCTTAACAATGTCAGGAAAAATGACTTCAACCACATCAACGATATCAAGTAGTCATGGTAGTTTAACGTACTCATCAAGTGACAGGTTACCTACACCACAGAGTTCAGTTCAACTAGTAAGCATCGTTACGATAAGCAAAAGTAATAATTCAAACTAACAGCATGAACAGTGTGCATTATTTGTTTCACATTTGTCAGATAGTGATGCATTTTAAGGGTAATAAAGTCATATCTTACAACTCTGTATAACAGTTTGTTTTTGTCTCGCCTGTTACTTTTGTTGCTGAAGGCGAGACATAGGTATGACTTTTCGGCGGCGGCGGCGTTAACTTTTTTGTGAGACTTTTGTGGAAAATGAATTACAAGAAAAGTTCAATAGCTAGGCATCTTATATTTGGTATACAGACAATTGGCGTTATGGTTGACGCAACTGGTACCATGCTGTTTGACACTGACCCCAATTTAATGGTTCAGCGACTCTGTGAACTTAGATGGGGTTTTTTTTCGGGCCACAAAACCCCTTATAAGGTATTTTGTTGAAAATGAATTAAGTGAAAAGTATAAAAGCTAGGCATCTGATATCTGGTATAGAGCCACTTTGGGTTAAGATCTATGCAACTGGTGCCATGTCATTTGACCCTGACACCATTTTCATGGTTAAGTGAATCTGTGGACTTGGATTATGTTTGGGGTCAAAAAACCTCTTTGTTAGACATTTGTGGAACATGAATTAAGTGAAAAGTATAATAGCTAGGCATCTGATATCTGGTATGCAGACACCTGGAATTATGGTCCAGAATTATGGCAGCTGAAACCATGCCCTGTGACCTTGACACAATTTTCATGGTTCAGTGACTTTGTGGACTAAGATGATTTTTGGGACAATTAAAACTTATGTGGAAAATAAATTAGGTTAAAGGTATAATAGCTAGGCATCTGATATTTGGTATACAGATCTTTGAAGTTTCGGTCTACACTACTGACACAATTTTGTGTGACCCTGACCCCATTTTCTTTGTGAATATAGATGATTTTTGGGTGGAAAATGAGTTAAGTGAAAAGTATAATATTATAGCTAGGCAACTGATATTTGGGGATTTGCATTGGGTATACACAATTGACATCACCATGTAATGTAACCTTGACCCCATTTTTATGGTTGAATGACTTAGTGAATGTTGGTCTTTTTCATTGTTTCTCAATAACTATGGTATCTAGAACACATTTAAGACATTTTTGTGATGGTTAAAGGAATTCTGTCATCTGTCACATGACTTTGACCTCAACTTTTCTGAAATCCCGGCTAGACCTTCAATGAGTTCTGTGATGGTGCCGACAGGCGAGACATACTTTAGTGTGAACTCTTGTTTTTAATTTATAGATGCTTACGAATTCTATTTAAAAGCATTTTGCATACGATAAACTATAGTACTTGGTGTACACATTTCCATTGTGGTTGCAGTCAATCATAATTCGGGAATATAGGCAGGACGCTTTTTGAAAATTAAATTACATTTTCTAAAGAAAAAAGTTGAGATGTTATTAGTCATAATTAAGCAAGCATTTTAAAACTGAATATAACATCAAACGACGAGCAGTTCTTCTCAAAATTAATATTCAAAAAAATTACGAAAAGTAAAAAAAAAAAAAAAAAAAAAATCACTGAAAAAGGTCCCCTCCCTCGAAAATCCTATTTCGATAAATACATGTATAAGAGTTACTTTGATCTGGTATTTTTTTACTTTATCATAATTCAATAGCAATTCTGTTGCTTGCTAAACTGATACCCCCGCTTCCATAATTATGGCTTGCACACAAACTTATTACATGTACAACTATTTTTAAAACATGAAAGTGTTTAAAAGAAGGAAAAAAGAATGAAATCGTTCTACACATTATCATACTATTAGAATAAAAAGGTCGGTGGAAAAGTGAAGGGTGAATGAGGCGTGAAAATTTAGTCGATATAATGCACTTAAGGTAGACAACAAAGGGTTCCTTTACGTGCGCAAAGCGGGGCATTCTCCGCTCAATATATTAAGCACAGACCGGACGTCAGAATTCGTCACCCGCAATATACTAACACATCTCCACATGTTCTTTGGTATTCGCGTATCAGAAAACTGTCACGAAAACTTAAATATTAAAATATTGTGGTGTGCTTTCCTATTATCGAAAATAAAAACAGAAAAGTTTTTTGGCCTAATTAAAATATGTGATTAATTGAACATGTTGAATGAATATTTAAATAATGCAAAATTCTGTCCCGGTACTTCTACACATTAGTGAAGTCACATAGAAAAGGCAAAGAAATAAATTATAAAATAGTTAAAATAATATATTGAACGATTGACAGAATATTTTTTTATGGTTGATGAGGCTATTTTCTGGTCCTTGTTTTGCATGCACGTCTTTTTCAAGATAGATCATACGATTTTTTTTATAAAACTGTCTTGGAAAAACAATTAAAATAAGCAGTTTATAGACTCAAAGAATAAAACAGGACTATTTCAGAGAGTGGTCACTCTTAGTATATCATGACTATGTAAAATGCAGAGGTACCAAGGGGATATCCGAATGTCAAAAGTCCGAAAGGGCAGAGACAAAACCAGTAAACACTAACAAGAACGGGATAAAAACAGACAACATGTAAAACATGTAAGAAACACAAAATAACTGAATATCAATCAACAACGCGAACTCCAGTGGAAACAAGAGTGAACTCAGGTGCTCCGGAAGAGTAAGCAATTCCTGTTTGCTATAGCACACCCGTCGCGTTGCCAATAGTCCATTCAGCGTGTCAAATCGGTAAAGGAAGACAAAACAAAACCCTATGACAAACCAACATCTGCACTCATCTGAGAGATCGAAATCCCAAATTTGTCTATAAGTGCATGATGTCTTCCGTAAAATTGCTTGAGTGAAGACAGCAACCGATGAGCAACATAACCCTGTGTGAGCAAGTTTATTTTAAAACAAATTGTCCCATTTTCAATATTATATGCTTACATTTTTGAGGAGAATTTATTTTATTTTATTCAATTGTCTCAGATATTGCTGGACTAAGCCTGTATATATTATATCGTTTATTGTGTTGTTAATCGTATGCTATTTGAATATCTATGCACCAGTGGGATGTTACGTCGGCATATCTAAGAATCAGATGGACAGGCCAACCTGAATAATACAGTCGATATATTTTACTTCCTATAGTCGCTACATTCCGCCGAAGTACACGAAGACGAACAGCGCTTGAATTATTCCAGTTGAGATGGACCCGTTTTGAATGCATAAAAAGGCACATGTGCACTTTATGCATGCATCCCGTTTGTAGAATGGCAACATGTAACTTTTTGATGCTTGAACATGTATGTTACTTAAAAGAATCAAATAAGCACTACCTTGAGAGATGACATATTTATTTAATACATATGATTTTACACAACTTAAAGTTTTAAACATAGTAGATATTCGAAATTTGATACACAATACGAGGACAAAAACGACAGACATGGCAAATTTAGAAAAACCTTCTCATTTAAAAAAAATAGAAAACTAATTAAAATGGGTTCAAGTTGGTTTAATCGTATATTATATAGCAAGAATTTTAAACGAACACGATTTAATCCTAAAGCAATTTAAAACTAGTTCGAATCAAAGCACCAGAGCAAGCACGCCTTTGGAATAGCTAATAGAAAAAAATTGAAAAAAACAATTATAGGCGACACATGCGTGGCATTCAGTTTTTTATTTTGTAAAATTTCTCGGTCTTAATAGTGCGTGATCAATATTCAGTGGACTTTTCCCGACCTTTCATTTTCTTCAGAAATGGGAGGGGGTCGCCCAAACCGCTCGACCTTCCCTTTGATTATGGGTTTTTACTATATATCAATTTTTGCAGCCTGCCTTCTTTATTTCAAAGCACCATCCAGCTGTTTTTTCATAATTGTTGGCATCCTACCTTTTTATTTTTCATTTTACTATACCCCCTAAAAATCAAATAGTCGTTCCCTTAGTGTACTTATTCTAGAATATAGCTAGTATTTTATTATAAAATACTTTTAACATTTCAAGTGTAGAGGAATATGACGAGCGAAATGATCCCAATTGCCTACAACCGTACACAACTCAAGATTCAATTACCTACAACCATCTACGTCTACTTAGAATCATTCCTTTATAATGTATTATTGATTGATACAGCTTATATTTCAGAGAGTATCTGTACTTTTGGTGGTTGTCTTGTTACTTTTCGAATTTCAAAGATATCAGTACATAATTACCCAAATCGGCTGATTATACAAATTATAATGTCAATGCTGTAGAGATAGGACGAAACACAAAATAAACTCACACACATCATTCAAACACTGTAATGAGCAAGGCCAACATCTAAATCAGAAACGAAAGTAAGCCCAGGTTCTCTGGAAGTATAAGCAGTTTCTGTTTGTTGTAGTATAAGATACACACTTCACACTGTCAATGATATTCGTTTAGGTTTTATCAAATAGGGTTAGGAATCATAACACAAAAACGCATTAACAAACATCGCTCTGCACATCAAAGAGATCGAAATTCCGTATTTGTCTAAGAGTATACATACATCTACATGATGCTCCAATAAAATTTGTCACAACACCAACCTAAAGGAGCAAATAAAATTCACTCAAAAATGGTATCATGATATATCCCAAATGTTCTGTTAATAATACATACACGTATGAATCGATTTGTCGCTTGTACAAAAGCATGCATTATCTAAATGCCTGGGGACATAGATTTTCCCCCAATCCCCCGTCCGAGAAATTTGTTTTGCAACCGTTTTGCAGGCAATATACTTTTTTTTCACAATCAATGTATACTCATCGCTAAACAATGTTGAGGAATTATTACTTATGACTAATGACAAGGACATAATTTCATCAATCAAATTCATATGCAGAAATCCGGATCAGCAGGATCAGCAATTTTGTTCTATGAAACAACTCCTCCCCCCCCAAAAAAAAATCCAATGAATTGTCTAATACCCGTATATTTGTATTGTTTCGTTTTGTTAGTTTCATTTTAGGAATGGAATCATTATATTCAGGGGTGGATCCGGAATTCATAATCGTCTATCCAACTTCTTCGACCAAGCAGAATCTTTTATTTACCTCAGTTAGTTGAAGGTTTAATCAACCAAAAGTTTTTTTCTATCTGCAATAGTTTTCATTCTATAGGCCAAAAACAAGAAAAACGCTATTTTTGAGCTTTTTAAGAACCATAACCCCTATAAGGGGTCATTTGGCATCTAATGGAACTAATGGAATCTTTTGTAGAGCTCAATCAGCAGAATGTTTAAGCAAGCAACAGCTTCAATAAGTTTTTTTCTAAAGAGCAAAATCATGAAAAACCACTATTTTTACCTTTAAAGGTCTTAACCCATAAAGTTGCATCAGATTTTCTCTATCTCTTATACTTTTTGATTTACAAACCAAAAACAGTACTTTGACCCCCTGATCTACTTTTAGTAGTGGCGGACATGTATTTTGAGGGATCATCAAAAATCAAAACTCTTTTTTTGTGCAGGACATCCTTAGGATCGATCATACCAAGTTTCATTTAATTCTCCCCAGTAATTTTAGGAAAAGATTTTTTAAAAATGATTAACAGTGGACAGGGACAAATCTCAATAAGTAATTAGTAAAACATGAAACTATCAGACAACTGTCATGACTGTTAAAACTCACGATAAGCAAGAGTATCGGAGTATTTAATTTTAATCCTTAATGTCTGTCCTTTCTTGTAATTTGAAATGTGTGTTGTGGATTAAAAGATAAAGATTATATTAAAATATGCATCTGACCCAGCCATGAAAGTTAACTTATGGTCGACATATGTGCATATGTCACACAACACTTGAACATAATTGTTGTATGGAACTCGAAAGAAATGTGTATTTTCAGAGAATGAATCAGAGTGTCGTCACATTTTATCTGTTTTCTGTATTTCAAAAGCATCTTGGATAATTGAAATACATATCTTTATATGTTCAACCCATGCAAAACTCTTCGTATTTTCAATGGTTCTTTCATTTACGTCACATTTTTGACTAACAATTTACATTGTCAATTTTTCAAAAAAAGCGATTTTTCCCCTATCTTTTTATTTTTAACAAAATATTTTTCAACGAAGGCCAGATATGATCAAATCAAAAACCCAAACAGTAGTTTTGTAAAGAGCACCCTTACAAATGGAGTATCAATTTTAACATGGTTGTCTCAGAAAATAAGATTTTTTAAAAGTTGAACGGACGACTGGCGAGTGCTAAGCGATGGCGATTTTTTGCCAGCTAAGCTGAAAAGTTCAATCATATTTTTTATTATTAGGTCCGATTTATATGACACTGAAATTCCTGTTCAACGTTTAGCATTGATTATTTGTGTAAGATCAATTGTAAAGAAGATCATATATATATGAAATATTTGACGTGTAACATTAAACACATTGAACCAGATCCTAGATACACGTTTATCACATGAAAAACATTTAGATCAATTTTGAAGCAGATTATGGTTCAACGTTCAACTTTCGAAAAATTCGCAGTTTGATTTTTAAACAGATTCTGATTCAACGTTAAACATATGAAACTTTTCATAGATTTATATTGATACACATTATGGTTCAACATGTTCAACGTTCAAAACTCTAAAATTCTAAACTCAACTTTTTAAACGATGTTCCTTAGTTAGACGTTCAATCTTCGAAATAAATAGTTAAGGATTAAACCAGATTCTAGTTCAACGTTCTAAAAATTCTTTGAATTGTATAACGATATTATCGGTTCATGTTCGGTTCATGTTCGATATAATAACATATTGTCAGTAGTTTGAACGGTTTATTAAACATTTGACAACGTTAAAGTACCTTAATCAAGGTATTATTACTTTTGAAGTAAGATCTCGTACAATTATCTGAATATATGATACATTCAACCATAGGTTAGTTCTAAAGCACCAACCACCTGTCCAATCAATAGAAAGAAGGAGCAACTATCAACTTAAATTATTTTTAGAATCCACCAATCAGCTTAGTAAATAAAAGTGTCAAAAGTCCGAAAGGTCAATGACCAAACCGGTAAACACGAACAAGAACAGCACGAAGAAACACAAAACATAAAATCAACTTAACAGAAATCAACAACGCGAACCCAGATGCTAAAATAGTGACAACCCCAACATTTACTTTCTTTTGTAGACCAAATAGCGACACTTTTAACCATACATGTATCAAATATCAAAGAAGCAGGAGCAAAGTGTGCTGTTTGTTACAAAACAAATTAAAATGAGAGTTTCAGAAAAGATATGCTTGTGCAAACCGGTAATATTTACGGACAATACATTGAATAAGTATTAGTTTCAACAGAAATTTAAGAGAACTAACTAAATAGGTTCTTTCTTTGACGATTTACATTTGATCATGATAATAACGGGTAATTCCGTCCTTGAAAAGGTTGAAACAGAAAAATATTTTTAAACTTTGAAAAAAATATTCTGAGTATGATAGGACATTGTTTTGTTAACAACTCACCATAATGTGCTTTTTAAAAGTCTTCGATGTGTTGGTACCATAACGCGGGGCCAGTTCGGACAGTAAAGATGGTGTTGTATTAAGCCATTTTCGCGTATAAAAGTTGAGTTATGCCTAATTATAAGCTAAAAAACAGCAAAAGGTCAAGAATTAGTACTAACTTGAATTTAAAAAACAAACAATTTGTTGAGTGGTAAAGTTGCATCTTGACAAAACACAAAGGCTTTAAGGTAAGTTCTAAGACAGCCATTATAAGGCAAAATCTTTCCGGAAACAAGACAACTTTCCCTAATAATGCTGGAAATGATGAGTAATGAGTGAAACCTGTCAAAGTATTAGAACCAATCTTTCTAACATTAAAAAAATTCTCCATGACCAACAGAAATTGTTTTATTCTTGAATGTCTAAGTTATTTAGACGCATTTAAATAAAACACACACCATATTGCGCATCTGGTATACAAGTAAGTTAAGATACCTTTGTTAAACGAAAATTTCTATTATAAGCCAAATTTGCACAGGTTATGCTTTGCTAAGACTGTTATATTTCTTTTTTGTAAGAAAAAAATGGAATATTTTTTGGTGTGTGTAATTGATTTCCCAGTGAATAATGTGGACAAACTGAGCTCAAGTTCACAAATAAATAACACAGCTCGCTCCAAATTTATTCATCAGATCAAATTTTAAACAGTGCAACACTATTTTCTGTCACAAAAATTATGTACAAGTTTCAGTGAATTAAGTTTTTGCTTAACTCACAAGCTACACGATTTCGGCTATTTCCGGGAGATGAACATGAAAGGGATGACACATGCAATGCAAATGAATTGGCAAAGCGGTCTTCCTTGATGTCAGATTTATGAGTGTTCTTTAGTGGAATTTTACCGACAAGCTTTGTGCTGCTGCGGGCCTAGTGGTGTACAAGTTTCATAAAAATATATTTACAAAATAAAAACAAGTGCATAACTGATGCACAGTTATAATTCTTAACGGACGACCATAAAGATAGGCGGACACGGAAGCCATCATATTGATCATGTAAAAATGTTATCATTCAGTTAAATTGTATCATTTTTTTTTCTTTCAAATTTTTTGACAAACATATATAGTGTTTAAAGAATCGTTAGCATTTTACTTGTGTTTCCAAAATGATTTTAACCAGAAGAAAACTCTTTCACATGCTTGGCAACTATATCTAGGCTCTCCGTGTTCCTTACTTTTCTTTAAAGGTTTCACACTTGAACTTATGTGGTTTCTTTCTTTTCAGAATTCTACTGGTGACTTTTAAGGTTGAACTTCAGGCACTTCGCACCTTCAAATTGTGTTTGAGCTACTATATAGGCTATATAAATTTTGCTTCGCTTATAACCCTCTACCGCATGAGAGCGAAAAGTAAATATATGTTCAAAATTACAAATACCAAAACGTGGGTATAAACGGTTAATTTGGATATGCTATATATCGATATTTCAAGGAGTAACCTCTCATCAGTAGCATTTAAGCCAAAACATTTGAAGGTCAAAATCCAAAACAGATGAAAATGAAAAGTACTCAAAACTAAAACGTTCGAACAAGGAAGCCAATCCAGCACCGAGGATTCGAAGTTCGGAGGTATCACCTCAGATAAAACAATTATATCTATATGCGTTGTATGTTTTTTAAAGACCATGTATTCCACATCAGAAAACAACGGGGGTGTATATATGCAATCAGCTACATCAGAATCATCACAAGGAGTTCAATCTATTCGAAACCATTATCGCGTTGACGAATCAAAAATGCCGATATCAAACAGACTACGAATTTCTGTCGACAAATTATTATGAATTGTTTTGATGTCAAATTTTCACCAAATAGTGTTATGAGCCTGTACTATTTGAAACTGTTTTTAAACGTGTTTGCGAATTCTACAATAAGAGTATTTGTAAGTTTCACAGTTTCATAAAAAAAATGAATTGATCGGGATTGTGGGTTGTGGATAAGATAGGGGTACATTGTCATCATGGTGTAAGTCTATATCTTCTATAAGACACCAAATTTTTTTTAAAAATTGTACATTAAGAAATTTTAATTTAATGAAAATCCTTTCACATGTAGATTTAAGATGAGTTGTGGATTGGAGACAGGAACCCTAAGGTAACGGACAAATACACGCATGCAATGTTTGTCCGAGTCGTTCTACTTCATGTTGAGCATTGTTTACATTAAATATACGATTTATATAGCTTTACTTTTTGTTCTTTAACAAATGAAAAATACAAAAAAGTTTTCTTATCAAAAATATTTAAAGTTTCATTTAATTATTCGATGTTTTACTTGTAATGAGAATCATTAAAGTTAAGCAAATCTTAATCAAACGACATCACAAATTATTACGAATGAAATACATGTATACACATCCATTAAAGCCTGAAAAAAAGGCTTACTTGAATGATTTTGAACGTTTTTGTCGGTTGTTGAAACTTTTGGCGCGAATCAACGAATTACCAGAGGAGGTAAAGATTCAAATAATTATATGAATTGAACAAAAACGTATCTTTCTTAGAATGGGCACCATAATATTTGTTCAAGTTTAGCATTTGTGAGTTTATGACTGTTTAATGAAGTTGTCGTGTAAAAGATAGCAAAATTCATGCGTATCATCAGCTAAACTTAACCGGAAGTCGTAGAATTGAGCTCTTTATTTTCCGATCTGACCACGTGCATAAGAAAAATAAAAATAAATTGGTCGTCTATATTTTAACATAGCTATAAAAAAAATCAAAGAACTGAGAGTAAAAAGGTAATTAGAAAAAGGTAAAAGCATAGTGATTTTGACTGACGGCACAATTATATAAATCTAATTTTTATAAGTAAGAATAAACAGCAATAACAAATAAATCTCCAGATACAATTTAGTTTCATATAAATGCATAAAGATGTGCACGTTTAAATAATTGTCACTGAAAAAAAACAGGAATTATTTTTTAAAGACAATTTAAGTCTAACAAAAGGCAAACATTATGTATTAATTGTTTAGCCGTACAACATTCTTTTAATGTTGCTTTAAACATTGTTTGATATGTTAAAATTACTAAAATAGAATTTTGAGGAAAGAACATCTTAAAACTACAAAAAGATTAAACACCTCATTGGGGTTTTCGTAGCCAAGCCGAAATTGTTTTGTCAAAATTATCTCCCTCTAAAATATTACTCTTTTGAGTTTGCGCAATCGCCGTGATGTAGACAAGTGATTTGATGGACCCAAACGAAGCAATTGTGGTGTGATCTACAGTGTTTCGGACGTACATATTTCATATTAGTGAGCTCAAAAATAATCTATATTTAACAAAAAACAATAGATACACATCAATCCATACAATGAAGTCTTTAGATTATTATTCTAATCAAATATATATCTTTTTTGCTGTTTTCATGTCTTGTCATTTTGTTTTATCCCCTTTCTGTTACATATGCAGTTTAATGCACATATCGACTCCAAGTTAAAAATGAAATTATTGCTGCTCAATTTGATTTAGAGATTTCCCCTAAAACATGAAATTTAAGTGAAAATATAACAGTACATGATGCACAACAAAAGAAGATTGATCAGTTAGAAGAGAAAATATCAAGGTGTTTTTTTTACCATGCAAAATCTCGTAGATATAAATGATATTGCTGTATGGTATTTTCTACTACATACCTGTAGGCAGAAATTTTGAAGGAGAGATTCGAATGTGTGTTATTCAAACAAAATTTCTCAGACTCATTAGTGCATGATCAATATTTAAAGAATTTTTACCGACCCTTAATCGTCTTCAGAAAGGGGCGGTCGCCCGAACCCCTCGACCTTCCTTTTGATTATGGGTATGAGGGTATGAACTTGGGCAATTCATTCACTCCTTTGTTATATCAATTTTTGCAACTTGCCTTATATAATTCAAAGCAACGTCCTGTCGTTTTATTCATGATTTTTGGCATCCTGCCTTTTAATTCAAATTTTACCATACCCCCCCCCCTTTCCCATCAAAATCAAATGTTCGCTCCCTTAGTATATTTCTTCTTGAAGATACCTAGTATTTTATTCTTCAATACTTTTTTTTACATTTTAAGTGTACACGAACATGACGAACGTAATGACCGAAATTGCCTTGTACACAGCTCAAGATTCAATTACCTACAAGCATCTTTATAATTAATTATTAATTAATACAGGTTTTATTTCAGACAGTATCTCTACTTTTGTTGTCCTGCCTTTTTACTTTTCGATTTTCAACGATTACCAATATCGGCTAATAATACAAAATCGGGCGGGGGGACTTGAAATCTCACAAAGTCTAATGTGGACGACTATTATAAAACATTCGGGCAAAAAGGGGGATTGTCTCCAGACCCGCCTCTGACAATTCATACACCACCCAATGAAGTTTAGAAGGGTATAGTGTTTTTGACCGGTCCGTCTGTCAGTCAGTCCGTTCGTGATCAAAATGTTCGTAACAGATATCTCAGCTATTAATAATTGTAGGCTGTTAATATTTGGTATGTAGCTTCAGGTGGGGTCCCATATGATGGGATTCGTTTTCAGGTCTTTCGATTATCCACTTCATGTTTTACGAGCCGACTTAGACTTTTGTCACTAAATTTTCAGGGTTCGCAACTATTAACTGGAGGTTTTTGATATTTTATATATAGTTTCAGGTAGGAGTCCCATATGATGGGGTCCGTTTTCAGGTCTGTCGATCTTCTACTTCCTGTTCATCAAGCTGAATAATATTTTTCAATAAATTTTCAGGGTTGAAAATTTTCGTGACAGATTTATAACCAATTATTAATTGTAGGCTTTTGATATTTGGTTTGTAGCTTTAAGCAGGGGTCCCATTTGGTGAGATATGTTTTCAGGTCTGTTGATCAACTTCTTCTTGTTTACGGAACCAACTTATTTCTTTTACTTAATATTCAGGATTGAACATGGTTGTGACAGATTTCTTAGCAACTATTTATCATTGGCTTTTTTACGAAATTTCAGGTAGGGGCTCCCATCCAGTGGGATACATTTTTCAGGTCTGTCACTCAACTACATCCTGTTAATCAAGCTGACTGGGAAAGACAACAACTCTTGACTTTTTTTTATTCCTAACTCGAAATAAATTATCTCTGTCCATAATCTGGACGCATTGGGTATGTGAGCTTGCTCACTATGGTTCTTTAATTTATAATCTATATGCTGGGTTGATACACGGACATAACACTTGAACATTTTGTTATATGAATAAAAGGTTTCCGTACTTGTACTTACGCACATGTTTAATCTGGGAAACAAATGTTCTATTTCTTGTTAGATTAAGTATTTAAAAGTATTGAAAAGGTTTTGCCCCAGTTACATTTTTAAAAAAGTGTTTACGAAACCGCCGATGTTTAACATAATCATTCTTATGGTGCTCAACTTTCACCTTTATGATGAATCTCCCGCCAAAAAAGCAATGTTTTAAATGTTGGATTAACCGAATAACTCGGCTGTGCCACCATATCGATGACATGAAAAATTATTATAAGTTAAAATTTTGCCAAAAATATACATTTAGTATGTGTGGCCAAAAAGGTAGCAGAAAATAATAAGACCTCATATTTTCCGTTATTTTAACGCGTTTGCTTTTATAAATGAGTTAGTGTTCAAAATTTCAATACATAAATGCATCAAAAATAATTAACAAAATCATTTAAGAATAATTCAATTTACATATTCTGCTTAATAAAAATGCTGCATTTTATGACAAAAAATGTACATTAATTTCCAATAATTTTTCTCGTCTCCTATACATTGTAACAATGAGTTCCAATTCTTTTTTTTTTTTGGCCGATGAAAAAGGTTCAAAATACTGTTAAATCAAATATTTTATTATGTCTGCAATCAGCTGCGAATATTTCTTTTATAATGTTTAACTCTTAAATACAATACCATAACGAGTATGAAAAACATTTAATCTGGTTATGCTGTATGTCGATATTTCAAGTAGTTTCTCATTAGCAGCATTTGAATCAAGACAACTTAACTAATGTTTCAAATGTTAAATATTTCATCTCTTTCCAGTTCCCATTGGTCACATGTTTTTTACGTCAATCTTTTACTGCATTTTACCTTTGTTACGTCTTGAATCTCCAATCTTCAGGTAAGAATAACTGCCAATGTATTCTTTCGCTACAATCACCTGAAATACAGCATTGTTGTCTATAAAAAGGATTAAATTGGATAAATTACCGTTTCGTATTTTTTTATAATTCTGAATGTTTCCGGCAACAAACCGAAAAAATAGCAAAATTCTTTAGACCAGTTTAGTTAACGGTAAGTAGTTTTTTATTCACTTAAAAATTTATTACAAACAATTTACCTTTAGCTTCAATATTTTAAGTCTGTTTAACAGACATTCCAATTGTGACCCTATTGTGTTAACAAGCAGTAATTCTGTGTAAAATTTACCAAACATTGTAATTTCGGAAACAACGACATAAACATTAATTATTGTTTTTATTCATAATTTGCATACTAAAAAGTTTAGAATCAGGGATCGTGTTAAAAAAGATATCTTAAGTTGTCTCAGGATGATGATTTGACATGTTATAGACTTAAATTGTGAAATTGAAGGCATCTTGAATAAAAATATGTTCAAAATTTGGTCCTATATTTCGGATGTGACAATTGTTGTCCAAGGAAAATCATTGTGCCTTTCATCTTTGAAAACGTGTCTGAAATTTATTTGACATTACTGATTTTTGAGTTTATGTAACTCATTACTCATTACTCCTTATTGTTATTTCACTTTCTTAATTTAGCAATAAAGATAATTTTTTCATCAATTATGTCTACCTATTCATTAACCTTTTATTGAAAATTATATGATTCTGTTTAAGAAATACGATATTCTTATTATGTAGACTTTTGACAATTTTTTATTTGTTTTCTAAAATTCTTGGTGCTGTGTTTATCAGGATTGTTTAATATACTTCACCTCTTTAATTGCAGTCAAAAAGTTTTAATTTGCAGAAATTGGAATGATTAGACTATTTAGATGTTTAGCTCTAAAAATAGATCCAGAGTTTTCATTTTTCAAAAATATCAATCGTAGAATATATACTGTTAGAATAGCATTTTTTTATAATAAAATATGAACAATTCAAAGTGAAATGCGTCATGTTAATTTATGGTTTCTGACATTTGTTTATCCAAAGAAGAGGGTATATGTATGTTCCATATATAGCTACATGCTCTTAATAATGTGATTAATAACATGGCATTTTTTTACAAAATAGCTTAATAATTAGTATAATAAAGTTCAAACACAAAATGTGGTTTACGCGCTTAAATTGAATGTCATATTCCGGACCATATGAATATCTAGACCATAAGCGTATATGGAAATGTTCATATGGACGGACCATACGCGCATAGTCGGGGCTAATAAAAAATATACAGAATTGTTATAAACGAAAACATTGCCGTCATCATGTTTCGGAAAATAATAATATTGAAATTAATTGGATAATTTGGAAAGAAAATATCATTTTACCCATAGTATCAGCTAGGAAAAGGTAATGACGATATAAACAAGAGGCTCCCAGGAGCCTGAATCGCTCACCTGGTCTTGATGTTGACCCTATACTTTTGTAGAGCTAAATGAGCTGAACATTTAAGCAAGCAACAGCTTTTCTCTACCTGCAATAGTTTTCATTCTATAGGCCAAAAACACCATTTTTCACCTATAACCCCTATAAGGAGTCATCTCACAACTTCGACCCTATGAAGACTTTTGTAGAGCTCAATGAGCTGAACATTTAAGCAAGCAACAGCTAATCTCTATGTGCAATAGTTTTCATTCTGTAGGCCAAAAACATGAAAAAATGCCATTTTTCAGGGGCCGTAACCCCTATAAGGGGTTTTCTGACAACTTCGATCCTATGGAGACTTTCGTAGAGCTAAATGAGCAAAACATTTAAGCAAGCAACAGCTAATCTCTATCTGCAATAGTTTTCATTCTGTAGGCCAAAAACATGAAAAATTGCTATTTTTCAGGGGCCGTAACCCCTATAAGGAGTCATCTGACAACTTCGACTCTATGGAAAATTTTGTAGAGCTAAATGAGCTGAACATTTAAGCAAGCAACAGCTAATCTCTATCTGCAATAGTTTTCATTCTGTAGGACAAAAACATGAAAAATCGCTGTTTTTCAGGGGCAGTAACCCCTATAAGGGGTCATCTGACAACTTCGACCCTATGGAGAATTTTGTAGAGCTCAATAAGCTGAACATTTAAGCAAGCAACAGCTAATCTCTATGTGCAATAGTTTTCATTCTGTAGGCCAAAAACATGAAAAAATGCCATTTTTCAGATGAGCTAAACATTTAAGCAAGCAACAGCTAATCTCTATCTGCAATAGTTTTCATTCTGTAGGCCAAAAACATGAAAAATGGCTATTTTTCACCTTTAAGGGGCTGTAACCCATATAAGGGGTCATCTGACAACTTCGACCCTAAGGAGACTTTTGTAGAGTTAAATGAGCTGAACATTTAATCAAGCAACAGCTAATCTCTATCTGCAATAGTTTTCATTCTGTAGGCCAAAAACATGAAAAAATGCTATATTTCACCTTTAAGGGGCCGTAACCCCTATAAGGGGTCATCTGACAACTTTGACCAAATGGAGACTTTTGTAGAGCTTTTGATGCTGAATCAGTAGCGTGGCCTCAGATTTCCTCTATCTCTTATACTTTTTGATTTATAAGCCAAAAACAGTAGTCTGACCCCCCTAGTCTATTTTTAGTAACGGCGGCCATGTTTTTTAACGGATTAAAAATTAAAACACAAGTTTGGTGCAGGACACCCTAAGGATCATTCATACCAAGTTTCATTAAATTCTGTTTGGTAGTTTCAGAGGAGAAGATTTTTGAAAAATTGTTAACAGACGACGACGACAGACGACGACGACGAGAGACGACAGACGACGACGACGGACGCCAAGTGATACCGTAACCCCTATAAGGGGTCATCTGACAACTTCGACCCTATGGAAACTTTTGTAGAGTTAAATGAGCTGAACATTTAATCAAGCAACAGCTAATCTCTATCTGCAATAGTTTTCATTCTGTAGGCCAAAAACATGAAAAAATGCTATTTTTCACCTTTAAGGGGCCGTAACCCCTATAAGGGGTCATCTGACAACTTTGACCAAATGGAGACTTTTGTAGAGCTTTTGATGCTGAATCAGTAGCGTGGCCTCAGATTTCCTCTTTCTCTTATACTTTTTTATTTATAAGCCAAAAACAGTAGTCTGATCCCCCTAGTCTATTTTTAGTAACGGCGGCCATGTTTTTTAACGGATTAAAAATTAAAACACAAGTTTGGTGCAGGACACCCTAAGGATCATTCATACCAAGTTTCATTAAATTCTGTTTGGTAGTTTCAGAGGAGAAGATTTTTGAAAAATTGTTAACAGACGACGACGACAGACGACGACGACGACAGACGACAGACGACGACGACGGACGCCAAGTGATGGTAATAGCTTACATGGACCGTAACCCCTATAAGGGGTCATCTGACAACTTCGACCCTATGGAGACTTTTGTAGAGTTAAATGAGCTGAACATTTAATCAAGCAACAGCTAATCTCTATCTGCAATAGTTTTCATTCTGTAGGCCAAAAACATGAAAAAATGCTATTTTTCACCTTTAAGGGGCCGTAACCCCTATAAGGGGTCATCTGACAACTTTGACCAAATGGAGACTTTTGTAGAGCTTTTGATGCTGAATCAGTAGCGTGGCCTCAGATTTCCTCTTTCTCTTATACTTTTTGATTTATAAGCCAAAAACAGTAGTCTGATCCCCCTAGTCTATTTTTAGTAACGGCGGCCATGTTTTTTAACGGATTAAAAATTAAAACACAAGTTTGGTGCAGGACACCCTAAGGATCATTCATACCAAGTTTCATTAAATTCTGTTTGGTAGTTTCAGAGGAGAAGATTTTTGAAAAATTGTTAACAGACGACGACGACAGACGACGACGACGACAGACGACAGACGACGACGACGGACGCCAAGTGATGGTAATAGCTTACATGGACCGTAACCCCTATAAGGGGTCATCTGACAACTTCGACCCTATGGAGACTTTTGTAGAGTTAAATGAGCTGAACATTTAATCAAGCAACAGCTAATCTCTATCTGCAATAGTTTTCATTCTGTAGGCCAAAAACATGAAAAAATGCTATTTTTCACCTTTAAGGGGCCGTAACCCCTATAAGGGGTCATCTGACAACTTTGACCAAATGGAGACTTTTGTAGAGCTTTTGATGCTGAATCAGTAGCGTGCCTCAGATTTCCTCTTTCTCTTATACTTTTTGATTTATAAGCCAAAAACAGTAGTCTGATCCCCCTAGTCTATTTTTAGTAACGGCGGCCATGTTTTTTAACGGATTAAAAATTAAAACACAAGTTTGGTGCAGGACACCCTAAGGATCATTCATACCAAGTTTCATTAAATTCTGTTTGGTAGTTTCAGAGGAGAAGATTTTTGAAAAATTGTTAACAGACGACGACGACAGACGACGACGACGACAGACGACAGACGACGACGACGGACGCCAAAAGATGGTAATAGCTCACATGGACCGTAACCCCTATAAGGGGTCATCTGACAACTTCGACCCTATGGAGACTTTTGTAGAGTTAAATGAGCTGAACATTTAATCAAGCAACAGCTAATCTCTATCTGCAATAGTTTTCATTCTGTAGGCCAAAAACATGAAAAAATGCTATTTTTCACCTTTAAGGGGCCGTAACCCCTATAAGGGGTCATCTGACAACTTTGACCAAATGGAGACTTTTGTAGAGCTTTTGATGCTGAATCAGTAGCGTGGCCTCAGATTTCCTCTTTCTCTTATACTTTTTGATTTATAAGCCAAAAACAGTAGTCTGATCCCCCTAGTCTATTTTTAGTAACGGCGGCCATGTTTTTTAACGGATTAAAAATTAAAACACAAGTTTGGTGCAGGACACCCTAAGGATCATTCATACCAAGTTTCATTAAATTCTGTTTGGTAGTTTCAGAGGAGAAGATTTTTGAAAAATTGTTAACAGACGACGACGACAGACGACGACGACGACAGACGACAGACGACGACGACGGACGCCAAGTGATGGTAATAGCTTACATGGACCGTAACCCCTATAAGGGGTCATCTGACAACTTCGACCCTATGGAGACTTTTGTAGAGTTAAATGAGCTGAACATTTAATCAAGCAAAAGCTAATCTCTATCTGCAATAGTTTTCATTCTGTAGGCCAAAAACATGAAAAAATGCTATTTTTCACCTTTAAGGGGCCGTAACCCCTATAAGGGGTCATCTGACAACTTTGACCAAATGGAGACTTTTGTAGAGCTTTTGATGCTGAATCAGTAGCGTGGCCTCAGATTTCCCCTTTCTCTTATACTTTTTGATTTATAAGCCAAAAACAGTAGTCTGATCCCCCTAGTCTATTTTTAGTAACGGCGGCCATGTTTTTTAACGGATTAAAAATTAAAACACAAGTTTGGTGCAGGACACCCTAAGGATCATTCATACCAAGTTTCATTAAATTCTGTTTGGTAGTTTCAGAGGAGAAGATTTTTGAAAAATTGTTAACAGACGACGACGACAGACGACGACGACGACAGACGACAGACGACGACGACGGACGCCAAGTGATGGTAATAGCTTACATGGACCGTAACCCCTATAAGGGGTCATCTGACAACTTCGACCCTATGGAGACTTTTGTAGAGTTAAATGAGCTGAACATTTAATCAAGCAACAGCTAATCTCTATCTGCAATAGTTTTCATTCTGTAGGCCAAAAACATGAAAAAATGCTATTTTTCACCTTTAAGGGGCCGTAACCCCTATAAGGGGTCATCTGACAACTTTGACCAAATGGAGACTTTTGTAGAGCTTTTGATGCTGAATCAGTAGCGTGCCTCAGATTTCCTCTTTCTCTTATACTTTTTGATTTATAAGCCCAAAACAGTAGTCTGATCCCCCTAGTCTATTTTTAGTAACGGCGGCCATGTTTTTTAACGGATTAAAAATTAAAACACAAGTTTGGTGCAGGACACCCTAAGGATCATTCATACCAAGTTTCATTAAATTCTGTTTGGTAGTTTCAGAGGAGAAGATTTTTGAAAAATTGTTAACAGACGACGACGACAGACGACGACGACGACAGACGACAGACGACGACGACGGACGCCAAGTGATGGTAATAGTTCACATGGACCTACGGTCCAGGTGAGCTAAAAAATATATAGAAGATAACCGATTGACTAATTTAGTGACATTTTGTGGCAAAACACCGTTATATTTCTCAAGTAATATCATGAAGCTAAATCCCAATTTTTGTAATAAAACATCATTTGTAGTTCGACATGGTTTTGTCTTTAATGCATTGTTGCTATTTTAAAAATCAAATTGCCTAAAGTCATTCCTGCGTTTGCATCTCGAATTAGACCAGGTACATCTTACCATAAATGAGACGACTATAATTTAAGAATTATTTATTTTCCAACCAACAAATTAACATACCTTCTTCACCTGCTTACGGTGTTAATAACGGGAAACTCACAACTTATTCGATATGACATGGCACAATTTTGTCATGTTATCATTATACGACACCGCTGTCTCTTTGGCCGAATATTAGACCAGGGTTACGAGAAAATCCGTCTGATACGATCCCTAAAAAAGTTTTTTCCTACGTTATCAACCACTGGTTGAAAAATTCAACATTGTGTTAAACGTAATGGTTAGTAGTTGCTTTGATAAGTGGCTGACTGTGTGTTGCACTAAGGTGATCATCTCAATATTCCTTTGGTGTCTTACACAACTGTGTTGTGTTTTGTGTTACTATCGGACCCTAAGATCGCAATGGAAGAGGAAGGTTTGGCGGACATAAACCTGGTTTAATCCATCATTTCTTTTGAAATGGGTGTACCTAGTCAGATATATCGAAATTTTCAAAATTTACGATCTGTTTTTTGCTTGTTTTTTTTCGCATCTCTTTGACATTGAGATTGATCGAGCTCGGTATTTTGTTATTGCATTTATTTGAACAATTAATGTGTATTTAAATTGATATAATCCTATGTTGCGAAGAAGGAACGTTATTATTTTTATTTTATTGTTTTCCACTTCTAAGTTCTGTCTCATTCAGTCAATTAATAACAATATGGTCCAAATACGTATATGGTCTGGTCCGTATAGCCATATGCGTACATACTCACATGGTCCGACCATATGAGTAAAGTCGTATGTTCGTGACCATATGCGTATGGTCCAAATACTTATATCGTCCGGATAAGTTATAAAATGTTGGGTTTGCACTTAAGTTGATGATTATAGTAATATACTTTTTTTTCTTAAAATCATGCACACGAATTAAATGTTGTTGTGTGTTCAACATAAGTTTAATGAAAAAAATATGTTGTGCATTGATTCAAAATTTAGATATGGATTCATTATTTCTACACCTCTTCATTCAAATATTTAAGGTTTAGATACTGATTGGTTATTTTTTACATTTTTTTTTTTTGGTGCATTGATTCAAGATTAGGATACTGATTGGGTTTTTTTTATTTTTCTTTGCAGCATATTGGATGTTTTGCAGAACGTGTATGATCATTGCTGTTTCAACATTTTTTTTCATTATATGCTGCTTAAATATCGCTTGTTTGGTACTGATAAAGCGATCAACAAATCTAAAGAAAAGCCGTTTCCATATCTTACTTCTTTATTTGAGCATAAGTGATTTAATATGTGGGCTTGGCCTTGGAATGAGAATGACCTTCGGTGTTCTAAACATTCAAGTAGGTTGCACTTATAGTGAGGTGGTACTTTACTTCTCTTCGTTAATGTCACTGTGTCATACTCTCCTAATATGCTTTGAAAGGCTCAATGCAACATTTACCGTACCAATGAAATGGATAACCATAATGACGTCAAACTTGGTTGTCGTCATAGTCACCATTGGGTGCCTTTTAGGAACGGTAGGGGTAGGATCTTATGTCGCGTTTGTAGGCACCGACGCCAGGCGAACTTATTGTAACGTTTCTCAAACAACAACGCCTTTTATTTTTGATATTCCTTTACTAGCTGTCTTGTTTCTTATTGTTTCGGTCTATGTTCTCGTTATTAAAAGACTACAAAAGAGAACGCGATTACCAGAAAGCAGAAACCAACAAATGCCTGTTGGAAGTAAGAATGAGCCAGCATGTCAATCAACAACCTTGAAAAGCTACATTAAAGATGAAAAAGGCCCTCAGTGTTCTGCAAATGCAATTAAAAGCTCCAATAAATTCGAAAAGGCGACAGTAAATGAGATAGAAAATAATGTGACCCAACAGCTTGCCTCAACAAATATTCTATTACAATTAAATGATGCACGAAAGAAACGAGAAATGGAAAGACGAAGAAGATTAAGAGTAAATATGATAACATTAGGTATAATCATATTCATTACTTTTTGTAGTGTACTACCAAAAGTTATATTAACAACGATACAGTTAGTATCAGGGTTGGATACTTACGATGACATAAATTACATAAAAGGTTTCATTGCATTGAACTCTGTATTTGATCCCATCATTTATGTACTCAGAATCAAAGAGTTCAGAGACGACCTAAAGAAACTGTGTTGTTGTTGTAGAGGGTAAATTAAACAGGAATCTAAGAATATACACGTGAGAGTACGACACTGTTTCATTTTTAAAAGCATCTTGTCTATTGTGTACAGGAGGTTGGAACCACCATTTATGTTGTTTTTATGATTGTTTACATATTTTTTTCTACATGAATTACTTTATATGATGTTAACATTTGTACAATAAAATACCATTGATATGTATTTGTAAAGCAGGTGATATATTATATAAACCCTAAAATTTTAATGTGATAAATCGCCACTTTTATGTAAACAAAGATATTTCCTTTAACAAAAGTGCTTCAAATTGTCAATGGTTAACTCGCAGTTTCAAATAAAGTAAGTCAAAACTTATAGTAATGATCTTCAATATCTCCAGTATCTCCTCCTTGTTTTTGCTAAGATTTCTTGTCGATATTTCAGATTGATCCTTTCCGTTTATTTGTTTCGTAATAAAATCCTTTGATTTTTCATTAGTACTATTTTTGTCTGATTTTTAGTGTTTTTGTTAAAATATACTTTGTTGTATATATTTATAAATAAAGAGACTATCAGTACCAATTAAAGGAGTAATCAAACATCATTTCACCAAATTGACAAAACATAATCGGTTGACTAAATCATTATCACAACGAAACAAACCCCACAACAATAAAAAAACACACACATAACAACCAAACCGCATAACAGAGATGCATAACTCCCAATATGCTTGTATTTGTAAAGACAAAAAATGAATAACCTTTTAAAAATGTATCTGCGCTTAATAATTAAGTCTGTTGACATCGTTCAACATATAGGTTCGTATCTATTCATTGTTTGAAATTAATTCATGGGGAACTATTTATCCATCGTTAGGCAACACAACGGTTTAAAATATAGCTATAGCATTTAAAAAATGTATTATTATTGGATAAATACTCTTTCTTTTGTTAAGATATATAATTGACCGTCTTTCAAGGCTTGCTTTCCAAATATTTATGATCAAATTTTCCCCAAATCATAATTCATTATATAGAAAAGACTACAAAAATGGCATGAAATCTTGTCTCAGAATAATTCTACGAATTGTATTTTTATTGCATTTCACTATTATTAATGTCATTCAATATATGTTTTACTAAATCAATAAAAACGGGGTCGCCAGCTTAAATGTCTGTCTACATTAACTTATGATACATTCTGGGGTCAATTTTCAGATGAAAAATCTCTCTTGCTTTATTCAAAAATTGTATTTATTTAAAAAGGTTGGGGGTCTTAAAATTTGACATAGGATCTTTTTCAAACTTTTATAGAGAATTGGCATTAGAATGAGCATTGAAAATGTGCAAGAAAAACGATAGGTCACGGTGCTTTTTTTTAATAATTGGGCTTCAATCTTAAAGAAATTTGTATATATATCTTTATTTCCAAAGTAAATAACTATAGGTTTACAATTCAAAAATACAATGTTGACAAAATCTTTACAATATATAGTAATGAAAGTCAGAAGGCAGTGATACAATATTAATAATTTAGAATTACAACAGTTCTTCCCTTAATGTAAATGCTCTGAAGATGAATTTTCCCATATTACACAGCTATTTGACATTATTAACGTTCATAAGTTTAATAACTTTTACATCGATGGTTTTCTCCAATAGTAGGGTTTAGTCAAATTAACTCTAAGACCATGATAAACTTAACATTTCAAAATAAAGTGCATTTCATCCGCAATTTCTACATTACATAAAGATAAAAGTCTTAAATGTCTTGGAATGACCAAAAATCTTCCAGACGCAATAAAAAAAATTTTGACTACATAAACGAATCTTAGTAATACATGTTTTATAAATATTTGGAATACCTTTTACTAAATAAAATTGCATGCATAAGTCATCTACCATATATTGATAATTATGACATTTCACACTTTTTCTTGGTAAGCTTTCACTCTTTTTAGAATTATCTGATAGTCGTTGCCTAATACTAGCAAATTGAAACACAAAAACTTTTTTGATGACAAAACACTAAATGATTAATTCAAATGTAAAGTTATCAACAACTGTTACCTCATGACCATTTAATCACTACTTTTCATTGTCCTTTATTTGACCACCATTTCTAAAAATTACAATCTTTGTTTTAGAAATATCGACACTTAATGCATAGTTTGTAAAGGAAAAATTCTCAAGGTGCATATATTTTTTTAAAACTAGCTGACATAGAAATTTGTTCTAATTTGTCTAAATAAAAAAAAAGGGATATACTTTTGAAACTACAAATATCAAAACGCGGGTATAAACGGCTAATTTGCATTGGATATGCTATATATCGATATTTCAAGGAGTACCCTCTCGTCAGTAGCATTAAAATCAAGACATTGGAAGGTCAAATTCCAAAACTGTTGAAAACGAAAAGTACTAAAACGTTCGAACAAGGAAACCAAATCCAGTACCAAGGATATCGCTCATTTGCATTAAAGGGAAAGAAACCTGGTGTTTAAAACAATATTTGATTTAAAAACTAGAAATTTCAGTGACAAAATATTAGAACTTTTATGGTAAATCGTGTCAGACAAGTCAGACAACCAGGCTTGTGATTACCCTCGGGGACCACTGGTCCACCAGCAGCGTTAATCGCCCAGTGGTTTCAAAATTACAAATACTAAAACGCGGGTATACACGGCTAAAGAGGATATGCTATTTATCAATATTTTAAGGAGTAACGTCTCATCGGTAGCATTTAAATCAAAACATTCGAAGGTCAAATTCAAAAACTGCTGAAAACAAGTATATAAAACCAAAACGTTCGAACAAGGATACAAAATCCAGCACCGATGATATCGACCGTGTACATTACAAGGGAAGAAACCCGGTCTTTTAAATATTTTTGAATTTAAAAATCGGAAATTTCAGTTACAAAAATATTAGAAATTTTATGATAAATCGTGTCAGACAAGTCTAACGACCAGGTAATAAAAACATGGGGTCACGGTGCTCCTTTTCGAGATATTAAAGGAAAACTATATTCTCTAATACATTTCATTGTAAAAAGTAGTCACACATTTTCGCGTCATTTATCTCCCCAGCAATCAGAACTTTTAAGAATAAGCAGTGTTTGTTTATCTTGTAATTTTTTTTATAATTATAAGATAATATGAAACAGGCACACCTGTTTGAGGGATTTAAGTCGTAACTTGGACTTTGTAAAAAAAATATTGGTTTTGCCTTACCATTGCATGTACCGTCTTGTGTCTTGTGATCCACAACGTATCTGAATGGCCAGTCACTCACAGTGGTAGTGTGTTTGTTTACAACCCCAGTCTAGTTTCATCACGGTTCAATATTTTTTTATATAAATAAAGAACACACTTTGTCTAGATAGGGTTATAAACTTAACCAAACACTTATACATGTAGTTGGAGTTGCCTTTCAGTGAATATTCTGTCGTCTGCCATTTTTGTTTTGGTTACGTCACAAAGTGGGTTACGTGAGCGTTTGACTATGAACTTCAATAAAAGTATTTAATAACTTTTATTGCAATTTTCTAGCATGTGGTAAATAGCTAAAAGTATGTTTTATTTATAGAAAAAAATATTTAAAATGATTGGGTATTTTTAGAAATTAGAATGAAAAAGTTTTTAAAAAGTGGAATAGAAAAATTCTTAAAAAGTGGAATGAAATTTCAATGCCAGTATCAACTATAGAAGTCATGTGACGTCATACAAATACTCTTGGAAATTCCTACCGGTAAAAAGGACTTACGTCCCTCATACATGTGATTAGGAAATAACTTTTACATCATTTATGCTGTAACAAGTCTTTAAAACTGAAATGTAGGCTTAAAATTTGCAAGATGACTGGTTAGATGCTCAGCTTTAGAACCCCCCAGCCTCCTTAAGCATTGGTCTTGTATTTGAAAAAATGCTCAGAATATAGTAAAAGCATGACGTTTTGCATGGTGAAAGACTACGGCATACTAAATAATAAATTCGAAAATTCAAAATGGAGGCCATTAACAAGATGGTCGCAATATGGAATATAAAAGTGAGAAATATATAAAAGAAAATCCTTTAAAAAATGTGCTTTGAAGATAAAGGTACAGATGGGTCCAAACCTAACCTGTATGCAAACCAAAGTAAAAAAGCAAACCAGAAGTTTGTTCTTAGTTCACTTTTCACTTTGTTTGGTTTACTTTAGCAAACCAAAGTTTACTTGAATGTTTACTCAAAAAGTAAACCAGACGGCTGGTTTGGTTTGGTTTGGTTTGGTCAGAGCAAACCAAACTTTAGAAAAGCAAACCAAACCAGCGCCCTAGGTTGGTTTGGTTTGCTCTGAGCAAACCGCGAGCATGCGCAGATAATTCATATAATCGATGTGAAAGAATGTCCGATTTATTTCACAATCATTACATTTCATGAACAAATATTATTCACTAAATGTTTCAATCGAATTACAAATTCTGATTTAAACATTTAACATCATATTAGATTGGTATTTTATGAGTAAACCAAACCAGCACCCAAGTTTTCTATTTTTAGAGCAAACCAAACCAGCAACCTGGTTTGGTTTGGTTTGTTAAAAGCAAATCATGAGCATGCGCAGATGATTCCAAGAATCGAAGTAGTACGACGTCCGACATCATTTTATGAGATTTGTTCTCGTAAAACAAATATGTTTTACTTGAAGAATTCATGATGATTTAGATATTAACCATCATTTTAGATTGGTTTGGTAATAGTAAACCAAACCAGCGCCCTAGTTTGGATTGGACAGAGCAAACCAAACCAGCACCCTAGTTATGTTTGGTCAGAGCAAACCAAACCAGCGTCAAAGTTTGGTTTGGTCAGAGCAAACCAAACCAGCCTCCTGGCATGGTTTGGTTTGGTTTGCTTTTCAAACCAAACCAAGCTAGAAAAAGCGAACCACGGTGTGTTTTGAGTAAACTGTGGTTTGCTATTTTGTTTGGTCAAGCAAACCAAACCAAACCAGAAAAGTAAACTAGATGTTTGCTCCCGGTTCACTTTTGTACAGGTTAGGTTTAGACCCATCTGTACTAATAATGCATAATAGCAGTCAAAATATTCTAAAAAATATATTTAGTAAATTATTCGCCTTATCTTTAAAATGGCTTCATATTAAAGCCAGCCTAATCAGAATTAGCAGATACACAATACCTTTTAAATCAATTGGCTTTTCAATATTTTAGGTAGAGTCTTGAATAGACGAAACGCGCGTAAGGCGTAGCACAATTTAATGTCTTGAACTTTTTCATTTGAATTTCTAACACCAGTGAAGGTTAGCGCTGCTGCTGGAGTTTTAATTCCCCGAGGTTAGCCCGCTCCAGCACCAACACTTTTGTGTTGGAGAACCCATCAAAGCTTTAAATTATCCGTTTAAATTTCAAAATTGTCTACACCTAAGGTTCTTCCTACCCCAGACATAGGTTGACTATCTTAGTTTCAATTTGGTTCCCCATTTCGGTATTTTTTGTTTCATTGTTCTATGCTCTTCATAATCATATTTTTGGCTTTTCAATGTTTTTGGTAGAGCGCCTGTAATGAGTCTTGAATAAACGAAACGCGCGTCAGGCGTAGCAAAATTTAATGTCTGGAACTTTGTTGTCATTTGAATTTCTTATTTTTTCAATTTATGACCAAATTAGGAATCAAAAGCATAGCAAGTAAAAAGAGAATCACGATTCTGTATGCAGATAAAGTTTAGGAGTGTACGGGGATATACTGCATATCTCATGATATCTGCTGGATAGATTGCAGACATTTGATGAATAATATATAAAGTTTCTTCAAAATGATCATTGTGAAAGGCTCCTAACCTTTTTCTAACCTGGACAGCAAGACTGATAAAATAGTACTGTTGAATAAATCTACATTTGGTCTTTGTTGATCCATGCCTTCATTTCCATAACTTCTAAGCATGCCAATGGCCGTATCACGGTCTATTTACCAAGGTTGTTAGTCACACTTCTACGATATATAAAAGATGGTATTTTGTCAAGGTGAGTGTCAACTATATCACTTATGTTGATTTTGTTTTTTAGCTCAGCTGACCCAAATGGTCATGTGAGCTATAGCAGTCACTTGGCGTCAGTCTTCCGTCCGTCGTCGGTAAACTTTTTCAAACGATAACTCCTCTGATGCCATATGTCCAGTTGCGACCAAACTTTGTATTGTTTTTTTATTAGCATTATGTGTGCAAAACTTATGAAGGGATTTGTGATTAATCGTAAATGTAGAACATAGCCGCAGTTGCTAAAAATAGAACATAGGGAAACACTTGCAGTTTTTTGCAAATAAATCAAAATCGGTGATATATTTTGAAATTCTGATCGAAAAGAAAAGAAAGAAGCATAAAGGCATCAAGGGGACATTCAAATGTCAAAAGTCCGAAAGGGCAACGACAAAACCGGTAAACACAAACAAAAACATCACGAAGAAACACAAAACAGAAATCACAAAATCAACCAAACAAAGAAGCAAAGAAGCACCAATGGGGGTATTTAAGTGTCAAATGTTAAAAAGGACAACGACGAACAAAAACATAAAGAAGAACACAAAACACAAAATCAACTGAACGGAAATTAACAACAAAAGTGATCAGAACCTCAAGATCTACCAGTTCTGAATTTTTGAAGAAAATCAAACAACCCATGTAAGAGTAGTTGCCATTTTTGGAAATATTTTGCTTATTGTGCACCTGTTAAGTTCAATATTTTAACAACTTCACAAAATATTTGAGACATTCAAATTGCATTTTGTGAAGCTCATCAAGATCTACAAAATATGTTATAGGTCAACATTGTAAGACTTTTCTTTTAGGGGATATTTCTCTTAGAACGTCAAAATTGAGCAATTTCACAGAATTTCTTCATTACATTGAAAACTTTAACTCCTCTGACATTTTAAGTCCAATTGAAATCAAACTAATTATGGTTATATATTAGCATTATGTGTATATAACTAATGGGAGGATTTTTAATTTGTTTTAAAACATGGATGCTGTGGCTAAAAATAGAACATTGGGGTAAATTGCAGTTTTTTGCTACTAAATCAATATTTCCCCCCATATAATCTATATAAGGGGCAAAGAGGCACAATTCCAAAAGGGCAGTGAAACCGGTAAACACGAACAAGAACAACACGAAGAAACACAAAACACAAAATCATCCTGTAAAATTTGACAGATTTTTAAATTTTGATGATTTTGTTATATTTTGTCAAAACATAAATTTTGGTTAGTTCTTTGAAACTAAGGTAAAAAATTATGGGGTCACCGTGCATTTTTTTATAAAAAAAAAAGTAGAAAATTGAATTCTTTCACATTTCATACAAATTATATCCCCTGAAAAAGTACGTGAAATGTTACAAGATGAATATATGAAGTTCAATTTCCATGATTTTAAAAATAGTTTTTTTAGATTGGCCACTTTGAAAAATGAAATTTCATGAATTTTTGAGTTTCCGACTGATAACTTAAAAACCCGTAAAGGGAGACGTAATTGAATGTTATAACTATAAAGCCATATTGTTCTTTAAACCTTAGCAGAATAACTGTAGGTGGTATTAAACAACTTGAGACAAACATCTGCGGGATCAACAAGCAGGTTTAAATAAAAAAAAGATCTAGCATTGTCCAAAAAGCCAACCTACAATCGAGCAGTCAATTGAATGAATCAGTTCCCTTTATTCAAAATTTAAAAATTTCAAGACGTTTCCACAGAATGTCTCAAACGCAAAGTGAACCGATAGTCGTTGAAGAAACCTCTGGATTCCATGGATTAGACGATCTGAAAACTTTAAATGACTTGGTCCAAGAATTGGTAAGTTGTTGAGAATCTTTCTGGCACATCGGTTTGAGAAATTTTGGTATTTTATCAAATTTAAATGGTGGTATCAATTATGGGTCTTGCATTTGCCAGTAGTCAGGATCTGTATGGCTATGAATTTTCTAAGGGTGGCACTGAACAGTCAAAGCTAATTTTGATTATATGTCATTGTATCAGGTACTGGTTGGTTAAGTAGCTCAGTAAAAGGTTTTGCCAATTTCTTACCAGAAGAGCATTTCAATACTAGAACGGACAAAAACTACATTACAACTACTAGATTCACTAGAAGTTTAAAGTGTCCAGTATTTCTAGAAATTAAGTATAAATTCATTGTTAATCAGGTAAATCAAGATCGCTTCCAGTAAAATTATGACTTAATTCACTGGACACAATTGGACTCAGAGAGAACTACTAAATAAACTCTTATTACCGAACAATGAACAAGTTGAGTGTAAACAGCACTTGTCAAGTAAATTATGTCCGTTCAGGAGAATGTCGACTTTACTATTGCCTGTCTTGGTTCTTTTATTGAGGTTTACATATTCACATTTCTTGTCTTTTACCTTTTTACTGATTTTTCTTATTTTTCTTGTAGCCATGCCAAGACCGGAAGATTTAAAAAACAACTATTACCCCCGTAGAAGCGTAACGAACTCAAAAAATGTATAGCGCTCTTATACAATAATCTAGTTGGAAATACAAATGACAACAAATTCCAGACAATAAATTTTGCTACTCCTGACGCGCGTTTCGTCTATTCAAAACTCATCAGAGGCGCTCTAACAAAATGGAGTTATTTCTGCGCATGGAGACAATCTACGGGCTGCGGACTTCTGTGGTTGTTTTTTTTTGTAACTTGGCTGTTGTTCTACAATGCAAATATATAACGGAAAGAAAAGTGTTTAACAGAATAGGAAATGTTTCAATCATTGTGAATCCATATCGATTGACCATGAACTTTGTACTTGTCTTTGATAATCACAAAACTAAGTCATATCAGAACTCTAAAGAACATTTATATATAGTCTGGCATTGTCTATGTTGATTAAGCAATTGACCATAGAATTCTTCCTTTAAAGAAAAAGATCGATAAGTTCTTGCTAAAACTTTACTCTTTTGTATTCCCCTTAAGGATGGTCACTCTTCATGAAGCAGATTTCAGTCTAATTTCGGAACACTTTACCTATAATTACTGAAGATTTTTTTTGCACACTGACCCCTACTTTTAATGACATTTTCTGATTATATAGACCTTAAAAACTAACTGTATAAAATTTCTTGAAATTCTTGATACAACTTTATGATTTAAAAGGCCAAAAACATCACAATGTTAAAGTTAAGTAAAATCTAGTGGAGTCTGATTTCCCGCCAAATGTTTAACGTCATATATCTCGGAAATTAGTGCACGGCCCTTACCATTTGATTAAGTTTACATTTGTCTAACCTTTCCACTACAAATCATAGAATCTTTGATATAAAAAAATTCAGGAATGACCATCCTTAATGCTGTTTTAATTGTGTTCATCATGATCAGGTACACATTTTACAGTTGTTTTTTTATTCAAATGCTACTGATGAGAGGTTACTCCTTGAAATATCGATAAACAGCATAACCAAATTTACCGTGTTTTACCCGTTTTTGGTATTGCATTTCGCTAAATCAACTTGCAATTCACAAATATACAGCCAAACCTGCAAAGTACTGATTTTGTATCCATTTTATTTTATTACAATTGTCTTTGTTTCAAAGTTATCAAAATCAGGTACACGTATGCCATGTCTTATTATGATCTATTTACAATGTCAATTCTTTCGTATTTACAGTAACGAGCTACTTCAGACTTAAAGGGTTTTGCTATTTTATGCAAAGTTCAATAAGGACGATTTCTATTCTGCTTCTTTCATGCATAATTGCAACCATATCTACATTGTATGTGACCGTTGATTTCAAGTAATGGTGCGACCATTTACCTTGGAGGGAGCAGCTTTCTTTTTCCGAAAATAATATTTTGTAAATGATTTTTGATTTAAAAAAATATTTAGGCAGCAGAAGGTAAGAAAAAATATTCTGATTAAATATCTGCTATATAAAAAAATGCTAATTATAAAAAAATATCTGACCAAAACAAAAAAACAAAGACCCTTTAAGCTTTCAATTTAAATGGTTCCGCCCCTAAGTGTCTGTAAAAAATATGTGCTTTTATCAGTCTAAATGAAATATGTCCGACACAATTTGATTTATACAGTTTATTACTTTATTTTTTTTTTGATAAATAAATAGCGCAGTTCATCATTAAGAAGTAAAAACAAAACATCTGTTAACACTAGGTCGACGTTTTGAAGCATAGAATAAATAGATATTGAATTGGTACATCTTAAATAGTAATAAGCATCAGTACCCAAATTAGGTCACATTGACCTACATTTTCTGCATAAATGACTCAGGTTAAAGTTTTCTAAGGTTAACATTTAACATCACTTAAACATTGATATCACAATTTACAAAACGTAATTGTTTAAAGAGTCAGCAGAAGATACCAATTTAGCATTCGACTGTATAAAGTCAGAAAGGACAAAGTCTCACCAGTAAACAAGAACGAAAACATCAATAATCTGGCCAAGTTGGACATAACAAAACCCATGACAAAGCAACATCTGCAATCATCAGAGAAATAAAAACACCATATTTGTCTATGAACTACAACAGCCGAGAAACAACATACTCGTGTTCAAGCATTTTTATAGTTACAAAAGAAATACGTTTAAGTCCCCCCATATTCAGAAATACCAAATTATTTGTGATACGTAAAGTCCTTGCATTTGTCTAAGCTGTGAAGAGAACAATATGGACAAGTTGCTTAATACAGAATAGAGAAAACCTGTTATAAGAGTATATAAATCTTATATTTTGTTATATTCGAATATTTGGAGTGAAAATTTAATATGACTAAGTTGCATTCCAATATTAATGCTGATGATTTATTAAAGCTTCTAAACTTGAAGGATCAATCCTTAATTTCCAAGGCAGATGTCTACCATTAATTACATTGCAATTCATTAAGAGATTCGATGTCAGTGTAAATTTCATGCTTTGACAAAATAGAAAAGAGTAAATGATAGCTTTTTTAATTTCGTGTAGCAATCCATGAAAAAATTAAAAAGTATTTTTGATAGTCAATCAGTAAATATATTTCATGCTAATTCATACATTTTTTTTGGTATGTAAAGGTTGTTTAGTCCTTAACAATGCCTCGGCACTAAAAAAAGTAGTTACTATTTTTGTCTCGCCTGCACAAAAGTCGCGAAAGGCGAGGCGTATGTATTACTTTCCTGGTGACGGCAGCGTAATTTTTTTGTAAGAATTTTGCGGAAAAATGAATTACATGAAGAGTATAATAGCTAGGCATCTGATTTGTGGTATACAAACAATTGAGGTAGTGGTGTACGCAATTAACACCATACCGTGTGATCTTAAATCCATTTTCACGCTTCAACGACTCTGTGCACTTAGGTCTTTTGGGGTCTATACTTTTTGTAAGATTATTTAGTATACAGACAAATGGGGATGTGGTCTTTGCAATTGCCACCATGCGATGTGACCATGAACTCATTTTCATGCTTCAAAGACTCTGTTAACTTAGGTCTTTTTGGGGGTTGTAAACTTCTTTGTAAGATATTTGTGGAAAATGAATTACTTTAAAAGTATTATACCTATGATTTGCAGAAAATAGGGGTTATGGTGTACCAAAAGGCCTAGATCGATTGTGAGAGAGTTTCACAGTGATGTTGAAATCCTATGAGTGGACAAGATCAAAAGTAGCTTTAATCTCTAAGATTTGGGGAATGTCAGTCGTTTCCTAAAAATAATAATTTTTTGAAATCGTTGAGTATTATTTTTAAAATGACATATTGATAACGTTGCAGGCACATGGCTAAATGCACAAATGCATATTGCAATATGTGTTTATGAGTTCATAGAAAAGGCTGTTTCAGCAGGCATGGGAAAATTACGTTGCAATGTTATGAGTTCATAAACAAAGGTGTTTCAGCAGTCACAGGGCAAATAACGTTGCAATGTAATGCATTTAATAACCATTACTTGACAAAAATCTCTAATCAATTGCCATCACCATTGCAATGATTTTAAATAAAGTCAAGTAATGCATTTCTTATTTGTTTTCCTAATTTGATGAATGATGTCTATCACACCGGTCACCAAGCTTTTGTTTTTTTTTCTTGAGAATTTTCAGACAACCATGAATCCAAATTTTACGGACGCCTGTTCACTCAATACGTGTACGTGTACAAATGTATGTATCGGACGTAAATATTCCACTTAAAAATTAAAAGCAGAATCTTTATATTTTATTTAAACTTTTACATCTTGTCATTTTGCAGCGTTGTCCATTGCAGGTTTTTTTCTGAATTTCCGCCTGCTTGTGGCCTGTGTCGCGTACACTTATTTCACATCTCATTTTTTTCTATAGATAAATGTATGTTGGTATTTTTGAAAAAAAATGCATTATCTCATGGGAATAAGTTGATGAAGCTTACCATGATAGTTATATGGGATAGTTTGAAACACTCATCCTGTAAGGGGAAAAACGTAGATGGGATCATTCGACGAATTCGACCAAATGAAGACTTTTGTAAATCTCAATTAGCTAAATATTTAAGCAAGCAACAAGTCAATAGAGACCTGGAGACTTTCGGAGACTTTTGATGCTGAAGATAAAAGATTGCACTCGATTTTCTTTATCTCTTATACTTTTTGATCTACAAAGTCAAAAACAGTAGTAAGGTCCTCCGGTTGTATTTCTAGAAATGTCGGCCATTTTTTTCGATCGATCATAAATTGAAACACAACTTGAAACCCTAGGGATCAATCGTGCAATTGATTTTTTTAGTAGTTTTAGAGGAGAAGATTATTTTAAAAAATGTTAAAAGGACGACAAACGACGACAGACAAAAATGACGGACGCCAAGTGATGGCAATAGCTCAAATTGAACTTCGGACAACAAAGTCCAAGAAAACAGATTTTGATACGCCTGACGCTCGTTTCGTCTATTCAAGACTCGTCAGAGGTGCTCTACAAAAAATATTGAAAATGCATAACACCATATGATTATGGAGAACACAGAACAAACCTAAGATGTTAAACTAGAAACCAAAAGCGGTGATTTCTCTGGTAGAAAGATGGCAACGTAAACAGTGAGGTCTAAATACCAGAAAACAATTACGGATTGTTGTTTTGTACTGACATGTTTGTAATAATTTTTGTAAAATTTAATTCGGAATGGACTTGAATTTTATCAGTATTACAATTTTATGAAAAAAGATGCTACTTTTTAAATATTGTGCTTTCAAAATATTAGAACTTGTTCGTTTATAAAAAAATGATCATAAAAAAATAGCAATTACCGTGTCTATAGTGAATAGACTTTATGGTAATGGTGAGAGGGGTTTAAAAGTTTAATTAAGAATGCATTAAAATTTAAATTTTCTGTCAAAAATGGTATTAGGCCAATGAAATGTACTAACTGCTACTCAAATGTGTTCTCTGCTTACTTTTCCGAAGCACCTAAATTTACTCTCATTACGACTAGAGTTCACGTTGTTAATTGATATTCAGTAGTTTTTGTACGTGTTTTATATGTTGTCTGATTTTTCGTCCTATTTTCGTTGGTGTTTACTAGGTTTGTCTCTATTCTTTTGGACTTTTAAGTTTCTAATGCCCCATTGGTACCTCTGACCACTCTGTAAACCAGACATGCAAAGAGGCTACCAAAGTTCTACTGTGGTTGGTGATCAGAATAGGCCTATAAAAACTCTAGAAAATAATTACCTATCAGGTAGAGAGGGGTAATGATTTGTTCAAATTTGAAAATTCAGATGATATTGCCATATAAAAGGATAAAAGGTACCAAATTAATCTGTCCGCATCGCTTGAAGTGATAATTCTGAGATAATCATTTCAATATCCCATTATGTCTTGACAACCGTGTTGTGTTCTGTATTACCAAACCCTAAGATCAAAATGTAGAGAGAGGTTTGGCGCGCCATAAAGACTGGTTTAACCCTCCATCTATTTTAGACTGCCTGTACCAAGTCAGAAACATCTGGAATTTATCTGGTATGTCTTCCTTGTTTTGTCTTTTCTCTTGGACATTGAGTTTGATCCTTCAAATTTTGTAATTTTGCTTTGTCCTTTATTGAATTTCAATCTATGGACAACTGATGAAAATGCGACTTAAGCAGACTATAATTGAAACTTAAGACTTTTAGTTTCTTGGATGTACACAGGCTAAAAACTTGTATATAAGAAATTACCAACCGGCAATTCAAAGTGACGTCGCTGCAGACCCATATCTAGGTATAGTCACGACGTTAAACTCTCAAGTCAGTCAATTCAAAGTCAAGGTCAAAGATTGAATTGCAACTTTCCTGACCAATTTTATAAGCTCAGGCATCAAAGATACGTACCATGTTAACACCAAAGGTACATAAAGGAGGAATCTAAAAATTGATGATTTGAGGTACACATGGTAAGAAATTTGGAAAATGGTTAAGGATAAAGCTAGATGGAGTACCTACGAGGAAACTTTACCTTACATAAACAGAATATCATCATCGTCGTCGTCGTCAGCATCATCATTCTTTTAATCATGTTCGTCCCAATTTTCTTTACCCTTTAGCTTGTACTTACTTGAATGTGAAGGTTTTGATAGAACTTTATTTTTGCTATAGTAATATCATAATCGTTATTAGTTTAACTCAAGGCAATTTAAGGTTCTCAGATGCAACTTTAGATACATACATGCAGGTCATATATACTAATTGATGCATAGAAAAGAAATGCTTGATCTAAAAATAGATATATGAATACTTTTTTACTTTTGTTAATCTTTTATGAACATTTTCATATCTCAGAAACCAGCTTTATGCATATCTTAGATTAATGACAAATAAAATCTGGTATGCATATGCGATATATCTGATTTTTAGACGGGCTTTCAAGACTGTATGCTTACTGAATCCAATGCGTGCATTACATTTTTAAAACGAAGTTGTTAACGAAGTATTTACGAACTAAGATATTAAATTGATAGCAAAGAAATTGTTCGCCTGGAACTTGTGGAGCAATTATTCATAGAAATGCGAAGCCGCCATGGCCGTAAGACCGAGACATATAAAATTGATATACTAGTATATAGATAACATATAGCTGAGAGGGTGATAGATTAGATTGATACCTTGAGAAAAGCATTGTCAACTGAGGCGCAGCCGAGGTTGACAGTGTCTTTTCGAATGGAATCAATCTACTCTATCACCCTCTCAGATATATGTTATTCAATTTATTATACTGAATCATTAATTACTTTAACGCACATATTTTCATTTTTTTTATTTGTTTTCCCGAGTTAAGCTGGAAAAAAATGTTACCCTTTGAAATAAATTTAGAAAACAAATCTTTTTATCTGTTAGTAGATGTATTAATGAGTGTTCATTTTGCACGAAATATTGTTGAATCTAAACACTATCCATTTTACAAATGATTAAGAATGTTAAATTGAGGCTGTGCACTATCTCGGCGCACGAGAGGGTGATAGATAATAAAACAATATCACCCCGAGGGTTACAAATAAAAGATTGTCACCCGCTGGGTTTTTTTTTTTTGAAAAATGATATATGATAGATTGAATTGTTTAATTAAAATTTGTTGAAAAAATCTTATGAAGTATAATAATAAACAAGAAGGGATACGGTTAAAACCATATCCATTTGTACTCGAGTTACAAATATGTTAGGCTCCTGTTACATGCATAATGTATTTAGCATCATAGTTATACCTACCATACTAGAATGAAAGATAAGGTTAAAGGGATTTATTCATTATTATAAGCATCATTTGAACAAACCGTACCAATATGTTTTATTGTACTTTCTAGTTATAAAACAATATGGGAATTGAATAATTCTTTTGTAAGTGGTCATTCATATGAAAGAACAGGTTACAGTTAATTTTGAAGCATACATGTACGATTGCTTAGTATCATTAGGTGCACCTTTTACTGGTTTTTGACACATGCGTTCCAGGGTGGAGTTTCAAAGCATTTTTGAATTTTTAAGATTTAATATACACCTGTTTTTTACCCTTTTGGCCCCAATCACTCAAAAACATGAAGAGATATAGAAAAACGCAGGCAGAAAATTTCACACGGATACTGATGAGAAAAAAATTGAAAATCAGACAAAAATATTTTGTTCGGGTTGGTCCATCTTTGACCGTCCACAGCAAAATAACGGTGCAATATATATTCTAAACCATGAATCGATAACTAGAACTAAAGTTATGGTTTCAACAAAAATGTTAACAGGCAACGATGACAACAGCATCACTTCATATCTTTTAAATACAACCACATTTTTTTGCATTCATATAAAAAAACTATTTTTATTTTTATTTTATTGTATGCAATTGTTGGTTTTTTTGCATTGCAAACTGACAAAATGTTTATAGGACAGGCCACTCAGGTAAGCTCAGAGGGTCTTGAAAGTCTTTTATAATTTTTGATGTTTGGCCGCCTACGACTCTGGGGATCTGAAAAAGTCCAAATGACAAAAACCCCAGAAAGACCTGATTATTTTCTGGACTAAAAATTATCCTCCTTCAACGAGTGGTTGCTCAAACGTTAATTTTGAGAAAGTTTAACTGTCTGTAGCACGGGGGGTAACTCTCATTATATGTGCTGGCAAAAAGGGTCTACTCTTTTGGGTGCTCAATATATGAAAAGGGTTGAAATTCCACATGTTGCATATATGATAAGGTACACTTTTCACAAATATCATATAGTTATCCCCCTCTCCCCTGGTCTGTAGTGTAGGGTATCCCGGACAACATTTATAAGAGTCTGTTCATGAGAAAACCATGCAAAAATGGAAATTTTGTCCAGTAGCAAGGTTTTTAATTATGTAAAAGGTATATTGCAACTGAAAGACCATCCTATAAGACTTATTCAGGCAAATTTATTTTTTCGAAAAATTCAAGATGGCCGCCCTACAGGCCTCAATAGATATATATAGCTTTCATCTGATTTATCGCTTATTTCAATCAAATTTTATTTGAAAATTTGACATTTTTATTGTGATTTTTTCAGTCTACGTAGAAGGAATTAAAATTATATCAATGTTTTTCGAAAAAGTGATGTTTGGTCTTTCAAATACAGTTCAATTTTCGTAATTCATAATTTTGGTTTCTCTGGTGTCTTTAGGTAGGACTTGGGCAGTATTCCAGACTGTTCAAAAATGCTAAAATTTGTTATTTTTAAGGGCACTTATTGTCCAAGGTAACGCTTTTTTATCCTTATCTTTTAGAAATTCAAAAAACAATAACATATCAAGACAAACTTATCAAAAAGCCAAGCTGGGATTTTACATTTTGACTTAGCCACAGCCCCGGAAAACAATGACATGTTTTGATAATTCTCCATAAAATCTACTTTTTAGAGGATTCAGTTTCAAACTCTGAATGTGTTTGCTATGAAACAAAATACATTTAGAACATTTGTTACAACAGATGATCACAATACAAGTACCATTTAAGGGTTGAGAAAGACATATACTTGGGGATTAAGGGTGAAAGATGGGAATATCTTGTGTATTTTGATGAAATGTACAGAAATGGCCAACTTTAGGGGACTATTTTTCATGAATGAAGGGTTTGACTATTAATATGGAATATCTTTCCAAAAGACTGTTATATGGTCTGTACAAAAACATATTTGTAACTTTGCTTTCGATCATCCCTTACATGTTACAACATTACAAAAATGGACATTTGGCCATTTTACCACATGGCTAAAATGGGCTTCGGGGGGGCTTATAGTGGCATCTTTTTGAAATAATTAAAAGATGTACAGAACAGTAGACTTTATAGGCCAAATGTATATAACTTGTTCTATATAAACAAATAATATTGTAGAAATCAAACAAAAGAGCACTTTTTACTTGTGGTCTAATATAGCCCCCAGAGCCTTTTTACAAAAAAGTCTCTAGCCACCTTAAAATGACAGTCAGACCTAAATGTGAAAAAAAATATGAACCAGGAAAATTGTTTTATTTGTAAAATTCGACCATTTTCTGCACAATAAAACATTTTGTATGGTGGATCCCGACCAAAAATAATGTTTGTTTTTGCTTGAGGACAAGGGACTATTTCGCCAAATGGCCCTGGGAGCCATATTGGACCACCAAGTTGAAAGTGCTCTTTTGTTTGATTTCTACAATATTATTTGTTTATATAGAACAAGTTATATACATTTGGCCTATAAAGTCTGCTGTTCTGTACATCTTTTAATTATTTCAAAAAGATGCCACTATAAGCCCCCCGAAGCCCATTTTAGCCATGTGGTAAAATGGCCAAATCTCCATTTTTGTAATGTTGTAACATGTAAGGGATGATCGAAAGCAAAGTTACAAATATGTTTTTGTACAGACCATATAACAGTCTTTTGGAAAGATATTCCATATTAATAGTCCAACCCTTCATTCATGAAAAATAGTCCCCTAAAGTTGGCCATTTCTGTACATTTCATCAAAATACACAAGATATTCCCATCTTTCACCCTTAATCCCCAAGTATATGTCTTTCTCGACCATTAAATGGTACTTGTATTGTGATCATCTGTTGTAACAAATGTTCTAAATGTATTTTGTTTCATAGCAAACACATTCAGAGTTTGAAACTGAATCCTCTAAAAAGTAGATTTTATGGAGAATTATCAAAACATGTCATTGTTTTCCGGGGCTTTGGCTAAGTCAAAATGTAAAATCCCAGCTTGGCTTTTTGATAAGTTTGTCTTGATATATTATTGTTTTTGAATTTCTAAAAGATAAGGATAAAATAGCGTTACCTTGGACAATAAGTGCCCTTAAGAATAACAAATTTTAGCATTTTAGAACAGTCTGGAATACTGCCCAAGTCCTACCTAAAGACACCAGAGGAACCAAAATTATGAATTACGAAAATTGCACTGTATTTAAAAGACAAAACATCACTATTTCAAAAAATATTGTTACAATTGTCATTTAATATACGTGTACTAAAAAAATCACAATGAAAATGTCTTATTTTCATAAAAAAAAATATTGAAATCACTGAAAAATCAGATGAATGCTATATATAGCTATTAAGGCCTGTAGGGCGGCCATCTTTGATTTTTCGAAGGAAAAAATTTGCCTGAATAAGTCTTATAGGATGGTCTTTCAGTTGTACCATACCTTTTTCAAAAATGAAAACATTGCTATTGGACGATTTTGCATGGTTTTCTCATGAACAGGCTCATAAATGTAGTAGTTACATTTTCTCGTTGAAGCTCAAGTCAAAGTATTACTGGTGTCTCTCAAACAGGTTATGTTCATTCTCATGGAACGAATCGATCAAGCCATCTTGTTTTCATTATAATAGAATAACATCACCAGTTCAAGGCCTTATTGATAATTTTAAATTAATTACACGGGAATTTATATCATTAAGATCGCAAAATGTTTTCATGGTTCATAAATACATAAGTAGAGAGTTGCCAAAACGACAAAACGATGAAATCAAAGCGCTAAAGCGTTTAAAGGCAAGCGAAATATATAAGAACTATAACATGTATAATAGATTTATTCTCTGTTAAAGTATATTGTTCAAAATGTTTGCGAAATATAAATTTTGGTGAGCAAAGAAAGGATCGTCATGCAGATGCCCTCAAATTTAAAGTTAATGAACACGACAGGTATCGTGTTAAAACGGTATCGATTGAAACACCCCTTCGATTAAAATGCACTCGTCCCAAAGATGTGTATTGTATAGTGAATTTATGAATGGAGAAGATATTTTCCTTGCATTAACCAATCAAATAACAGAAATATTTATACGAACAAATCAAGTAATAGATGAATACATAATGTATATTATATCGCCATTAACTAAATAGTCCCACATGTAAGATGCAAAGTAATAATAAAACTTGTGCCGGTCATATAAAATTCCAATAAAAATGGGAGATTTATAGAAGTGTATATCATGTTAACACATATTGAAAAGTAATATACAAAATAAAGCATTTTATTCCAGACTGGATGCAGGAAAATCACTCCGTCTAGACTGAAAAAAAACGCGAAAATCATCACTACTCTATAGACTCCATAAGGCTTCGCTGGCGCTTGCCTAAAAATAACATATTTAAAAGAGTTCTATTCTGTTTATAAATATTATGCTGCTGAGAAAAAAATAGTTCGCGCAATAATGTAAGAAATTTAACTGCAGTAACAGCTATTAAAGTGCAATAATGCACCGGATGGTGACTTTTCGGTACTTTCTTTAAATTGATCATTGATAAAATTTTACACATACTCTTATTTATTCACAAACTGGCATTAAAATCAATCCTCATGACGAACTATTTTACATCATGTACACCTTACCTGCACGTGCTTCTAGTCAATAGGATGGCGAGCTAAAAGTTAAAAATTATCTACCAAATTATAGGTCTATAACATTCAAATTACCGGAAGATTAAAGCTCTATGCTAATTATTTTCCATAATTTCATGACCATAGTCAGAACAAACACAAAAAAGTTATGTATATCATATTTATTAGAATACATTGGTCGCGTGCGAACACTAAACACTTAATAAAAACTATGTGTTTTATAGCAAATTTGAGAATTTTATAAGCTTCCGTTCGTGGGAGCTAAACTGATTGAGTATGATAGCAAGAATGCAAAATTTAATTTCCAATTTTTTAATTTGCTTTTCAAAAAAGAATTATATGCTTAAATAGTGTATTAATAAAATATTTCGAGTATTCCCAGCTATTAGATGTTTAAAATGTAAAGAGAATTGTTTTTCAAATTAGGACTTTCGTCATATTTCATTGACGTCATATTTGTTCCATTCTATCACTAGACTGAAGCGCGGAAACTCTCATTCGAATTTTCGCGAAACAAGACAAAAAAAGCGTTGCTGCTGCATGCCAACCAACCCAATAACTTGAATAATTTTTCAGACAGTTTTCATTACCTAAAGTAAATTAAACTTTTTTTGTATTGTCATGAAAACAAGCTTTGGTCTCTGGGGCAATAAACCTTAAGCAATGTCAATACTTCACATGAATCGACCGTAAACAGTCCATGATGTGTATTTCTGGTAGACCAAGATAAAGCTAAGCAGAATTCTGAAGCAAAGATCAGGATCTGTGAGAAGTTTGGGGAAGAGCTCAGACCGCACATGAAAACCCACAAAACAATGCATATATACATGTACGTATGTTTGACCTCTGTGCGACGGGTGTGCTATAGCAGGTAGTAACCGCTTACACGTTCGGATCATCTGGGTTTACTCTTGTTACGCCTTGAGTTCGCGTTGTTGGTGTCTGTTCGGTTCATTTTGTGAGTTTAATGTTATGTGTTTCCTCGTGCTGTTCTTTTTCTTGTTTACCGGTTTTGTCTTTGTCCTATCGGACTTTTGACACTAGAATATCCCATCGGTGCATCTTTGCTTCTTTCTATATGGATATTTTTATAAGTGTAAGAATTGTAACATTTTGAATAAGCGATAAAAATCTGAACTTGTTTTTTATTTGCATATTCATTCATTCTGTCGATTTCAAAGTTTGTTTTGTTTTGTTGTTTTCCGGAAGTCTTCATGTGAAAAAGAACAAAAAAAATTACGGCTAAAAACTCAAGTCCAATATCATGAATATTGTCCTTTTAAATCTTAAGGTAAATTACTTCTAAAGATATTTATAATTATAGTCCTGATATTTAATACAAAAAAGACACACATTTTCCTGACCTTTAATTAAAATACAATGTAATTTAAGGAAAAATTGGTTCAATTGTTCGTAAAAAAAATATTTATGTCGGCCCCTACAAAGGTCATTCTTCTAGTTTGGTTACCTAACGTTGTTATCATATTGTTGTCATTTTGTATTTTTTTCCTCTGTTACTAAATATTTATGAGACTGTTTTAGTATTTTTAATACTTTTGACTTGTATCCCCTCTGTACGTCATATATACAGAAATATAGAGATATTGCAGACCGTTAGACCGAGACAGAATGAATAATTATAAAAGATTAACATAACCAGTCTTAGATTTTTATATTGGAGGCAGTCTTTATACGTTGCTGTTGTTATCAAAGACAAGCGTTGTAAGTTATTTTACTATTTGTTATTTTTATATATTGAACTTAAATATAGATTATATTGTAAAAAAGTAATAAGTTTAAACTTATTTTTTCCTAGATTGGGAAATTAACTAAATGCCCCCCTCCAGATTGCAGTTTGCCAGACAGTGTCACGGATCAAAAATTTTGAAAGAGGAGTCCCACTGCTGGGTAACGAGGGGGCACCTTTAGTCAAGCTTAAATGGTCTCCTATATATATTCAACAAATTATTCAACAAAAGAGAGCACTGCCCCCCCCCTTTTGATCCGCCCTTGTTTGCAGCCTACTTTTTGTGCTTTTAGCGGACTGAACAAAAAGATCATTGAAGCAAATACGGTATTTTGCTCTTTTTTCCTTCGTAACTAAATATTTAACACTTTTGTGTTGACGAACACATCAAAGCCATAAATTGTCCATTTATATTTCTAAATTGGCAAAACCCTAAGGTTCTTCCTACCCCAGACATAGGTTGGTCTTAGTCATAGTTTGGTTTCTCGTTCGACATTTTTTGATATTATTCTATACCCTTCATATTCATATAGTGTTTGTCATTTTCAACTTTTGGTAGAGCGCCTCTGATGAGTCTTGAATAGACAAAACGTCAAGCGTAGCAAAATGTATTGTCTGGAACTTTGTTGTAATTTATATTATCCAACTTTTTCTCAAAATTACACTCAAAGTTCATACAAAATAAAGATCATTTTGGTTAATAAAAGGTCAATATGATTATTTTTTTTCAAGTGCTGCATTAGTGACACGTTGGAAGAAGCAAAAAGGCACTAATGGGGCATTCGAGTGTCAAAAGTCCGAAAGGGCAAGACCAAAACCAGTAAATAGAAAGAAAAAAAGCAATAAGAAAATCAAAAACATAAAAAAAATCAACCGATAAGAAATCAACAACGCAAACTCAAGTCGTACGAGAGTGAATTTGGGTGCTGTGGGAGAATGAAATAGGTATTAACATTGAATAAGAATTCGCATTATAAATACTACAAATTTGCATACACGTGGATAAAGCGTTTAAGCAGATGATCTCAAAGTTGTAAAAACATCTTCCAAATGATAGGTACAAAACATTCACATCACCTATTCATAATTTATGAGAGAAGCAGGGGTGCCAATGGGCATCCAAATGTCAAAGACAAAAGGGCCAAAGACAAACCCAGTTAACACAAACAAGGACAGGACAAAAAACAGACAGCATATAAAACACTGAAACACATAAACTACTGAAGATCAATTAACAACTCGAACACAAGTCGTTACGAGAGTAAACTCAGGTGCTCCGGAAGAGAAAGCGGTTCCTGCCTGCTATAGCACTTTTCTTTACAACTTTTCTATTCAGTGTATCAAATCCGGTAAAGGAAGACAAACCAAAACTTAATGACAAACCAACATCTGCACTTATCTGAGAGATAGAAATCCCGTATTTGTCTATGAGTTCATGATGTCTACCGTAGAATAATTTCTTCGTTGAAGAGAGCAATCGTGGAGCAACATAACCCTGTGTTAACAATTTTTGTGTCAAACGTTACACTCTGCCAAGAAATTCAAACAAAATGAATAAACTCGCATATCAAGATGTCCGTAGGATTCAAGATCTATGATCATAATACGCCAACATGTTTATAGCAAAACTTGACACGAAAATCGAGAGTTGCACTCAATACTAAAAAAATGCAGTTCCTGTTTGTTGAAACACACTGGTCAATTCAAAATTCAAACATAACTCCACTGCACGGAAAATATACAGGAAAGTACGCAGGGAACAGAAAATGGGTTTTATAGCCAATTGTTAACAAACGAAATGTTGCATGCACAAACATACATGTATATTCATAGTAATTTAAAACCTGTGTCTTTGTTATCATTATAAAAAGCTGTGGTTCCAGGTGCAAAATACACTCAGCAATGTCTAAATTTCACGAAATTCGACCAAAAACAGTCGAAGATGTGCTGACACCTGCATTTCTGGTAGACCTAGACAAAGCAAAGAGGAATTCCGAGCGCATGATCAAGATCTGTGAAAAGCTTGGGCTTCAGCTTAGACCCCACATGAAAACCCATAAAACAGTGTATGTATACTTATGTTGAACTTATGTTTGACTTGTTTTATGTGGATATTTGAATGTTTCAGAGTTCTTTACCATTTCAAAAGGCAAAAAAAATACTAGTAAATGAATATTTAAATGATCTTATCATGCCCGAACGAAGACAGTAGAAATGCTTGTAGTGTTCAAATCTGTCCGTTCGTCCTAAATCAGGTTTTGCCTAAGAGAAAAGTAAATATTAGATGAAGGAAACATTTGCAATTTGGGAAGTCATGTCATCTGCTGTATGCAATAATTTTAGTTTGTAAATTGCATATTCATTCATTTTGTTTGATATCAAAGTTTTATGTTGTTTTGTTTTACGAGTTTTTATTTATTATGCGAAAAGGAAAGTTCAAAATCCCTTTATTTGTTTTCACGTTTGTACGTGATCTTGTTATAATAATATATTTCAAGGTTAATTTGTTCGAAAGATATGTATATGGGCAGATCATTTAACAGAAAATGACACATTTTACATTTATCTGACTTAAAATTAAAATACAATGTAATTTAAGTGAAATTGTTTTCACGCATAAGGTCGAATACCGCGTTCATGCTTAGGTGACCTATGATAATATGTATTTTTTAAATTCTTTTCTGTGCACATGTACCTAAATATTAATGAGACGGATATAAGTATTTTTAAAACTTTTGACTTTTACACACTTAATGGTCCGATTGTGTAAAATAATCATTTGCATTATAAGTTTAAAAGAAGTTAATTAAATCTGAAATTTGTTTATTTGAATTAAATTAAATTTACAAACCAAATTAGTATTGATTTTTAGTGTAACCTGACAAATTTAGCAAAATTTCTCTTCGTTAGAAAATTTCATAATTTGTAAATTCGGTTAGAAAAGAATAGGAATAAACAAAAAAGTATCCATGTCTCCAGAATAGAGTCCCAGTAGCCCAAGTTCCAAACAAAAATGGTGCTCTGAAAGTCGTTAAGTACATACGGTTTCTCCTAATGCCAAATACCAAAGTAATTAAAGCACTGGTAGCCGGGATAATCTACAAATTTAATTAAATGCTTAATATGTTTTATAGTATAAAAAGAGTAGAAATTGAATCTTGGAAAAAGAAAAGCGAGTGCGTATTGATATGTGAATTGATATGTAATGAGGCAACATGACCATCAGCTAGCTTTTCATTGGTCAGCTACTGAAAAGCTATCGTACCGTACATATAGCCACGGCTTATCACTAACTGAATCGGAGTACAGAAAGTACTGGTACAGTGTAGCTATAAGCGGGATTAATTACGAATCTTAAAAATTGTTCATTTTTGTCATGAAAAAAAAAGGAATAGTAGTGGGATATTTGAAAAGGAATTATTGGAAGACTGTATTGATATGTGAATTGATATGTGATGAGGTACAAATGCAACAAGACCATCAGCTTATTTTTGATTGGTCAGTTACTGAAAGGCTAATGACATATAATCATGGCAAATCACTGTTATAAAAATTCCAACTAAAAGTTATTGAACATTTTATAAATTACATTTATTTAATGAAGATAGTATCTAGATTTAGATTTTTTGGCTGGAGATTGGACAAAAAAGCGGGAGATTTTCAACGCTAATTAAAATTGCATTTCAATGTCACTTGAGGGCATTAGCGTGTGCCAAATACACACGGCTTCACTGATTAATCTCAAACTGTTTATACAATCATTAGGTCAATTATGGCAATAAACCTTTAGTTAACACCTTTACCTGTTATATTATCGTCCACCTCATTGACAAACCTCTAAAACACCAGAATTGTTTTATGACTGAACAATAAAAATGTCTATAAAACTAAAATTTTGTCATGTCTTGAAAAAGCAGGAGATTTTATAAAAAGTCGGGAGAACGGGAGATGGATGAAAAAGTCGGGAGATTTCGTCTACCGGTGGGAGAATCACATGTATGAGATACTTATCCAAAAACCCATTATGTTGTTTAAATATTTTGTTTTAAGTTAAAGGTTGATTAAGATCAAGGTCAAACTGAATGCTTAAAACTTGCTATAGATAATAACATGAAATAAAACATCCAGACGATATGTTTAAAGTTTGCATGATTTGAAAACTTAGTTGTGTTATTTTTCAATGCATGAAGTTTTAAATCAGGTGGCGCTTCAATTTGGGAATAAAATTTATCAATTCAGTTAAACTATTTGTTCTTCTATCATATGATTTTTTATTGGCAAGACATGAAATTTAAATAAATTTAAAAGAAATTGCCACAATCTTTTTCTGTCTTTTCGAAATTACATTTAAATTGTTATTTCTTAAAACACAGAAAAAAAGTTTTGTGGTTATTCCTTAAAAAATGAATAAATATATTATTTTGTTAGAACTTGCGATCACGTTTAAAGTTTGCAAAAATATTGGTTAAAAGGATGAAAATCAGTTAAAATGGAGTCTTGACGTGTTACTTAAAGAAAAATACAACTCTTTTATAATAAATCTGTAATATGTGTTGAATTGAGACATTCAGTTACATAAGAATGCTGGAACATGAACACTAGTCATACTTGTATATCAGAGCAAAATTGTTGGCCTTTTCTCTTTTGATTTGTAAATTTATCATTATAGCAACCAAAAAATACTATGTGATGTACCTAATATTTATGATATAAAAAGTAACATCTTAATTCAGGGAATTTGGCGAATTGATGACAAGCGGAACCAGGAAAGGAATTGCAGTGTCTACCCTGGAAGAGGCAGAGTTTTTCGCTCAAAATGGATTTGACGATATTTTGTATGCCTACCCACTTATAAAATCCAAATTACTAAGGTCTGTAACCACAGTTGGTACATAAAGTTTACTTGATATCAGAAAATAATATCCTTTGTTAAAATGAATATCTTACATTTCAAGCGTATCATCCGCTTACATTTCATTTTTTACTGTTTAAAGGCATCATTTCTGACCTATGCTTTGGTATTTGAAAAGCATAAACTAAAGTGAAAATTAAATACTAGATGAATCATAGAAGGGCATTGATACTTTTATGGGCCGATCATTTAAATTGAAGTTGCTTTTCTTGATTTTTTTTCTGAATCAGAAACTGATTTTTCACGAAAGAAATATTCTGGTACCGAAGGTTAAGAAAAAAATATTTTGTGAAGAAGGATTTCTGCCTTATAAATTAAAGTTAAATATGGAAAAAGAATTTTTTGTGTTGGCGGGAAAAAAGTTTAAAAAAAACAAAGCCCCCCTTTTCAGGTTAAATGGTCAATCCGTAATTTCTTATTTGAATTTTATTAGTTCTGTGTGTTCAATTATATTTTGCAGTGTTATTCCTTTCTCCCATTTTTGGACAGGTAATTTTTGGTTAATTATCACTTCAAGAGTACACGACTGAGGGCAATAGAACATTGAGCTAATCTGGATACCAAGGGGAGAATAGTTCACACTTTCCGTTGGCCTAACATTTCAATCAACACCCAATTTTATCTAACTAAGATTGTTTATTTTAATTGTTCATTCAACAAATTAAATTTCGATAAACATATACAATCTAAGCCGAGGATAAAAAGAGACCTTTAAAACATAGCCTTGGTAAAAGCGAGATAATTGAAATTAGCTATATTATACTATATAGCTTATAAAAATACTTAAGGATAAATAGTACATGATGAAGTTGTTAAACATCCTCTTTACATGTAGATGACGGTTGTGATTCACAGCGTTAACATGTCCATTAAAGACTGGAGCCGGGATACTTCGATGCCGGCTGAATGCTTTAAGAATTGGCTTGAGTATTTCTTTGTTAATCTTGCAGATGTAAGACATTGGCTGAATCAATGAATGTGTTCCATGTCATGATAGAAAGTGACCATGGACTACAAGTACTGTTGAACAACCCTTTGGACAACGGAAAGAAGTGGTCAGTTTACTTAGAGGTGGACGATGGAACAGGCCGAAGTGAGTTTATTTGATACTTGGTTGAGTACCTAAATGTTTTTGAACAAGCAACTGCCAGGCGCCCGTCCGTGTGTGCCTGTGTTTGTACATGTATGTGCTCGTCATTTACACTTGTTCAAGCTTCAATAATTCTAAGGCTTTTGATATTTGGTATACGCACTTTTAAGTAGTAGTCTCATACGATTAACTTGTTTCAATTGAAATTTTTGGGTAAAAAAAATGAAAAAAAAATTAAAGAATTTCTTAGCTTCAATTTTCAGACGCTTTAAATTCGTTTTATGCTGTTTAAGGATGGGTCTTATATGATACTGTGAATTTTCAAGTCTGTCGCTTATATACTTCCCATTTAACGAGCTCAGCTGGCATAAAATTTTTCGTTTTCTTTTTTGTTGATATGACTAGCAAAAACTAGATAGAAGATGATACATCTACATCATAATGTCAAAACCATTTTGCGAAATTTTCATTAAAATCTATTGAGCAGTTTAGAAAATGTGGATTGCAGATCCTTACAGGAGTTATGGTCCCTTGAATTTCTATGTAACTGTATTAATATGCGTTATAGCGTGCAAACTGTAAAAATAGTAAAAAGATTTTTATTGCTAAAATATTCAACTAATTGAACAATTCTCTTTAATGAATTAGGTTAATCCATGTCATCAGATGACCTTTAATTAAACTTTTGGCCAATTAATTGTTTGCCTTATAGCGATTCAACTTCATGGGAACTTCTTCTTTTTTATTTGATAAGTGATTTGATATGATATTTAAACACAAATATTAAATTTTTATTTACATTTATACATATTGAAAAAATGTTATAACATCTTCATTTGCATTTATCAATGCGATTTAATTTTGTTACAAGACAAATTTGCAGCTTTTAAGAGTGCATTACTTAAACACGTATCTATGGCACGCGACAGTCACAAAAAAAACCACAAACTGAGTGTATCGACCGTAAATTGTAGTTAACGGTTGATAGACTGGGTTAATCACTTGCTTAACATAGTTTTCTGATGCTAATGATAATTTCAGTTGTTTGCAATTTATCATTAGCTTTCGATAATGGGGTTTTAAATGCTGATTAGGGTTTATCGGTGATGAACTGAGTTTATCGGCCATATAATCAATTTATTGAAAGCAAACTATAGTTTCAGTCGATAAATAATGTTTTGTGTCGGTAAACTAGTATTTGCACTCCGTAAACTATAGTTATGGCCGATAACTGGGTTTCACGAACGCATACTATAGTATCAAATTGATAACCATAATTTTCGGTCGATAAAAATATTTTATATGTTTTTGTAACTATGGCATGCCATACATGTATGATATGACACGCGAAAGTAGCAATTACAGAAAATTAGTAAGCGCTTGCATACCCCCATGCGTTTCGCTATTAAACTATCAATATTATTCTTGAGGAATAAATATAGAGGTACAGCAAGCATTGTCTAATAACTTTGATTTTGTATTTGTATGTATGTATTCGAATATCATTACAAGATGCTGTGAAATCAATTAAAGTACTTGGGTAGAAAAGTGAAATCCAAAAATCTAGAATTTCTTAGTCAAAAGATTCATGTCTCCGACAAACATTTAAAGAAAAAAAAGAAACTGGTTTTGTCTTTGCCTTTTCGGACTTTTGACATTCGGATGCCACATTGGTACCTCTGCTTCTTTCAGAGTATTTGCGTCCACAAATTAATTTTAAAGGCCTACCAGTCAAAAAACAACTTGATAACGTACGGTATAAAACCTTATTTGACTATGTTAATTTATTTTCAAATGAAGATTTTCAATGCTAATTTTTGTGTCTCGGAGACTAACTGAGTTTATTGGTAAAACACTGAGTTTATCTGTGAAAAACTAAGTTGATCGATCGCAAACTAAAGTTAGCAGTCGATAAATATTGTTTGTATTGTTTAAATGGTAATTGCAATCGAAAACTAGGGTAATTGCAGACAAACTTGGTTTCACAAAAGCAAACTATAGTTAGCGAGTGATTAACCCAGTTTTCATTTGATAAATTAAGTTTTATGACTGCAAACTATAGTTATCAACCAATAGACCCAGTTTATCAACCGCAAATTAAAATTTACTGTCTATAAATGCTGTTTCGGTTAAATAAAGTGTTATCTAAAGTTCTTTCTAAAAAAAGTTGGTATTACGATAGCAAACTATAGCTAGCGAGTGATCAACCAAGTTTATCAAAAGCAAACTCTAGTATAACATGTATACGGTCGATAAATGTATTTTATCAGGGTTCTTTTATACTATCGCAAACCATGTGTACCTACCATGGAAATTAGTTACATACAAAATAACATTTGATAACCTTTAACAGCTGGAGTTCCATGTGACAGTAACGACGTTCTCGCGATTGCCAAGGCGGCTTCAGAATCACCTCGAATTGATTTCCTCGGACTCTATCTTTACAACCGCAAGCCATACGAGGTTTCGGGATGGAAAAATGTGCAACACGCTGGCAAGGAAGGGGCAGATGTACTAACGCACTTGTACAAAAGGTGATATTTATTATTTTTGCTTATTATCAAATCTGTTGGAGTAAATCATTAATTTCTAAAAATATATAATTTTTGAATATTTACTATAGAAAAGGTTTTTAATTGTTGTTGTTTGGAAAACTTTCGGATCTCCTACAATAAAGCTTGGTCGAAGAACAAGTTAAACGCTTCAAAAAACTTGTAAGCAATAGTATGATGTCACGCTGTAACCACTTTAACTTTTTATTATCAAGAAAATTTGGCTGAATCAAAAAAAATTTTGATTACTGTGGTATACACGGTTGAAGAGACAAAAACCCCTTAAAATGCTCTTTAGATACGTACCGCGTTAACCAAATTTAAGTATAACGTGCTTAAATTTCATTAGAAATTTCTTGTTTTTACTGAGTTTTAAAAAAACTTAGTTACACCTCACCCCCCCCCCCCCCCCAAGAAAAATAAGGAAATCCGAGGTTTTTTATTCGACTTAATGATAGATGTTTAAGTTATTACATGTACTAGATTAAGAAACTTTTCTTAGGTTAACTGAGATTGTACTTCAGGTATGTACATGTAACCAGTCAGTCATATGTATCGATTGTTCTGATCAGCCAAAGAATAACCCATTATATTTCTGTGAGGAATTTTTATTGACCAGAATATAATCCACCTGTTCTCGGAACTTAACTATAGATAGAGCAAGTAAAATTTGAACCTAGACCTATATTATGTAATTGCTTACATTAAGCTCAGAAAAAAAAGGATTTACAAAAAATACGATAAAAGTAAAGTTAGAGTATACGTAGGACTTATCATTTTAGAAAATAAAATCAAATCCGATTTGAAAGCTGTTGTTGATACGGACAAAAAAACTATATTAACCCTAATATTTACTTGGTAATATAAACATATGACTTCTTATTGTATCTAGGCTAAAAGATCAAAATATTGAATGCAAGGTGTTGTCCATCGGTAACACCCCATGTTGCTCAATGCCCCCTGAGTCAATGAATGCCGTGACAGAATTTCACCCAGGTTGCTACGTTTTCTATGGTATGTAAACCTTAGGGGAAACTTTACAAAAGTATTAGAAACTGATAAGATATAACCCTGTATTATGTGTTACAATGTATGTGCAGAGTCACTGTGCATACTCTTGGATGTTCACTTTAACGTTAAAAAGGCTTAGTACATGCATGTATGAACAATTTCAAGAAGTATATGCAATTTAATGCTCCGGCCAGACCTGTCGTACCGCAAAAAAATATATACCAGTGCATGGCGTCAAAAATTGTCGGGCAGAAAAACATACTTTGAGAGTTAACTTCTATCTGGCTCTACAAATAGGAGAATATATGGAACCAATGCACAAACATCACATCTACTCTAGTAGTTTAAGACTCACTTCAATTTTCAAAATATGATATGTACAATTGTCCTTATCAAAACTAACAACCTATATTGAAAAAATGGAATTAGGGAACGGTCATTATTAATCAGCTGGGGGGGGCTGGAAAATTTTAGGGGGGGTCAAAAAAATTTGTATGTCTCGATTGGGGGGTCATTTTTTTCTCGTCTAATTTAAGGGGGGGAATTACATGCTCCCAATTTTACTATCAAAAATGTATTCTCAGTATTTCATGAAGAATTCACAGATTTAACATGTTTATTGTTTGTTAAGAACATAGATATAATATACATCTATGTTAAGAATAAATCACAGTGCCTTAATGTATTATCAAATATAAACATCTGGACGGTGATAAAGTAAAACCACATAGTGTTACAATCTGCTGGTCTGTACTTATTATCTAATCTCATGTGGAGGGGTGTATTGTCCAAGGTTATGGATCTTTGAGATAGCCACTGATGAAGCGGGTTCCATAGTATTAGATAGATTCGGGTACGGATTAAAATCTAAAAAATGCACACCCCCGTCATAAAAGACCATGTAACCCCCACCCCACCCCAGGCCAGAAACATTGATCATGCGAGCTACATTTATAGATTTTTGATGAGTTTGGATTTTTGGTTAGATTTTTTGGCTCAGATGCATTCATTTTGATACAAAAACGTCATTCTAACTAGATTTTACATTTGAATAGGTGTTAATTTCCTTTAGGTGAAAAATTTTACCGATTATCAATAGGAAAAAATGGCAAGAATACATCCTATCTGGAACATTAATTTATATAATCTTTTTAAAAAAAAATGTCAAAGTATAAAAATTCGTTAAACAGGAAGTAGATGGTCGATAGACCTGAAATCGAATCTCGCATTTTAGGACCCATGCTGATACTGTATACCAAATATTAAGGGGTTATGATAAAAGTAGTTGCCGAGAAAAATGTAATGAAAATTTTTTCACCGCCCGCCATTTTATCACCCGAATTTTCACTCCGTGAAATGCGGCCAAATATCAACCCGCTAATCTCTAAAACCAACCTTTGATGTTGGTTTCATATAGTAAGGGGTCGATATCTTTTAATAGTTGACATAATAGTTTATATACATGACGAAAATTCAAGCCCCTGTGACATGTGAAAACTGTTAAAAAATTCAACTGAATTTTAAACAATTCAACATTTAAAAGGCAGAAATTCAGGAACTTTAATATACAAAAATGGTGTTACTCAGATACTTTAGATTATTAAACTTTCAAGATCAAAAGTTTGTGTTTTCCTTCGTGTGCCACCACATCTATGATTTTGTCCAACTTCTTACATAGACTGTTACTTATATTAATATACATAAGTACAAATCAATGTAGTCAATGGTAATTAACGTTTTTGTAAAATATAATTAATACATATCTTAAAATTTTGTTGTGGAGATTGGGGGGGGTCAGAAAAATTTTGAGCTGTCTTTGGGGGGGGGTCAGAAATTTTTTCGGATTTATTAAATGGGGGGGGGTCAATTTCTGGAAAGCTATATCGAAAAATTTCCAGCCCCCCGGCTAGTAAATAATGACCGTTCCCTAAAATGTTGTAACTAACAAATGTCACATGAATGTTGTAACAAAATTACCGAACTTGAAGGATCAATCTGAAGATCGCAATGGTCCCGACTTGGTACATGCATTTAATACTGTGTCCAATGATAAATATTATCTTTGTCAAAAAGTTCAATATGTCCTAATGAATTTATTAAAATCATGCATACTTGTATAAATAATATACGTTCCCTGCAGATGTAATGCAGCATAAAATAGGTGTGTGCAGAATGGACGAAATTGCATGTCGTGTGAAAACTTGTGTGATTGGGCATAAACCAGACTTGAATTTACTGCTCATTGATTGTGGATACGTGGGGCTAAGTTTTAGCGGGAAAAATGAAGAGCCAGATGACTTTGCTACATTTCAAGGTCATCCTGATCTAAAGTAAGTTTTTACACTTTGTCAAAAGCTATATCAAGTTTGCTTTTATTTATGTACACACATGTAAGTGCATTCAATCTTACATATTTGTTCCATTAACTAGCATGTTTTTATAGCGAGGATCGCAGATGCGAGCTCTACGGCGTTATGCATGTTTTGAGATGTGCCAGAAATATACTGACGAGAAAGCCGGAACACATCTACTTTTACTGAGCAAAATAATAATAGACACGGAGCAAGTAAAACAATCTAACCTCTGGGCTTATAAAACATACACAATGATCTGCAAAAAATAAAAAATATAAATGCAAAACGAGTGATAAAACCCTCAGTAATCCACTCATTTATTTTTACACATATTTTTGTTTAATCACCACTCACATGACTCAGCTTTTTTCCGCTGAAAAACGAATTTCCGAAAATTACCGAGTAAGCTTTGGGCAAATGTTGAGTTCGTCTCATTGGTTTGTCGTCGCTAAACGCATGATACTGACTTCTAAGTACATGTAAGATAAAGAAATAAATTCATAAATCAATTGAATAATATCTACTTTCAACCTTGCACTGAAAACGGCTTGGTCATTATGATAAATAAAAAAAGGGTCTTACCTGAAAATAAACATCCTGCGGGGTTTCACTCACTTTCCTCAGGCCTGCATGATATTTTTTTTTACTTTACCGTTTTTTTTTGCCAGGTTTCCAAATGAACCTTCTGTTACCTACATAATAAATTAAACCCTTATACTCAGAAAATCTCACAAAACCTGAATAAATGATCAGTCTGAATGTTGTTTTGGTCTGCTGAAGAAGCACTCGGAATACTCTGACAAGGGAATGGCGTCACGGAATCCATAAAGGGATATTTTTTTCGTTCCTGCTAAATGTCGTCCCAGACTGTTAAAAGGATTTATAATTTGCACAAATCATTGAAATTTAATAAATATTTATTTATCCCAGATATGATTTACAACAATTCTATCTATTGCATATGATGTGAGTGGGTCAGACTTCGGTACTTCGAATTACCGAAATGCCCGTCAGACTTTGCTTTTATTTAATTCCTTTTTTAAAGTTCCCTCTAACTCGAACACATGGATACATTTTTAAAAATCGATGCTTGCTTAGAAGGCAGGGCCTTAATCATATTATTAGATTTTATCGTCTGATGTGTTCGATTGCCATTAAATTTACACTGTTGGTACGAAATTGACGAAATTTGATTGTGAGAAGAACTCACTAGAAATATACAAGTGTATGCAAATAACCACCTTTTTATGGTCAATAAAGACAACGGGACACGAAAAAAACTGATCGAGTTTCTTTTAATTTATTAATCTTTTTTTTTTGACATTTTTTTGTTCCTACTAAGATGATCCTATAAAACGACAAACAAAAGTACAATTGGATTAATCTCAGTAAATCCCCCCTCCAAGAAATACAATGTATATTTTTCGGTCCTTTAGTAAGCAATAACGCTCAACTATTGATAATTCTACCAATTTTAAAGGCAGCGGATTGTGCTTCATTTTTTCTCTTTTCAATAATAAGGATAAGTATTATAATAAAAGTTAGATGAGCATGAAACCAACTAAAACAGAATCTATAAGACTAGTGGAGTCTACTAAGTCAGTACTATTGCAATTTTCCAGATTATATTGACTCGGTACTCATATTCTCTATTCTTCTTCTGACCCACATAAATAACAAAGTTGAAAACGTTGTTGAAAGATTCAACGGTGAACAATACAACGCAGATTGTTTATCGATAAATAAATATAAATATAAAAAAATGCATAGTTTATTTCAATATTTTGAAGGCTGGTACATGATTCAGAAATGGAGATCTCACTTTTTTGTCGGCATTTTTCAATATTTTGTCAACAGAAAAAAATCGAATGGTGCGAAGTTTTTGTTTATTTCTCGGCTCGGACATAACTAACAAAAAACTTGTTTTTTACAGAATTTGCTTCTTTTCCCAAGAAATAAGCAAAGTTACGACAAAATCAGGAGAGAAAATTGACTTTGATGCCTTTCCGATAGGATCAGAATTATTTATATACCCATGGCATGTGAGTATTATGTTTTCTTTTCTATTACTTTGTTTCCATCATCAGAAATCCACGTTTGATTACACTGTGCTACGTTAGTTTCGTCACCAATCTCCGATGCTGGCACTATGTCACGTGACCAGATGTAAATTTAAATTATAACATATCGACAACGAGATATTCTCAGATCTTCCAGAGTTCTGACTAAGTCCTCTTCGTCGGTGTTAAACTGGCACTTGTCCGGCAAAAAAAACATTTGACACCGTATCGATTTCTCAGGAGCAGCTTAGTCATGAGCTTGACGACTCAGTTTACAGCGTGTCCAAGATAATTATAGTCATACAATGAAAAAAAGGGACCAACTGTTTCCCAATCACATGTTTGTATAATACAATGTCAATCAGGAATTTACAAAATCAAATCCAGAAACCAAGATGAATTGAAATGCCTTCCTATGCTTTTACTATAAAATCAAAGATTTAATGATCATATGTAAAGGAAATCGGAGATTACCTTTCACTTTTAAAATCAAATGACAAAAAGAAACTATGGGTCCGTGTACTTGTTGTCAAAATAAATTATGTCAAAAATTTGGTGGGAAATTAGGCTCCTCCAGATTTTAAATTACTTGAACACTGTGACGATTTGGCCTAAAAACGCGAATTTGTATAATAAAAATAACAAATTTTGATGCTTAATATCTAAGAACAGTTCCAAAATCTAACAGAATATTCTGCAACTTAAAGAGTGATCAGCCTTAAATCTTCTTTTAGAGATATCTAGTTTTGGGGTTTTTTTTATTTCAGGCTTCTGCCACTGCCTGTCAGCATCCCAAATTTTATATCCATTCTGGAAATAAAATTATTGATATCTGGAAACCAACAAAAGGATGGTAGAAAAATAGTTTCATGCATCTACTAACATACCAATAGATTGTATTTTGTCATAGACCTGTAAACTATGGTTATGCAGACTTATGATGTGTATGTTGTCTTTTGTTTCGTTTTTTTTTTGTTCAAGTAAGAGATGTCGTTACCCTGTTAAATTTTCGGATCCAAATGCCTCATTTCTACTTCTTCACTTCTGTTTAGGTTGAACTGAAAGGCCAGACAACAATATCCCGCATCAGATGTACAGTGAGCATATGATTCGATATGATTTTTTTTTTTAAAGAAAAATTACCAACACCACATTTAAGCCTAAAGTTTTGGGTGGAAATCCATTCCTGAAGCACTGTTTTAATTTAATTTTTACCCTTCTTTATTGTTTTTATGTTAAACTTTTACGCTATCGATGCAAATTTAAAACTATATATTAAGTACTAAAGTGAGCTAAGTTTTGATTTCTTTTTGTTGATCTGTGGTAACATACCGTTTAATCAATTTTTGTGCTTTTTTATATTAAAATGAAAGTGTGTGGATTTTTTAAAATTATGTGTTATATTAACATACATGTAGTAAAATATATTTTATTTTAGCGATAGTGATACATTTCTTATTTACATATCTGGATTAAGTTTATAATTACTTATCTAACAGGTCGAGTCATATGGAAATTTATTTCAAAATAAAGGCACATTCATTTTGCATATTCATGTACAATTGTCTATTTATCACTAGATTGAATTGAATAATGGGAAACGATCCCACGTTAAGTGGGTACACATGTAATTGTAGACTTTGAATGTATAGATTGAAACGAAAATCGCAAATTAACACACTCTTCATAAAGAAAATAACCTATTGTATGTTTAGATTTCAAATTGAACGACCCTATGATATGAAAATTCCCACTGAAACTAGAGATGTTTATACATGTTTTACATATAAAGTTGCATATACCTACCCTACTTATTTTCTCTAGCCACTTTTATAATAAAACTGTTAAGGAAGATAAACAAACATAGAAATATATTTTTATAACAACAAGACGAGGCACAATCCTATTTTATAAATCTAACATAGAACGGCAAATGCAAGCAACCGACCGGAAGACACAACCCAAACAAATCCAACACAGATACAGAGTGCAACTAAACCGAGACTGAACTCCCAGACATAACACAAGAACCAAGAAGAAACGGGACCTAAAACTCAGGTTCCACCAAACACGTAGACAAATCACAAACCAAGAACCCAGACGAAACACAGATCTAATACACAGAGTAATCAAATTCAAAAACCATATATTTTCATAGAGAGAAACAATGCAGTGGCGTAACATTTAGGATTTTGTGCAGTTTATTGGCTTTTTGTGTTAGAAGTAAGTCTTTTAAATTTAAAAGCCGAATGGAATGACCTTTACGATAGACTTGGACATTTAAAACCGGAAAAATGCAACCAACCATGGTATTTAATCATCACCATAAATGATTGAAACTATACCCACTTAATATTAACTGATTTAGACATGGGGACAATCGAACTATTAGTTGTACTGTTATCAACAGCAACCATTGCCTTTGTGGCTTACAGACTACGAGAAGCGGAAATCTTCATAGCTAATGTTCAAAAGGAAAACAAACATCTGAATGAGGAAGTATGTGAAGCAAAAGACTCTATAACAAAATTGCAAAAGGACAACAAAAATTTGAATGAGCTACTACGAGAAGCAAAAGACTCCATTGCAAGGGTGCAAAAAGAAAACAAAAATCTTAATGAGGAAGTATTTGAAGCAAAAGACTCTATAACAAAATTACAAAAGGACAACAAAAATATCAAAGAGGAAGTGAAACAGTTACTGCTAGGTATTTATTTTAGGACTATAATTATATAATCATAAAATGATAATGTTGTACGAAGAGCCGGTGTTGTAGTGGTAAGCGTGTCAGGCTACTCACACGTACCAAGGGTCGTTCTTAGATCCTCGTCCAGGATGAAAATTTCTTGAAACAATTTTTCGACTCTCTCTTGACACAATTTGTGAGGATGGTCTAAAGGAACGATGCAAGTCGAAAAATAGGTTGTCCCGTGTATGTGGAGAGCAATACCCATGAGTAGACTCATTGGGGACAGCTACAAAGGCCAAATTCGCTAACTGCTAGATGGAGAGGGATTCACATAAGCATCAAGCTTGTTTCCCAAACCAAGGGCAAATAAATATGTTTAAAAAAATTGCTATTTTAGGACTATAAACTATATTCAAATAATACGTGGAAAATGAGCCTGTTGAATATCTATAGTAGTGATAAAAAGTAGGCAAGCCTGGGGAAATCTGTCCCAACTGACAGATCTGACTTGAGCTCAGAATGATTGAAGTTTCTCTTAGCTCCTTGTCAACGAAATTAAGTAATAGCAAGCACAACTTGTCAGCGGGCACGAAGTATTAGTTCCCGCAAAATTAGCCTTATGCTGATATGGATTTTACATGGTCCGGATATGCTTCTCAAAGTTACACCTGATAAATCAATCAAATCTGTAATGAAAGCCTGACATGTGCTATCAACACAAGGCTCCCACAGCAGGTAATGACCAAATGTTTGAGCGATTTGACAACAAAAAATTAGATGTATCAATTGGGTTTGCTTGACACGAGAATTCAGTTTTTGGTACATCACACTGCCAGCAAATATCAGCTGGTAGAAGCCTCTCATTGGTTTTATTTTTTTTATCATCGTTGGTGTTGTTTGACGTCTTCTGCTTTAGGTTAGGAACTACCAAACCAATGCCCCTATTAAAGCAGCCAAAATTGAAAATGTTTGCAGGCTGCAACACAATTTACCTTAACTTTAATCTCTAGGATAGTATACATCCTCTGGTTCCCCATCATACAAGAAATCATAGCTGAAAATATAATTTGTAAGTGAATTTATAAGACTTGCGGGAAAGAAACGTCATTTTTGTTGAGAGCAGACTAAAAAATAGAACATTTTCCGGAAAAGATGTATAGGTCCGTGAACTAAATTGCTCATTGGTGCCTCTCTGCTTCTTTTGTAAATGGCATATACATGTAGATATCTTCCTTTGTCAGTTTTCCCGTGCCATTCAAAAGGAAAGTCAAACATGATGCTCTCTGTAACTTGTGGCCACAGCTTTAGTAATAAACAATCAGTGTTTCTTAATTGATCGTTTGACATCTTTTGCACCAAAACGTAACTTTATTATATTTTGATATATTCTAAATTTAACTGGACGGTGAAATGAAACATTGGACCAGACGAAGGGAATTTCCCCTACATTTATAAACAACATTTGGACATTTAAGGTTCATGTTACATGTATACGTTTACCACAAAATGGTTTAAATTTAAATCGATTTTTCAGTATGTGTCTAGCAAAGACTGCTTATAAAATTCAAAAATAAACCGTAGCAGGACCTAGATATATTAATGCCTTATCTATTTTTATAAATATATTTTTTTGATTTAGTCCATTAGTTAAAAGTTCTGTTTTTTTCCCCTTTTTTGAGCAAAACCGATTTTAGATCCATATCACTAACACCCTTGCTCGTGGCCTCGAAAATCATTGGGGCATTTAATTATAATTTAGCCAAAAGTGTATAAACATGTCAGTTGAGAGGTTCAATAGGGATACTTTGTCCTTGCTCAAAATACAATTTGAACGGAAAAAAAACTGTACCGACAAAACAATGCTATCTTCAACAAAATTAATGTGTGGATATAATCAGGTGTGTCCATATCTAGGTCCTACTATACTTTATTTGATCTGATAATACACCGTTTGAGCTGTACACATACTACGATTTTCTGCAAAAATTTTCCAACTGTCCTGATGAACCTTAAAGGACATTTATTTATATCTTCACGTCATAAAGCATTTCATGCCTAGCGTGGCAAGTTTTGAAATTTAAGTTTGAGAGATTGTAGAAGAGTCTTTGTAATACATGTACAGTGTAGTGGAATCGTACCGAGTGTAGTACAAGTGTAGTACAAGCGTAGTAAAAGCGTAAAACGATCGTAGTTATCGTAGAAGATGCGTAGGAAGGTCGTAACTGGTTTTGTTATTGTCGTAGTATGGCCGTAGCAAAGTTGCATACAGCTGTCTAAATGTATTTATGGTGCGCTCCCTCAGTCAAAAGTTAACAAATTTTTATACATACATAATTTTTTTCAATTAAAGAATTTATATATTTTTACATGCTTTATGTACAATTTGAAAAGTTCTATAAATTTGCAATATGCATTTAATTTGCAAGACATGTGCGAGGTTAACAAAATTAAGATGTTATGGCCCTGTCACACTATAACGTTTTAGCCAACGTGTGCCGACGTTTTAGAATATATTTTCAACACGCTGGTGTGCGTTGCATAAGTTTTGTACACGTTATGAACACGCTACAAACACGTTAGCGAACGTCAGCGTGCGTTGGTGAACGCCGAGTGCGTCGCAAATTTTTCAACATGCTTAAAATTTCCGACGTTCGCCAACGTGTTAGAAATAAATTATTCGAACGCTAGGCATAAGTTAGAAGGACGTTATACACACGCTGATGTACGCTATGTGGTCGTTGTGCGCACGTTGAAATGCGTTTGACGAACGCTAAGCTAAATGGAAACGAACGTGTCTAGCGATAATGCAGCGCACGTCTAGCGTCAGTCTAACGACCAAAAAACCTATTCAACGTGTCTAAAACGTGTACAGAGCGTCATTGTAACGAACGAGTAGCGTATCAGCTCAAGAATGTTATAAGATAGATTGAATTACAAGGGGGAAAGTCAATTTCAAAAGCTTCAAATACTAATTCAAACCTGAAAAAAAATCTTTTTACAAAACAAAAATGAGTAAAGCCAAAAAGATCTTGAATATAACAAAGACAACTTACATGTAGATGGTCTGGAATTGGAAGTAATTCTTGCAAATTGTAATACACCTGTCGTGTTTTCGGTCGGTGGACATGTCTTTGGTAGAAAAATACTCAAATACAACGAGTAACGACAGTCTAACTTTAATACTCATTTGAAATAATGTGTATTTTTAATATTCAATAAGCACACGCGTTTTTCTCTATTAAGGACATCATTAGTCAAGTGCTATAAAAAGGATGCTAAGCAAACTCTACATACCGGTATTTCTTACATGTATATACTAATTTGAGATTTTGAGAGTTTGTTAACAAGCGCATGCATTACTCTCTGTATATTTTTGACATATCAAAATATAAAATCTACACTATATTTTATTCTTTTAGAGTGCAAAAATCATCACTATTGGTTAAAAATGGCTTTAGAATAATTATACATTCATATTACCGGAACGCTGAAAACCAAAATTTTTATAACGAAACAAAATTCACATGATGTATCTATAATAATTAATAAATCCAGCAATACATTTAAACCAGATAATAGATCTATTTGGGCTATTGGAAATAATACTAAAGAAAAGAACAGAAATCCTAGGTCTCCCCACCGAAAGAAAAAATTAAAAGTTAGACTAACGCTATGAATGCGTTCTGCAGTCGCCACACATGCGCTAGGCAAACGTCAAGTACGCCGGACAAACGCTATAGATAAGTTTTGAATAAGTTTGTCGTGCGTTGCAGGTAGTTAGTCTGACGCTTTGTGGTCGTTCACCGAGATATTTTTTGAATTTTTTTACAGCGACTGCCAACGTGTTCCAACGTTTTAGAAAATTATTCGATCGTTCGGCACACCTTGGCTAAAACGTTATAGTGTGACAGGGCCATTAGATTTAAAAAACAAATGATATGAAATGAAAGGCGCTCCAATTTCAAATTGATGAATGGTTTGTCTGCATGCTTGATCGACAAATTAACATCTTGTGGCAGGCCGTCGTAATCATTCCCCCAAACTCAATCACTATGGAATACTTTATAAAAATGATGATGGTATGTATTTCGAACACGAGATAGCTTCTAAGTATTCTACATGCATGTACGCACAGGCGTTTTGGGTCTAGAATTTTTATTTCTTATTAATTGTTTGCATATTGCAAATTCTGGCCCCCGCTTAATTAATATTTTCACGTGGAAATAGTAAAATCCATATAATAAGGGTCATAATTTTTTTATGCACACAATAAATAGAATAATTAATTCCTTCACCCAAACTCCTGTGCACGTAGGCCCTTATTGAACATTCAAATCAAGACTCTTTTTCAAGATATACGTATGTTTTTGATTTTTGTTATGTTTAAGCTTGTGGTTTCTTAAATTTATGAAAGCATTTACTAAGCCAATTATAGATACTTTTTTGCATTTGATTTTGTCAACGCAAGAGAAACATAATCAATCGTTTCATGCAAAACGTAGAAAGATCGAAGAAGGATCGTACTAATAACAAGGACACCAAACGATTCTATGACTTTTACGATATTCTGTCTAATATCCAATGCCAAAAACGGAACACAAACTTTCGCAATATGTAAGCGTATTTCGATACGTCCCCTGGACAACAATTTTTACTTGCCAAGCTACCATATGGACTCCAGTAAAAGTGCAGTACAAAGCCTCAGAGTACATGACACAACATAAGGTACCATTTGCGCCGTTCTCAGAGTAAGCGGATTTTATCCATGAAATATCTAAAATCAAAAACAGTCCTTGTTTCAATAACGATTTTGGCAGTCAATTAACTTTTAAAGCTCAATCCCATACTTCTAAGGAGAAATTCAACGTATACAAAACATCTACAGACACGAGTAAGGAACATAGCTCCGCTGACATCTTTACCTAGGGATCTATGAGACTAGAAAATGACAACTCGATAAAACCTGAAGGAGCGTTGCATCATATATAAAGGCAAACATTTGCTAAACGAATGTAATGGCTTCAGGGCGAAACTAATTGAGGAGCAACACAACATACATGCATGCTTGAAGTGCTGCGAGTCCGATACGCACTTTAAAGCAAATTGTCAGGAAAAGGTTGTTTGTAAGGAATACGAAAGCACAGCACACGTCATCTGACAGCTCTTCACATCACTAACCCCGACCGGAGATAAGCGAGTTTTACTCATACATCTCCAGAAAACAATGGCGGGAAGCAAAGAGACAACGGTACCGACAACTTACAGGTCTCGTGCATAGGACTATGCAGTTCAACGAACAGCAGAAGATTACGTGCACATATTTTGCCAGTATATGTTTTTCACAAGGACGATAGATCCACTGCACATCACATGTACATGTACGCAGTAGTTGATGACCAAAGTAGTCACACCTTTGCTACTAAAGAATTCTTCGATATCTTTAACATCAAAGGACCTTCCGAGAATACCGATCTATCGACCTGCTCAGGACGCACACTGATGTCAGGACGGAAAGCGAACGACATTATGATAAAGTCAATAGAAACAAATCTGCCGATGGTCATCGAATGCAACCACAATCTTCTGAACAACAGGTCCGAGATACCGACACCTGAATTTTCGTTGCAACATCCACATCTGCGGAATATAGCCGAGCATATCTCAACCGGATTTAGCTAAACAGGAATTAAGTAGATGAGCAACATGAGTGACAGACCTGAATTCGGAGCCCACACTATCGGACCTCATTCTGATGATGCATACTCAGATCAAAAGACTTAGAAAAGTAGGTACTGAGAAAACTGATACGAAAATAATTTCCCGCCTACCCGTTGTCGTTTGCTGCTCGACACGTACCACTTTATAACCTAAATTTCACAATATGAAATATCTACCCTCCAAAAATGAATTAAAAAACGCAAACCTAATAATAGGTATGTTGTGCTTTGAAATAAGCAGGTTCTTGAAATTTGATGCATTCTATGCATATTTGCCTTCTTTTGTCAAAAACATCTGAAGGCAAGCGGGGAGGTAAAACATTTGCATGTTTTAAGATATGTGTGCCCGCAATCTTATGGTGTTTGGTAAATGACAAGGCCTTTGAAACAACGTGTTGGTGAATATATATACAAATAAAAACGTACGCGACCTTCCAAAATAAAATGTTTAAATGGGCAAACATATGCTTTTTGGCATATTTATACGGTATTGTTTTCATTCTACAAAATTTTTATTATATGTCTGTACACTGTGTATTACAAAACGATTATAAATAGACTATTTGCCAACAAGTTTGGATATCATTACGGAATCGATTTAATTTTACATTTTTTATCGTCGCTATGGAAAAAAAAACAGTGATTACCAAATGGCATACAGGCTGGAAAAGCCTCATTAAACTTTAATTTCACCGAAATTCTCGATTTCACTTGATTAAAATATAAGAAGCAGGTCATTTAATTGTAAAATTAAATGTATGGAAACTTATAGAAACATTTACATGAAGATGAAATATTGTCTGATGTATTTTTTTAACAAAAATAGAATAAAGTTTTGTAGACAGTTTTTTTTAGAACAGCACTCAACTATATCGTTTACATGTACTACTTACCCGTTTTTGCACAACACACCTTTTACAGGTTGGTCCAGTCCTAACCTGTAAAAAAGTGAACTTAAAGCAGACTTTAATGATTTTTTAGTAAACTTTGGGTCAACGCAGGTCAACGCAGATCGTGGACCAGAGTGGATCTGCCCACAAGTCATGTAAGCTTTGGAATGACCTGTTCTATAGTCTGTTCAGCTAGAATCAGACCGAGAGCTGTCCATAGCTGACCTGATCAGAGGACAGGTCCGCTTTTGACAGCTATTTTATGCAGTGGACACAACTTCAAGTTAATTAATCAGTGTCAATTCAAATACAATTGAGCAATTTGCATATTCATTTATTTTTCTATATCCAGTTAATAAATATTTACTTGAAATATATCATCAAAAATGAAATAAAATTATTTGTATGTTTTAAATAGAAAGAAAGAAAGCTTCCCCGTGCTTCAGTTGTATGCTCTTATATATTTTCGAGTACTGGAATGTGTGTTGGAAAGACACGTTTACATATTTCCAAAATTTGACTACAGTTGGATATTTCTTATAAAAAGTATAAATTTATCTGTTTGGTCGTTGTTGTAATATTTTTGGCTTCTGTTTTTGTTATATCAAATCTAATGTTCTACCGGTTTTCCAAGTTTTTTACTCCTAGCGTGTCTGATGAAGGTTAATCCAGAAAAGCGCTTCACACGCAGTGAAATTTTGCATTGTACATTTATCAAAATCATTTCAATATGTGGATTGTGTCTTTCTGGTACATGTTCCATATTCTTTCGTTTTTAATATTAAATAATATTTATCTTATTTATTCTTTTATTTTAATTTATTAAATCATTTATTTATTCATTTTAGTTTTTTAATTTGTTTATTTTAGTTAAAGTGAACGTTATGCTGGACATGTTTTATCTTAATAAAAACTCTTTTGATAACGTTGTTGTGTGAATTTTATTATTTTTTTATAGAATAAAAACATAAAAAACAGTTTTTATCTTTATTTTAAATTGATAACGTTAACAAATAGTTTTATTTTAGAATAGCAAAAATGTATTTAAGACAAAACCATGTCAAATTTGAATACCTTACCCAGGTATTTAATTGAATGTATGTCATCAATAATAATCCTGAACTAAGCTGTTGATTATTATTTAATTACTTGATACATAGCATATCCAAATTAACCGTTCATACCCGCGTTTTGGTATTTTTGATTTTGATAAGGCAATTCTACATTCATTTTAAATGTTTTACATATCACTGATTTTCATTTATTGTTAACAATTGCCTATATATAAATATTTATTTCTTTAACCTGACATGACCACTGGTCTGATCTGCTTTAATGTAAAGCTGTCAAAAGCGGACCTACAGCTGACCAGACCAGTGGTCAGGTCTGCCCTAAGTAAACCTGACATACATTATATACTGTATTAGGTTAAGAAGAACCTTGTGTAGATTCGTTCATCTAAATTTAATAGTGATACAAATGCCATACGTGATGACGTTAAGATATAAATCTTGTAACATTTACTATTATTACTTAAAAATATCTAAAATTTTAAAAACAATAAAATGGCAGATAAATATTGGGTTTTTTTATTTTCTTTTTCGACATTTTTTTAACATCATTTAATTCCTTTTCATTTTCATCAAATGACGGCAAATGATTGGTTACACAAGAAAAAAAAGAGTAACGCATGTTTTACGTATGTAAAACGTATGGTCATGTCACATGGTAATCGTAGAAATAGCACCACACATGGAAAACATATGGTAAATCAGAAATTGAAAGTGTGTATATCAGATGTCAACTTATACGGCAACCATCCTTTGTTTAAGTGTACTGTCATGTTGAACCTTTCATATTTGTAAATATCTAATTATTTTTAGGTCATGTCCGAGCAATTTTGGTCCTTATTGATAATGGATCTTATGTTTTGGATATGGAAGACATGTGTTTAATACACGATTAACATGACTTTGTATTAAAAAACATTCTTATAACGCATGTAATTCTACAGGTGTTTTAAACATGTGAAAAACGCATGGTTTTTTTTCAAACATGCGAAAAACATGTGTACCATATGGAAAATAGAGATTTGATGATCGTCTACTCCCTGGTTGCCGAACACTAAGGTATTACTCTATTTTATTGACCGGGCTGGTCACGGGTCAATTATTTCGGGATTCTACCTTTAAATCTTACTTTAACTTTGTTTGACTGGTCTGCTGTACTGAGATGATCACCTCAATATCCCTATTGTGTCTCACAACTATGTTGTGTTCTATGGTCATTACCGGATCCTAAGATCGCAATGGAAGAGGGAGGTTTGGCGCCATAAAACCTGGTTTAACCCACCATTTCGTTTGAACTGCCTGTACCAAGTCAGGACCATTGCGATCCAGCAGTTCTCCGGTATGACTGATTCGTTTTTGTCATTTTCTCTGGACTATGGGATTGATCATGCAAGTTCGGTAGTTTTGTTATTACCTTTACTTACCTAAAAGACAGAGAAATTTAAGCTCCGCCAAACCTTGTGAATAAAATAGAGTAATATTACACAAGCATAGTTTTAGGAGTGGGGATATTTCTCGTGAGCAAAAGCTCAGAAATTTACTTTATTTCTAGTAAATTAATTCATATTAAAAGGTTTCTATCAAATTTCCTGAATGAAGACAACAACCCAAAAGTAACGTAACCGTTTGTTAGATTTTTTTTTATAATCCATTGAAACCATTAATAAGATGTGCAAGTTCCAAGTATATAAAGAGAAAAATGTACATCTGATGTAAATATTTTAAAAGAGTTATATGTATTTTTAGGGAGGGGGTAAATAAAAGCATAAACAGAGCGAATTTATCTTTACATCTGTCATGAAAGAAAAGCGCTTCACACGCAGTAAAATTTTGCTTTTGTACATTTATTAAAATCATTTCAATATGTGGATCGTGTCTTTTGGGCACATATTCCATATTCTTTCGTTTTTAATTTTAATAAATATCCAACTCGTTTAGTAACACAACCTTAAATTCGAAACGTAACTCGAATTCTTATTTGAACTCAAGTCGTAACACGATTATTGCCATGAAATTCACTGTTTCGAGTGAGGTAAAATTTTAACTCGAAAAAAAACCTCGAACTAAAACTTTAACTCTTACTCGAACTCAATTCGTAACTCAAACTATCTAAAGCTGACTCGAACTCTATTACAATGTACGCCCATCGTAGGCGATAAATTTTATAGTAAGGTATGGATTGAAAATTTCTTTTTTTTCTGAAGTAGATACATTTAATACATGTATTAATATCTTGTTTCATTAACGTTTCTAGTATGCCTTCTCATCATATAAAGCATTGTTATAGTTATATTTTTACAAAAATCTAGTTGATTTTAAAGTAAAATCTTTACACTTAGTGGTGATGGTAAATCATTGTTTTACTTATTTTTGTGTGTTGCATGTCCATAGGAAACTACTTAGTAAAACGGGTGTCAAGTGACAAAACATGGTGTTTATAAAACTATCTAGATCAAAATAAAGATCTACTTTCAGTATTTAACAGATGTTTGTATAGTAATACTGTATTCTGCTGAATCACCATCAAGCAAACAAGTAAAAAGTAAACCCGATTTAATACACTTTTTTGTTACTTGTTGCTGATAGTACTGTGGTAGATTCCAGGTAAGGATAAGTATAATAGTGTTTAAATTAAACAATTTCTCATAAAATCCTCTCAAGATTTCTCTTTTAATAGTAAGTGTAATGTATACAAACATTTTTTTAACATAAACATGATAAATCTATTCAAAACATAATTTTTTCTTATCTTCAAATTAATAATATTCTGAATCTAAAATATATCACATTTTTTTATAATGCTTATATTGAATCAAACCAAATATAAAATCAATCAATCAATCAAATTTATAGTCAAATAAACATCTAGACAGAGTTTGTGACAAAAACAAATAATATAACAAAACAACAGTAGAAATACATAATTAACGTATAATACATGTACATGATATTTTACGTGAACAATGCAATATAGGCTTTGCAAGTATTTTATATATATATATATACAAATTCTACGGTAGTTCCGACCCAGGGAACACCAATTATTATTATAAACATATATATATCCAACCCCCAATTCAGTTGTCAAATAGTCAATAAAGTGGTTCTTGCACACAAAATGATGTTATTTGGTGCTTTGTGTGCAGATACAACAACATATTTGTCATGTTATTTGGACAATGTTTTGGCAACTTCAGCGTTGCTGAAGATGGATGTTGCCTTAGCGCTCATTGACCCCATCAAAGAATTGATTCTTTTCAAAACCAATGACCTCACAGCTTTTCCCGATTTTGACAAAACGTCACATTCTTTCTCTTGTTCGTTTTTGGCCCATTTTCTGGCATAATCTTCAGCTGAACTCATATCTTTTTTATAGCTCCGATTGATTCGTCTTGGCTCGCGACATTTAGGTCCTTTAGCCAAAACATCGCGAAGTAGGTCATTTTTCATAATGTTGAGGTCACCAGTGCTCAAACAACCCAAAACTTAGTGAATGCTCGATTTATGTGTACAGGCAAATCTTCGCTGTCCTCTAATATTTTTATTATTGTTAACAGGCCTTTCTGTTTTTTTTTCAGTCTTAACGAAATAAATAACTCCAAAATAATATATTACAAATGTATACCGCGTTTTGATATTTTCCTTTTTAGAGAAACGGAGTTGTCCATATGGATTTCAGAAGTTTAGAGACAATTGTTATTTCTTTTCAACTGATACACAGACTTGGAACAATGCTGAGGTAAGCAAAATTAATTTTGACGGATCAATATATCATACAGAAAAGTTGAGTTTTCAATTTTTCTGTTAACTCACTCTACGAATATATAATTAATGATCATTTCATTTAGTAACTAAGCTTCTCAAGAAACGATGCTTGTTCTTCGAAAGGGACGACAAAAGCTTGTCTCGTGTATGAAGAGAGCAATGCCATGTGCAAGTTAAAGATTTATATGATTATTTAACAATAAATAAATATTCATAAATTTTAAAAAAAATATTTGTTGCATTTGCATTGCAAGGAAATTAGGTTCATTTTCTTGTAAACATTTAGAAGTCAAGAGAATGTGATTGGATAAACGATATTGTATAATACGCATAAAGCCCCGTTTACACGATCAAAGTTTTTCATCAAACATCTTTGTCAAAGTTTTTGTTCAAAAGGTTGGACAAAGAAAACTTTGTCAAAGTTACTGTTTACACGATCAAACTATTTTGATGGTTTTCTGCTATTAATATTGTGTGGGGACTACATTGTAGTATGTGAGTGCATTATCATTTAATATGCAGTTACTTCTACGCTATGATGTGCAGAAATTGCATCAGACCAACATGGCCTGGTTGCTCAAACACTTTAATTTAGGAATAAGAACTTGAAAATGCTAATGAATACTAGTACTGTTACAAAAGCTACATAAGAATGATTAAACATTTCTAAAAGAAATTGACCATTTATAGAGAAATAAGAAAGGTAATATTAATTTTCATTCAATCCATCAAGTCATCAATAATATTATTTGACCATTGAAATTTTGTTACTGTTGTTACTTTCTTTCCTGTCATTTTGCCATGTGCTTTTGTTTACAAAATATTCTGATAAGTTCAATAACATATTCTGATTGGTCAATTCCCGTCAAAGTCCATCCAAGTTTTCAGAAAAATAGGATGAGGTTCTATTCTGTCAAAGTCCATCAAAGTCCTTCAAATTTCTTTGTCAAAGTTTTTGATGCAGGTTTACACGGTCAAAAAAGTTTGTCAAAGAAAACTTGGACAAAGTTTTTGATGGAAAACTTTGATCGTGTAAACGGGGCTTAACATCGTAAAGAATCAAGATAACTTCAATGAAATTATTATACACTTTGCAGTTGCACGGACGCCACGTACAATGTGATTGACAGGTGCAAATATCAATCCGCCGAATTAACTAATCTTAGTTTTAATATTTTCACGGAAGACATATCATTTTAATAATTTTTTGCTCCACATATTTCAATATATTTATTTATAAGTATAAACTGTAATAATGTTTTGGTTTTTCGAAGTTCGCGGATTTTCCAATGTGCGACATGGTGAATTTAGTTTATGGTTCAATAAACCAAAACATTTTTTTTCCTATTTTTCCCTTTTAAATTTGTTTTGAAAAAATCAAAAGGGCACCTATGGGGCATACTGGGGCATTCGAATGTCAAAATCTGAGAGAGCAACGACAAAACCGGTAAACACGAACAAGACCAACACGAAAAAACAGGAAACACAAAATCAAGCAATCAGAAATCAACAACAGGAACTCAAAATGTCAAACGTTACGCTCTGCCAATGAAATCGGTGTAGTTCCCACAAGCTCTTGAAAGTTTTGAAATATAAAGTGGAGCTAATAAATGGATTTTTTTCAAAGCATTTATACAAAAGTAAGTGAAATTTATTTACATGCACATTGTACAAGACTACATTTATGGCATGTTAGAATTGACAGCAATCCGACAAAACATGGCCGCCATTGATTAACTACACATTTTGATATTTAAACTTAAATATATTATCACAGAAAAATGGTACAAGAGTAAAATGATCAGCAGTCCGAGATAAAACTATTCTTTAAATTCCAAAATGACTCGACTGTCTGGTTATATGTCTTTATGTGAATATTTAACTTTTTCATACATGGCTGTTTAATGACGGCCAAAAAGCAAAGCATCGATATTCAGTATTAGTTTTAGTATTGTTCAACGCTCAACCTTTTTTTGGTAATTCTGATGAATTAATATCGGCTTTCATGTAACAAATCAAAACATGCAAAACTACTCTGCGACGAATGTTTTCCAGATCTCGTGTCAAGCACTCGGTGGCCATTTAGTTCATATTACGGATGTCATAGAATATTCTTGGATAAGGAAGCAATTGCAAGGTAGATAATTTGGTTTTATTGTTTAACACTTCATAGACATATTGAGTACACGTACCTATGATTAATAAGTCTTGAATAGAGGAAGTGCACGTCAGGCGTAGCAATATTTAATTCCAAAAACCTTGTTGTAATATTTATATCGTCAAAATTGTCTATTCTGCTTTTTGAAATGAAAACAATTAATATAAATAATTAATCGAACAATGTACCTTATTGGAAATTTTCCCTTAACTAAGGATTAATGTACCAGTAATAAATTCTTGAATATCAGTATAACAGTGTGTTTAAAAAGATTTACCATTTAACTATAACAAATTCCAGTAAAGTTGGAAAAGAAGAATTGTCATTATAACCAAGCTAACGAAAGCGCGGGGATAATGTCTTGTTATAAACGTTATTGCAAAGGATAATCTCACATTTGGAGTAGAAATGTTTTTGTAATTTCGATACTGCTCCTAAGGGCTGGCCTTCATAGGTAGCAGACGAACACATTATTCCTTCTTCATGGGAATTTCCTGGCGGGTTGAGTCGATTTTGGGTTTTTTTGCGTCAATTATGGCATGCCACATTGTTCTCACTCTCTCTCATTTTGAAATTATTGTAACATAAGTCTTATATTTTAGGAAGTAAAAAATCGATCTGGATAGGATGCAGCGATACAAAAGAGGAAGGAATATTTCGATGGACAGACGATAATTCGAAAGTGGTATATTCAGATTGGGCAGGCAGTCAGCCAGATAATTACAAAGGATCTGAGGATTGCGGAATGATGTGGTCATTTGTAAATTATCAATGGAACGACGGACACTGCAGTCATTTATTCCACTATGTTTGCAAAATTTAAAAGATTTGTTTTGTTATGTTTGTTTATTTTGTTTTTTATATGCATAGAGTATGTAATACGGATTCAAAATTCCCAAGAAAACCTATATATAACAGTTTAGAACGGAGATAAACGAGCAACGGAAATAAAAAAAAATTGTTGGCATAAACCGGATTCTTTTTCCGATAAAGAATAATGGATTATTTGAAATATATGTCCAGTTGTCTTCATTTATATTTCATTTGTTGCACCTTTGTAAATTAAACAATATGTATTATTAGTGTTGAATCAAAAGTTTCGTTCAATCCAATGCTTCATCTTTGTTACACTTAAACAATCTTACATGTTTTGAATCTGTTTTATAAACCCTTTATTTCTTTAGAATAATCCAGAGGAGAACAGCAGCTTAAGTATCTCAATAAAGGCTATTTCAAAATGAAACTTTTTTTCTTTATTGAATCTCTTATTTCAAACAATGTAAGCACAATAAAATGAACACATATTGCCTTTTGAGGTTCACTTGTAAAGGCCATATGCACCTTAACACTCGTATATTCAAGTCTGACTTGTTAACATCTTCGCAAACACTTGAGCAAAACTTTGAGTCACTTTAAGTTTTCGTAAACTTTATTTTGTCGATGTCCACGGTGCTGGTACTTGTTCGATTTGTATGGTTTAATCATATACCTGTATATAAAAATAGATATGCAAATTTGTGAAATATCACATTATCTCGGGTCAATAAGGAGTATTTCGTATCATTTGAAAAATACACCTCAAAACTGTTATACAATGAAAACCTCAAAACATTTTAAAAGTAAATTGATATTCAGTATTTTTTGTGTTTCCGTGTTTTATATGTTGTCTGTTGTTGTTTTTTTTTTTTCGTCCTGACTTTGTTTGTGTTTACTGGGTTTGACTCTGCTCATTCGGGCTTTGACATTCGGATGCCCCATTTGTACCTCTGCTTCTTTAAAGGAGTATCAAAAGAGCACATATAATCCCATTTCGTGGGGTATCTAATTTCATGGAACAAGGTCACCGACGATAACCACGAAAATTGATATCTATAGAATGATAATATTCAGGTGTTGTATCATGTTATATGATTATAATCACTTTGTAATTTTGTGTTTTTAAATCTATTATTTCTTGATTTAAGATAATTCAGAAGAGTTTAGCAATTTTAATACATGGAATCTTAATTTCTCTTGAAACCGCTTCATTCGATTTTGCATAATAAGGCTCTATTAATGGTAAGGATTTATTTGATTAGTTTGTTAGTTAATAAGTGATCGCTTATAACGTCTAGGCAGCACGAATTCAACTTTATGACGGATATAAAATTAAATTGTTAAATAAAATGGAGGAAAAAGGGACACGAGGCCAATCAGGTTGGGGAGTTTTGACATCCTTTTTAAAAAGGGGAAATACATGTAGTTAGCAATACAAGATCCTGCATGGGGACTTATCGACACAAAAGGCGTTAATAAAAAAAGTAATGTTAAGCTATAATGTACGTGTACATAACATCCCAAACTGCAGATATGAATAAAAATTAACATATATGTACAGTCAATGTGCTTGTACGCAAAAGGGTCATGTTAGAGCTTTTTAAGTAGTTTCACAACGGTGAAATCTGCTTCATGTTTTGATCTATAAATAGACCCTCCTGGAAGACATTATGACAAACGGGTATACTTAAACTTTTCCTTAAAATTCTTGTGTAGAAAGATTCCGTAAGCTTTTCGTATCGCAACTGATTCGTCATACAAGAACTGGTTTGACTGAAATCGATTTCCTTGGTAGAGCGTCGCGTCTGACACAAAAAATGATAACACAGGGTAAGTTTCCCCTCGGTTGTTCCTGAAGAATTTTATGGAAGAAATCATGCACTCATAGACAAATATGGGGATTCAGTACAGAGGTTGGTTTGACGTAGGGCTTTGGTTTATACTCCTCCACGATTAGCAACGCAACAAGTGGGGTGTGCTAAACAAGTAACAAGAGGTAACTGCTTACTCTTCGGGAACGCCTTAATTCGCTCACGATAATACTTTAGTGCGCGTGTGTGTTGATTGCTTTTCAGTTGTTTTTGTGTTTCAGCATGTGAAAAAAACCCTAAATATCAATTTTCATGTTAATCGGAGCACTTTGAAAATTTCGACCCGATTATCTCCCTTGAGAAATCTTTCATCGTGCTGTTCTCGTTTTCTCGTTGTCCTTTCGGACTTTTGACATTTGCTGGCCCCATTGGTACATCTTTGCTTCTTATTTGTACCTATGGACATTTTTTCTCAAATGATGAAAATTGCAATAGATTTGCATATATTCGACTTTTTTTGTTTAAAAAATACAAAACTCTAATCGGCCAGGTCTGGTGGTTTCCGAAAAAAATTGTAAACCCCCAATTCACATAATTCATTTCCAAAATATTTTTATAGTGTTGTAAATCCCCTTGCCTTTCATGTGATACCAAATGTAGCCACAAAAGTAAATAGGATACATTGCAACAAATTCTTTTTAAGGCGCTTTTAGCTCACCTTGCCAAAGGCTACGTGAGCTTATGCCATCACTATGCGTCCGTCGTCGTCCGTCGTCGTATGTCCTCCGTCGTTCGTCGTCAGTCGTCGTCTGTCGTCCATTAACAATTTCAAAAATCTTCTTTGAAACCACTGAACCAATTTAACTGAAACTTTGCAGGAATGATACATGTATATGACATGTTGGCAACAAACGATCTTCATTTTAAAATGACGCGATAAACAAGATGGCTAAAAATAGAACAAAGGGTAAAATCACTTAAAATGGCTAATAACTCAGCAACCATAACAGATAGAAAAAATCCGAAGGATCTTAAGCTCTTTAGATTCAACAGCTCTACAAAAGTCTCCAATGGTTCGAAGTTGTCAGATAACCCCTCATAGGGGTAACAGCCCTTTAAAGGTGAAAAATAGCGGGTTTTTTTCATGTTTTTGGCCTATAGAATGAAAACTTTTGCAGATAGAGAAAAGCTGTTGCCTGATTAAATGATCAGCTCATTAAGCTCTACAAAAGTCTCTATAAGGTCTTAGTTGTCAAATGACCCCTTATAGGGGTTAAAGTCCCTTTAAGGCGAAAAATAGTGTTTTGGCCTTTAGTATGAAAACAATTGCCGATAGAGAAAAGCTGTTGCTTGCTTAAATGTTCAGCTAATTTAGCTCTACAAAAGTCTCTTTAAGGTCTTAGTCGTCAGATGACCCCTTATAGGGGTTACATACAATGTAGGGGTTATAGCCCCTTATAGGCGAAAAATACTGCTGTTTTTGGCCTATAGAATGAAAACTATTGCAGATAGAGCAAGGCTGATGATTGCTTAAATGTTCAGCTCATTCAGCTTTGCAAAAGTCTCCATAGGGTCAAAGTTGTCAGATGACCCCTTATAGGGCCGGGGTTACAGCCCCTTAAAGGTAAAAAATAGTTTTTTGGCCTGTATAATAAAAACTATTGCAGATAGAAACAAGAGGCTCCCAGGAGCCTGAATCGCTTACCTGAACTACACAGATACACATATTTTGTAGATATTGTGCTTAACCATATGCAATTTAAATTTCTGAAATATCTTATTAAGTTTTCAAGATATAGGGCTTAATATGTGCAAAATTTGGCAAAAAATACGAAAAAAGGGCAATAACCCACATCAGCAGTAGGATCTTTTTCAAAATTTCAGGACTGGTAGATCTTAATATGCTGATCACTTTTGTTTCTTGCACAATTTTGATATCTGAAACTATTTTTGAGTAATTAGCAAAAAACTGCAATTTACCCCTATGCTCTTTTTTCAGCCAAAGCGGCCATGCTTTTTGACAAATAAAAAATCTGAACGATAGAGCTGTAGCATAAATGCTATTAAACAAGTATGCCAAGTTAAGATGAAGTTCGTCTTACCGTGTCAGACAAGTTAATCTTTGAAATTCAGGGGAAAAATGCTGAAAAATGGTAAATTGTGTCGCTTTGAGGGCAATTACTCCTAAAAGTAATGGTCCTACAGCTTTGACTTAATTACATGAAATGTAGATCGTGATGTGCTTAATCATATGCAATTTAAATTTTTGAAATACCTTGTTTAGTTTTCAAGATATAGGACTAAATGAGTGAAAAAAATTGCAAAAATCCAGAACAAAAGGCAATAACTCCTACATCGGTTGTTGGATCTTCTTTAAAAATTTCAGGGCAGGTAGATCTTGTGGTGCTGAACACTTTTATTTTATATCTGTCACCGTTTTTGAGTTATTTGCAAAACACTGTATTTGACCCTCCTGTTCTATTTTTAGTAACAGCGGCCATGTTTTTTGACATATCAAAATCCCAACTCAAGCTTTTTGCACAATACCCTAAGGAACAACAATATCAAGTTTGGCTGCATTTGGCCAAGCAGTTTCAGAGAAGAAGATGTTTGAAAAAAGCTAACGGACGACGGATGGACGACGGACGCCACGTGATGGCAATAGCTCACCTGACCTAGCTCTTGCTTGCTTAAATGTTCATCTAATTTAGCTCTACAAAAGTCTCCATAGGGTCGACGTTATCAGATCACCCCTTATAGGGGTTACAGCCCCTTAAAAGTTGAATAATAGTGGTTTTTTTTGCTTATTTAGAATGATACCATTGCAGATAGAGAAAAGCTTTTTCTAGCTTAAACATTCAGCTCATTTAGCTATACAAAAGTCTTCATGGGGTTGACAACAAGACCAGGTGAGTGATTCAGGCTCCTGAGAGCCTCTTGTTTTATAAAAATCCATATTCTTTCACGAACAGTCTAGGGAATTAAATGTGTACTTACCCATATGAATTCTTACGAAATAAGTTGTGATAAAAAATATAAAGCATGCATCACAAAATGGGAGTAAGATGTATTAAGAACAATAAACCACTTCAGAGTGCAATGTCTTGAAAACCAAATGAAAGAAAATGGCATCACAGCGCACATACATGTTCATAGTCTTATAGTTATATAGTCTTTACTGGTTCAATAGAACATGTTAAAAGCATTATATGACAACATCAAGAACCACACACTATTCCTCTTTTTATATAAAATAATAAGCTCGAAGAAAATTAATTCTGAAAAACTTGTTTGTGTTTTCGTTAGTTGTTTGTTAGTTGCATCTCTCACAAAAATCAGAAAATTCGCTTTACTAGTAAAAAAACCGCGAATTCGCGGGAAAATCAATCGTTGCGTTGCTTTCGTATTGACCACACAATAAAAGCATTGAATTTCCTTACATGGTTGTGCTAATCTCATATTAAAGGTTCTACGATAGGTTTAAATTCGTTAATTTGTTACCCTTCCTGAAAAAATGGTCTGACTGGTGGGTTTTTATAGTCGTGACTATTGCAGTAAACCTGCTAAAGACTCGCTATGTGCCATGGGTCGTCCAGCTCATGACACAGCACCGCCAATGTAAGCTGCTCCAGAGTATCCTCACCCTTTGTCGTCGCTGAAACAGTGTCCATCTTACACCACGGGGAAGTAGCAAAACTGATATATGGTACAATCGCTACGCAATTTTTACACTTAGGGGGGAAATCAATATGGTTTTCATTTTTCTATGAAGTTATAATTTTAGACAGCTAAACATGTTTTGCATACATTTTTATAGTAAACTTACCAATATAATATATCATATAAAATCATTTGATTCCACAGACACTGCAGAATGCATGATTAATCGAAATTGATATTATATATGAATGTCTAGTATATAATCAAACAATGGTTACTGTAATTTCAACCCTAGGCCTGAAAATCATCTGACAAACAGATTTTAATTTTTTGAGTGCCCTCAGCGAGGATCAAACTCACAACATTTGTGACATTTATGGCGTATGCGCCTAGCTAACAGAACAGAGGTTACAGTCATATCAGTGTCATTGTATCTTTGTCAATTACAAGAGGCTCACAGGAGCCTGAATCGCTCACCTGAACTACACAGACACATATATTTTGTAGATATTATTGTGCATAACCATATGGGATTTAAATTTCTGAAATATCTTGGTTAGTTTTCAAGATATTGGGCTTAATAAGTGCAAAATTTTGCAAAAAATTAGGAAAAAGGGTAATAACTCCCACATCAGCAGTCAGATCTTTTCCAAAATTTTAACACAGGTAGATCTTAAAGACAAAGGATCTAACATTTTATATTTTAAATCATCCAAATCCACCCAAAATCTATATGGCTCATTTGATCGGTGTTTCTGCCGTATTCTGGTATAATACCATGGGACCGGCGTCATCAGTGGCTATCCCAAAGCTTGAATTTATAAGACTATTTGTTTCTTCAAAATGCTTAAGTTTTTATATTTTAAATCATCAAAACCCATCCAAAATCTATATAGCTCATTTGATCGGTGTTTCTGTCGTATTCTGGTATAATACCATGGGACCGGCGTCATCAGAGGCTATCCCAAAGCTTGAATTTATAAGACCATTTGTTTCTTCAAAATGCTTAAGTTGGACCATACACCGAAAGCTCCTTAACTGCCTCAAAGATATTCCAAAACATTAGGAATTAAATATATTTTTAAAAGCTAAGATTAGCTAAAATTTTATTAATATTGCTTATGACTTTTTAGTCCTTTTCTAAGATATATAAATACTTTCTTTTTCTATTCCAAAACCTTTGGAATTAAAGATATTTTTTAAAGCTAAAATAAGCTTTGATTTTATTATCAATGCTTGTGACTTTTATAGTCATTTTCTACGATATTCTCTTATAATGATTTGCTAGTTGTCTATTTATAATATATCAACGGTGTGTTATCTTTCCCTGGTTACATTTTTATCTGCTCTTGTATATTTTAACTTCTTTTATAAGCAATGATAGGCTATACTTTAAATATTATTTTGCATACAAGATTGTTTTCAATTAAGTTCTAATGTTTCAGAACAATATTTTTCGGACACTTTTTGTAAGTTGTAATAAACACAAGTGATCTGTCATTTTTCTTTTGTTTATCAACTAACAGTTCTGATCTATTTAATTTTACTACACTTTGTAAAGCTTTATCAATCTCAGTGTGAATAATTTCTTTTTAGAAGCTTTTCTTGGCAGAAAATTTATTTATCTATAACTCATATTTTCTTCACTTGCATTTCTAATGTGTCTGATGATCATTTCACCTTTAATGAACCAAGAAAAAACACTCTTTGGGTGACAGCTATTTCTATCTATGGATACTGAAATGTTTCAGTTGGTTTGATAAATGTTTTTATATCTAATACTTTAGAGTATTGTTGTCCCAATTTTGGACTATTTCTTGTACTATAAAGCTAGCACATTCTATATGTGATTCAAAGATTTCTTCATATTAAATCTCATTTTGTAATTGTCTAAGATCTCTTTGATATTAAAAACGAAAGAATATTGATGTATTTATTCACATTAAGTACACATAATGTAGAATTTTTGTCTGCTTTTCTTATTAATATTTCTTTCTTTCTCTTAAGTTCAATTAATGCATCTCTTTCTTTCTTTGTAAGATTAGATTGTGCATTTTCAATCTTAATTTTACTCATTTCATATCTTCTTCACAAAGTTCTTGGCTTTCGCCACCTTTTCTTTATGTTTTAGTTCTATTTATTTAGCTTTATGTTTTCTTAGCTTATTACGTTTTTTATTTTCTACATGTTTCTGAAAACGTCTGGCCATGGTTAAGATCAACCACGCTCTGATTTAGTTTACATTCTTATAGATTCTAAAAATAAACTCAATCTGCCAATCAAGTGTAATTGATGAGTATTATAAGCTTGCATTGTTTACAACTTGTCAATTCTTTCTGGCTAGTTGAGATATACTAATAAGCTTTACAATAACATTTTAAAATGTTTCAAGTCTTCTTGTTAATTTGATAAAGATATCTGTAATTACTTATGGATTGTTACTGAACTTACTTTTTGAGATAACTAAAGATAAAGTCCAATTGATATTTTGTTTTATTTCAACATTCTTATTAAGAATAATAAATCATCATTCAAGATTATGAAGTCTTTACTTGTTTCTGCTCATGTAAGGAGCTCCCCTCACTTTGTCTTTCCTTTGTTTTCCAAAGAAATTGTTCTTTTCTTCTTTTGGTGGGGTTTTCAGTTTATTGTCATAATCATTTGCAAAAGATTGGAATTCTTTATCCCACTTTTCTACGAGTTTAGTAATTTCACTTTGGAAACTCGAAATGTTATCAAAATTGCTTGTATTATTTTCGGCATATTTCAGCTTCAAGTATTCTGCTTTATCTGTCAATATTGTTATTAATTCTTCACAAGACTGGCACAGTTTCTCTATGGTTAGTCTATTAACTTCACTTCTTATAATTCTTAGTTTGTCTCTTAAGAAGTTTTTTGATTGTTCTGATCCATAATAAGGATAAAAGTCCAAACGAGTTTGCATAAATCTTGGCGTCACTTCTCTTTTCTTGCAAGATTCTAAGCTATATAATAACGTGGCTACGTGATGTCTATTGTTTAAGATCTCATTAATATTTCTAATGCTTTCTACATCACAATCTTTTGTATTCTCAGGATTGTTATTTATCCTTCTAAAATTCAACTTCAATGAAGTGTTTCTTAAGTCTATTTGGGTAAGATTGTCACCCTTGCTATCTTCAGTTTTATCCACTGTAAGTATTTCACTGTCTGATCTTTTTTGATTCTTGCACAATTTTGATATCTGAAACCATTTTTGAGTTATTAGCAAAAAAATGCAATTTACCCTTATGTTCAATTTTTAGCCATGGGGGCCATGTTTTTGGACGAATCAAAAATCTGAACGATGGAGTTGTAGCATATAAGCTATTCAACAAGTGTGTCAAGTTAAGATGCAGTTGGTCTTACGGTGTAAGACAAGTTAATCTTTGAAATTCAGGGAAAAAGTAATGAAAAATGGTAAATTTTGTTGTTTTAAGGACAATAACTCCTAAAAGAAATGGTCCTACAGCTTTGATCTAAATACATGAAATGTAGATCTTAATGTGCTTGATCATATGCAATTTAAATTTTTGAAATATCTTGTATAGTTTTCAAGATATATGGCTAAACAAGTGAAAAATTTTGAAAAAATCCAGAAAAAGGGCAATAACTTTTACATCGGTTGTTGGATCTTCTTGAAACTTTCTAAGCATGTAGATCTTGAGATGCTGATCACTTTTGTTTCCATCAGAGATTTGATATCTGTAACCATTTTTAGTTATTAGCAAAAAACTGCAATTTACACCTATGTTCTATTTTTAGCCATGGCGGCCATATTTTTTGACAAATCAAAAATCTGAACAATAGAATTGTAGCATATATGCTATTGTAATATACCTAGGGCGAGTAGTCATGTTTCATTTGGCCGTGTTGATTTAAGACGGAATAACAAGTTCGAATAGTTTATAATTTCTTCAAATATTCTTTACATCAGGTTCCAATATTCTCATGTATACATAGTAAATAATCAACAATAAATTCGTGCAATAAATAACTGAGATGTTGGCCTTCCGTATAAAAAATATATAATATGTAGCAAGATCATGTGGGCGTCGGCATGGCGGGAGATCGAATCCTCTTCAACAATTCATAAGGTTAACTTTAATTTAGCATCGCAAATTCTTAGCCTTTGATATTGACCTAGATAGTATTTCTTGGATATGGAAAATGAACCGGAAATGGAAATCGTAAACAGTAGCCATTTTAACTTGTCCGTATTTCTAGATGTATTTGTCCGTTTTCTTTCTATTAATAATATTTGGAAATGGATGTGATTTTCGTCATGGTAAGTTGATTTAAAAGTACCTTTCTAACAATTAGAATTTGCCGGGATTTACTGAAACTGCTTATTGCTTAATGTTTCGATTTTCGGGAGCTGTGTTCAGTTCTATGACTGAGATTCGATCTGCCACCATGACGTTCGACGCTGAATTTAAAGAAAAATCTGACCAATGGGAGCTTGTCCTGCTGCCGGACAGGTGCTTGAAAATGCCTGACAAATTCCTACTTGCCGAACAATTCATAATTCGACCTTATAATCTACGAAAAATAACAATACTTGTCCGCCGTATCTGAAAAGCTTTACAATAAATAAAAGTACAAAATTCAAAAGTTGGTGGGTCTTTAACTTTAACTAGATTTGCATAACAATAGCCTAGCGTGGGCGATTACCACAGCAACTGACGGTACTTTGAAATTCCTCCGCCTTAATATAGTTCTTACTGACAATCGCAATAAAATAGCGAAAATGAAGTCTAGCAATAAACAATAGTGATTCTGGAATGCCACTTAACTTACTGATAAACCTAATAATATGTTTCATGAAAAAATAGTAGATGTTTGAATAACAAATTACAAAAATCCCAAACCGGAAGTGACAAGTGCGATAAAATGAAAACAAAGAATTTTGGAAGTCAGAAGATAGAATTTCGTAAATTACACATCAAAAACATGTAGCAATGGGTTGAGTCGTGTGCTATAGGTAACTGAATATGTCCTTATCTTGATCATTATCGATATGAAGGCACACGATCTGTTAAAAAATTCAGGAAAACTACTTCCTTAGCCAAAACTTGTCAAGTTAAAAAATGAGCGCTTACAAACTTGTACATGTGACTTGAAACATTAAGAAAAAGGTATCTATTTGAATGTCGTTAACAGCTGACCAAAAGGATATAAAAATGTACTTTAAAAAAATATAATTTGTCACTCCAAAACAAGGTCCATTCAGTACAATTGAATGCAATCCAAATTGGCATTGAATCATTTTTTTGTTTTTTACTTTTAACAAAAAATGTGCCCAGGGGCACTACATATTACACTATTAAACAACAGTGCTAAGTTTGGTTAAAGTTTGATATATGGTGTCAGACAAGTTTATCTTTGAAATTCAGGGGAAAAGTAATGAAAAACGGTAAATTTTGACGCTTTAAGGGCCATAACTCCTAAAAGAAATGGTTCTACAGCTTTGACCTATTTGCAAGAAATGTAGGTCTTGATGTGCTCAATCATATGCAATTTGAATTTTTAAAATATCTTGTATCGTTTTCAAGATATAGGGCTTAATAAGTGCAAAATTTTGAAAAAATCCAGAAAAAGGGCATTAACTCCTACATCGGTTGTTGGATCTTTTTAAAAATTTCTGGGCAGGTAGATCTTGAGGTGCTGATTACTTTTATCCGGCCAGAATTTTGATATCTGTTACCGTTTTTGAGTTATTTGCAAAAATCTGTAATTTGACCCCCCTGTTCTATTTTTAGCCATGGCGGCCATGTTTTTTTACGAATCAAAAATCCAAACGATAGTTTTGTACACATAATGCCACGTAACAACTATACCAAGTTTGGTTGCAATTGGACTTATGGTGTCGGACAAGTTAACGTTTGAAAAATTGTTTACAGACGACGACAGACGACGACGACGACGGACGCCAAGTGATGGTAAAAGCTCACATGGACCTTCGGTCCAGGTGAGCTAAAAAAGGTCACATGAACATGAATGATTACCTTGCACATGTTCATTGTCCAGTGGTTTAAAAAGAGTTTTAAAAAAAATCGTTTCAATCTGAATTTGAAATAAATGCTATAACTATTGCATTACATGTATTTATCCTTATAGGGCTTACTGTACATTCCCAAGGTATTTAAAACATATTAAATCTATATTTATTCCCATATTACGTTCATCAAATGACATATATCTTTTTGAAGAAGGATTTTAAACTTTTATACACAAAAGCTCTATGCAACAGTGGGTAGATGGGGAAATTATTAAATACTTCCTCATGGCATAAAACATTCAAAGTAACTTCCGTGTACAAGAAGAAAAGTCATCCGCTTTACCTCTAAAACGCAAAAATGGCTACTGTCCTACGTTCAAAATGTAAAAAATGTCATTCAAAAAATGGGGATCAGTATTGTTTCGAATGCGAGTTACTTCTATGCGATACTTGTAAACAGGACCACCTTAAACAAAAAGGAACTAAGAAACATCATGTGGAAAAGGCATTTTCGAACCTCTTGTCTAAAACGCAAACTTGTCCTATTCATTCAAAGGACGTCGTGTTCTTCTGTGGAACCTGCTGTCTTTTGATTTGTCCGAAATGTATGCTGGAAAAGCACAAACTTCACGAGGTTGAGGATATTGACAGTGCCATCGACCAGAAGACAAAAACTATAGAAACGGATATTGCTGAATTGAATTCAAGATTGGACCGTCTTGATCAAATGGTAACAGAAGCCAATACTTCCGTCGAAGCCTTTAAACTGGATAATGCTATTTTGAAAACGAAAATCAAAGCCAGAGAAGAAGTTTTGAAATCATACATCGAGAAGAGAACGGAGACTTTAATCCAAGAGCTTGATGACACAGAAACACAGGAAATCAGCAAGAAAGATGCTGAAATTGCGAAGCTTGAAGAGATGAAGTTAATATGTGGATCACATATACTTCGACTCCAAAACAATTTAGATTCAACATCGGGAATAAATCTCCTCATCACAGACGAGGAGGGAGATGAGGACACTGAACAACTTAAGAAAAGAACACTACAGGAGGTTGAGAAGATGCCCCCTATACAATGGAAAGAACCTGAGAATGCTTTTGAGAAAGTTGATGAAGTATTTGGACATTTAAGAAAACAGACCGGGTAAGACAAAATAAAACTTTGATTATTTCTTTATTTATGGCTCAAAATATAGAATTTATGTAAAAAGCTACATGTATTTTATGTGTTTGTCAAGATTATTGATGGGAAATTTCTACTTTTTTAGCATTAACATTAGCAAAGCCGTTTCGTTTTATGTGGAAATCAATAATTTACTCGACATTGCTTTCAATAAAAAAAATGTAATTTTATTTTTTTATAATTTTCTTAACTTGTTAAGTTTTATACCCGGACACCCTTAATAGTTTATTAGATTGCTACATGTATTTATTCTTTCCTTAATATTCTATAAGACTAACGCCTTCGGTAAAGTTTGGAATTTATACGGTTATGAATGTAGAAATATTGGGCCACCATGTCTTAGTCTTAAGATGGCCTCTAGCTGAAACTATTACAAAGAAGCAAAGGTGTACCAAAGGGGTAATCAGTATCATAAAAACCGTAAAGACAAAGACAAAACCATCTTTAGATGTTTCGTCACTGTTTAGTAACTTGTATTGTGTAAATTTGTATGCATTTAAATGTGTAAACGTCGATGGATGCTCTACTCAAGTTACACATTTTTTTAACATTCATGACATTTGTGAAAACTCTCACGTTATATAATTTTAGATCACACAGTAAGGAAGAACAGGACAACAATGAAATTGAAACACAGGTTCCAACGAAAGAGGAGGGGGATACGAAAGGTAAATGTAAAGGAATAAAAACAAAATACCACAATTGGGGTCAACAGAAAAACAAGATCATGCAGGAGTTCTTTCATTTTCTTAGTCGGTGAATTGGGGTTTCAATAAAATGGCAAGAAGAATATTGGTTTGTTTTTTGCATTATATAAATATCTTTATCGCAGGCGTTATGGCAACAAGCTACAGACCTTTATGCATGTCATACATGTGTTATAATTAATGACAAAATGTTAAATGAAACTAAAGCTTTAAGTTCACCATCATAAAGCGACTTTGTAATGCATTTCTCGTGTTTCTTCCATTCATTTGAAAGTTACTCTCTAAGCTCAAAAATATAAATGTTTTGATCAAAACTGTTCCCTACATTATAATGAATTTAAGGCAATGCCAGAATAGCTACTTATGAAAAGTATTCTTCTTTTATAGAACAACCAACAAGGTACTTAGATGATGAAATGACCACCAAAGAGTAAAACAGATTATAAAGCTTTTCAGCGGAACTGATAACAATGACGCCAATCAAAACAATATCTTTATAAATTAATTTTGTTTTGCTATATGTAATAAATCAGTTTGTTGTTGTTGTTTTTGTTGTTGTTGTTGTTGTTGTTGTTGTTGACTGTGTCTTTTTCATACCCTGAAAGCCCGGTAAGAGGCTCGGACGAAGGAAACACCAGCAGCAGACCCTTCTTGTTAAAAAAGACGACTAAGGGTCATTATGTTCTGAAGGCAGATCAATGCTCAACCCACAAAGTGATCTAGGTGTGGACGATATGGGATTTAATTATATGACCCTCGTGCATGGGGTTGTCAGGTCATAACATAGAAACCTTGGATGCAGACCATAGTAAGCCATCTAGTGTGGTGGCCACTGCCATGCTTCATGCGCGTGCACATGAACGACGTAATATGTATTTGTATTTATTTTCTACAAAAAATATATTTTCTTCCAACAAAGGAAGACCGTACAATTTGTTTTGTCTATTTTTAAACATATTAACAACAAAAATATAGTTTGTGTAAATCTATATGGCGACGAAAACACCAAAGCCGTTTTATTAAAGAACTTCAACATTCCCGCTTGCACAAGTTCAGTGATAATTTACTACGAATCGTAAAAGGCACTTTCGTTTTCAACAAAGATTTATTTTTTTAAAGAATAAGAATTCGACCGATAAATGATTGGTGTTATCAGCAGACGCTAATGAAAGCAAGCAGACGTTTGACAGCAATAAGTCACTCATCAGATTCGCCTTAATTGATGTTATTACAAGTTATACTTGTATGCTGAAGAAAGCAAAAAGCAAGGGCATTTCTCAATACGCGTTACAGCTGTTTCACAGTGAATTTGATCAAGTGAATTTTATGAAATACCAAAAGGAAAGTCATTTTCAAAACCTTAAAATTAATTCAAACGTCAAAAATTTTCTTTTTACAAAAAACAATGAACAGAGCCAAACAAAAGCAAAATCTTGAATAAAACAAAGCTAAACTAAGATAATTATGCGTTCTGCATTCACAATATATTTGTAAGGCAATCGTCAAGTACGCTGGAAAAACGCAAAAGATAAGTTTTGAATAAGTTAGTCGTGCGTTGCTGGTAGTTAGTCTGGCGCTTTGGGTTCATTCACCGATATATTTTATGAAACTTTTTAGAGCGACAGCCAACGTGTTCTAACGTTTTAGAAAATTATTCGAACGTTCAGCACACGTTGGCTAAAACGTTAAAGTGTGACAGGGCCTTCAATGTCTAGTTTTAATAAACAGAACTGTCTATCCCTAGGAAGAACAATAAGCTTGTTTGTAAAAGACCACTTTAACACGCTCAGAAACCTGACATCAGACTAGGCACAAAGTTACTGGGATATGTGCCCCGGGTAATTGATTGTTGAGGCCCTGTCATAATAAATGTCGGTGTCGTCAGGCTATGTTGTTGGGGATATGACCGTATAAAGCCATAGTATTCCACCGTGTTGGAGAAAAATGTCTCCTTCCTCGCAAGTTAAAGAACCCTGCTGCAGGTTCAGTAAGAGTAGGACAAATAGGTTGTTTCACCTTGTGTCGATCCCCATTTCATGCACTTTAATCATCATTTCACAAACATGTAATAACCCCCCCTTTTTTTCATTCTGGGGATTTAAAAGCTATTAAAATGAATATCCGATTTATTTGGTAATCCTCGAGCTCGGACCTTCCTCATAAATCATTACCACAACTGTAAACTGCCACTAATAATATTGTATATTTTAACATGTTCCATTTACAGTAGGGTTAAGATAAGGTGTCTTGGATAAAGGTCAAAACTAAAAATGGGGTCACCAATATTAAGAAGTGAGTACATGTATGTATAACTTTGATTATGAATTGATCTTTCAGCTTTGAAAAGTAAAATATTAAAAGAATTTCATAAACGTTTTCAAATCCTAATTCGATATAACAGAAACATTTTTCTTAAGCAATAGCATGTGTTACTGTAATGTCTTTATCTCTACAATAACGATACATATATTCCATTATAACATGTAACAAATGGGTCAAAATAAAGATTTAGACATATAAAATGGGCAAGCCTTTTACATTAAATACGAAACATCGATGATCAACCATTGACATGATGTATGCAAACGTTGCCATTAATGTGATGTTCTATGCAAAAAGGGTGTGTCTTTTAAAAAGCCACCAAGGCAATAAAGTGGAAAGCCTAACCACGGGCATAAGTGTGCAATGCGTGTTAGGAATATCATACTAAGATTACGACAGAAATCAGTTCTGTAGAATTTAAAAAGCATGGCACGTTTTCTTCCCTTTGTTGTTGCAGGGGATTTCTAAGCTTTTTTTTCTCTTTTTGTCACCAAAGATGCTACATGTATGACCCAACGGTTGTAAAGACAAAATAAATCTGTTTGCAATGCTGTATAATATTGGGTTTATTATAAAATCAAACTTGTTTTTGTTATCAGTCATTGTTCTAGTATTGGTGTCAAATCCCAGCTTAATTCATGGTTGCCAAGATGTTGACCTATTCCTTTGTACGTTTCTCAAAACGTCACATCCGGATATGTGCACAGACCGCTGCATGTCAACCTTGTGCCAAAAATCATGCGGAGCATGCCGTAAGTATTTAAAATAGAAATGTATATTCCATTATGTTGCTGTCAGAATTGTAAAAAGAACAATTTAAGTTGATAGAGAAAACGATTTTTTTATTCTAACATTTGGAAATCTAATAGTACCATGTTACGGCTGAGGAATAAAATAACATAAAAATCATAGCTTTTGACAAAGATGACCCGCGTCTGATTTCAATGGTTGTAACCTCGATGCTATTTTTTTTTTTTTTGTCTTTAAAAAACTTTTCTCGCCATTTCTTTATGCTTTTTACCTCTAACGTTAATTTTAGACCTGGAGTGTTTCTCGTGTGCCAACATTGCTGATATTTCCCAATGTCAGTCTACAAAATTGTGCCCGAATCCTGATGACGTAAGACCTTTTTTTTTTCTTTTAATGTTTTTAAATGCATACAAGTAGATCTACATATTAAAAGAGGTTAAAAGTCAATTAACTGTAGTGAGAGTTGACTTTAGTGTCCCAAAAATAATCAAATATGTATTTTTATCTGAAAAAAATCTTGACAATGAAACCAATTGAGATCATATGAAAATAATAGTCACATTTCCACTACAGATCCAAGCTAAACAAACATGAAGAAAAGAAGAAGTTTCAAAAATTGACCAGAATAGTCATGTGATGAGATGAAAATAATAAACATTATAAAACAGAATGAAAGCAAATATGACGCCATATTCTGAAGAAACTTCTTGCATTAAAGCAATAAAAAAAATATCAAATAGTGCATGTCTTATAGCCAATATTGTTAAACGATCTATGGTAACTAGTTTTAACATTGTAGGTTTGCTTCATAGCACAGACATTTACAGAACGATTTGTGGAGTCATACACTTTGGGATGCTCTTCCTATCAAGTGAGATACTAAAGCAATTACTACGTACTTTTATTACAACTAGTAATGTATGATAGAATTTTAAAGTGACTATTTTATTAAAAAGTTATTCAGCGTCAAAGGATCTTTTTGTAGAGCGCATTGAAAAGATTTTTGAGATTCCATAGGTCTTGTAAATTATTGTAACATAAAAAATATAATGCCTGGTAATAAAGTCCAATAATTCAACAAGCGGGTACCAAGATTCAATGTGAGTTATACATTTTAAGAAAAAAATCCTTGAACAACCGATTTTTTGTATAAGTTGTACAAGTTGCTGTATAAAAAGTTATGGTGCCATTTAAGCTATAAATTAAGGCAACATACATTTGCAAGAACATCTGTAGACAGTATATGTATTTGGTTTACCAACAATTGTCAGAGAGGGGGGTGTTATTGCAATCACCTTGTCTGTCTGTCTGTCTGTTTTTCGGTCTGTCCCTCTGTCATTCGTTTTAACAGATTTCTTGGCTTCAGCTGAAGGGATTTCAAAACAAGTGCATATCATTCTGATTTATGAGTTGTATGGTGGCTATCGTTTCAAGTCCAGTCGCGCTTCTTATTACTGTTTTCCGAGCCGAAAGACTTTTTAAAGGTCACAAATATACAATTTCCAAGCTTCTGCCAAAGAAATAGCTTTTTATTACTATTTTCAGTGCCGACAGACTTTTTAAAGGTCATAAATATACTCATGGACAAAAGAAACGTTACACTCAAAAAATTAATGCTGATCAGAAACATTAAAAAATGTTCATAAAAATTTTGGTCATTTACTTGTTTTCTTGTCGTAAAAAGCATCTTTACCAAGGTTTATCATGGAAAATTTATTGAAAATGGTGATAGACGAAGCTACCATTTTGATTTTCTTTAAAAACAATAAATTTGCAAATTTGTATTGAAGAAATAATCTATTTGTCCGAAAGGTCGAATTCAGTGCCCCCTTGTGTATTGAATTGAAGGAAAGCACAAAAGTTTAAACACCAATTGTCTAGATAATTTTTACAGAAAGTTGATATGGTCAGGCGTCGAGTGTGAATATTAATTTTCTTTCAAAGAGATGATTTTTAACACATTTAACACATCTTTTTATTCCGTTCGTATTATCTTTAGTATTGGGTAGATTCGTAACAAAAATTGTATCCGGATACGAAAGGGTTTCCGGTAAGTAGGTATTTCAAGCTATCAAATCGCAACCGGAAGTGGTTATTCCAGTCAACAAGAATTCATTAAAATCTGAATTTCCATCAATTCTGCTTTCAGAAAAAATGATTGTAAGGTATCCTGATAATCCTCTAAGTCATGTCACTGTTTTACAGGTTACGAGTTAACCAGAATTGTGATTTTGGATTTTCGCACTTTCATCTTTGAGTGTTTTGATGCTAAAAAATTAAGGTCAATTCAAGTTCATTTTTCTTTATGGGATACCATTAAGCCATTTCTTTAAATTTCTGGTAATTATTATATACTTTTATATTATTTGACAAATTTCTTTAAGTATTCAAAAATGTAACGTTTCTTTTGTCCATGAGTATATATATACCAAAGAAATTGATTTAAAATTTGGTACACAGCTTTAGCACGATGAGATGTCGCATATCCTCTTTCCAGGTCTGCAAATTGTCTTCTTCCTGTTTTCTGAGTGGATGAGTAGGGTAATCCTTAGCACGACTTAATGGGATCCCTTGTTTATTTGCTCTTTTATCCATTAGAACTGTAGGCAATATCATGAGATTGACAGACACTATAGAATTAACGTTGATGCCGGTTGCTGTAACACGCCAAGGTGTAACAACCGACCTCCAACTCTTCTAAAACTAAATACAACAGTTGTTCATAAAGTATCAAGTAAGTTTATCAAATCTTCAAAGTCTTTTTAATACATGATTATCATTTTTAGTTTTATAATATCGTGTTTTAAGAAAGTCTTACTTATATGAAGTGCCATTTCAGTTTGGAAGTTTTGAAATTTTGATAATTTTTAAAAATTTACATTAATTGTGTATAATTCTTGTGTTTTTGCTTTCAGAGCAAACATAAACTAGAAAAGTCTTATAAATATAAATAGGGCTTGTTTAGGGGGGGGTACCAATATCCCATATCCCCGTATTTTTTTCATCAAATATCCCATATCCCAAAAAGCGTTTTTCCAGTATCCCATATCCCTGTAAATAAAATGGACTTAAATATCCCAAATCCCAGTAAGTTTTGCCTCAAATATCCCGTATCCCATGACAAAATTGTGTGAATATCCCATATCCCAATATACCCTAAACAAGCCTCATAAATTTTATATGTATGAGGATGTTTGGTCATTGGACTGCAATGTAAGTGCTATTAATGTAGCATCTTGATTTGTTTTTGTTAAAGGGGTTGCCAATCAAAATATTTGGCTTTCTTTTTCTTTCATTTCTTTACAGAATCAACGAACAGTTCATCATGCATAGATATCGACTTAAATGTCTGTAAACAGTTGCTTGATAGAAATCAAAATATATGTAGCAACGAGTGCGTTTCAAAGCAGATTTGTCCGGGAACATGTAAGTAAAACAAATAAAATACAAACCAGTCACTTTATTCTTTACACGTAGCAATGTTAGCACTAAACCTATACGAAAGTTAACATAAAACAAACCAATTGAACCTAATGGAATAAGTGTTGATGACACAACCTACATACACCAGCGCTAGTTTAAAAAAACAACGAAAAACAGCCAGAAGCTTTAAGATGACTTTGACGGCTTTCCTTATCGTCCTAGGTCCAAGGGGCATTACTGGCTATATATGATTCGTCTGGAAATCGTTAGAAAGTGGAAAAAATACGTTTTGTGATATTTAAAAGAAAGGAACACAAAATAAACCTAACAGATATCAACAAAACGCGAACTCGTGTCGTAACAAGAGAAAACTCAGGTGTTCCGGAAGAGAAAGTGGGTTCAGCCTGGTATAGCACACCTGTCGCACTTAGAGTGTCAAATCTGATAAAGAAAGACAAAACAACTTCTACAAGCCAACAGCCAACAGCTTTCAATTTGATTTTTGTGACTGCTTTTAATGTCCTACATTACTCAATCTTAACGGGTTTTATTTTCTAAACTTACATATTTTTTTGCCTTATAACCTGTTTTATTTATAATAAAGGTCAATACTGCAGTGGAAATACACACAATCATACATACCAAAAAGTTCCTTCTCTGTCTCTCAATACTACAACAGCTTTTCCCAGGACTGCAAGTTCAGTAACTCAGATTTCATCGACAACCTTCCCGAGTTCGAATGGAAATATATCAACAGCATCGACGAGCTTAACTACACCAGAACTGATAGGTAATGAAATGTCTTGATAAAATAACAAAAATATACTGGAGAAGTGAACATTAAATTGTTGTACATCGATGATCATCTCAATATCCCTATTATGTATCACAGGAGGGGGTTGGAGCCATAAAACCAGTTTTAATCCAACATTTAGTCACAAAAATGTCTGTATCGTGTCGCATTGTGATTTATAATTTCTCCAGTATGTCAGCCTAGTTTGATTTTTTTTCTCTCGGACATTAATGAAAATTGATTCTCAAAGTTCGGTAGTTTTGTTAATACCTGTTTTAATGTTATTCAAAACATTTTTTTTTGTATCCAAAAGGCAAAAGTAATCAGTGTGGATTAAAATAGTTTTTGTAAGCATCACAGCAATCACATCACTGTCCTTATTTACCTGTTTCATTTCTCAAATTCTTAAATGAAATAGGGGAAAAAATTAACAGAACCTTCAATCAGATATTGCTATATATTGAATTCCAGCTTTTTTTCTCTCTCAGAAATCGGCTTTTCACAAGTAGAATAACTTTGAATTTGAACAAAATAACATCTAGTGATATTTATTTGTGAACTTTCCTCTTATTTATACATTTAACCCCTAAAAACGCATTTAATATGGAGTAGGCATTGCCTAAATGCGAGCATAGCTAAAAGGGACTACGTTTTTTTGTTCTAAATGTCGACATTCAGGGCCATCGCTATCATTTAATTTCCAATATTTCCATTTGCTTATTTTGGGGCGAGATGGTATGGGGCGATTAAGCTTCGAAACACGTTAGTTTCGTACAAGCATATAACTAGACGAAACGAGCAGCTTATGTGTATTTATTATTTTAAGAATATTATTTTCTTGTAAAAAGCGCAATTTATTATTTTTTAAGCATTATTTCTTTTCTCATAAATTATTTTAACATTCACTCCGGTCCTGTAAAAATAATAACCCTTTCCGGACCATAAAAAATCTAAATCAGCATTAGCAAATTTCTCGCGGAAACAAATACCGTAGAGCTCTCCGCTCGAGCGGGCACTTCATGCCCGCTTGCGAGCTATGCTCGCTATTATGCAGAGCTGAAGAGGTAGAACACATCTTTATTTCTTGTTCTATTCTATTGCATAGATTGTAGATATGCGTATCATACTAGATGTCCAGATACATTTGTACACCACCACAACGAGTGCTATATGAGAGGACCTATACCACTTACACAGACGGAAAGTCAGGTAACACCCAATGGATGCAATCAGGCTCCTATTTCAAGAAAATAAAAAAACAGTGGAAAATTAATAACAATTAACCCCCAACCACATTCCCATCATATCGCTCCCTGATATGCAAATTGTGTATTACATTGCATTCTTCAGTTGTGACATATTGCCAGAAATTGTAACCATAGACATAAAAAATTGTGAGTCTTTGAGAACAAAACGTGTGTCGCAGACGAATCTATAAAAAAGTAAAAAGAGTCAAATGTGTATAAATAACAACATTTCAAACAAGGATTATCACTCTCAAATATTCAATAACAGAAGACAAATTTTCTAAGTGAAGATCGCAAAGCTACTGACTTGGTACAGGCATGTAAAAAGAAATGCAAGGTTGATACAGAATTTATGGCACCAAACCTGTTTCTTATATTGCGATCTAAGGGTCTGGTAGTAACACAAAACACAACATGGTCATTATTGTTGCATGTGTTTTAGATATTTGCCCCTTTTAATGTTCTGCTATCTTTCTTTTTTTTTTGGGGGGGGGGCTTGGTTGGCAAGATGCCCGACCCCCTATTTGTAGAGAACATTATTGGTTAGATATAATGGAAAGTTTTGAAACATAACCAGAATGTCCCCTTAAGCAATACAGTGTACCCCCGCTTTTTCGAAATGTTACAATCAACTAATGAATTTTATGTTTGTAACGGTGTTTTACAGGCGTATTGTGAAAGACAGTGTTTAAGACTAGCTGAGTTTGATTCTGTGAGTGAAATGACTTCTATCATCAGAAACTTTGTGCACCATTTACATGGTAAGTTTTTATGCCCCACGACGACATGTCGGGAGCATTAAGTTTTACTCATGTGCGTTTGTCCGTCCGTTCGTACGTCTGTACATACGTCCGTGCGTACAAATTCCCGCCAAGCTTTTCTCAGAAACCGCATATGAGAATGATTTGAAACTTTTTAGACAGGTTCAGTACTACAAATTGTACGTCCTAAGCGATCATACATCTTAAAGTCTATAGTGACCAATAGAAGAAAGCTCGCTTCAACTTTAGCAATGGAACCTATCTTATTTTAGACAAGACTAAACTTATAAGAATTTGTTTTCCCTAACTTATACATGATATAAGAGTATTAATAGACTATAATGAGATGTTGAATTTTAAAAGTGTACATGACACCACTTACATACATGTAATCAAGCATTTTAGGGAGCAACCATTTGATTTTTATGGGGGGCTATGGATATTTTCTTCGTCCTGCTTTTTTATTTTCGGAAAAGTCGAGCCTTACGCGCGCATTTGTTTTTATTTTTAAAGCAACTATATTTTTTTAGACAAAAATCCCATCCTGCCTTTTTTCTAACTCAAATCTCTGTCCTGCCTTTTTATTTCTGGATTTTTACCATCCGCTGTTTATTTCAAATTTCACCATAGTCCCCCCATAAAAGTCAAATGGTCGCTCGGTTATAGTTTTTTTTTTATCTAAAATGGTTTAAACCTGGAAAAAATGTATTTTTCCCATAATCATCAATATTAACAAATTTTGTCTATTATACATCTATTGTTCAATATACATTTACCAATCTAATTACCATTTGAATTCATAGATCTATAACCAATAATTTCTTCTTTTTTGTCAACAGCAATCTCTTCTCTTTGTAAAAAGCTTGACATTTATTTTGAGTACTTTTCTTCTTCTTCTTTTTGTTTTGGAAGGCGGCTTACTACAAGAGTAATTGCGCCATTTTACTTATTGCATTTTATGTCTGCAAATTAACGACTAGATAATATAAATTAACTCATGGTGAGTAGGAGTGTGTGAAAAAAAAAGTTTAGAAAAATAAAGAAACAAAAAAGAAAAATAAATAGTAATAATAATAATAATAAAAAAAAAAAAAACATAAAAAAAGCATAATGATAAATACCCCCCCCCCCCCAAAAAAAAAATATGAGTCCTAATGCATATATTTGTAAATGATAAATGTTTAGAGATTTTATTGGGTAATGGGAAAATTAGATCTAGGAAAATACCAAGTATCAATTAAAGGTCAAATATGTACGATAGAGATGGGGTGAAATTGGCTTCTGTGCTAAGACCAGTTTATTCATTCGACAACTATGCCTAAAATTTTGATACGTTTCCCATTCGACCCTCGATTTGCATCCCTTATTTTGAAATATTCCCATATTGAGTACTTTTATGTTTATCTGTGTTGTGATCTTTTTATGCGTATCCGTAAAATGAAAGTTTTATTTCATTCAAAAGTTACAACTTCAAAACGGATATATATAAACAAATCCTTTTTTTTTTTTTTTTCAATACTGCACAGACCAGCCAATGTACGTTGGTGCTAGACGAATTAACCATCTCCAGTCTTGGGAATGGATAAAAGGTCATTTAAATGTTAACCCGCTGTTATGGGTGAAAATACCTTATGAGAGTACAGGGGATTGCGTGGTTGCAGGAGAGGAAGAAGTATCCCCTAGAAGATGGGCGTTTGGACTTAAACTGGTCAACTGTACCCAGAAGTTCAAACCTTTATGTCAGATGTTTCTAAATCATTAAAATGACATTGACATGAAAATGATGTGTATTAATATCCACAGATAAGTATAAGGTATATTTGTTTGATAAATATAAAAAAGATGGTTTTTTTTTTCTATATATAGAGATTTGATAAAGTCTTTAATTATGTTCCTTTTCGTATTGTTCAATATTTGCATGTTTGTTTTCAAAGGCAATTGACTGGTAAAAGGTCTGTGGTAAATGAAAGGCTCGGGTTGTGTTCGAGTCCGTGTTGTAATTTTCAAAAACGGGACTCCCCACTTGTATGTGATTGGTTTGTCAGTTACCTGCCCAAGGTCGGTGGTTTTCTCAAGGTACCTAGGCACTTCGGAGCAGAGCACCTGAGTTTGCGTTGTCGATTGCTTTTAAAAAGATGTATCATAACCTTTTGTGCTGACATTCTCATTTGTGGTTACTGGTTTTAGAATGTATTAAACAACATTAGAAAAGTATTTAGCATGCATGATAGACGTTTTACTTGTTAATCTACCTTGTTTTCCATAACCATGTAGGTACAAGCAGCAAACACTGCTACAGAACAAATCAACAGATCACTTAAAACAATGACAACAAAAATCAATTGAACATAATCAAATGAAGGGGTATATATATCTTTATGTTAACAACAAACGTCTTTCATTAGAAAACAACCAAGCATCACATGAATAATACCGAATACATTTCTATTTGGAGACATGGAAATCTGTTATTTAGTCATTTTTCTAGGAATGAGTGTTTAAAAGCTTTCAAACAGTTTGTAATTTATTTATAAATTCCCGCCAAAAACGCTGGTCGTTGTTAGCAGTTATGTCCCTTCGATAGTAATATGATGTTTCATTTCGACATGTGCTTGTTGGCTTGAAGGGCCTATATGTCAGGAATAAATCCGGGTTTCGGTTTCGGTTTTGGTCGTCGTTTGACCTCGGGTTTAACGTTATGACTTGTGCCTTCAAAGGTTTGCACATTCTTACGGACTGTTCCTGGTTTGGGTATAGCTAGATCATCAGTTTCGATTCATTTTCACTTTTAGTTTGTCCATCACTACAAAACTGTACTTTTTTAGTATTATTATACAACTTTCTTTTGTCTCCTTCATCTTGAATAAGCTGTCACCTTTCTGTAGAACTGGAGCCATCAGGACCTTCATCTTTCTTTCCTTTTCTAGGCTCTCTCTTGATTTGATTATATTGTGTTTAAATTTGAAAATTATAAAATTTGCGCTTTGTCTGGGATTATTGATAGGGGGAAGCTTGGGCCCAAAAAATTAGTTTTACTCCGCCACATTTTATATGTGCATGTCCTAAGCCAGGAATCTTTGACAAAGCTTTTGTTTGTATTTGTCTTTTTGGTGTTTTCTTTTCCTTGTTTAAGAAGGGGGTTTTTCTTTGATTAATATGATTTGAATGATATGCATTTAATTTGGACCTTGGATTGAGCGGCGCCTACTGGCATCGTTAAAGAATGCTGGTGGTTTTTGTTCTGTTTTTTTGTTCTTTTTTTTTCTGTAAATAACCGCTTGTTGTGTAACCTGTATCTCGTACACTTTTTCCACGTCTCATTATTTTCTGTTTCACCATATTTGTCATATACATCATCTAATTAGTCTAATAGGCACTTTACCTGGAATTCATTGTTTCAATTCTCAGGTTTTGTATTCACTACTTGGTATAAACATTTTTCGTATTCATCGTCAACATGCTCAAGTTTTCAATTCTGATCTATCATATAAGATGTGATAATGTTAGTTAGTTAGTTAGTTAGTTAGTTAGTTAGTTAGTTATTGCTTTACTCCCAAGCAGCACGATTTCGGCTATATCCGGAAGATGAACATGAAAATGGTGATACAATGAACATGAAATGATGATGAAGTGGAGGAAATGGGGACACAAGAGTTTTGACTGCCACTGGAAAAAGGAGTGATGGGTAGGGACGGGAAATTTTGCCTCCTGCATGGGGATCCTACGGGTCCTACTCTTACCGAGACCTGCAGCAGGGTTCTTTAACATGCAAGGAACGTGACATTTTTCCCGACACGGTGCACCACTATGGTTTGCGGTCAGGTTTTCCGCATTATCGCCTGACGACCCCGCATCTCTCGATGTCAGGGCTGCCCCATTCAACCACCTGGGGCACACATCCCAGTCGCTTTGTGGGCAAAGCGGCCTGACCCCGATGTCAGGTTTCTGAGCGCTCTTTAGTGGACTTTTACCGACAAGCTTAGCGCTGCTGTGGGCCTATTCGCCTCCCGGGCCCCGCACGGGACAAAAAAAAATCTTTAGACTCTATTCACCCATATAAAGTGTTAGTAAAAATTACCTGGCTCGATACGCGTGTTCCTTGGAGTAATATAAACGAAGTAGCATTTCACAAAGTTCGAAACAGAAACACAACTAAAACCTTATTCTAGAATTTCTTACTTTTAATCTATCATAGTTTTCTTACATCTAAATTTGATACAAGTGTTGCCAAAATATTTAACCTAGTACTAACAAACATCTAGTAATAAATAAATTATCTACAAATGAATTGCTAGTTCTTTGAAGATACAAGTAGCGGTTTTCCAAAGTAATAAATGCGATTTTCTGATTACCGGTATCAGAGTTCTACTCGGTTGTCTCCGCCAAGTGTCAGCACTGGTCGACAATCGTCGTTTGATTCCGATTCTACAAACTACACTTATTTTCATACGATTGATGTCAGCAGGTTTAACCCCAACAGAAATGGCATGATCAATTGGTGGTTCGTTCGAAGGTTAGAAAACTTTGTTTTATCTACTTAAAAAAACATTTCAAGTCTAATCCTTTTTTCTTCGGATTTTCATGTCGGCATAGGCAAGAGATGTGTCCACCTGAAACGTATCCCAGCGTATACCAGTAACATCAACGGTCCCAGGAGTTAAAAAATGCCCATTCAGGTTTGCGTTAGAGCAGCTGTGGTACCACCAAGCCCCATAGCGTGAATTTGCACAGTTATTTCCGTACGCAGAATCCTTGGCTGCAAATCCTTGACCGTTTGCGTCAGAAAGTGAGTCTCCTTAAAATACATTTAAAAAAAACTTGAATTTGTAATAAAAAATGATTGGTGTTTACATAATCTACATAAATCATAGAACAATTAAATAAAATTCACAGTGGAAAACAGCTCTTTTTATGTGATCAATTTATCGCTGTCCCCCTTTTTTTCCTTTTTTTTCTGAATTTCGCCTCAAGAAAACAAACATTTTGCATTTGTTTCAAAGCATATGAAAAATGCAATATCAGTATATTATCTGTTTAGAAACTTGAAAGATTTGCATAATTATAGCTTCTACAAGACGATCGGGTTGATTAAAATATCAAATGTCTTTCCCGAGATGTTAGAAATTCAGGATCATCGAGAATAAAGTTTTAGAAGTTTTTTTTTCTAATTTTCATCTCTCAACCAGTTGTGAATAAATATTTCTAATTTGTTGTCAGCGTAAATGCACGTGCAATTGATGAGCGACATTTCGCATTTTCTTACCTATAGACATTAGAGAAAAACCTTCTACAATTTAATTCTCGATGATTATGGAATTTCTAACATCGAGGGAAATAACTTTGCTTATTTTAATGGCGAGGCTTGCCGAGCGATTAAAATATCAAATTTATTTCCCAAATCAACTCGATGGCGTAGTAAAAGCTATAGTTCTCTAATGTCTACAGGTGAATAATTGCAAAAGGTTGCTCATCATTGCACGTGCAATTGCGCTATGAACAAAATTCTTTCTAGAGGTGAGAAATATTTTTTCCTCAACTGGTTGAGAGGTTGATAAATCGAATGAAAATTAGAGAATTCCCATTTTTGCTCTTACGACTAGTGCAAACTAGACGAAATAATAGTTAATATACCTCTTCTTTGGTGTTATTTTTCTTATCCAAATTAAACTTTTTTGGTACAAACAAAAGATAATTCATAAAGTTGAAAAAATGCCCTTATATCTTGAAGAATGCTTGTGGATTTTTTTTAAAGTTTTTATACATTGGTCATTATTCTTACCCCTGAATCTAGCTTTAATTTCAGATTTTGGAAGAAAAAGTTTTCAATAGATATCTATTTTGGTTTTTTTTTTCTTGCTATTTTCTTTTAAACGATTTACTCAAAATTGTATTCAGCCTAAGAAACATCATAAAACAAACGCTTGCATGCCGCACTTTTAAAGGCTTAACTACAAATATCTAATTGCCCTTTTTAATAATTACAAAGCAATGTGTACATGTACGAATTTAAAAATTGTAAAGGTTAAATGTTGTAGGAGTGGAGCTTGAAGGCCCCAAATTCGACCAAAATCTCAACTTTCATTTATCTGCTTGAAATTGCTGCTTTGATGTTCAATAGACTCTATATTCAGAAATTGCATTTCTCTGTCGGGTCAATTGTTTATAAACAAGGAGAACAGTGAGTTAATAATTACTCTGTTTAGTAAAAATCTCGATATCCTTTACGAAAAATTGAAGTAGTCTGAAAATTAGTAAAAAATACAGGACTGATTTGAGGCCTTTGAATATCTATGCCTTTAAAGTGTGGAAATCCAAGAAAACACACCTGCAGTACTATTTGGGTCGAAATCAGAAACCGCCAACTGGAAGTTTGTATTTTCTGCCCCTATACTAAAATGTCCATACTTAGCAAACCCTTGTACTCCATTCGCCTTTTTAAGATCGATCCTTAATTCATAGTCTCCGGTGCTCGTCAAAAAATAAATCACCTCATTTCCTACAGATATAAAAAACAGTGTATCAAAACAATCTTTAAAACGCAGGTACAGTACTTGTATGGTAAAAGCTTCCCTCTCTCCCCATTTACCATTTTACGATTTACCATCCCCATACACCATATACTATCCCCATCCGCATACACCATATACCATTTCTTTCCCCATCCCCGTACACTATTTACCATCCCCATCCCCATTTACCATTCCATTCCCAATGCATCATAAATTTTCCCCATACCAACAATGCATTTGTTTATTATCGACAATCTTATTTAGTCTACTTATCATTGATTTAATTATACATTTATTTATAAACAAATCATAAAGAATATTCAAATATATATAGTGTTTATTTTCATTTATTTATTAAATATTTTATTTAAAATGAAATGTATTTCATTTATTCTAGAATCATTTTTACTATTTCAAAAATAATGTAAGCGATTTCCTTAGAGATCTTGAGCCGCAAATTAAAACAACATACATGTACGTCATTGAATTTAGGCACAGGATACGATTACGGCAAATTTGGGCAAAACCGTAACAATAAGAAAATCTTATTGTTACGGCAAAGACGAAAATCGGGAACGGATGACGGGACGGAGACCGAATCATTTACCACCGTAGCAATAAGAATTTTCTTATTGTTACGGCACTTATTATTACGGCAAAAAAATATATATCCATATAGTGACGATATGAAATAAAGAGTGGCTTTTTTTTTAATTTATGCAACCCAAGCGGGCTAAAAATTCTAATAATCTAAATTTAACTCAATGTTATTTTGATAACTTATTGCACACGCGACACATGCAACCAATAAGTGGTTTTCGGGTTTAGTTTCAAGGCATCCATCACAGACGATGGTAACGATTTAATACAAGTTGTACGTCTACATCTATATATCTTCAGTTTCAAAGCTCGGACTATCATTTAAATTTTTCCCCAAAACACAAATTTTGTTCCGGTCCGTCATTTTTTCGTCCGTCCATTCTTTACAATTTAAGTGTTAGATATTTCTTAAGAACATAGGAGTGTATACAGAAGAGATCGAGTTCTCTTTAGCCGGGACACTCACTACGGCAAAAAGTTTTGTTCAACAAAAGGAAGAGCCCGGAGAATGATTTCCAATACCATCTACCGATGAACTGAATTTATTCTTTTATTGTTACTTAATCAAATTATTATAAGTAATAGCGAAAGAAGTTAACTATAAAATATCTTATCTTTGGTAAATCTCTTATGCCAATTATATCGTCCATGCCGTAAGAATAAGTGCCGTAATAATAAGAAAATTCTTATTGTTACGGTCATAAATGATTCGGTGTCCGTCCCGTCATCCGTTTCCGATTTTCGTCTTTGCCGTAACAATAAGAATTTCTTATTGTTACGGTTTTGCCGTAATCGTATCCTGTGCCTTGAATTTAATCCTGAACTTTCTGGTAACTTGTGCACAGTCTATTTATATTTTTTTTATCAACCAGTATCTATAATCAATTAAGAAAGAAATATTAAGAATAAGTGTTTATCTTTATTCATTCATTTAATATTTAATTTAAGGAGTTGTTTTTCATTAATTCTAGAATCATTAATAATATATTAAAGTAATGTAAGGAATCTTCATAGAGATCTACGGCCGTAATTTAAAACAACATACATGTACGTCATTTAATTTGATCCTGAACTTTCTGGTACATGTAACTTGTGCACAGTCTATATATATTTTTATCAGCCAGTGTCTATAAACAATTTAGAAAGAAATATTAAAATATAGAGTTTATTTTTATTAATTCAATTTAAGGAGTTGTATTTCATTTTTTGTAGAATTATTTATAATATATAAAATAATGTTAGCAACTTCCTTAGAGATGTTGGGTCGTAACTTAAAACAATAAAATTCGAAGTAACATTTACCAACCCCGTTCCCCATTTACCATTCAATGGACCAATCAAATTCGAGATACCATTTACCATCCCCATTCCCCATTTACCATTCATATTTAATATCCCCATCCCCATACACGATACCATTCCCCATATAACATGTACTATTCCCCACCCCTTTCCCCATCCCCATTCCCCATCCCCCATATACTATAGAATGGGAAGCTTTTACTATACAGGGACTGTAAAGTTGTTTTCTACTTTTCGCATCTATATGTATTTACTAAGAAAATGTGCACCCCTTCTTCCAAACTTTATCCGAGTCATTTCATAAAAGGAGATATTTTTTCTTTAATTTACAAGTAAAAACTTTCATATACTGCTTTATAGATATTCATTTAAATACCAACCAATTGAAAATTTATAGTACATTACTTGCAGTAGTTTTAAATTTCAAAATTGTCTAACCCTAAGGTTCTTCCTACCCCAGACATAGGTTGATCATCTTAGTAATGATTTGGTTCCCCAGTTTCGTATATTTGGTTTTATTGTTTTATGCTCTTCATAATCTTATAGTGTTTGGCATTTTCAATATTTTTGGTAGAGCGCCCCTGATGAGTCTTGAATAGACGAAACGCGCGTCAGGCGTAACAAAATTTATTGTCTGGAACTTTGTTGTCATTTTAATAAACCAGGTCAGAACTAGACATAACACATCAAAAATCTTGGTTTTTTTTATCTTTTAATTTTGTCGACTAAACATCTACATATACATATAGGTCCGTCTCATCAGGGATAGCCCTATGTATTATATCATAATTTCAGCATTTTACTTTTGTTGGGGTAAGCAACAATCCTGCTAAATTCTTGTGGTTTTGTAAGCTACAATTGACCTATGTTTAAAAGTTTTATAACATTTTCATTAAGGTAAAACAGTGGTTTAACTCTGAGCATCTTTTCTGAGCACGTTACCAAATTTAGACAAAGGCAAAAACATTGCTATTTAACTGTATGAAGATTGTAAGTATGATACATTATTCGAGAAAAAATTAATTTGAAACAAAATCTGACTGTTATATTCATTTTATTACATATCCCGTAGTCCCGTGCGGGGCCCGGGTGGCGAATAGGCCCGCAGCAGCGCTAAGCTTGTCGGTAAAAGTCCACTAAAGAGCGCTCAGAAACCTGACATCGGGTCAGGCCGCTTTGCCCACAAAACGACTGGGATGTGTGCCCCAGGTGGTTGAATGGGGCAGCCCTGACATCGAAAGATGCGGGGTCGTCAGGCGATAATGCGGAAATCCTGACCGCAAACCATAGTGGTGCACCGTGTTGGGAAAAATGTCACGTTCCTCGCACGTTAAAGAACCCTGCTGCAGGTCTCGGTAAGAGTAGGACCCGTAGGATCCCCATGCAGGAGGCAAAACTTCCCGTCCCTACCCATCACTCCAGTCCCGTGCGAGGCCCGGGTGGCGAATAGGCCCGCAGCAGAGCCTAGCTTGTCGTAAGAGGCGACTAAGGGTCTTGGGATTCTGACGTCGGGTCAGTGCTCAGCCCACAGAGCGACCAAGTGTGTACCCTAGGTGGCTGAATAGGGTAGCCCTCGTCCGCGGGGGTTGTCAGGTCTATAATACGGAAACCCTGACCGCCGACCATAGTGGGCCAACGTGTGTGGAGAGTGCCACGCTTCATGCACGTAAAAGACCCCTTTGTGGACCGCCCAGTAGTGCACCACATAGGCTAAATTTTCCGCCCCTACCCACCTCTCCCCTTTTTCCTGTGGTTCTTCAAAATTTACCGGTCCTTTGTTTCCCACCCCATCTCCATATTTCATTTATCATCATCATTTCATGTTCATTTTATCATCCTTTTCATGTTCATCGCCTGTAAATAACATATATAGCGTTGCACGGGCGTAAAACACCAACTCACTCACTCACCCCCATCACTCCATTTTCCAGTGGCAGTCAAAACTCTCCTACCCGATTGGCCTTGTGTCCCCATTTTCTCCACTTCATCATCATTTCATGTTCATTGTATCACCACTTTCATGTTCATCTCCCGGATATAGCCGAAATCGTGCTGCTTGGGAGTAAAGCAATAACTAACTAACTAACTAACTAACTAACATTTCCAGTACTTTTTTCAAGGGAGATAATTTGTATGAAATGAGTAGGAAAAATTCAGTTTTTTTTTTCAATTTATTTTTAGAAAATTAACGGTGACCCCATGATTTTATACGTTACTAGGAAAAACCCGCGAATTCGCAGGAGAATCAATCGTTGCGTTACTTTAAAAAATAGACCACACAACAAAGGATTTGTATGATCATACCTGGTTGTGCTAATCGCAAATTAAAGTTTTTACGGTATATGTATCTGTAAGTAAGTTTTTAGTTTATTTGTCTCGTCTGCGAAGCAGTGCGGGACGTAGGTGTTACTTTACCGTCGGCGGCGGCGTTAACTTTTTGGGTCAGGTTTAATGGGAGCAAATCCATATCTCAAGAACTATAGGTCCCTATATATGCCCTTGTAGTAGCCTAGCATTGTTACATCCCCATCTTTTGACCTTGACCTTGATATTCCGGTTGAGTAACTGACAATTTTTAATATATATATATATAAGCAGGGGTAAGGTTTTGCATACCCATCTTTTGATTTTCGGTTGATTGACTTTGATTATTGTTATTGTAATATTAGCAATGTTAAAGTTCTATAACACCTTTTGATCTGAAAAACTGAATATCCTTATAATTGCAAAGTATAGTGGAATTAAGAAAGATAATTGTTTCTGATGATGCCGGCAGGCGAGACAAACTTTTTATGTGTTATATCTTGTTATCTTGGTTTTTGTTACCCCATCTGCTAATAAAACAAATGTCCGGTGGCAGGGTCTGTTTTAATCAATCGCTTCGCAAATTTGTCATTAAAGTGCAACTAAAACGCTCATAACAACTTTATCTTATTTAAAAGTTTTTAATTTTCTAAGATCAACGCAAAAAATCCGATCAAAATCCGTTGACAAATAACGGAGATATGAGTGTTTGAAGTGCAAAATTTCGCACCTTTCAAAATCTAATCAACGATATTTCCGGAAAAGAATTATAATATGCGAGCTAACCGGAAGTGACGCACAAGGGGGAACCGAGATAGTTTGCTAGTATAGTGGGAATGTGTTTTTGAAAGGGGAATTAAAGATATTAGCAATGAAATATAAATAATTTCGGTGGCAATTTTTTACATAAATATTTTAAGGAAATACCCAACAAACGCATATACATTTTCCAAATTTTAATAATATATTTTACTTCAGATAATGTTCTTAAAAGCATAGACCTGAATATTAAATATTTAATATCATAGACCTGTATATAAATAGATTTGCAAATTGGTGAAATCTCACAATATCTCATGCAAAGAAACAAGATTTTGTACAAAATAAACAATTTGAAATGTACAACTTGACACTGCAATTTATTCTAGTTAATTCCATGGAAAGGCATAGAAGAAGTTAGAAAAATTAACAAACTCTCATTTATAAACCAGTGATATTTTCACACATATACTGGACAATTAACAAGTTGCAAATCTATTTAATATACAGGTCTATGTTAATATGCAGGTCTATGTTAAAAGATAGGCCGTCACAGGAATGAAGTTAAAAGCTTTTTTAAAATTTGTATAATATGCTTAATCAAGGAATTAGTACTCGAATTCCTTAGTTTAATCTAAATGCTATGATTTAAGCAAATAATTGTCATATTGCACAAAATTTAAAGTTTTTACCGCAGCAATCAGTACACGTACATGCAGGTGCAATCAAATGAACAAATCAATTTTAAACAGTTGTGTTGTCTTTATTGTTCAAAGTGTTAATTTAAATCATATATGTCAAATATGCAAGGCTATGTCGGAATTGGACGGTGTCAGGATTCCAGTCCTTATGATAATTACCTGATTTATTAACCCATGCTGAGTATGGTCTGGTTATACAAACGCAGGTGTGAATTAAGTGAAACGAAATTAGACGACCAATATATCACCGTAGGGGGCAATTAACAATTTGGGGACAAGCAATTTATAAAATTGAGCATCTTCTAAAAAAATGTTTAATTATCGTATTGAAATAGAAAATAATAAAATAAAATAAATAAGTTCCTTGATTCTACAGTATTTGCAATAAATGGCTTAAATTAATACTGTTGTTTTGGCATATAATGTTCTTATCAGCGACAGAAATTTTTATTATGTTTATATTAAAAAAACATGTTAAAACATCACGCATATCCTAAAGCATCGTCTCTTGGTGCCTTCTGCAAACAAACAAATTTAAATTCAGAAATAAATTCTTCAATATATTCAATTAGTAAAAAGTATTTATTGAAATAACATCAGATCATATATAGATTTTCTCTTCTAAAACTTCTCTAGGGTGTGGTTTTGGCAAATACTAAGTAAACACAAATATTTAAGTATGCTTATTTATTATCTTTCATAATTATAGTTGTAAACAATAAACAAACACATCACATTGTGTATTCATATTTTTTGTTATTAATACTCATATGCGCAATACGTTCGTAGATGGACATACAAATTCCGCCCGCTTGCAGCTTTTTTTTCATGAAATTTCCGAAGAACTATAAATCATCTGGCGTCAAACTTTCCTAGAAATCCAACATTAAATTAGAAAATGAGTCTATAAGCCACAGATGGCCCCCGTTCTTAAAAAACTTTACAAAAGTGATACGGACGTATGCACGGACGGAATTGCGAACGGACAAGGGTTAAACTATATGGGCGATCCACATACGTGGTCGGGCCATAAAAATAGCGATAACAGACAAACGGCTACACCTCTCGTAAATCTGTATATGTTAGAATATAGGAAACCATGGAATAATGTTGAATGTGTGAATGTGTGAATTGATGTCTTAGCTTCCTGTCAGTTACATCGAACATATCTGAAAACCATAGAAATTTAGTAGACCCACACATGTGCTCCTTCCTCAAAGGTTAATTTCATGCGAGAGACCTCAAATATGATCAGTATCATTACTGGCCTTTCACATTTCTGACTTATAAGATTTTGATTTGATAATGATTTTCTTTTATTATTTTTTTGATCTTCACAATCTTGTTACAGTGCTGTTTAAAGTTTTTACGTAGTGATTAAATATTATATATTTTACATGTTTTATAATTATCATTTCATTATTAATAAATTGTTAAGATAAACTACTGTTTGCTATTGTAACTAGTGTAAACAAATTAATCGGTTCCCCCTCTGACGTAGCACGGTCAGTGGCATTAGTGACGCGAAAGCGGAAGTTATAAAGGTGAGATTTTAAGAAATTAACACTAAATTGCCAATATCTTTGTTATTTGTCATCGGAATCAAGTCGGGTTTTTTGCTTTGATCTTAGAAAATTAAGATCTATGAAATGAAATAAAGTTGTTGTAGACGTTTTAGTTGCACTTTAAACTTGTTGATGTCGTGTCTATAGGCTGTGAGCCCTGCAGCGACTATTAGCAGTAATAAGCTATAATAGACTCTCTATGTGCGCTGTGAGCCTCTGCAGCGACTATTTGCAGTATAATGATGATGGGTATTTATAGTCGCGACCAGGGGAAAGCCCCCCCGCGTCGACTTATACCAATCGATATAGACTCGCTATGTGCCATGGGTCGTCCAGCCCATGACACACCACCGCCAGTGTTAGCTGCTCCAGAGTATCCTTTGTTATCGCTGGAGCAGGGCCCGTCTTCCACCACGGGGAGGTACTGGTCGGAAATCTGGAAGACCTTTGCTGTATAAATTATAATAAACTCGCTATGTGCCATGGGTCGTTAACTTCAACATGGTTTTTATTTTTCTGTCAAGCTGCAATTTTTAACGATAAAACATTTTTTGCAAACATTTTTATAGTGAATTTTCCACTATAACCTTTTATATAAAATATTTTAAATATATAGCAAAATTAATGGAAAAGTTTTGTGGGTTTTTTTTGTATTTGTCAGAAAACAGGGGAAATAATTTCCATCATTCTAATGCCGGAACGATGACGGCTATAGGTTTTCCGGATTAATTAATTAGGTTAATTAGCAAATTGCTGACATAATTGCACATACGCTAATCATATTTTTAAAGGGCACGACCATCCCCTGTTTTTTATATATGAAGCTTGGTCATAGCATTTGTTGTTTAGGCTGCAACCCGGCTAAAAAAAAACGCTTCGTTATTTTAGTAGTATAGATTTTCAAAGACCTAACAAAAATTGATGTTTTGACAAAATAATTACAAAAATCCTTCTCGTGAAATTTGAAAAAAATAATTCAAACCATTTTTCCCGATATAATCTATATAAAAATATGCAAATTTGAACTGTTTTGATAAATTTTCTACAAAAATTAAGCATGATGAACAATTTTTTTTATTTGATTTTTCAAACATATGCATATCTATTAGATACTTCTTATTAAAAAAAATTCGACCGATTTTTTACTATTGTACTATCTTAAGTGCCAATGTTTAAAACAATTTGTTAAAAATCTATATACAAAACTTGTACCTCGTTATCATGAAAAAAGGAGTGTCATTTTTCATGTGCTTTTTTGGTCGGATTTCACGGAGAGAATAATACGAGTTATAAAATGGTGTATGACGGGCGGTTGGGCGCTCGGCGGCGGGCGGGTGGGAAAGAAATTTTCGTAACAGCTTTCTAAGTGACAACCTACAATCTATAACACACCAGCAGGGTGGTGACCCATATCGTGGGATGCTATTTTAGGTCTGTCGCTTACTTACTTCCCGTTTAACGAAATCCGGCTATTTTTAACTTTCACAGATTTTCTTATGACAAAATCTTTGTCATTCAAAGACGCATCAGAAAACATTGATCTATCTCACTATTCCTTGTAGATTCAATTTGAATTTCGACTGTAGAATTTGTATGTCATATCAAATCAGAATTAAAACATACCAACATAAAAGTCTTCAAAGAAATTTCCAAAACCTTTTTTGTAGTTGTCAAAATTTCTAAAGAAATTGACAGTACCGTTTTGTCGTCGTTGTATCACCTACAAATGAAAATTACAATCATAATTACAATTAAAGTTTCAGATTCTGTCGCACATTTGGACTATTCAAGACTCACGAGAGGCGCTCTATCAAAAGGTTGAAAATGTCAAACACTATATGAAAATCAAAAGCATAAAAAGAACAAAATATGTCGAACTGGAATCAAAATCAAGACTGAAATCAACTTATGTCTGGGATAGAATGAGCCTAGTAAGTGTATTGAAAATTGCGAATTGAAGATGGATAATTCAAAGCTTTCATGTGTTCTTCAACACACACAAGTTTTGATACCAGAGCAGCCTAACCTCGAGAAATAAAGCTAACCATCACGGATTGTAAAACTCAAAATTACAATTAATTCCATAAAATAAATTTTGCTACGGGAAAAAATGAGAAGTGAAAATGAGACCGACACTTGTTTTACGATCAAACCAGTTGGAGTTAGTTCCCGGACTCGCCGATTACCATTACTAAGCAAAAGCCTTTAGATAAGGTTTTTCTTCTGTGGGCTAAATGTAGTTAAGTTTATGCACAAAAGTTGAAATAGAATTTATTGATTCTAGCATTTTGGTTAAAAATCTCTCGACCCAATGCTGCGGATTACTTAATTTTCAGAGTTACCAAAAAGATCAGTTTCATGTTAAATTTGTTGATTCTTAAATTTTCAACAGAATAATGTAAATTTCCTTTTCGTTGAGTATCAAGTTTCGTGGGCTAAGAGCATCCACGAAAATCACGAGAACTGATACAGCATGATTACTTATGAAACCACTGTAATATATAAAAGACTAGTGCTAGCGAGGCTTTGTGCTACAATGAAGCGAGTTATAACACCGTCTTCATTTAATAAACACCAACAAATGATTCGCAACAAGAATGAAAGGACTTCTTAACGATAAACTGCAAAATACAATCGTAAGAAAATTATCCTAAAGACTGGTGACTTTAATGCAAAAGTAGGAGGCAACTGCACGGACTTTAAGGAAATCATGGAAAAGCATGGAATGTATATAAAAGTACTATCAATAAAGAAATATTACAGCTGGCAATGGTTATACATCCACGAAACAGTCGTGGGTACTAGAATATAGGAAACATTCTGTCATCATAACAGCTCAATGGATTGGGTGATTAAACTTTTCATGAAGGAATCAAATCATATGGAGACTAAAGCAAGATATAGTAGAAAATAATATAGTCTTGCGCAGATAATTAGCTACATTCACATAAGTTCATTTAGTTTTTGTTGGCAAATTTTGTACATCAATTTCAATGTCAATTTGCAGTCGTAAGCTTCAAAATATAATCATGCCACCGAGGCAACAGGCGTCTATAGTGACCTTTAACTTCAACTTAAAATAGTAGGACAGACGGAAGGACGAAAGCTTTTTAAAGGATAAAAACAATCAGATTAACAAACGATTATAATTACCGTCCATTTTCCACCATCCGTATCCATATCGCAGTATACAAGTTTACCATTATCCCTCTTATTGTAAGGAAATATCCGGTAAACCCCACTCTCCTTGTGTTGTCTATAAATATCATTACAATCGTTTACTCCTAAAACTAAAAGTTCAATCAATACATTAGTTTATATCTAAACTCATGATAAATTCATTCTTTATACTGCACATGGTCTTTGCTGCTAGATTAGGTTGGGGTTTTTTTTCTAACGTTTTGTTTTTTGACCTTTCAATATTTTGATGCAAATGCTGCTGATGAGAAACTTAATACAGCTGAACCAAATTGTGTGTATTTACACATTTTGTATTAATTTGTATTTTGTAAAGCTAACAATGTAGAAACTTCAAGCAAATTCCAAGAAATATTGATATCGTAATTGTGTATTAGTACACTGTACTTGATAATGATTTTATTTTAATAATTGTCTATATCTAGTTTTAGCTTAGGGTAAAAAAACAATTTTCTCTTTTTTTATTTTAAACTAAGTGAAAAGTAAGTAAAAGTGCAAACCTAAAATTTTAGAATTGACGAAAACTCATCTTAAACATGCACCTTAATTTCCGAAGTTTATGTTTGTAAACTGCAAAACGAACAAACAAATAAAGACCAAAAGTTACGTAGAAAGCTGTTTTGCATTTACGAATTTTAAATTGTGGTTACTATATGACGGCTGCTTCGCGTACACCTATAAGATATCTCACTGTTTTATATCTTTATATAACACTAACCATCACTGTATCCATAATATCTAGCCCCACTTAATGCTACAGCGTTATTCAGGTTGGTAATTCTTTTCATATGACATCTACATGTACTGGACGCTCCATAAAATACAAGGCTTAAAACTTTAGGTACGTTCCAACAAACCAGACCACAATCGTGAATGGATTCAATATTGTGAAACACTTTTCCGAGCGCTTCATCATTGAAATAATAGTCATTGAAGTTCTTCTCTTCGGTCAAGAAGTAGGATAGACACTTAACAGAGGATAATGCTGCAAAAATGACAAAAGAATTAATATATGTGATCTTAACATCCGATTGTATGATACAAGCACTATGCCATTTCCAGGGGAAAATACGCCTATCCTCGGGGGTAGGAGGACACTTTCTAAAAGGAAGTTATAGGACGTGCTGCTGAAAAGGTACAATTTTCAAGTTGAGAATATGTAATTATGTCGGGAAACCAAAAATAAATATATGATAAGGTTAATAATATTTACTTGCTAAATATATGACAAGCCCGTCCAGGCGATTATTATTTGTATGTGTAAATGTGAATGTTTATTGAATACCCATATTTGAATGGTCTTTAATAGATAAATGATATCCATTTTTATCTTCAGTTTTCAGCAAAAATTATGGGATAAAGGTGCTTGTCCGGAAAAAAAATATAATAAGGTATCTAATTTTCAAGTTTTAAATATATGAAATTGGTGTGGTTTCAAAGTCTCAGCGGCACCTCACTATCAATGAAGTATAGAAGTGCTCCTCTCCCGAGTGCCTATCGGTACTTGTCCAATAAAAAGGGCAACACATCCTTGTGACAACACAGAGCGCTTTACTTACAAGTCACTGGAATTTGATCCCCCGGTGGACGGAAAAATCAGCATATTTGCATTTCGGTTCATAATAAAAAATGGTCAGAAAACCTTTTCACAAACCATGATGGTGCAACGAGTGGGGGAAAATGCTACGTTCTTTACCTGTTTAGCAAAACTTGGGTTGTTTATCCGTCTCATGTTTTACTTAGTTAACATTCAATGTTCATTTGATCACCTCTTTCATGTTCATCTCTCTGTTGTTTTTTTTTTATTCACTTAAAAATATCACGTTTTTATTCCGCTTTAAAAAATAATATTTGTTTTAAATTTCAGTAGCCAATTAAAATGCCTATACGGAAGAGTTACGAACGGGAACCAAAGGGATTTTGGTAGCAAACATGTCGCTTTGCCACTAAACAGCAGCTTAGGATGTGTCATTCTCGAATATGGAGGGCATTACAAACATTTACAACAAGTCCAATATTGTTTTTACCTTTAGAATTATGCATATGCAATTCAGATAAAACACATTGATAAATGACAAAATATTTTTTTAATGTTGGTCTACGGTAAATATTTGCAAACTATAAAAGTGCACTTAAAGACATGCGTGATGTATATAAAATATATTTAGAATTTACCAGTGCTTGAATGATCTGTTAATGCCTGGGACTTCTTTATTATTTCTGTAATATCCTCCAAAACGCAGAAAGTTGAAATTTCAAACATATTTGCTCTTTTTCATTTCTCTATGAAGCTTTAATCATGTTTAATGGATACATTATGATTTGTTGTATAATTAGCAATAAAAGTAGAATTAATGCATTTCAAAATACTAATTAAAACAAAATCAAATAAAAAAGTCATGCTTGTACCTCGATTATTGAACCAAACAAATTTATAATATTTATGTAATTTCATTCCTTTTGTGTTGAATTTCAAAGCAGCGATTTTGATTGGTTAACAGTATTTCGCTAATGAAGTTTTATTTCTCGTGGAATCTCACCAACACGTGGGACCTTGACATTTACCTATGTGTAGTAATTATAAAAACAATGCATTTTATGCACTCTAATCAATTACTTTGTGCAAAAATAAAAAGTACAATTATTTTACGCAATGTTAATATCTAAAATAAGTGCAATATTTTTAGTTTTATTGGTGTGTAATAGCTTGGATTTTTGTTTACATTTTCAACATGAAGCGCTTCCACTCTTCTTTAGAAATATGCTTAAACCACGCTTTTACACTTCAATAAAACTACAAAATATTGCATCCAATGTATAAATGATATTGCATTAATATATGTAACCTTCATAGAACATTAAAATTTTTAAAATTGCTAACATCTTGACAAAACATGAATAAACTGGGGAGTTTAACCTAGCGACAATGGTTAAATGGGTTTCCATCGATGGTAGTTTTTTAAGACTCGTATTCATCGATATCTAAATATTAAAGTGGCTTATGTAAATTGTTCAAAGGAATAGGTTAAAACCAAATGTATCAGAGGCTAGTATGTAACATTATGATACCTTTTACATTTATCGTATTTGATAATAAAATATGAAAAGCAAATTTCCTATATTTCGTAGCAGAAATTTTTGTTTTCATATTTTTTGGACACACTCAGGAAATCATAAAATTTATTGATGGTTTGTTAACATTGGTCAAAACGATGACCACCACTTTCACTCTGCTAATGGAGAATTCGGTCTCAAAAATAAAAACGGTGATTCAAAATGATATTTATTTGAGCCCAAATTTAACTTTCACTAGGGTCCGATTGTGCTACCAATTTTCGATCAGATGAAGCACAAGAGCACTTTATAAAAATCTGGTAAATATAAAAAAAAGTTTTAAAAAAAATAAACAAGGTTTTCACATCGTTTCTATTGACGAGTGCTGAGATAACCTGCTTAAAGACAGGACTTTACATTAATATTGTTGCTGTTACTATCTTCCAAAATGTTGACGATTTTTAACACCAAACTTAATTGCACCTATTCATTAAAAAATATTTCTAAATTTTGCTTCAATAAATTTCATAAATTCAATATATGACCTCTTGTATAAACAAAAAAAAACTAGAATTAATGCAATTCAAAACCAATTAAAAACAAATTTATTTTTAATGCATGTTCCTTGGTTATTGTTGCCAGACCAAAGTTAAAATTAATAGGTTACCTTTAAAGAACACTAAAATCCTTATAACAGCTAACATCTTGACAAAACTTTAATAAACTGGGGAGTTAAACGTCATCACTATGCTTAAATGGGTTTTCAACAATGGTAATTAACTCAATACACATCGATATTTTGTTAATTATATGATATTCTTAATTTTAAGAGTTAAAGTATTTCCGATAAATTATTTCAAAATCAACTGTATCGAATTTTAGTAAAAATGAATAGTATGTAGCATTATGATAACTTTTACATTTCTCGTATTTGATAATCAAATACTAAAAACAAATAGAGTAAATTCGCTCATTTCCGATACATTGTTGCAGAAATATTTGTTTGATCATTCTGGGACACGCACAAAAATAACATTAACAAATGGTTGAGTAACATTGGTCAAAACGATGACGTCCAGATACCATTGAAAAGTCGCATTTATGAATTGTATTATTCATGTATGTGACCAAGAAATATGAAACAAATATTTCTGCAACAAAATATTGGAAATGAGCCATTTTACTCTATTTAGAAAATATGTTAACATAATAGAAGATAATGAGATGTAAAATAAATGTACGCTACACAGCTCCCATAAACAAGCGGCAATTTAAAAAAAAATCAAAATGAAAAAAAGCCAGCAGCCTTCAACGAGGCCAGCAGGCGCTATTGCTTATTTTGACTAAAATTCGATACATGCCATTATATCATATACTTATATCAATGAATACTTTAAATTTTGGTGGTCCAAACCTTAATCACCCGGTTCGTTTTTTTCGACGACCTGTGTTCTGCAGCCGTTTATTATCAGCCGGGTTACATACAAGGTCGTAACTTTAATTTATCGTTTATTCATTTTTGCAAAGCAAGAGTTAATTTTGAAATTGAATGTTTGTGTGTTGACGTTTATTTGCGTATAAAAACGTTATGTGTAACACATTTTAAATAAAGTGAGCGCTACATGTTTAAAATGTGCAACCGGTCTACGTTTTAACACACCAATGAAACATCATTTTGCTTTTATTCACGGTAACGGGGACTACTACGGTTTCATCATTATTCGTGTGGTTTTCGTGGATGGCGTTGGCCCACGAAATTTTATACCTCGCGAAAAGGAAATTTAACTTGATCTTTAACAGATTCAATTTGCTTGACTGATCATAATCTTATTAGTACTTAATACTTGATCTCAATTGTAATAATATCTTTATTTATAATTGATACAATGTATACATACGATTCTTCATCATAATGGTTTGCACTATCATTGCCCCTTGGGTATTCATAATTATTCAATTAACTTGTATTCTTGTAATGTACCCACAGTCATGACAGTATTTTAAAAGATTGATGCAGACTCGGTTATTAAAAAAAGTGAAAAGTGGAAAATATGTGTTACACTCCTTAAAAAGACTTAAGATTCAAATGCAAGCAACTTCAATTTAATCCAATGAAAATCATTTCAATTTTCTTTGTTATATATGATTGGTCAATTCAAATTATACAAACCATGCTTATACATTTTGAAATGGTTATAATGTGATGTTTGGAGTCCATGACTTTGAAGCGGTCCTTGATGAACGTTATAAAATTCATTCCAAAATTAAATGATAAATAATACTTCTCATTCTAGGACATAGTATTCGTCATTATATTTATGTCTAATGAGCTTCAAAGTCAATAGGTTTTAGATAGAGTCAGGAGCATTTTTGAATAATTCTTTTTTTTTAAATCCCAAATATTGTTACATATCCTTGAATAATTGATATCAATTATTATAGTTTATTTATTTCTAATTATAAACAAATATGCAATTTGCACTTATCGACCACTTGTTATTTACGAAAGTACGCAAGAATTCGAGTCCCTGGTTCGAGTTGCACTTTTAGTATTTTACAAAACACGGAAAGTACACCTGTACTAAATAAGACTTAGTCGAGCACTTTAGTTTTCTCAAATAAATCTCCCAAGGGTATGAAACCATACACTCATTCAGTGATCTTTCTTATCTGATCTTACACTTTTTACTTTTATCAATTAGTTATGTCACTACACTTACTTCATTTCCAATTTTATCATTGATTTCAAGATCATCACATCATTGTTGGCACTTGTGGTAAAGGAACTATAAGATTAGAATGTACATAAATTTTCTTATGATATCTCTCATTTCAGGTAAGATTATTACATGTACCTATATGAAATTGCATTGGAAACATAAAAAAATACTTTCTACCGGTTTAAATTGATTCTTTTTTTCTTTTTACAGTCACAAGAAAGTACTTTTTGGTTTGCTTTTATATTTTTTAGGCTTAATAATACAATAATTCTTTAAATAAAATTTGTTTATGATTGGAAAATGTTCACACACAAAAACTGTAAAAAACGAATTGAAAGTAAGCGACTTGAAAGGAAAAAAGTATTTATATATTTTTTAAATTTCTTATGCATACTTCTAACCCAAAAATTTACGCAATCCCTATCAAGTTGACCATTTTATCTTCAAGATGTGTTTGCTTATTTTAGAATCAAATGCAGAAAAGTTGAATAAGCATGTGCATTATTTTTTTTAATTTTAAAAACGATTCATTTACATACCATTACCTTAATTAAAATCGAAACGATGATTCATGTTAAACATAAATTCAATACATTAACATGCTAATCTTGGTCAATCGAGTTTTCATAAATGACGGATATCGAATTTTTAACATTTGGGTAAATCAAAATGTTGATACATATTAAATTACATGACATTGCTCACAGCTATATCATAACAGGACAAGAACTAAACGCTATGAAATTTTTTTTGTAAACTTCAGACTAATGCAGTTTCCTTAGATAAATTATGCTTTATTTAACCATAAAGGGTTTTCATAGTCCAAATGGAAAAATCAACAAAACCGATTACTTAGTATTTTGAATTTTCACCACGAAATATTGACGTTTATTGATCTATAAAGTCAACCTTTGTACATGTATTCATCTTTAATAAATGTATTTAACATACTTCGCCTAAAATTTGTTAAAATTTCAATTTCAACGACAAACTTCTTTACATTTTTTAAGCCATCTTAGGACTAAAAACGATCTAAGAAGCGTCCTCAGTCACATCTTACCTTTTCGAGATGTCGTATGTAACAATTTTTCTAGGGATCATCTTAATAATAGAACAACAAATTAGGAAATTCTGAACAGTAAAGGATCTTGATTTTGCATACAAATAAGGGTCTTTGCGGGGTAGTTTTAGTAGGTTTTTTTCTGCATATACTTCCCCAAGATATTGCTTTGTTTTACATTTATTGTTTCTTGATTTCAATACTTTAATAGAAATAATGAGATCATGGAGACTTGACTATTTCAGGACTGGATTTGAGTTATATGCATTTCATTTTGACCATGGGCCGAGTGTGTAACCGCGAGCAGGGCCTACTGGCCTCGTTGAATGCTGCTGGCGGTTGTCCATTGTCGGCATTGTGGTTTTTCTGAATTGCCGCTTGAATGTGGGCTGTGTCGTGTACACTTATTCCACATCTCATTATTTTCTATTGTGTAAACGACCTCACCCAAAAATATGAACATTTTCAAATATACAATTTGTAATATTAAATAAATACTTTTGGTTTACTCGACATATTTTAAACTTATCATGTAACTTTGCTCTTAAAAGAGCAAGATGTTTTCATAAACAATGCGTATATGATAAGCACTCATACAAGTCGCATAATTTTTACTGTTGTCTATTTATTTATTTATTTATTTATTTATTTATTTTTATTTTTTATTTATTTATTTATTTATTTATTTATTTATTTATTTATTTTATTTATGTATCATTTGAGCGTGTTTTTTTAAGTCTAAAAACTGCAGATTCTTGGCGCTATAGTATTCACTTTGTCTGTCCGTCTGTCAATAAATTAATTAAAACAATAAAAATCAAAAACTGTTCATAAAAGAGGTAGTTCATGTTTATGTGTATATTATTATTTCGTGGAAATCGGTTTAATATTTTATAGATTATATATATAAAAAAAATCACAGATTTAAGAAAAAATATTTGTGAACGCTCAAACTAAAAAGACTTTTTAAGCATGTAAAAGGTTTCTAATATCTTTTACTGCTTTCAATTCAAAAACCTAAAACCGAAACGTTTAATATTTTTCCTTTTCTACAGCAAACAAAAAAACAAACAAAAAATGGCAACTTCGATCCTCTGAAGACTTTTGTAGTGCTAATGACTCTATGGAAGTCTGCATAATTCCTTTATCTCTTATACTTTTTGATTACAAGTAATACACTGTCAGTAATTATTTCTTTACTCTCAAGCAGCACGAATTAGGAAGGAAACATGAAATGATTATGAAACGAAAGAAATTGAATCACAAGGCCCAATCGGATAGATTTTTGACCGCAATGGGAAAAAGAGGGATTGGAAGAGGCAGACTATTCAGCCTTTTGTATTGGGATCCTAAGGGTCGTACTCTTATCGAGACCTGGTGCAGGATTCGTTAAGATGCGAGGAAAATGACATTTTCCCAAACCAGTGTGCAACTGCTTGGGTTTCAGGTTTTCCGAATTATCGCCTGACGACTACTGCATTCATAATGACAAGGCTTCACTATTTTCCTATCTGGGGCACTCTTTCCAGTCGCTTTTTTTTTTGGCAAAGCGAACCAAATAAATGTTTTTAAATTGAATTTTAACGGCAAAATATGCTGAGATGTTAGCAGTGATTTTGTAGTTTTACCAAAATATGTTCAAATTATAAAATCTTTTTAGTTCTTCTTGCTTTTCACAGCACTTTAAACAGGTCAGTACACTTCAAAAATATATTTTTACCCAGGGTCTCACATCTGAGTCTACCAGCGCCTTGTTGGCAAGCCATTGCTCAATTCTAAGCGTAAATCGTTGGCAGACGAAAAGTATAACTTTTAATGACTTCACGTATAGATGTCACAAAACAATATTTGATAGTTTAAGACCCGTTTAACCAGGCGCAGTTCCAACGATGAACGCTGTTTCTGTTGAATGACTAGATCTTCAGGTAATTACTAAAAGAATTTGAATGTATTTAGAAATTTTTGATCGCATGCATAATTAAGGCCGTAAATTACATGTTAGATACTAGCAAAAAAAAATTGACAAAAAATACAATGAAATAAACGTTAAGAGAAAGAAATGAGCAGATAAAATAAAAACAAATTGTAATACAATTTAGATTATATGAGTAACCCAATGAAGCTATTACATTGTCTAAATGTGACTATAAAGTTTTAAAAAGTGACAATTCTTTTATCCTAAAAGTATACGTTTGCATCTTTCCTTTCAAATTTTTTAATGGTATCAAATACTTGAACATACTGAAATAATCAAGGAATTATCTAAAAGCAGCATCAAATCATCATTTAGCAAACAATTATAAAGGTGTTTTTGGTAGGCATGCTGTAGGTAGGATTTCAAACTGAAACTGTTTATAGGTCATTAGAATATATAGGCTCTCATGCGTACATTTTGTTTATTTCTATTATTTAAATTTATGCAAATTCTAAACCACAAGGTTTAACTTTGTCCATAGATATTTTTGATATTACTGTTTATTTGGATATATTTTGGATGTATTTTATGCATTTCCAACACTTGTTTTGAATTGTGGATTTCTTAAGTTTTGATTCTAGTGCTGATAATTAGGAATAAAATCCCAAAATGGACATACAGCTAAAAAAAATTAATTACATTTGGAGTTTATATAAGTGTTATGGTCTCATGTTCATTTTTTCCATATCCTTTTATATAAAATATATTGCCTTTTTCAGAATTCATAAAATTGATGGAATTTGCAACTGAGCAATAGTTTTGCATTGTCTACATTGTACCGGTACGTGTGACTTCTCTGTCGAGTCATCAACGAATAAATAAACTGGGGTTTTAAAATCAAATTTAATTGCATTGCTTTATGTTCATTACAGTATTGTATTTGCAAATAAATTCATTCTTGTCGACATCGTTTATGAGACTTTTGGCTTATTTTCCTTTTAGTGAACAACACTCCTTGCACCCAGTGGGCTCCCGATCAGAGATAAATGATAAGTAATGCTGTTGGGTTTTTTTGCAATAAATGCAACGCATTGCATCTTTAAACATAACCTTACAAACAGTATAATCTCTTTACATTTTCTTGCTCTATGTTGGTCATTTGTTAAAAATCGTTGTTTATTGATATCTTGTCTTAAAAGGGGGTAATATTCATAATGATTAAACATGTGTATCAAATTTGAAATCAATCACTTCAGTAGAAGCTAAAAATGTTACGAAATTAACGTAAAGTATGTAACGTGCGGGCAGACGGACTGATAAGGTGATTGCAAGGTAGTTCCCCCTCTTCCCCCTTGTATAAGTGGGGGTTAGGTGAGCTATCTGGTACGTAATTGACTAATTGGAGCTCAATGAATAGTTATCTTCATTGGAAAATATATGAAATTTCTATGATTTTTGAAAAAAAATGAAATGAATTGAATCCAGTGGTGCTTCCAATACTGAATAATACTGAATTCATCACCATAGGTGCATACAAATAAACAAATCTACATTAGCGTTGTTTCATGTTTTTTTTTCTGAATATACAAGCCAAATGAATAAATTACTTTATAAATGTTAATGATCGACACAAAACACACGTCAGCGACATAACTCTAATTCTAGTCTTATTTGAAAATAGAGAAATGAAAGTTTAATGGTAATAAAATCACCTACAATACAATTATGACAAACAAGACCAAAAAATGTAGCTATTAGTGGAGATTTGAAATCGGGACGAGCGAGCACTTATTTGGTAAGAGTCTCTCTTGTCTGATTAATATTCATGGATGCATGACATATTTGATGGATTATTTGTGATATAAAATGTTTGAATTGGAGGAAGACTGAATATCATAAGAATATCATAACAGTTTGCAGGAATCTTATTTCAATACCTTTATTGATATATTTTAGACAGATTTAATATGCATAATTTAAAAGATTCCTTTTACATGTGAAGAATGTAATAAAAAAATGTTAATCGAAAATCAAACTTAACCATTTACTGTTTTAGAATGTTGCAAAATTAATTAAAACGTTCCCCCTCAAGAAATGAAAGGAAAGGTAAAGGATATCTGTTTTAACCCCATTTTCAAACCAGTTTAAAGAACTGACTATTTCATGTGTTAGTATCATAAAAAGGAAATTCCATTAGAATATTTTACCTTAAAACAAAATACATTGTGTAAACGCATTATGAATAAAGGTTATAAAACTACCGAACTGGGACGATAAATCTCAAATGTCCAAGAAGACACAAACACGATGAAGAGACACACAAATGAAATTGACGGTCCTGACTTGGTACAAGTATTTTGCAAAAAAGGGGGGTTTAAGCCAGGTTTTATGGCGTAAACTATTTTTTTTTCACAATAAAATTGGTTGATAAGGTGGAGCTAGTGAAAGATCTCGAATGTGAAGACAATTCAACTTAGAACATGTTTACATGTTTTAGCAATATATCGGCTCATACGTATACGAATACTGCAATCAACTTTTTGACGCTCCGGCACCAACACTTTGGAGTTGGAGAAAACATCAAAGCTTTAAATTATCCGTCTAAATTTCAAAATTGTCTAAACCCTAAGGTTTTTCCTACCCCAGACATAGGTTGAATATCTTAGTAATAATTTGGTTCCCCAGTTTGGTATTTTTGGTTATACTGTTCTATGCTCTTCATATTCATACAGTGTTTGGCATTTTCAATATTTTTGGTAGAGCGCCTCTGATGAGTCTTGAATAGACGAAACGCGCGTCAGGCGTAGCAAAATTTATTGTCTGGAACTTTGTTGTCATTTGTATTTTTCTGTCAATACTGTAAGTATCTAAATATCTTGTTTTAGTCAATACATTTTATCCTTTGACGAAATCTTTCCAAAATAGATATTCATCATAAGGACAGGAGATAGACATATATGGCTGTTTTCGATTGCGTATTTTTTTATATTGTAGTTTATATTATGGGTTGTTTCGCGTACACTTATTCCACATCTCAGTATCTTCTATTTATTTTTTATCCATATCAGGGCCTTCATGCCTACCAGTCTGTAGATTTCAGATTATGAAATTGGCTATGAGAGTTCTCATGTACAATTTATGTATCCTAAAGGTTCTCGTCTGACATAGAAGTTAAACAAACCCACCATCGGATGCATCATACAGACAAACACACTATGACCGTTTTCGTTCCCCTTAGATTTCAAGGTTCAACGTTAAATGGCCTTTGTACAGAATAAGAATATCAATGGCTTTATATCAATTCAAGGGGCAAAAAATCCGCTACAATGATTATGATTGTTATACAAAATAGATATATAATTGAACACAGAACAGTTCAGAGCACCTTAAAAATATGTTGTTACGAATAGATCATGTTAAATAATAATGATGATTTGTAATATTTAATTTTACGTGTATCACTTTTAATTGCAGTTTTTTTTTTAACATCGAGCTGCAATAACTCACCTGATGATGGTTCTTGTTTTACTATCTTCTTAGTTTCTTGTTTATGACTTGCTTGTATGCTTTGAGTTATTGCAGCTCAATGTTAAAAAACTGCAATTAAAACTTAGGTTAAGTATATAAAGAAAATTGCATGCTAGCCTATTTGTTGTTCATCTTTAAATCATAAGCAACCTCTAATATAAATTACCAAAATGGAAAGTGGATTTATTTAAATTTAAGCGCCCCCTTCTGGTTTTACTTTTTCGTTTATTGACTTAGCTTGTGTAAGGATGGAATCTGCATTTTAAGGACTTTTTTGGAAAAATATACATTGGACATTTCACCAGTTAACACATTTTATTGTTATATTTACTTTTTACTTTTTGGTGTCTGTGTTTGTTCCTCACTAACTTTTTTTTTCAAACATATAAACCAAAACAAAACAGATAGTCACACATTATCACTAATATAATCAAGTTGATGAAATACTTTATTTTGACTGCTCATTTTTTTTCTTTTTCCCAACATCTTGGATGAAAGGTACACGACGCTAAATGATAAACTTATATGGTGGCTAGTGCTATCTTGTTTATCTTTTAAGTAAAGCCAATTTCTAGAATTCATAACAAAAATTGTACCATAATTTGCTTAAAAAGTGAATTTTTAAAAAGTAAAACTTCCTGCCATCTGGTACTGCATCCTCTTTCGTCGGATAAAATTTATGGCCCTGATAATGGCACTTCATCTACTATCTCCTCAAACTACTTTTTACACTGTTAAAACTGTGTTTAGATGCTAAGCACAATCCTAAACACATAATTTGTGTTAAATTTTAAAAACGTTTGAATCTAAACATGTTTAGGATTGTGTTTAGATTTTTTTAGTCAAACTGGTTTGCTGCCCCGTAGACTTATGCAAAAGCGTTTATAGGTTTATTAAAACAGTGATATCTTTATAAACGGTAAATCCATCAATTGAATGAAAACGTATTCTTACATGTGTAGAAATATTTCCAGAATTGAAGATTCCATCGTTTATAAACAACAAAGCAGTATTTATTTTGATCTAATAGATTATTGGTCTTTCTTGCACCGGAAGTCGTCATGCCCTGAAAAAAAGTATAATAAAAGAACCCTTCCAATTTCATAGGAAATTTCTAATATTGATATTTTTAAGCCGTGAAAAATGTTTAAAACCTAAACAAGTTTAGCTTTTTTACATGTTTTATTGGAAAGTATTTAGGATTTAAACACAATCTGAACATGTTTAGGGCTATAATATTTTAAAAGGGTTTAGATTTTAAACACAATTTTTACAGTGTATTTGTATAAATGGCACTACTTCATTATTAATTTTATTGATTTTTATATCATTGTTGGCTTTGATGGTAAAGGATCTATAAGCCAGATTATGATGTTCAGATATTTTCTTTGGATATCCTTCATTTCAGGTAAGATGATAAGACGTACATATATGAAATAATTCTAAAAGAAAATAATTTCTCACGGTTTGAATTGCTTCTTTTTTACTGTCACAAGATATTTATTTTTCGATTTTCTTATTATCTAAATTTTAAAAGGCAAATTAACTCAGTAATTATTCATTCAAAAACTTTTTTATGTTGGGAAAATTTTCACACAAAAAACTATTAAATGCGATTTGAAACCAAGCGACTTGAAAGGAAAATTGATACTTTTATTTTTAATTTTTTATGCAATTACTCACCCCAAAGTTAACGCAATCCTAACGGACCAAAAGATCGCAATGATAGGGGTAATTTTGGCGCGCCTTGTAAGCTGGTTTAAACCACCATTTCTTTTGAAATGCCTGTACCAAGTCAGGACCATCTCGGTATTCAATTTTTCCGGTATATCTTCCTTGTTTTGTCTTGTCTTAAGGACATTTGAGATTGATTCTCCAAGTTTGGTAATTTTGTTATTACCTTTAATTCAAGTTGACCATTTATCTTCACGTTGTGTACTTATATTTTAGAATCAGATGTAGTAAATTTAAATATCTGCATTATCTTTTTTCAAATTAAAAGATGATTTATTTACATACAATAACCTCAACTAAAGTTTTAACCTGTGATATCGAAACGATGAATAAATGGTAATTAAACATAAATTCTATATATTAAGAGGCATTTATTGGTCTATCGGGTGTTCATAAATGACGTATATCGAATTTTTAACATTTGTGTTAATCAAAATTATTAAACATATCAAATTGCATACATAACATCACTCACAGCTATATCAAAGCAGGCCAAAAACTAAACGCTATACTTTCTTGATTTTTGGTTGCAACTATCATAAAAAAATCAAAAATTCATATGATTTCTACTGCATTATTCAGTCATGCTATATCATTAAAACTTTTATATTCAATTCAATATGCAGACACAAATGTAGTTTTAGTTTTTAATTTATTGTTTCTGTCATTTCAAATTGTACAAAATGTCTGAATACCACAAAGTCTCCTTTTCACAATGACCCACCATTTCCGTAGTTATTGGATTGCCAATATACATCAATGTCATGTATGTTTAGGCATTTAAAATAAGTGATTTTAAGTCCTTAGGGACGTACCATTTAACTTGAAATGGGGGTCTTGAAATTTTTGTTTTGGTCAGAAGCATTTTAATTATAAGTCAAATTTTCGAACATGTCGTATTTAAAACAATATACATGTATATAGAAAGACAAATTAGGAAATGCTTAACAGTTACGGATCCCGATTTTGCATACAAATAAAGGCCTTTGCAGGATAGTTTTTAATCTGTGCTGACAGTATATTTTTTTCTGCAAATATTTTTCCAAAGTATTGCTTTGTTTTACATCTATGTTATTTCCTGATATCAATACTTTAAAAGTAATAATGAGATCATGATTGACCTCACCCAGAAGTAAATGTGAACATTTCCAAATAGATAATTTGTAATATTCAACGAATACTTTGACTTACTCGACATATTTTTAGCTTTTTGTGTAACGCTGTTAAAGAGCAAACTGTTTTCATAAACAATGTTTATCTTTTACTGCTTTCATTTCCAAAACCAAACACCCAAACGCTTGATATTTTTTCAAAAGCAAAAAAAAAACATGAAAAATGGCAACTTTGATCCTCTGAAGACTCGTAGTGCTAATGATTCTTAAGGAGAAAGATTGCATTGCATAATTTCCTTATCTCTTATACTTTTTTTATTTATAAGTAATACTCTGTTAGTTTGTTATTTCTTAAGCACTCTTTAGCAGCGCGGATTCGGAAAGGTTGATAGAATGAATTTAAACTGATTATGAAACGAAGGAAATTGGAACACAATGCCCAATCGGGGAAATTTTGACTGCAAAGGGAAGGTATAGGGATGGATAGAGTCAGACAACTTAGCCTCTAAAATGGGGATCCTATGGGTCGTACTCTTATCGAGTGATTTTGCAGTTTTACCAAAATATGACCAAATTATAAAATCTTTTTTTCTACGCATGTATTTGTGCAAGTTTCAACTTTTCACAGCGCTTCAAACAGGTCAATACACTTCAAGTATCTTTACCTTGTCAGCAAACCATTGTTTAATGCTATGCTTAAATCGTTGTCAGACGAAAAGTTTTATTTTTGATGGATTTACGTATAGATGTTACAAGACAATCTTTGATAGTTTCACAGATAAAATTCCAACAATGAACACAGTTTCTTTGGAATGACTGATCTTCAGCTTAATACTAAATAAATTTCATAGTATTAAAGAAATTTGGATTATATTCATAAACAGGGCCGTAAATTACATGTTGGCATGTTGGTAATTGTCCCCTATTGAAACTGGCAAAAACTTTTACTTAAAATAGGAACATTTCAAATAAAAACAGATTGTAAGTACAATTTAGAATCCATGAGTAACCCTATGCATCTATTACATTGTCTGAATGTGGATATATACTTTTAAAAATGACAGTTTTTTTATCCTGAAAGTATTGGTGGCTTACGTTTGGATCTTCCCTTTTACATGTTTCAATGTTATTCATTGTTGATCAAAGAATGCTTGAACACACTAAAAAAAATTAGGTCTTATCTAAAAGCAGCAAAAACATTATCACCAGGCTAATAATTAAACATATAAGTGTTTATTGGTAAGGATTCTTTCGGTAGACTTTTAAAGTGAAACCGTTCATAGGTAATTAGAATTTATAGGTTCTCATGTGTACTTTTATGTGATTCTTAAGACACAAGATCAAAATAACTCCATCGTAGTTTGTCTTAAGATATTTTTATAATACTGTTTATTTTGATCTATTTTGGTTTAATGTATTTCCAACACTTGTTTTGAAAGTAGCGAAAATGCACCAATGGGGCATTCGAGTGTCGTCAAAAGTCTGAAAGGGCAACGGCAAAACCGGTAAACACGAACAGGAACAGCACGAAGAAACACAAAACACAAAATCAACCGAACGGAAATCAACAACGCGAACTGAATTTTGGATTTCCTATGTTTTGGTTCTAGTGTTTCTGATGAGGAATAAAATTCTGAAATGGTCATACAGCTCATAAATCTAATTGCAGTTGGAGTTTTTATATGTGTTTTGGTCTTATGTGTATTTATACCATATCCTTTTATAAATAATCTATTGCCTTTTTCAGATTTCTTAAAGTACTTAAATTTGTAACTGTGTAATAATTCTGTGTCGTCTACATTGTACCGGTGTCTCCCGAGTCAACAAGTACGAATAGATATTTTTTAAATTGAATTTAATTGCATTACTTTATGGTCACATAAAACAGCTCTCCTTGCAGCCAGTGGGCTACTGATTAGAGATAAATTATTCATTTTGCAATAAATGCAACGCATTGCATCTTTAAACAAAATCTTACACATAATTTGATCATCTTACATTTGCTTGCTATATGTTGGCCATTTGATGAGAAACGTGGTTTATCGTTGTGTTGAAAGGGAGTAAACTGTTTGATCCTGTGTATCGAATTTGAAATCGATCACCTAAGTTGAAGCCAAGAAATATGTTACGAAAGTTTGTAACGTGTATGCAGACGGACTGACAAGGTGTTTGCAATGAAGTACCTCTCTTACATGTAGGGTTGGGTGAACTGTCTGGTACTTAATTGGCTTATTGGAGCTCAAAGATTGGTTATCCTCATTGGATGATGTATGAAATTTCTATGAATTTCTTTTTTGAAATTTGAAATGAATTTAATCCTGAAGGACTGTCAATACTGCATTCATCACTATAGGTGCATGCAAATAAAACAATCTACGTTTACGATTTCTTCATGTTTTTTGTTAAGTATATAATGTAAAACGAAAGAATATGGAATATGTGTAAGAAAGACACAATCCACATATTGAAATGATTTTGATAAATGTATAACAGCCAAATTTCACTGCGTATAAAGCGCTTTTCTGGATTAACCTCCATCAGACACGCTAGGAGTAGAAAACTTGGAAAACCGATAAAATATTAATTTTGACAAAACAAAAACAGAAGCCAAAAATATTAATACAACAATGACCAAACAGATAAATTAATCAAATTTTAAAGAAATAGCCAAACATTGTCAAAGTTTGGAAATATGTAAACTGCGTCTTTCTAGCACGTATTTCAGTACTCCAAAATATATAAGGGCATACAACTGTAGCATGGGGAAGCTTTCTACGACCTCCACACGGCACTCAAGCCAAACTCTGAAATAATATTTAAAACGAAAGAATATGGAATATGTGTCAGAAAGACACGATCAACATATTGATTTTTTTTTTAATAAATGTACAACTCACGGCGTGTGAAGCGCTTTCCTGGATTAACCTTCATCAGACACGCTAGGAGTAGAAAACTTGGAAAACCGGTAGAATATTAGATTTGACGAAACAAAAACAAAAGCCAAAAATATTACAATGACCACACAGATAAATTAATCAAATTTTTAAAGAAATAGACAAACGTTGTCAAAGTTTGGAAATATGTAAACTGCGTCTTTCCAACACGTATTCCAGTACTCGAAAATATATAAGACCACACAACTGAAGCACGGGGAAGCTTTCTACGACCTCCACATGACACTCAAGCCAAACTCTGAAGCCCACTGAATAAAACACTTTATAATATAAACCTTACAATGTAAGCAAAACACATGTAAGAAACATAACTCTAATCATTCAGGGAAATGAAAGTTTAATGGTAAGACAATCGCCTACAAAACAATTATGACAAGCAAGACCAAAAACTGCAGCCACTCAGTGGATATTTGAAATCGGGACAAGCAAGCACTTATTTAGTAAGAGTCTTTCTTGCCTTATTAATATTAATTGACACATGACATATTTGATGGATTATATGTGATATGAAATGTTTGGTAGAAGACTGCGCTTGCATGTATTGTATTAGAATATAATTACAGTTTGCAGGAATCTTATTTCAATACCTTTAATAATATACTTTAGAAAGATTTAATATGCATAATTTTAAAGTTTTCTTTCACATGCGAAGAATGTTAAATTCCATTAATAATATCAATCGAAAATCAAACTTAACCATATTCTGTTTTACAATGTTGCAAATTTAATTAAAACGTTCCCTAAAAAAAATCGAAAGAAAGGCAAAGTATTTCGGTTTCTGTTTCAACCCCCTTTTCTAACCAGTGTTAAGTACTGACTATTTCATGTATCATAATAAAAGAAATTCCATTAGAACAAGAGGAAAGTTTGGCGACCCAAAAGACCTGGCTTAACCCGTCATTTCATTTGAAATGCCTGTACAAAGTCATCAGGAGAATTGCGATCTATAGCTATTCCGGTGTGGCTTCCATAATTTGTCTTTTCTCTGGAACATTGAGATTGATCCTCCAAGTTCGGCTATTTTGTTAAAATCTTTATTTGCTCTTCTTTTAAGCAACGATTTTCTTACAACTTGAATGAATATTTGCATTTGTTTGTTTGTTTATTACACATATCTTATGGCTTTTCCTGCAAACATTATATCATTTATAATGAAAGTAATTAATATTTTTTAAAATGCAAATTTCTAAAATAAATTTTTAAAAAATGTATCATAATTTGCTAGATAAGTGGATTTTTAACAAGTAAAACGCCCAATCTGCTTAGATTTTAAGTACAATTCTTAACACATAACTTGAAAATTGAGTTTTAAAAACGTTAAGCATCTAAACATGTTTAGGATTGTGTTAAGATCAATGAAAATTGTATAGGAACATTTCTAAAATTGATGTTTCTAAGTAGTGAAACATGTTTAGCTTTTACATTTTTAAATTGGAAAGAGTTTAGTATTTCCGATTGGTTTTTGGTTTTGAGTACTTTTCGTTTTCAACTGTTTTGGATTTTGACCTTCCAATGTTTTGGTTTAAATGCTACTGATGAGAGGTTACTCCTTGAAATATCGATATATAGCATATCCAAATTAACCGTTTATACCCGCGTTTTGGTATTTGTAATTTTGAAACCACTGGGCGATAACCGCTGCTGGTGGACCAGAGGTCCCCGAGGGTAATCACAAGCCTGGTCGTCATACTTGTCTGACACGAATTACCATAAAATTTCTAATATATTGTCGATGAAATTTCCGATTGTTTAATTCAAAATTAATGAAAACACCAGGTTTCTTTCCTTGTAATGCACATGGTCGATATCCTCGGTGCTGTATTTAGCTTCCTTGTTCGAACGTTTTGGTTTTGAGTAGTTTTCGTTTTCAACAGTTTTGGATTTTGACCTTCCAATGTTTTGGTTTAAATGCTACTGATGAGAGGTTACTCCTTGAAATATCGATATATAGCATATCCAAATTAACCGTTTATACCCGCGTTTTGGTATTTGTAATTTTGAAACAACTGGGCGATAACCGCTGATGGTGGACCAGAGGTCCCCGAGGGTAATCACAAGGCTGGGAGACAGACATGTCTGACACGAATTACCATAAAATTTATAATATATTGTCGATGTAATTTCCGATTGTTAAATTCGAAATTGATGAAAACACAAGGTTTCTTTCCTTGTAATGCACATGGTCGATGTCCTCGGTGCTGGATTTTGCTTCCTTGTTCGAACATTTTGGTTTTGAGTACTTTCCTTTTCAACTGTTTTGGATTTTGACCTTCCAAAGTTTTGGTTTAAATGCTACTGATGAGAGGTTACTCCTTGAAATATCCAAATTAACCGTTTATACCCGCGTTTTGGTATTTGTAATTTTTAAACACAATATGATCATGTTTATGGCTTAATATGTTTTAAAAGTTATAGATTCTTAACAGCATTTTTACAGTGTACTTCTATTTATTGCACTACTTCATTATTCATTTAAATATTGATTTCAAGACCATGACATATTTCTTAGCATTAATGGTAAAGGAACTATTAGATTATGATGTTTAGAAATTTTCTTTTGATATCTTTAATTTCAGGTAAGATTATTACATGTACATATATGAAATAATGTTAAAAAATATGAATTTCTACCGGTTCAAATTGCTTATTTTTTCTCTTTTCTTAAAAATTGGAACAAAGATTATTTTTCGATTTTCTTATTATCTAAATTTTAAAAGCATACTAATACAATAATTCTACATTCAAGAACATTTTTGTTGGGACAATTTTCACACAAAAAAACTGTAAAATGCGATTTGAAATTAAGCGACTTGAAAGGAATATAAATACCTTTATTTTAATTTTTATATGCATTCTACAATTAACTGAACCCAAAATTAACGCAATCCCTTTCAAGTTGACCATTTATCTTCACGTGGTGTATTTATTGATATATTGTATATTTTGATTCATAACGAAACGAGAATAAATGTTATTTAAACATGTATTCTATATATTAAGAGGCATATATTGGTCCCTCGGGTTTTCATTAATGACTAATATCGAATTTTAGCATTTGTGAAAATCAAAATGATTTTATGTATCAAATTACATACATGACATAGCTGACAGCTATATCAGAGCAGGACAAGAAATAAACGCTATAATTTCTTAATAATTTTGTTTCTTTTAACTGAAATAAATTGTGCTTTATTAAACCATAAAGGCTGTTCATAGTGCACAAAGAAAAATCCGCTATACTGATTTCTTGATATTTTGAATTTGACTTTATGGTTCTATAAAATCAATCTTTGTGCATCTGTTCCTTATAAGTAAATGCTAAAAGTTGTTAAAATTACATTTTCAACGACAATTTTTTTTCACAATTTAGAAGCTATCTTATTTAAAAGGATAAAGATCTAAGAAGCCTTCTTAGCTACATCTTAGTAATAAGTTAAATTTAAACAAATTTCTTGGGGAATATCATAAGGGAGAGACCGATTGATTTTTATGAGGGGTGGCTATGGTGAAATTTGAAATAAAAAGGCAGGATGACAAAAATCCTGAAATAAAAAGGCAGGGCAGTGCTGTGAGTTAAAAAAAGGCAGGATGGTATTTTTTGCAAAAAACAAAAAAAATGTGCGCGTAAGTGCGCAAAAAATGTCCAGGCTCGACTTTTTCCGACAATAAAAAGACAGGATGCAGAAAATATCCATAGCCCTCCTATAAAAATCAAATTGTTGCTCCTTAATTATAGAAAGACAATTGAGAATTTGAAACAGTTACGAACCCGATTTTGCATACAAATAATGTTCTTTTCAAAGTAGTTTTTAGTCTGCGCTGGCAGTTTTTTTTTGCATATAGTTCCCCCAAATATTGCTTTGTTTAACTTTATGTTGTTTCTTGATCTCAAAATTTAAATAAAAATACTAAGATCATGGTCTTTCTATCTAATTGAAAGCCTAAATCGCTGACCTGACTTCAATGACCGATAGAATCAAAAGATTACTGATTTGCTGTTATGCCGATGCTTAAGGTTAGTGAGGACACCTGACCCCAAAAATACAGATGGGTCAAAACCTAACCTGTACAAAAGTGAACCGGAAGCAAACATCTGGTTTACCTTTCTGGTTTGGTTTGGTTTGCTTGACCAAACAAAATAGCAAACCACAGTTTACTCCAAACAAACCGTGGTTCGCTTTTTCTAGTTTGGTTTGGTTTGAAAAGCAAACCAAACCAAACTTTGCCGCTGGTTTTGTTTGCTCTGACCAAACCAATCTAAAATGATAGTTTATATCTAAATCATAATAAATTCTTCAAGTAAAACATATTTGTTTTACGAGAACAAATATACTTCGATTCTTCAAAAACCATCTGCGCATGCTGGTTTGGTTTGCTCTAAAAATAGAAATTTGGGTGCTGGTTTGATTTACTCATAAAATACCAATCTAATATGATATTAAATGTTTAAATAATAATTTGTAATTCGATTGAGACATTAAGTGAATAATATGTGTTCATGGAATGTAATAATTGTGAAATAGTTCGGACATTCTTTCACATCGAATATCATCTGCGCATGCTCACGGTTTGCTCAGAACCAACCAAACCAAACCAAACTAGGGCGCTGGTTTGGTTTGCTTTTTAAAGTTTGGTTTGCTCTGACCAAACCAAACCAAACCAAACCAGCCGTCTGGTTTACTTTTCGAGTAAACATTAAAGTAAACGTTGGTTTGCTAAAGTAAACCAAACAAAGTGAAAAGTGAACTTAGACCAAACTTCTGGTTTGCTTTTTTAGTTTGGTTTCCATACAGGTTATGTTTGGATCCATCTGTAATGCCGAATTTAATATGTACAATTTTTAATATATTTATATCAGGTGTATACTTTATCTTTTTTTAAACTATTGGACCCCCTTCCCAGGCTTGTTTTCCCTAAATCTAGGCTCAAAGTTTTCCCAAATTTCTATAGATGACCCTCATATGATTATTGATTCATTTTGGTCTTAGGGACAGACCATTTAACTTGAAGGGGGGCCTTGGTTTTTCGTTTTGATCAAAGCGCGGACAAAATATTTATATTTCAAAGGCGTCGCGACAGAATATTTTTTTTCATTATCAGCATTATTTTTTATAGCAAAAAATCCTTCTTAAGAATATTTTTTTCTTACCCTCAGCTGCCAAAATATTTTTTTCATCAAAAATAATTTTCAGATATGTTTTTAGGAAAAAACCAAGCCCCCCTTCAATTTAAATGGTCGGTCCCTTAAAATAAGAACAATAAAAAATCTGGACCCATTATATAAAAATTACAATCCACAGTTATTGTTTTAAAGAATAATTTCGAAAAAAAATCAATCCAAATGCTCCTAAAGCGTCGCTTCCGGCTTGGCATGATGACCAGCGGATTGGCTTGAATTTAAATGTGCTATTTATAGATTTTTAATTTTGAACAATTTTGGCGGAAAAAAAGAGCCGAAGTCGGATAGGTTAAATTGGCCTTAAAGAAAGGACTCTTCTTCGGCTTTCATTTTATACATGTTACGTTTCACCTGAACCGACAGTTCGATTACTGGCAACATTCAAAAAAAGGACAAAACCCCGATTTTTGCGAATTTTTTACCCCACATTTTTAACATATGTTAAGAGACCCCCCCCTTAAGAGTTGCTAGGTGCAACGAGTACAACAAAGAAACCAGATACGGCACTAAACACGACTAAACATGTCCGGAGTTTGATACGCCGCCTAGTTTGAAGAGCAAATAGCAGTTTAAGCGATTTCAAGAACCCGGGACAAAATAGTCAACGCTAAGCACATGCAAAAATGAGCAAAATAAATTAATTATGGAGTACTACCTGAAGCAAGGAAAAAGTTTCTTATATCTTTTACGGAATTCCAATTTAAAAACAAAAAAAACTTTAAAAGATTTCATATTTTTCCTTTTCTACAGCAAAACAACATGAAAAAATGGCAAATTCGATCCTCTGGAGACTTACGTAATGCTATTGATTAAAAATAAGGACGATTGCTTCATTTCTTTATCTCTTACACTTTTTTTATTTATAAGTTATACACAATTAGTTATTTACTTATTTACTTTCAACCATGCTCAAGCAGCACGAATTGAGATGGAATGAAAGAATGAACATGATATTATTATGAAGCCAAAGAAATAGGATCACAAAGCCTAATCGAAGATGGTATTCTTGACTGCAATGGGAAAATAGAGGGTTGTATAGATTCGGACAATTTAGCCTTTTTTATCGGGGGTCCAACGGGTCTTACTGTTATCGAGACTTGCAACGAGCGATGAATGTGACATTTCCCCAACACAGTGAGCAACTTTTTGAGTGGGAAGGTTTTCCACATATTGCCTGACCACTCTGGCATTCATTACGACAAGGCTATAATACTTCACCGTCTTCGGCACACTTGCCAGTCGTTTTGGGGGCAAAGCGGCCTGACCAAATGTTTTAAAGTGGAATCTTACCTGCAAGATATGTTGAGGTTACAGTTCTATCATTTTTTTTAAGAATTATTAATCTTTTTCAGTTCTGCCTGCATTCAGTGACAATTTCACCTTTTCACAGTACTTCAAACAGGACAGCACACTTCAAGGATATATCTTTACCCAGGGTCTTACTTCTGAGCCTACCAGTTCCTTGTCAACAAGCCATTGTTTAATGCTATGCCTAAATCGTTGGCAGACGATAAGCTTTACTTTCGATGGCGTCATATGTAGATGTTACAATACGATCTTTGATAGTTTAACAGATGCAATTCCAGCAATGAACGCTGTTTCTTTTGGAATTATTAGGTATTCAGGTAATCTCTTTAAAAATTTAATAGTATTTATGTGTTTCATATAATTTTATAAAAAAATACGATATACACCCACGGCGTCAGTATCGTTCAATTAACTTATCTTGTCTGCCAGGCGCAGTCAAGATTAATAAATTAATGGTATATATTGCCATCGGGAATAAGTATTTTGTTTTTGGCCTAATATATATTTCATAAACTGAATTTTGTATCAAATGTGTGAATATTCTTCAGTTTATAGTATGCGAGTTTTGTATTTTAAGCGGTTCCGTTGTGTCTATTCTTATTGATCAATACAAAAGAGTTATAAGGATACATGGCATGGGGTAGATTTTTGTCATTTACTATATATTATCTTTTATGATTAATAAGTGGTGGAGTTTGTGTTTTACTCTCTAGCTACCCGTGGGTCTAAGTTTAGAACAAGGCATGAATACGGTGTTTCTTAGTTGAACTGGTTATAGTGTTATGCCATGTCGCTCGATGTACATTCAAAGCGATAGCCTGATCCCAAAGTAACAAAGAAGAGAAATTATGTTATTTGTTAGTATAAAAGCGAACTTGTCATAGATAATGTAAAAAGAAAAAGTTAAGAAATACAAATGGGGTTTTCGGATGTTGGAAGTCCTCAAAGGCAATGGTGAAGTTATATTATCTTTGTGGTTTACTTCATAAAACCACTGAGTCGAAAATCGCTGCTGTTGGACAAGAGGTCCCCAGGGGTAATCACAAGCCTGGTCGTCAGACTTGTCTGACAAGTATTTACCAATTAAATTTAATACTATTTTGTCGTTGAAATTTCCGTTTTTTAAATAAAAAAATATTTTAAAACACCAGGTTTATTTCCTTGTACTGCACATGGTCGATATGATCGGTGCTAGATTTACCTTCCAAGTTTTATTGTTCAGTACTTTTGGGTTTTGACCTTCCAATGTTTTGATTCAAATGCTGCTGATGAAAGGTTACTACTTGAAATATGCATATATACAGCAAAACCAAATTACCGTTTCATACCTGTTTTGGTATTTGTATAAAAATTCGTAACTTAATTAAAATTTAGTTATAAGTTAGGATCTTTAACTATTTTTATTCTTTGAGTGAAACGTCAGAGATCATGGAAATCGACAAAGATCCGAATGTAACATCAAATTTTAATCAAATTTAAATAATCGTTGTATCCATGACATTATTAACAAAAGTTAATTTTACCATATTATTTTCTGTGCTTTTCCAACATTTGTAAGATCACATAATAAGCAGTTAAAAGAATGACATGCAATTGTTACTGAGCATAAAAAATATAATTAATACTGTTATATCATTGATGCATGATAACCAATAATCTATACCTTTTCCTTTAAGTATTCATCTATTCGTCTTCTCAAAGAATTTTTCGTTTCTTTTGGGAAATGTATTGAGTACTATATATTGACTAGTGAATATGAATTAACTGTGTTTTGGGAAATAAAAAACTTTGAGATAAAATTAAATTTGCCATTTGCAAGTTCGTCATTTCTGCTGATCACAACGTTACTTCTTAATGTTGCAAGTGTTGGGAGGCCGGAGTTAAGGGTCGATTCCATCGTCAGTGAAAGAAACCGGAATCTGCCGGAAATTTTGATTGCTTCTATAGGTCTGGTCCACATAAGAAGCCAACAAACTTCATTCAAAATTTAGTCCAGGTAGATCTTGAGGTGCTTATCGAAATACTGATTTCTGTAATCATTTTGAGTTATTCGTAGAAAACTGCAATAAACCAACATATTCTATTATGAGCAACGGTTGCCATGTTGTTTTACAAATAAAAATTTTAAACGATGGTTTCTAACACTCATTATCAGTTTACAAATGTACCAAAATGAAACACAAAATAACTGAATATCAATCAACAACGCGAACTCCAGTCGAAACAAGAGTGAACTCGGGTGCTCTGGAGTAAGCAGTTTCAAGTTTGGTTGAAATTGAAGTTTTGGTGCGGAGCTGTAACGTTCGAAAAAAATAAGAGACAGGAGGAAGATGGCCGCAAATCGATGACAATATCTCACCTCATCATAGAGTTATGTCACGTACAGTTCTGTTTTAACAGCGTACAATGTATATTACCTTTACGGGAGCATTAACAATTTAGAGTTTTATTTTCGCACATTGTATATTTCGACTCTCAAAAATCGCAAAAGTTCCCACCTCTGTAAAATTAAATTGCTATTTTTTACTTTAGATTTTGGGTTTTTTACTGATTGTAATGATGTACAGTATCCATCCAGTGGTGTATACCGAATATTTCCAGCTAACGATACAGAGGGCGTTCTTGTTTACTGTGATATGGACACAGACGGTGGCAAATGGACGGTAGGATTAACTCTAATTATATTTAAAGCATGGATCATTTCTTCCCTGCCAGTAACTACCAGCTTCATAGACCAGATTATTTTCCTTTACACATAACACATCTTATTTTGTTTCTAAAGACTATGCTGAGTGTCATATTCTTTCATTGTCAGAGTTTTTTTGATTTTATGGAGATGAAAATATGACAAATTTGAACATATATCATATAGATTTTGGAAAAGTTTCTTTGTTTAAATGTATTATTTGAGAAGAAAACGTTTTATTAGTTTTACAGGGTTCTAATATTAATACAAAATTTAAGGGACATTAGAAAAACAAAACAAAGTAAAACATCAAAACCATGCAACACGATAGCACGAGCAACTTTGGAAATGAGTTCTTGCTTGTCCAAACACACTGTCGAGTTGCCATAGTTATGGATTAATGAAGCTTTTACATAAGTCTGTTTTTGGCCATCCCCCTGCTAAACTCGGCGAAGCATATGATGGAATAATCATGTCTGTCCGTCTGTCTATTTGTATTTATCTTATGCAAAACTTCTGTTTAACCACTTGATTACATTACAAAACACTGAATATCAAGTGGAAATGTGCATTAAAAAGTGCTGCTCTGATATAGAATGTAGTCTAAGAGATGACAACTGATACGGTATTTATCTAATGTATATGGAGCTAAAATGCTTGGACTTTTTAGTAAGCTTGCTTAAAGATTTTACATTTTCATTTTTGTCATTTAAAGATGATTCAAAGAAGACAAGATGGGTCGGTTGACTTTTATAGAAGTTATGAGGAGTATCTAAAAGGATTTGGAAACGTCTCTGGAGAATTTTACCTTGGTAAATAGAATTATTTTCATTTATAATTCATTTCCTTACATTAGTGGTCGAGTAATGCACTCTTTGGTTTATGATTTTTTCTCTTATTTAAAATTTATATCTTTTGTTTTAGTCGCATGAGGATATCGTTATTAATTTTGGTCTAAGTATTTTCTAACAACAAATCTAAATTATTATCTATTATATCTTGTAACAAAGAAAATGTAGATAAAAATGTTCGAGAATCAATTTCTTCATTCATGTTTTAAGTAAAGATTTTTTTTTGCCTTTATTATTATTTTTATTATTAATTTGACCTTTAATATTTAACTAGACCATCTCTTGTAAGTACTTTAGTTCCACAGACAAAACGCACAGTTGAAAACTATTTGCTGTATACATTATACATAAAAGACGCAATAATTAGATAAACACAAATTGCAAAAACAATATAACTTCAAAATAAACATGATAAAGCATACAGGACCAATTATCAAGACAGAACCTAAAATATAATTATTAATTTAATCTATAACATAAAATAGGACATCCTATCACCAAGGCGATTAACTTGACAAGGACATTCTTAAGACCTATGACACCTTCGTTGAACTGGCTCCAATTGACCTCTGACTAAAAGCACTCTTTGTTCATAGCAAAAACAATGTTCCATCCATCAAACTGAATTCAAAGTCAATATTATTCACGCTAAAAATACCAAATAAAAAAAATAGATAATCAAAATTACTTCAAAAAATCACTCATTCCATAAAGGTTTTAACTTAACCCGGGTTAACCCGCGATCGTGAAGTCGGTGGTTATCATGAACTCGGTTAGATAAAATGTAAACAAACGAGAATTGACCAATGGGAAAAGAGAAATTTTGACTAAAATGTAGTCGTTAACGCGGTTAAAAATCTAAATTGTTATCGTTTAACTCGGTTTAAGTTATCGTTAACACAACATGGTTACATACATGTATGTCTTCAACGTTAACTTCTAATTTTAAAACATACTGCATATGTTTTAATGACACTATTCTGTTGAGATATACTAAAACAAAAGGTTTTCAATACACGTTTTGGAACGGAATTCCCGTTGCACAGTAACGATTCATGAAGCATTTGCTCTATGGTAATTAAAAAATTATATAAAAAGGTATTTCCTTAATAGTTGTTAACACCTCATAAAATAATAAACGGAGTGTGCAGATTCATACAATATACAAATTGTTGTGACAAAAAAAAGAAGAAATTAAAATCACAAAATAAATAATCGTGTACAACCTATACCTGTTGCTTTTTTTGGACGGAATCAATTATTTAGACGACAAACTAAAACTATTCTTAGCGAAACACTTATAGTTTATCATTATTGCGTTGCCAACAATAGAACTGTAAATTTTGAAGACCACAGGAAAAGGGCGAGGTGAGTAGGGGCGAAAAATATAGCTTATAGGTGATGAACTACTTGGCGATCATCAAAGGAATATTTTACGTGCATGAAGCGTGACTAATCAAAGGTGGGTTAAGGACCGGTGTGCCGGGCGCGCGTTCTCCCGTTTGACAGGAAATTTTGGTTAGGAACTGTATTAAATAAGAAGTCCCAAAGACTTTTTTTAATTATGCGCCTTCCCGGCCCTTTCAAAATTTCAGGCCCTATCCACTCTCCATGACCCACTATGGTTTGTGGTCAGGTTTTCCGAATTATAGCATGATGACTCCGGTATTCATTATGACTTGGCTGCCCCATTCAACCACCTTAAGCACATATCCTAGTCGTTTTATGGGCTGAGCGAACGGATCCAACGTCAGTAATTAATTAGAGAGTGGTAAATTGCATATGGTTGATAACCTTACTATGTATATTATTATACTCCGGTAATTTTGTTATTACCTATATTTACCGTCTTTGGTTTCTTTCCTTAATGAGTTACTCTTAATTACAAAAACCAAAAAGTTAATTTGTTACACTAACAAAGGTTTCAAATATCTGAACTAACACTATTTGATAAGAGAAAGAAGCTTTAGGTACATATTACATTATAAAAAATCGCAGTTCACGATAACAGTAAAAAGGAACAAACCGGTTTGAACGATAACATTAACCGCGTTAACGACTACATTTTAGTCAAAATTTCTCTTTTCCCATTGGTCAATTCTCGTTTGTTTACATTTTTGCCTAACCGTGTTCACGATAACCACCGACTTCACGATCACGGGTTAACCCGGGTGGTACATGTACTTTAACTTGTTTGTTTAGATTTTTTATCATATTATAGGTAACGAGTGGATACATAAACTAACTACCCAGGCCGATTACGAATTGCGTGTGGACTTGACTAATGCTGGCGGAACAAAACGGTTTGCCTTGTATCACAGTTTCTCCATTGGTTCGAACGATACTAGTTTCACGCTTCAAGTTTCTGGTTACAATTCGGTCAGTGATGCTGGTGAGGATTCAATCATTTTATTACCCATGCAAGGGAGGGAAATATTGATTCAATCTAGGCTGTGAATTTCTGAAATCTTTAATTTAATCATCACCTTGTCAGGAAAAATTTGGAAACATTTTTTTACTTTTTCACTAAGTACCATATTTGGTTCTTAATAGAGCAAAAATTGAAATTTACTTAAATTGACCAGTTTGGGGGCTATAGGTAATTTTGATAATTATATTTTTTGTATTCATATCTTTTTCTAATAATTTCATCAATTTTGACTTTATACTGGTGTCACAAAAAGAAGTAAGTTTAGACTATTTGATTAAAATTATCAAAATTCACCATATTGGTATAGTTTTTGGACCAATAGAAGGAGGAGCCACCCTTCGTCCACAAATATTTTACTTGACATTTATTTATCTTGTTGTATATCATAACATTAGACAGAAAACTGTTTGGGTGATAGGTGGTGCCACTTTTAAACTGCCAATAACTAAGAAAAAAAATGTATTTATTTTAGCAATTTTCTGTAAAAGCGGTCATCTTAATAACAGTTTTATCCAAAATATAGTTACAATTGCAATATAATTGCTTAAGTTTTTTAGATTAAATGGATTAAAGATAAGAAAAAAAACAAGCAATTCTAATCAACAAGTTTATGAATTTCATCATGCAAGGGCCAAATTTGATAGTTAGTGAATCTAGTCCTTTGGAGAGAAAAAACAATTTGCGTTACGCATAAATATATTACGTGTTAATCCAACATATTTCAAAATAATGTTAAACAAAATGGTTATCTATTGTTCGATAAGTGCTCAACTGGTTGGCGACTGAGATAATCACATCTTATCCCTATTATGTCTTACAACCGTGATGTGTTTTACATTATTACCGTAGCCTATAATTGCAATGGAAGAGGAAAGTTTTGTATTATTAAAACCTGGTTTAACCAACAATTTAGTCTTTAAATGACTGATCCAAGTCTGGACCGTTGCTAAATGGAAAAGATGGGTTAAGCGACATAAAACCTGGTTTAACTCACCATTTCTGATACCTTTTTCCTTCCTTTTTTGACATTTAAGATCGATTTTCCAAGTTCGGTAGGTCAGTTGTTACCTTCGTATATGTTACAGTAAATGTGTTTTAATGGGAATTTCATGAAATAACTGACTTTTTAAGGAATTTCGTGTTATTGCTAGGCCTTTTGGTAATTACATGAAATTCCTGAAATTTCCAGTAATTTCATGAAATTACTGAAAAATCATAAATTTACACATATTGAATGACCTCGTTATTATTGATTTACACTAAAAATGTAATTAGATATGCAAGAAAAGAAGAAAAAAAAGAAGCAAATCTATTGCAAAGTTTCTAGATTGATTATAAAAATCATAAACAGTTGACAAATGTACACACATTTACTATTACATATTGTACATTTGATCATGACACGTAACAATTTTTATCTTTGTCAGCTAAAATTATTTGATTTCTCTCATTTGTTTGCTTTGTATTCAAAAGACTCCTAGTGTGTGTGCGGGTTCCGGAGGAAGGAAGGGGGTATCAGCACTAAGCTTATCGAAGGAAATCTTGTAATTTTGTTATCTTTACCTCACAGAACACTGCTGCAGATAATGAAATGAGTATACCTAAAGCCGCAGTTCCTACTGCAGTAGGTTTTCCTGATCTAAACCTTTTCAAGTAGCAGCCCAAACTGGTTTACTTTATTTGTCTTGAAATCACAATGTAAAATTGACATGAAAACATGGCATAGAACAGCACAGTTATCGCTATTTTTCGTCCTTAAGCCACAGAAATGCCTTCAATGTAGTGCAAACGCATGAAATTCATTGCAAATTATGCATTATTCCTGGCAACTGCTGAAGCGGGATATTTGCTTAACATGTATAACGGCACATTATTTTCTTGATATACGCCACTTCTAATTTTATCTTTTTTTATTTTCATTTTATAGCCAGTTTTTTCTCTTTTTTTCATTTATCTCGCTGATATGAAATAAAAGAAATAATGAAATTTTCAATTTTTTTATGAAGTTTTCCAAAATAATGAAAACTGCTTGGAGTAAAGCAATTTAATGGCCCTGTCACACTATGACAATTTAGCCAACGTGTGCCGACGTTTTATAATATATTTTCCACACCTTAAGTTTTGTATACGTTATGAACACGCTACAAACACGTTAATGAACGTCAGCGTGCGATGGTGAATGTCGAGTGCGTCGCAAATTTTTCAACATGCTTAAAATTACCGACGTTCGCCAACGTGTTAGAAATAAATTATTCGAACGCTAGGCATAAGTAAGAAGGACGTTATACACACGCTTATGCACGCTATGTGGTCATTGTGCGCACGTTGAAATGCGTTTGACGAACGCTAAGCTAAATGGAAACGAACGTGTCTAGCGATAATGAAGCGCACGTCTAGCGTCAGTCTAACGACCAAGAAACATATTTAAGAAACATGTTAAGATCGTGTACAAAGCGCACAGAGCGTCATTGAAACGAATGAGTAGCGCATCAACCCAAGAATTTAATAAGTTAGATTGAATTACAAGGGGGGGGGAAAAACAATGATTATATCCAAAACAATCTTGAGTATAACAAGATTAACTTAGATGGTCTGGAATGGAAAGTAATTCTTGCAAATTGTAATTCACCTGTTGTGTTTTCGGTGAACATTTTTTTGGTAGAAAAAATACTCAAATACAATGAGTAACGACAGTCTAACTTCAATACTCATTTGAAATAATTTGCATTTTTATTATTCAAAAAGCACACGCGTTTTTCTCTTTGAAGCACACCCGTCATGCTGCTTGCGATCATTTAGGATTAGACAACTACTACAAAAACGATGCTAGGCAAACTCTACAGACCGGTATTTCTTACATGTATATACTCATTTTAGATTTTGAGAGTTTGTTAACAAGCGCATGCGTTCCTCTCTGTGTATTTTTGACATATCAAAATATAAAATCTACACCATATTTTATTCTTTTAGACTGAGTGCAAAAAAAATCACTATTGGTGAAAAACGGCTTTCAATATGTGTTGTCTTACTGTATTTACATGATGTATCTATAATTATTTTTTTTTATCATTATTATTTTATGTTTTTTTATTTTTATTTTTTATAATCTATAATTATTAATTAATCTAGCAATACATTTAAGCCAGATAATAGATCTATTTGAGCTATTGTGAAATAAAAGTGAAGAAAAGAACAGAAATCCTATGTCTCCCCACCGAGAGAAATAATTTTAAGTTAGACTTACGCTATGAATGCGTTCTGCAGTCGTCACACATGCGCCAGACAAACGCTATAGATAGTTTTAAATAAGTTTGTCGTGTGTTGCAGGTAGTTAGTCTGACGCTTTGTGGTTTTTTAACGAGATATTTTTTGAAACTTTTTACAGCGACTGCCAACGTGTTCCAACGTTTTAGAACACTATTCGAACGTTCGGCACCCGTTGGCTAACACGTTATAGTTTGACAGGGCCATAATACTAACGATATATCTTCTTTATATATTTTAGGCGATTCGCTGTCGGACGTGAACCAACGGACTTTCAAGGCATATGATAGCGGCTACAATTGTCCAAAAAATAGAAGAGGGGCTTGGTGGTATAAATCCTGCTCCAAGGCAAATCTAAATGGAAAATACTTTACACCGGGAACATACAGTTTACGGGGCGTGCGATGGGATACGTTTGAACTGGACATTTCGATGTTGTATGCTGATATGAAAATACGAAGAAAAACCTAAAAAAGGGGCTCCCATAAGGCCCTTTCCTTGAGGTTGCTTTAAGAAATCCAAATTAGTTATTTTATGCAAATCTATTAAGGTCGTTTTTATTTAGATTACGTAAAAAAGTTCGTTTTTTAAGTCAAAATTTGCTCTTGAAATGCCTTTGAATTGCATGACTTTTTTCACTCTGAGTCTCTATAAATAAAGAAATCTAAAAAGACATAAAAATGGAATAACAAACCAAAGATATTGATCCGGACTTGCTCCATCCAGGTTTAATCAAATTATAATATAGATTATATATTCATAAAGAAGATGAAGTGGGGAGTTTGTTATTGGCCGGATTTCACGGAATGAAAAATCCGGATTATAAAATGGTGAATGTCGGGCGGGCGGGCGGTGGGCGGCGTGCGGGCGAGGAAGAAATTTTCGTAACAGTTTTCTCAGCAACTACTAATTACAGTCACTTGATATTTAGTATACAGCATCAGGGTGGGGTCCCATAACGTGTGAGACGATTTCAGGTATGTCACTTATCTACTACCTGTTTAACAAAATCCGGCCATTTTTGACTTTGACAGATTTTTTTTAATCAAAACATATTCGTAACATCATGCACCTATAAACAAATTTGGATTTCGATCTCTCAGATGAGTGCAGATGTTGGTTTGTCATAGGTTTTGTTTTGTCTTCCTTTACCGGATTTGACACACTGAATTGACTGTTGGCAACGCGACGGGTGTGCTATAGCAAGCAGGAACTGCTTAATCTTCCGGAGCACCTGAGATTACTCATGTTTCGACTGGAGTTCGCGTTGTTGATTGACATTTAATTATTTTATGTTTCCATGTGTTATAGTAAAAGTTTGAATTGATAAATTCAAAATTTTAATAAAACAGGTCAAATAAAATATGAAAATTATTTTATTTTATTTTTGCAAATTTCGTTCATTTAATTTTTACTTTGATCGTTTATATTTAAATATTTTTATTCTTTTAATTTTGAAATCAATAATTTATTTTACTCAAGTTAGCTTGGATTAATCAGTGTCAGTTAAAGGTAAAATTTCATTATTCAAAATTTTGTTTGTTGATTGTTAAATCTCCAAGCTTTTCTTTTAGTTAATCTTTTAGGCCACGGTATCCAAGCTTGACCTAAATTTGATTGGCGGAAACAGAGCGACCAGCAATCATGTGATCAAACCTTGGTGACATTAATTAAAACTTTTAATTAAAAATTGAAACTATAAATAAAGCTAAGTAAAAATCTTTAAAAATAAAAAACTATAAATAAGTTAAACATACCTGGCGTAAAACAGAGAAAATAAACTAAATTAAAACGATGTTTATTGTTGAACCAGCAATCTTAAAATGTGCCAAACAAACATAAATTTCTGTCACCAAGGTTTGATCACATGATTGCTGGTCGCTCTGTTTCCGCCAATCAAATTTAGGTCAAGCTTGGATACCGTGGCCTAAAAGAATAACTGAAAGAAAAGCTTGGAGATTTAACAATCAACAAACAAAATTTTGAATAATGAAATTTTACCTTTAACTGACACTGATTAATCCAAGCTAACTTGAGTAAAATAAATTATTGATTTCAAAATTAAAAGAATAAAAATATTTAAATATAAACGATCAAAGTAAAAATTAAATGAACGAAATTTGCAAAAATAAAATAAAATAATTTTCATATTTTATTTGACCTGTTTTATTAAAATTTTGAATTTATCAATTCAAACTTTTACTATAACAACTCTTCCCCTGAGTTGTTATAGTAAAAGTTTGAATTGATAAATTCAAAATTTTAATAAAACACATGTTTTACCTGTTGTCTGTTTTTGTATCGTTCTTGTTGGTGTTTACTGGTTTTGTCTCTGCCCTTTGAGAATTTTGACATTTGGATACCCCATTGGTACCTCTGCTTCTTTCTTTATGCTTTACATCTACCTCATTTTATTTGTGATATATGCAATATTGTAGACAAAATTTTTAACTTAATGTTTTTGATGTCCAAATAATTTATTTTTTTTTATCTAATAGTTTCCAAACTTTATCATTTGTTTAAAAAAGAAGTGAAATAAAAAGATTAATTTTCTATATTTTAGACATTTATTCATGTCTTTTAAAGAAAGTCAACAGTTTATAGATGATTTTTCCACCATCGAAAGTTCCTTTAAATGTAACAAGCTCGCCATGCCTCGCCTATTGAAAATAAAAAAATATAATAATTGAAATCATTTAGTGCAGGATAACTTACATAAATTAATTAGTTATTTGCGATAAACATAATTTGATTGCTTTATATTATCTCGTGAATTCAAATAGGCCAACCCTGACTTAGTGATAAATAGAGTATCGTGTGATTTACTCATAATTATTATATGTTGTTAAATTAAATTCTATTATAAAAATTTCGAAAATTAAATTATTAAGGAATTCAAGGACATATTATACGTTTATGCCTGAATAATTATGTGCACAACCAATTTGTTCCAGAACTTAGAGTCTTCTTTAGATCAGATAAAACATTCTCCAAAAATGTCCGTGAATTTTAATATAAATTTGAATTTTAATTTGATTTCTACTTATTAATTTCTTATTGAACATAAAAATGCAATTTGCTCGAATTAATTTCTATTTAAACATAAATGTGCTATTTGCACTAAAAAAATTGCACTTACCGATCACTTGTCAATTACCAAAAAAGGTGACATTTCTTGTCCCTGGTTCGAGATTCATTTATCATAATTTACAAATCACTTGCAGTAAACTAGAATGCAATTATTGTATGGTCGATGGAATCTTTAGTATACGTTAAAGAGATGGCGAATAAGTGAATTCGACACAGCTAGCATAAAAAAACGGCAATTTAAAAAATCCCAAAGGAAACACCCAGCATAACATGACCGGTGCTCGCTGCTCGCCGTATTGCATTGGCCCATGACTAAAAATACAGTACATAAGGTTCAAAACCAATCCCAATATTATCAACGAAAAACCCATATTCCTGAACAGGGAACATTAAACAAAAAGAAAACATGGACAAACAAAAGCTTTGACAGATATTCCTTGTTTAGGACAGGAACATATAAAATGGTGCGGGGTTAAATATTTTTTGGGGGGTCCAACTTTTCCCTTACTGATAACCTTGTACAAAGAACAAAAATAACTGACTCTAAAAATCAAATCGATTAAAGTCCAATTCAACCAGAGAGAACCTGAGACAAAAGCTCTATACTGGAACAACGAGACGTAGAGGAACTCTCTTGAAAAAAAATCGCAGTTACTGATAGCTAGCTAAGAAGTATTTATCGACTGATGTAAAAAAATCAAACATGTCAATTCTAAATCCCACAAAGTACGTTAAATAATTATTGATTCAATGTTACATCATCACACAAAACCGACATATTTGATCGTAGTAATGATTAAAAATAGTAAAGAAGTAAAAAAATTATAGATTTACGTTTTAAAGTTACTATCAAATTATCAACATTTCTACAAAAAGACCAAATATAAGATTTTGCTCTTTTTTTAACTTGTATCCTTTCTTTAATAGTTTCTAAGCCAATGTTACATCTCCAGAGGTTTCTTTATACTATTTAAAGTGACCATATTTATATCCCCGTCTGCATTAAAAGGGGCACTAAATAACGCCCTGATCGATACATTTTAAGTATCCACTCTAGTTACGACTTGAGTTCGCGTTGTTGATTTCCATTAGGTTGATTTTGTGTTTTGTGTTTCTTGGTGCTGTTCTTGTTCATATTTACCGGTTTTCGTTGCCCTTTCGGACTTTTGACACTCGAAGGCCCAATTGGTGCCTCTTTGCTTCTTTCATTTCGTTTGAAATGCCTGTACCAAGTCAGGACCATTGCGATCCACCAGTTCTCCGGTATGACCGATTCGTTTTTGTCATTTTCTCTGGACTATGAGATTGATCATTCAAGTTCGGTAGTTTTGTTATTACCTTTATTTCCTCCAAGTTCTTTATTTCCTTTTGCTTTTTCCTCCAACCTTATTTTTTTTTTATTTTGCTTCTCAAGAAATGCTTTGAATATGAAATAGCAAATGATGAAAATAGAATTGATGCATAACAATATGACATGATCTGTAAACAGCCAAAATATTGAAAATATAATAAAAGCATTTCAAAATAGTTCCGAACAGAAACACCAAAAAAAATTATACTCTGATTTTACATAATCAGTACAAAACTTTAATGAATAGATGACATTGCTTTTTTATATTGGTTACCTTTGAGAAAATGTAAAATCTTTAAGATAATTAACATCTTGACAAAAACTATACCTTACTATTTGTCACCTTCGGAGGAGAGATTTTTCAACAACAAATCGGCATTCCAATGGGCACAAACTGTGCTCCTCTTCTCGCCGATTTGTTTTTATACTCTTACGAGACTGAATTTCTTCAGGGACTCGTAAAGAACAAGAAGATGAAGGAGGCAAGGTCATTTAATCTTACATTCAGATATATTGACGATGTCCTTTCTGTCAATAACACTTCATTTGGTAGTTGGATTCCTTTAATATATCCTCCAGAATTGGAGATTAAAGAGACCACCGAATCTAATTGCTTCACGTCTTTCTTGGATTTGCACCTCGAATTTGACCCAGGTGGTCATCTCAGTACAAAAATTTACGATAAACGAGACGATTTTAATTTTCAAATTATTAATTTTCCTAATCTACAGAGCAATATACCTACTTCTCCTGCTTACGGTGTTTATATTTCTCAACTTATTCGATATGCCAGAGCTTGCACACATTTCACAGATTTTTTTATCAGACACCGGTTTCTTCGTGACCGACTTTTGAAGCAGGGCTATAAGAAAATACGTTTCATACGATCACTAAAAAAATTCTTTCTTCGTTATCAGCCACTAGTAGAAAAATTCAAAATTGAGTTAAAAGATATGATAGTTAATTGTTTTAATTAGTGTTTGACTGGTGTGCTGTACTGAGATGATCACCTCAATATCCCTATTGTGTCTCACAACTATGTTGTGTTATATGGTCATTACCGGATCCTAAGATCGCAATGGAAGAGGGAGGTTTGGCGCCATAAAACCTGGTTTAACCCACCATTTCGTTTGAAATGCCTGTACCAAGTCAGGACCATTGCGATCCACCAGTTCTCCGGTATGACTGATTCGTTTTTGTCGTTTTCTCTGGACTATGAGATTGATCATTCAAGTTCGGTAGTTTTGTTATTACCTTTATTTACTGTCATCAGTATGCCTAAATATAATTCTTAACATTGACGTTAATTAACTTTAACCAGAAAAGTTTAAAATTGTTAATTACATGGTATTCTTTATTGAAAATAAATCCAATTTGGAGTCAAAATAAATCGTAACTTACATTATGATAACTTTTTATTTTTTTCGTAAATGTTAATGAGATATGAAAAATCATATAAAGTTTAAATTAACTGTTTTCCAATATTTTGTTGAAGAGCCTTTGTCCGAAATTCTGGACAAGAAATACTAAAATACGTTGACAAATGTTTCAGTATCATTGGTCAAAACGATGACTTCAAGATACCTTTGATCACCTGTCTTTCGAAATCAAATACCTGCGAAATGAAATAAAACGTATGAAATGAATGGAGTAATGAGCAGAATACGCGACATTTAGTACCCGTGAATTTAGGTGAAATTGTTAATTCGTGAAAATAAGTTACAATTTATTTGAACCTTGTGCCGATTTCAAAACGGCAACAGCGCCTTCTGGCCTCGTTGAAGGCATTTTTACATAGTGTTTTTTTTTCTAAATAACCGCTTGTAATGTAAGCTGTGTCGCGTACACTTATTCCACATCTCAATATTTTCTATTGCTTGCAAGAAACAGAGGTACCCATGGGGTATCCGAATGTCAAAAGTCCGAAAGGGCAAACCAGTAAACACCAACAAGAACGGGACAAAAACAGATAACGTGTAAAACATGGAAACACAAATATATCTGAATATCAATCATCAGCGCGAACTCAAGTCGAAACGAAATTGAACTCAGGTGCTCCGAAAAGTGTAGGTAAATCTTTCCTTATGAAATCTGTAGCTAATCTTGCTCTTTGGTTAGCTCATCTTGCTCTTTTGTAGCTCGTTTTGCTCTTTGGCAGCTCAAGGTTAGAAGTACAATCTAGAATAGCTAGGGTTAGGGTTAGAATTGGGCAAGGGTTAAAAATAGAACTGCAAAGGGCTAGTATTGAAAAAAAAATAGAAACCAGTTTGAACTGGTTAGAAGATATGGGGTCATCAAATGGAATAAAGGTAAGGAGCGTTAGAGTGGCACATGATCGCACACGACTTTATAATTGCTGAGATCTTGGGATGACAAGAGTCACTAACAGTGTTAACATAGAGCCTATGGAAAATTAAAACTAAAAAGTGATCTGGAATCCCTGCTTGATAAAAAGAGGGTGGGTGTACAAGTTTACGCAGGAAAGGTAAAACACAGCCCGAGAAGAAAAGGGCAGAAAGGGAAACGGCTTCTGCTGCTGCTCAAGTGGAAGGGGGGTAGGAAGAAGGGGTTAGAACGGCTGCTGCTGCTGCTGCTGCTATGGAGAGTGACCAAAATAGGTAAAAGACCCTAAAAAGCAGCAAAAAAGTCAGATGAGCAAGGAAAAGAGAAAGATGAGCTGCAAAAGAGCAAGATGAGCATGAAAAAGAGCAAGATGAGCTGCAAAAGAGCACAATGAGCAAGGAAAAGAGGAGGGTGAGCTTCAACAGAGCAAGATGGGCAAGGAAAAGTGCAAGATGGGCTGCACAACTTAAAGATGAACTAACCAAAGAGCACGATTAGCTGCAAAAGGGTAAATCATTGGACGATAAAAAATTGAAAAGGAAAAATAGAATAGCAAATTTGTCAGTGGCTGGAATGTATTCGAACAAGACTCACGTAAATGTAATGTATTATTTCTTAAAACTCAAAGAAAAGAACATTGCAAGTGAGGAACGGGAATGTGTTTGTCGTAAATGCGACGAGAGTAAGACAAAAGATTAGTTTTACAAATCGAAACAAGGTGTGTCTTGCAAGGATTGCTAGAAAATATTAAGAGAGTTGCGCAAGTTTAAAAAGTGGCAACTTGTATATTACAAAGAGAGCTTAGCAACATTGAGAAGAGATTTTATTGCCTATATACAGAAAAAACAGAAAGACAATCCAATCCACCCAACTAATGAGGGTGCTTCACTTTTCAGAAGTGATAGATAAATTAACAAGGACGGAACAAAAATCATTAGATAGATGACGGACGTCGAAAAATGAAAGATGTGTCAATGCGACGAATGCGGATACACAAGCCAAAAGTTCAATCTACAGAGACACAAAGAACAGAAGCATCAAACGAAAATGGAGGAACTGGAATGGTTTAAGGAGCGTCTGGAATGGCTTACTAAAGAGGAATCGGAAACGGAATCAGAAAAGGAGTCGGATACGGAATCAGAAAAGACTGAGGACTTGTCTGAAGACGAAGAGACTTACCCTAGAGAACAGTTTGATAGTGGGGAGTCTTTATTGAACAAGTGATGATCCGATACAAGGACAAATACGAAAAGAAAGTGGATGAATACACGGAAGGTGACCACTACGAAAAATTGGCGACATCAAAAGCGAACAGGGATCTGTTACCTCTGTATAGAAAAGCTTTGAAAAATTGTTACGTCAATAACATTATTTGGAAAATGGAAATGGCACGAGATCCCCTCCATACAAAGATCAAAGAAACGGCAAAACGACTGAGAGACGATGAAGATTACGAGTATGAAGAGTCTTGAAAATACGGTGCTGAGAAGAGAAAGTACTTTACAATGACATATTATACGCTTAGTATACAACAGGAAGAAAAAGGGACCACCTTTTGGTCAAGCCTTGACTGATTACTAACCACTACCGATTCGAACATATCAGAAATGCATTCTACACCTTGTGATCAACGATATACAACAACCCCACCTTTGATAAGAAATTAGAAAATGTCACCTAATGGTCAAACCCCTGATGACCACTGACGACCACAATGAAAACCAACAAAGAGTCATTTTCTAAGTATAGGCAATGCAACAAACCCAAAAGGAATCGGTCAAGCAATAACATAGGTACAGGCCTTTTACCGTGCGGAATTAGCTCCTCTTACTCTACCGGAAGCAAGATGGCCGCCGAGATCCAAGATGGTCGCCGAGGTTCCGACCGGAAAAGGATATGATGCCATAGACATGCGCAGAAGATTCACGAAGGCGGACCGGAAGCGGACATGAGGTCACAGACCTGCGCAAGGGTGGTTAACCTCCTGAGATATCATAACCATCTCAACCCCTATTACTTCTCACCTTGCAAGGGCCTTTTTGAGTATTTTATGCTGAAAAAGAAAGACATGATCATAGTTTTTCTGACTCTTATATTCTTTGGACTTATAAGCCGTACACTGTAGTCGTACCCCCGGTTTTATTTTTAGCAACGATGATAGGCAGCATTTGTGTAATGTTAGTAGATAGAAGACAACAACATACAAGGGGTTGCACTGTCGTGCTAAGCATACCCCCACTCAGCCATTCAGAAAACAGGAAGTAGATGACCGACTGACCTGGAAAGGGGAGGCACGGTACAACTCATCATGCTTAAGCTGTATACCAAATTTGAAATCAATCCCTCCTCTAGAAGCCGAGAAATCTGTTACGAAAAATTGTCTATTTTTGACCCATAAAAAGTCTAAGTTAGCTCGGAAAACAGGAAATAGAAAATGGACTGACCTGGAAAGGGGAGGCACGGTATAACTAATCCTGCTGAAGCTGTGTACCAAATTTGAAATCGATCCATCCAGTAGAATCCAAGAAATCTGTTACGAAAAATTTCACTTTTCAAATTTTTTACCCTTAAAAGTTTAAGTCGGCTCGAAAAACAGGAAGTAGATGATGGACTGACCTGGAAAGGGGAGGCACGGTATAATCCATCATGCTGAAGCTTAGTACCAAATTTGAAACCAATCCATCCAGTAGATTAGCCGAGAAATCTGTTACGAAAAATTTCACATTTCAAATTTTGTTTTCCCTAAAAAAGTCTAAGTCGGCTTGGAAAACAGAAAGTGAATGATGGACTGACCTGGAAAGGGTAGGCATAGTATAACTCATCATGCTGAAGCTGTGCACCAAATTGGAAACCAATCCATCCAGTAAAAGCAGAGAAATTGAACCGGACGGACAGACGGACAAGGTGATTGCAATATAGCCCCCTCTCTTACGAGTGAGGGTATAATAAAGTATGCAATGTTTCAAAGCAATCCCATCAGTCCTTTAAAAGTAGTTTTTTTAAACGACGGTGGACACCAAGTGTTGTAAATAGATCATCTGATTATTTAATAAGAATAAACATCTGAAATTTTAATGAGTCATTGTCTGCCCTTTTTGGATTTGTCAGCATTTCAGTTTTTATCACGTAACTTATATTTATGGTAATATTTTATTCATGATAATGAGCTAGATTGAATGCAAGATAAAACCCTATCAAAAATAAGATTTTTCGCATATTTAATGCAATATTATCTTACATTTTTTCCGTTTTACAAGTATTAGTCTATGTAACGTTTATCTATAGTCTCATTGACCGATGACGTAGGCGGAAGTTCATGTTACTCATTCTCATTATTTTAATATCCATGCTAGGGAGCGGACGTGTCGAGTGCGACACGTCATACTGTAAGTATTCCATTTTATTTGCCTTGGTGGCTATGCATTTATATTTTATAGGCCTAGGTGGCCATGCACTGATAATTTATAGGCCTAGGTGGCCATTGACTGATAATTTTAAGGCCTAGGTGGCCATGCACTGATAATTTATAGGCCTAGGTGGCCATGCACTTTAAGGCCTAGGTGGCCATGATATAGACCTAGGTGGTCATGCACATATAGGCCTAGGTGGCCATGAACATATAGACCTAGGTGGTCAAGCACATATTGGCCTAGGTGGCTATAAAAAGATATTTCATGAAATAAATATTGAGTCACATGTGTGCACGTTTGTTGCGTAGAGAAAAGCTTAGAACATGTATAACTTTAAAGAAAATATATGCCAACAAATTTTAAGCAAGCATATGAATAATAGATAAATGCTTATTTGTGAACATAATGTCATTGTGTATTTTCTATTTCAAGGACATATAACCTTGTTGTATTGAATGAAGTTCACGTGTCGTTTTATCGAGGACTGTTTTGATTTGGTTGAGTAAATTTAAATATACACCGAACATGTGCTTGATTATTAGTTAAAATTTACAAGTATTTATTTTGATTTCAGAGATGTATAAAGTGTTATAAAAGAAGAAGATTACTTTCTGTGGAAATACTGGAATTCAAATATATGATTGAGGTTAGTTAGTGCGTTTTATCCAACGAAATATTTATAATATTCAAATTATCTGATCTTTGCATTGTTTTTGAAAGATATCCGTAGTGTTAATGCATAATAAGCTTGTTCTGTTGGCCAATACATGTAGCAGTTTAGTCTTGTAAATGCCGTCATGTAATTTCTTTTCGAAAACTGTTTCGTTAGTTGCTTAACATTATTATCAGAACTCATTAAGAAAAGAAGTAATAGTTATACAACGGACATATTTAATTATATAACATGTGTAATATATGAAATATCTTAATAGGCTAAGCTTGTTAACAGTATATAGTATTGTTCCTTTCAGAGTAACATAAGGTACGGAATGGAAGTGATCCCGTTACGCTGGAAAAGCATTAACCCAGAGATGGAAGACAGAAATGAAAGCCAAATTAGACAATGTGAATGATATAGCAATCTATTATAACAATAGACTTAAGGGATCGTTATTTCATGTTCAACGAATGTTCAAGGCAAATAAAATGAGATAATTAAAATGTGTACTTTGTTGACATGTTAAATGTTTTATACAAATTGCCCTAATTCTTGTTTGGTATTGCTTTCTTTGTGAATTTCCTTTCGTTAGCAATTCAAGGGACACTGATGCCCTAGTGGGTTCGCTCACGTGAGTTGCATACGAGGGGATTTTCTCCTTTAGGTGTTACAAAATTGGTATATACTAGTATTTGAATTAAACTGGTCTTTAGTAAATATGATTTTTATTCCATTTATTTTGCTTTAATGTTATAGTTACACACCGATATGATTTTCATCTAACTATATAATAATAGGGAATCTCAGGAACTTGTTTACACTTGAAGGAGAGATCCCTTCGTTTTGCAAACTCACGTGCAGATCGGAAAAGAAACTTGAAATAGTGGATGTATACCTTCGCATGTGTCAGACTTAGATTTGTGTTGGTGCTTAATATGAGATTGTTGTATAATGATCGCAAAAGCCATTACAATCAGTTTGTAATACAGGTTTTATTAGATAAACCCTTGTCCTTGTCATATCGTGTTTATATGAGGTGTTTTATTTTATTTTTTGAGTTTTGGGAAGAGAGCTAAAGGTGGTTTATTGTCGTTTCGTTATGAAATTTGCATCTTGTAAGCTGTCGAGTTTTACTTCCCATAACTTAACATGAACTGAAAGCATAAAGATAGCAGACACTGAGGATATGGGTATAGTCTCATTGACCGATGACGTAGGCGGAAGTTCATGTTACTCATTCTCATTATTTTAATATCCATGCTTATGGATAGACAGTAGATGTGATGGTTGTCATACACGTCAGTTACAGTGTCACTTAGCTTAGATATGAGGTGGTTTCCTTACCCACCCTTCCCGCCCTTTAAAACCAATAGATGGGTGTTTTAGACAGAGATACACCAAATGTGGACAATTTGTTAATATATTCAGTCAGACAGGTGGTGACAAAATATTATCTCCCTTGTAAATATTTTGTATGTCTTAACTGACAAACTATTGTTCTTTTTTCTTAGTTAGGATGTTTTACGCATAGAATAATAATTTGTGACAAAAAAGGAATTTATTATCTCTAAGGAATAACCGGAACTCTATAAAGGTGATAAACATGTTGAATTTAAAAAATAATGGTAAGTGCGACGGGTTACATACTTTGACAGATGACGACCAATCTTATGCTTTTTTTGTTGACAAAATTTTAAGGAAATCGGAGAAAAATGTTTTTTTTTTGTCACAAGCAAGTCTAAAACGTTGCTAGGCAAATGAAGGGAGACGATTACAGTTTTACAAATCGAACAAACCTCACTTAATAGACCCCCCCCCTTCTAAAACGTCATTTTACATTTGCTTATTATCATTTTATTATAAAACATGCATTATATTAATAAAAAGTAAAATTTAAACTGTTTCACCAGTTAAGGCCTTATATATTGCAGAATTAAAGAAAAAATATTTTAGGAAGTCGAGTAGACCATTGCTATTTTTAGCTGGGTATGAGATACCCTCAATGTTTATTTATTTTATGAATGAAATTTCTATATTTAGAAAGGGGGATTCACAAATAACGTATGAAATTAGCACAACTTTGACAATCATTTTTATCAATACCGCTATAGCGACGGGTTCAGGAATTTTTTATCAGAAAGAATGGAGTCTTATCTGTTGTATATATTTTTTTCAGATTTTTAGGAGCATGATGTTTTATTTGTCACAAAGGAAATCAGACCCCATAATATCACTTAACATGAGAAATGTGCTCTTTTCACGCTGCAAATTTAATAAACCGAGGCAAATTCGGTGTTGTTTACTTTCATTTTACATATTTTATATCACAATTTATTTTAAAAGTTGCTCTAATAAACTTTTTAATGCCCATAGTTACTACGTAAACATGCCGAGTCAAATTCTATCTTATTTACTGAAGAGCGCATATTCTTTTGTCTCGTTCTGACCACCTTTCTGACTGTATTAGTAATATATACATATTTTGCCTTGAAGAAATTTTTTATTGACGGGGTAGTAAAATATATTACACCGAACAAGAATTGGTGTAAATTGTCCACATTTTGGTGTACGTATCTTTATGTTTTCAGTTCTACACTTCGAGTTTTACTTCCCATAACTTAACATGAACTGAAAGCATAAAGATAGCAGACACTGAGGATATGGGTATATCGATGAATTTCCGACTTTCAGATCGTAATAGACGACAATGTATAGGCTTTTTAATAAGTCATCATTACCGTGTATGCCAATATTTAGAAGACAACGCATTAACTAACGTTCTTTTACCTTCTCTCTTTCATTTCGCATTATTTTTGTTGATGCTAGTGAAGAGTTGGAAAAAAACGATGCGCAGAATGAAATACTAGTATTATATTTTATACTCTAATTCTCATTTTTGCATTTTGATCAATTATCTATACTTTCCTGTTTAACATGCATCGATATTTCTTCTCAAACTGTTTTTCTTTGGATAAAAATATTTTTAGTTTTATTGACGTGAGTTTTAAATGCTTTGAGTTTTGACTTGTTTTGATAGAAAACTGAGAGATTAAAATTGTCAGTGTGCAAGTTTATAAGTTTACAACGATAACTCTTGATATTGTAACAATTGAATGGCATGTGTATGCATATGGCACGCCACATCTATTATAAGGAGAAAAACCTTGATTAAGGTTAACTGAGTAAAATCTAGGATTAAGTTACTTAATCACAGATTAACTAAGCAAAATCTAGGACTAAGTTACTTAATCTAAGATTAACTGAGCAAAATCTAGGATTATTTGATCAACAATCGTTAATCTTAGAAAATAGAAACTAATGAGATGTAGAATAAGTGTACGCGACACATCCCACAATCAAGCGGCAATTCAGAAAACCACAATGGACAACCGCCAGCAACCTTCAACGAGGCCAGTATGCGCTGCTCGCGGTTCTGCAATAGGCCCATGGTCTTAATAAAATGCATATAATTCAAATCCAGTCCTCAGATAGTCACAGATTGACCCCCTTCTTAAACAAGGAATAGAAAAAATCAAAAAGACAAGTACAAACGAAAGCTTTGTCAAAGATTCCTGGCTTGTAATGGGAGTTTGTGATTCTAACTAAAAGTTCTTAAGTGTTGTTGCCCGATGGCCTGGCAGTACACATGACTCATTTGTGCTAAATGAATCAAAAGTATGCGAGATGTTTGACAACGGAGATATTGCTGAAGGATGGCTTCTAGGTGATAGTGGCTACCTTCTTCGTCCAAGTTTTGGTGTTCTGAAGGCTCGATTTAGATGTATTGACACAAGTGCTGGGACCCTCTTATACTCACCATATAAATGTTGTGACATAATTGTAGCTGTCGTCGTACATCATAATATTTATATTGACAACAGAATCCCTCTTTTAAATGGAAATAACAATATGCAAGACTATGGGGACATTGGTCAACCTCAGTACGTAGGAAATCAGAATGATGGTGCTATTGTCAGAGCTAGACTGATAAACCACAGATTTGGCAATTACATTAAGAGAATTAAGAGAATGAAGCTTTGTGTTTATTTGAATTTGTGCCTAGTTAATAGACTCAAAGTATTTTTTTTCATTATCAACGACATTTTTTCTCAAAAACACTTACATGCTTGTTTATTATGTTTCTGCTCTTTATACTTTTTTTATACATTTATGCTGTTTTTTTTGTTGTTGCGCTGGTAAGTTTAGAGTCATTCCAAGCTGTGTAAGTTGAAATTGAGCTTGTGTTTGTTCCAGCATAAGCCTCTGGCGTTCCATGTCGCGCCTCTCACTTTCTACTTCCAGTCTTTCTTTCAAAACATTCATCTTATCATTTTCTACCCTATTTCTCTCCTTCAATAAATCAGTCTTAGCTTTCTTCAACTCCAGCACTTCTTTCTCTATTGCCAACCTCTATTTTTCAACTGCCAGTCTAGATTTTTCGGTGTCCAGTAACTGATTGGTGTATTCAGTTGTCCGGTCTTGCTCAGGTAATGCTGCTGTTAGCTTACGTTTACTGCCAAACTGAATATTGGGTGTTGTCGAAGAACTCCTATTCACCACACCAGGCGATACTGCATTACTGTTGTCATCTAAATTCAAGAAAACAAATTGAATATCAACTTGCCTAACATATAACTGTTTTTTGTACTTTAATTGTATTCTAATTGTTGCAACAGCAGGAAGTACAACCCTTAAACTAAGAGCACACACGATTGATCATTCTATGCTTCGTGTAGGTTTAGAAGGGCTTGGTGATACCGTTTTCATTTTAGTTGTGTTGTTGTTTGTGCATTGGTTATGTTTACTAGCATATAAACTGATTTATTGAACATCAGCTACGAATATAAAGAAAGTATATAAAAATACCTGACTCATCTGAAATTTATTGTAAACTTCTGGAAGTTGAGCACTGTTTAGATATCCGCACAGGACTGTCTGCTGTTATGTCTCCAGTGTCTGTGCCACCATCAATACCTTCTATAGGCGTATCACCAATAATGCCCACCACCTGATCTTCTAAGGGTGTCATTTCTTCAAAGACAGGTCCACCTACTGTCTTCTTGGCCTCTTTTCGGTTTCTCGCTTCATTCTTTTTGGTATTACTCATGTATGTTGTCCACTTTTTCCTTATTTCATCGACAGTCCTTTTGTGGTCAGTGTTGCCAGCATTGACCTTGTTACAAATAGATTCCCAACGTTTCTTTTTTACACTGTTTGTAGATTCAGTTGACAGCTTACTGAATAGAATGTCTTTGTGTTTTTCAACCTCAGAGAGAAGTGTCTGTATTTCAGTTTCAGTTTGGATTTCTCTTCTGCTTTGCACTCATGGCTTACATCAAAATGTGTATCGAGAATACCTAAATAGGTATTTTAGTTTCTAAATATAGCACTTCTGTGCATACATGTACAGTTTGTCCATTTAAAGGTTATATATACTTACCCATTAGCTTTCATTCGGCAGTTGTAATAATGTTTTTGGATAATGTTTTTTGAAATAATATTTGAATGAACCCAGCTTTACGGATAACATATCACTAAATGATAATTTTTAATTGTAAACAAAGTCGGAAAGTTGGAAATAAGTCGTATCCAAAACCGGCAATTGGTTTTTATTTTATTTTGTCCTTTTCAAGCGTTTAAGTGACTCAGATTTAAGGTTTTTTATGAATTTCCGTGTATATTTATTTCTTAAAATGTGATTGTCCCATTTGGGACAATTGTTTGGAAATGCCATGAATCTATCACAAATTCATTTTCAACGTGGATTTCTTCGCGGACTTCAACTTTTAATCTACGATGATTTTATCAATAGCCGTCAAGGACAGTCCATTATGAATAAATGGTCGCCATCACGGCATAGCGGCTTTGATTAATCCATTCTAGCTGAAGTGTAATTAGTAAAACTTAAGTAAAAATATCTATATTTTTAATGATTTAGCTAAGTTGAAGGTGTACATAGTTATGTATCTAAAACTGGACATCTATTCTTTTTAAAAATATGTTTTTTGAAAATATTGATTGATAGATTGTACATCAACAAATATATCAACCTATTACAAAAAAATAAATGTTCATCATTTATTTGTTTAAATAATTTACTTGTATAGCTTTGCGTAATTAAAATGACAACAATACTCCAGACATATATTAAGTATATGTAACATTAAGAGGCTCGCTAATATATAAGAGACGAAAATCCAAGACCAAGTTAACAAAATTTAGAGATCGGAGACCTTACAAAGTGACCTCTGATTTTTTTCAAATATACTTATTCAAACACTTTTAACCTATAATTAACACAATACACAATAGATGGGAGAACCAATCCAATTAGAAAAAAGTCAGCAATAATGTTACATTCTTCCCTCCCCAGTTCTAATGCCTGTTAATAGAAGGGAAACTTAATTGCTACCACATTGGAGCCTATCTCAGCTATTTAGCTTTTTCTTCGAATTTTCATATCTGCATACAACAATGAAACGTCCACTTCAAAAGAATCCCAGCGCACGCCGCTCACACTGTTAGTTCCAGGCATTAAGTATTTTCCATTGAGGTTTGCATTGGAACACCAGTTATACCACCATGCTCCTCTCCTCTTTCTTGGGCAACTGTTTCCAACGCTATCATACGCTGTGAATGATTGCTGGTTCACTTCCGTAAGAGAATCGCCTAAAATATGACAAAGATAATGTAAAATTGCTTTATTGGTTTATTGCAATTTGAATATTATGTCATAGGGTAATATTTGATGCAAAGTAAAAAAAAGTATATACAGTTATTTAATGTGTAGATGTAGATTCAATTTCTAGATGTAGATCTAAATATGAAGCAGACTTCTTAGAATCCGTTGTGTCCTTTGTCTCAAGCTCCTGGGGATATATGAGATGGAGAAAGTCACCAAATCGAGAATTGTTTAGTGAAAGGACAGCATCAATATAACGGAACGTGAGGTTGAATGAGAGAGCTAGTCTACGGTCTTTTTTTGTCTAGAAGAGATTTTAAGAAGTCTGCTTCATATGAATGAAGAAACAAATCAGCAGGGAAAGGTGCACCATTAGTTCCCATTGGAATCCCTATTGTTTGCTGAAAAACACGTCCACCAAACTGAACAAATATGTTGTCAATAAGAAAGTTGAGCATGTCGATTATTTGGACTTCTGTAAATTTGTTCTTCTTCTTAGACTCATTGATGACAAAGTAAGTCTTGGTATAATCGACTACAAGAAATTTGTACCTGCGTTTTCCATTCTTTTTGAAAAAGCTGCGTTTAATTAGCTGTGCCAATCGCGATTTCAGTTGTTCATGTGGAATAGAAGTGTAAAGTGTGGAGAAATCGAATGCTTTGATGCTGTTACAAGATGAAACTGATTTAGAGTTAAGAATCTCCATCAGTTCTTTCGAATTCTTCAGGATCCACATTTGATTGACACCATTTCTAGAATAACAACAATCGTAATATTTCTGGAGACCGGATTTTATTGCCGTAAGTATTGAAGTCAACAGAATTGAAAGAGGCTTAGTTGTACATTTGGATGACCCTGCAATGAAGCGCTGTTTGTATGGATTTTTATGTAATTTAGGAATGTCATCATTATTGCCACCAACAGAAAGGCCGAAGGAGGAAATGACAGATTTGTGATTGTCAATGATTTTCTCCTAAGACAGTGTTGTAGCCGTGTATGTGGTGCTATTGCTGGTACAACCAACACCCAATTCAGCTGTCAAACAGTCAATATAGTGTTTCTCTTGCACACAAAAATGATGTTATTTGGTGCTTTGTCTGCATGTACCACAACATATTTGTCATGTAAGGTGGACAATGTTTTGGCAACATCAGCGTTGCTGAAAATGGATGTTGCCTTAGTGCGCATTGAACCTTTCAAATAATTGATTCTTTTCAAAACCAATGAGCTCACAGCTTTTTCCCATTCTGACAAAACGTCACATTCTTTCTCTTGTTCTTTTTTGGCCCATTTTCTGGCATAGTCCTCAACTGAATCCATAATTGTTTAGAAATTATAGCTCCAGTTGATTCGTTTTGGCTCACGATATTTAGGTCCTTTAGCCAAAACATCGCGAAGTAAGTCATTTTCCGTGATGTTGAGGTCACCAGTGATAACGTGGCCAGAGGGACCATATTTGAATGGGGACTTTTCACAGGTACAGTCTGGATGTTTTGCTTTGAGGTCATTGATTTGGAAATCCCGCAACACTTGTTTATAGTTGAAAACCTTAGGTGCAATGGTGGAAGTGTAGGAATAAGAGATAATTGGAATGCTTTTATATTTGAAGTAACAATCTTTGAATGAACAAAGGAAACCATGACGACAAGCCAATAAACACCGGGTCGACGTCACAGTTACTTTAACGCTAAAATCAATGACGTCATAATATATTATGTGCACAAAAAACAACAAAAATGGCATACATTTTGTCTTTTACTATAGGTCAACAGAAAACACTAAAATTGCATATTAGAATAGAAATAATCCATGGCCACCGGTGGATTATTGTCGATTTTAACATGGGTATCCATTGTTTTCGTTTATTTTACCCCTCTCTCCGCTGCGCTCCACTCAGGGTAAAATAATATGAGCATGATGAGGCAGGTTAAACCTGTGACGCTCCCGAATTAACAATTCATTTAATTTTTTTGTTGTTCGAAAATAATAACAATCTAGCTTTTCTTGTGGGTCACGTCTGCATTTGATGACGTAAAAAATTTTCAAAGAAAAAAGCGTTAAAAAGACGCCGAAAGTTCGGGAAAACAAGCGTGGTATACTGGATGTTGAAGGAAAATTCATAGTACAACTAAAATATTGACATTTCTACCATTATCGCACCCTTCTGGAGCGTAATAACGAAAACAATGGCAACTCATGTTAAATTCTCCAATAAACCACGGCGGCCATGGATTATTTCTTGATAAAAACCATGCATCAAAGACAATGGTTATGTATTGGCACAGGTACTTGTAGACGGGATCATGTGGGGAGATTCAAAATTATTTCTATAAAAGATTTTTTAAGAGTCGTGACCTCGGGGTATTAAAGAATATATGGGTTACTAAAATTAGGGGGTAACTCAAAAAGCAGTGCTTCCCGTAGAGAAGCAGAGCCAAGGTAAGTAACTTTATTTGTTTACATTGAGGTACCGTATAGGAAATATACTAAATTTTCTCATTCAAAGTTTTGTTTATACTCCAAAAATCTTACACTGTTATATTTTTCTCCATGAAAATATCAATCAATAGTCGCTGCATACTATTACGTCCTTTGAAAATAACGACAATTCTTCGAAATATACACACATTTCGACGGAACGGAAGCGGTTACAATATCGCCACCTGTGAAAATCGATCGTGTTCCGAAAGTAATTTCGCGGAATTCGTCAAAATAGATGAAGATGAGAAATTTGCGTTAGATTTAGCGATACAAGGATATAATCTGTGTATCACAGGCCAAGTGGGCACTGGAAAATCATTCCTGGTGAAGAAAATTGTGGTTTGATTTAAAAAAAAAACGTGAGTTTCGTCTGATCAACTGGCATCGCTAGCACTCATTATGAGAATCTTGGTTTTCAAACAATCTGCAGATGGCCAGATGTAGGTGATTTTCGGTAATTAATCGAGGAAATCACACACCTAGTTAGAACAAACAAAAGATAGAATTAAATGAATAGAATATTGAATCTGTTAAAATTTTAATAGTAGATGAAACTTCAATGATTAGTGCTAAAGTCCTAAACCAAGTACAGATTCTTTGCAAACTAATTAGGAACTCAGATGTTGTCTTGAGGGTGACTTCATGAAGCTTCCCCCTGTTTCAAATGTTCTTTATGGTGATCCAGGGAGTGTATGATCAGACTTACATGGTTTCATAATTACTTCCCTCACAAAATAAATTTACACATTGTTCACAGTCAAGATGAACCACAATTAATACAAGCCATAAGAAGCTGGTGAACCATCTGACATTACTGTTTCATTTCTTAAGTCCATCGACCGTCCAACTGAAAATGAAAACAAAAGTGTTCAACTATTTGCTAGAAATTATGATGTAGATACTTATAATCATAACAAACTACAATTAGCTGAAGGAGAGAAAAAATTTATACATTAGAAGATTCAGGCTCGGAAAATTATTTGAAGCAATGCATTGTTCATAAGCATTTAGGATTAAACGTTGGGTGTCAAGCTTATTAATTATGTGTTAGTGAATGGCCTTAGGAGTGTGGTAACTGATATGAACAATGCTTCAGTTTATGAGAAATTTGAAGTTGGAGAAAACACTTTTGAATCTTATCTTACACCTGAAATGATTTCAACTTATGACCCTGTTGATAGAAAAAAAATTGTCCAAAAGAGTGCAAATCCCACTTAAGTTGGCATACGCTATGACGATTCAAAAAATTCCAGGGAATAAGTTTACAAAATGTGACTGTAAATTCTGAATATATTTCACAACCAGGCCAGCTTGGTGTAGCTATTAGCAGAGCAGTTTCAGTCTCAGGATTAAGATAAATTTTTTTAAACCTTACTTTGAAAAACATCCACAACATTTATATAACTTTTACGAGTCCATTTCAATTGGTAATTTGCTTCATGATCTGTCATATTGTCGGCATGGTCACAAGGAGGATTCGGATAAATCAGATTTTGCGATTCTGATGATACATGCAATTATGAGAGTGTTCAAATAAATTGTGAAGGCGACTCGGACTTTTCAGAGTCTGAAATTGAAACAATGGAAATGATAGATGAACAAAATCTTTTTGAAAATGAAGGCGAAGCATGAAAAAAGCTTTTGAGAGTGTCATTTTACAATTCACAGACACAAACAATGGAAATCCAATTTTGATATTGAAGCAGTTTGTTAATTCAAACAATAAGAATTTTTTTGAATGGTACACGAACCAACAATCAGTTAATAACTTATAGACAATATTGGTCTAAATTGTTTTCCAGAGGGGAATGAAAATTTTTCGCAGAAAAACAGAATTGACTTTTTGTGAGTTTTCACAATTATTTAAACTCCGATAATTTTAGAGCAGAAGCAAAAACAGTGTTGAAACATTATGTGGAAGGAAAACAGTAGATATTTTGCGATAGTTGTCAAGAAGGAGGATGGTATCATCGTCAGTGTGTAAACTTGGAAGATGACAATGAATGGGAAGCATTACATTACAAAATTCACCTGTCCTATGTGCAGGTAATAGTTAATTTTTGGATGTTTAAAGGGATATTGTCTACGAAAATAAAATTTATACTTACAAAAAAAGACCAAAAAAATTGAAGGAAATAAGCCAGTTTATGGCAAATTTGGTAACAAATTGATATGCAATGCTTTCTTTTACTACATTTTGGTCAAAATGACATTAGAAAAATGAGGACGAAAAAAAGTTGATTTTGGTAGACAATATGCCTTTAAGAAATATATGGATAAAGGAGGTAATTCATTTTATCGCTGACATCTCTCTGCTTTCTGATATGTTGAATGGCACAGAAAATTATTCCGCAATATTTTGTGCTCTGTAGTGGATAATTGTATTAAATATATAAGCTCCCAAGGCCCTACAAAATTGCAACTCCTGAAAACAAAGTGTATATATGGGTAAATAGGATAGACAATGATGAAACATGGAATAATTAAGTGTACATGAAACAACCCCATAGTTATAACAGAAAATTTTTTTCCCCAATAAAAAACACCCAACAGCCTTCAACAAAGCCCTCTAGTGATGCTCGCCATCTTGTAATTCTATTACATAGATACATATTTTACATTATCATTTTATGTAAATAAATATGCAATAGTAAATGTATTGTCTTAGTACATACTATAAAACAAGTCAATTTCTTAAATATGATAATAATAAAATGCAACTTACTCTCTTGATGCCTTCTTTCAGTTGAACATGAGAGGGTTGGACTGCGTAATGATGACCACCGCCTGTGTTGGATTTCCTGGAAATTACTGACTGCCCAAGAATTACTGAGTTTGGAGAAGAACAGTATCCAAGGTAGGTTGGGTTTGTATTTGCGCCATTGTTAAACGTTCTTTGCTGGCAAAAAAAATGTTCTCTACTACATCACTATTTAGTCTGGCAGGAATAATTGAACCATTGTTTTTTTTAAATGACATTAACATAATTCTTCGAGTCCAAGAATGCTTGAGACAATGCCTTCTCTAGTTTCACAGGTAGTAATGTGTCATATCGTACAATGTTTGGTAAAGGGATTTTGTCATGGTATAGTAAAGGGAGGTCATGGTTTGTACAAGGGATTTTTTCTAAAATATGTAAAAATACCTTTATTTTAGTATCAAATAGTGAGGAGAGCTGAAAGGAATTGAACATGACGATAAAGGTTTACTGTGTTAACTTTAAATCTGCTTAGTGGTGCTTATTAACCAAATTTAAATTTTGTCATGGTTTGGTAAAGGGAACAGAAAATTGTCATGGTTTATACCATTGTGTCATGGTTTATCACATTTTCTTAAGTTAGGAGATTGGACAAATTATAAGGTTTTTTCTGCTGTTTTATTGTGTTTGACGACATATTGTGTTTTCTTACGCATCTTTAACCCCCAAAAAAATCATTGGATCGTTTCTTGGAATTTATAAATCGTTACATTCATTAATAGCATATAAAAGATATATATTTTTATATATAATTTAAATCCTTTTAATTGCTCTAGACCGTCACTAAGCCAACAACATATACTCACCATCAGGATTACCATTGAACAATTAAATATGAATATGGTTATTGTATAAGCTTCTAAAAACAGTACAAGCTACTCCTGTATGATAATATAAAAATATTATGGATGAAGCAAACGTTTCTCTAATACTGTAAGCACTGCTATTGCACTGATTAAGAATATTATGGATGAAGCAACATATTCCCTGTGATATGCAATAAGCAGAGGAATATGTACCAATGGGGTATCCATAACTAAATGTCAATCAACAACGCGAACTCCAGTCGAAACGAGAATGAACTCAGTTGCTCCGGAAGAGTAAGCAGTTCCTGCTTGCTATAGCACACCCGTCGCGTTACCAACAGTCAATTCAGTGCGTCAAATCCGGTAAAGGAAGACATAACAAAACCCTATGACAAACCAACGTCTGCACTCATTTGTTACCCTTTGCAATAGTTCAGTTTGTAGTGAATATCATTTTGATTATGGAATGTCCTTCTATTAATACTGAAAGGAAAAGCTTTATTGATAGGGAGTAGAGAGTTTTTAGTATATATATATTAGCGGCAATAAGCAAAATTATGCATTAAACCTAATGCCTAGTCAGTGTTTTCCTGTATACCTTTGTATCTATTTTGACATTGAGTTTCCATATTAAATCCCATATCATTTCTCGAGCGATGTTATTGTCTCAGATTATGCCTACATCTAATATGGGAGTCTCGAAATATTATGGAACATGATATGGCAATTTCTGTATAATAATAATTATATCATGATTACTCTAACATGTCTTATGAATGGCATACAAATTATACTGTTTTAATTTTTTCCAGGAGCGGTTGGTATGTAAATTTGTAGTATGCATTATTTTGGTAATATATATATGACCGGTTTAAGGTTTAAAACATAATTGTTAGCTCATAAGATTGAATAAGATTTAAAATATAATTTTTAAATATCCCTTGACCAAACCATGACCACCCTACAATAAACCATGACGTCCCTTGTACAAACCATGACAAGTGATTTTTTTTTTAATTTTTGCGATGCATGCTTTGTAAGCGCTTAATTACGCTGAAAAATGTGTCAAAAGATTGTATGCACAGTAAATGATTGTTTTTTAGCAACGTCTGGCTTTAACTTTTGCTTGGAACATAAAATAATGTTATTTTATCAATTGAACAAAACTATTTTTCCTGGATGATTTAGCGAGTATATTCCATCATTTACATGTGCCATATTTTAGTATAAATGTTTCTTGCCTTTAAAAATGCCCGAAAACGCCTTTTGTGTCCGGTAAAATCATGATTTCATTTTTGCAGACGACATTATGCAAATTTCCCTTGTACAAACCATGACGCCCTTGACTAAACCATGACAAAATCCCTTTACCAAACGTTTTACGATATGACACATTACTACCTGTGAGTTTGATTGGAACTAAGACACTGTTCTTTGTTTTTTTAATTTTTCCATTTTCTTTTAATTACTGGTTGTGTTAAACAGAAATAGAAATACATATTGGGTTGAAAATGTATATCTAAATGAAGCATTTATGTATTCAAAACATCTTCTGTCAAATAGTTCCGCATTTTTAGTTCTGATGTCAAGTAGAAATGTTCTTGTGTTTAATTATGATGAATGGGGAAAGAATGGGATGTAATATCCCAGGTATACGTTCACGAGTTCACAAAATGCCGCCATTCAATGTATATATTTTGTATTGTCAAGTTCCTTTTGCAATCAGAATCTGTGCCACTCTTAAGTATGTTATTGCGGATTTTTTAATAACATGGGAAATGTCAATAATGAAGGAAATTTGTTCTTCTTCTCCAAATTTGTTAATGTTTCTAAATGAACAAGTAGTTGCATGAGTTGGGTTGCATGATTTATAAACAGGAATCAAAAGTTTGAAAAGGTCCCTATTACTTTTAGCACCATCTGTACTAATGTAATCAATAAAAAATCCAAAATTTGCTAACATATTCACAACCTTCCATAGTAAAAGATGAAGTTCATGTTCAGAGGCATTATGAGAAGGAAAATGTGCGAATGGAAACATAAAGCCTGTGTAGCCAAGGAAAACAAATTGAAGGACATGGGTTGCTAAGGTACGTTCATTTTTATTTGATTTCATTTTTTCTAACACCAATACCTCAGTTTATAATTCAGTGAATCCAGTGATTTCAATTTCCCCATTGATCTTACGAAATTGTAAATCAGGCTGAAAAGCCATCTCATCCATGACTTACCCTCCTTTATAGCCTTCTGTGGGTAAGCATTTTAGTTTTGCCTCGCTAGCTACCCAATGAAGTGAGTCTTTATTGATTCCAGCCTCCTGTTGAACAATGTTTTTAACAAGCTGTACTTGTTTTTTCAGATGGTAAAATAAAAAAAAAATGCTAGCTCGTAAATCAGAGTAGCCCTTTGGGAAGCGGCATCATAAAATTAAACATAATCGAACAATATCTTTTGGCCATCTTCTACCATGGGGATTTCTCTCTTGTGCCATTTTTATGATTAAAGAAATGTTCTCATTTTATAACCACATTCAGGGAATATTTATTCAATATGATTTTTAAATCAGTATTGTCATTATTAGAAAGTTCAATGTAATTATGTTCAAAATTTTCATTTTCTAAAGTACTATTACCAGTCTCAAATCATGATGGTCACGTATTATTTCATGTTTTTCTGGGTCATTTATACTGTCAAGTTTACCAATCCGTATACACACATCTGGCTGCTTTCCAACATGTATACAGGTTTTACATGACATTTTATCATTTTGTGAGCAATTAAAAGGAAGCACTTGACTGCAAGATTTTGCTTTGTATCTTGTGTGATTTGAGTTTTCATTATGGAGTAACGAGATATTTTCAGTGCAAATCAACATTTTTATGCCCCCGCGACGACATGTCAGGGGGCATTAAGTTTTACTCATGTCCGTCCGTCCGTCCGTCCGTCCGTACGAATTTCCGTCAAGCTTTTCTCAGAAACCGTACATGGGAATGATTTGAAACTTGGTAGGATGATTTAGTATGATAAACTATACGTTCTAAGAGACTGTCAGACCTGTCGGACTTTTTATTTGAGGACAGCGGGGGCATCCGTGTCCCACGGACACATTCTTTCTTTATTTCTGTCCTGTATTGTTGCGCCAAAAAAAAATCCGCGAAATCACTCGAGATTCTCTAATTATACCGAAGGCCTCATTACATTCGGAACACCGTCGATTTTCACAGGTGGTGTTATTGTACCCGCTTCCGTTCTTTCAACTCTGATGGCGTCGAAATCTATGTATATTTCGAAGAATTATCGTTATTTAAAGAGGACTTATAGTATGCAGCGAGTATTGATTGATATTTTCAAGGAGAAAAATATTTGGGAAATATAACAGTGTTCGATTTTGTGTCAGAGTAAAATCAAATTTTGAATGAGAAAATTGTTGGTATTACCTATACGGTACCTCAATGTTAACAAATAAAGTGACTTACCTTTGCTCTGCTTTTTGAGTAACCCATATATTCTTTGATATCCTTAGGTCACTCATCTTAAAAAAATCGTTTATACAGATAATTTTGAGGCTCCCCATAGGATCCTGTCCACAAGTACCTGTGACACAGAGTAGATCATTTGTACCCCCGCAAACTTTGTACATGTATACGGAAGGTCAAACCAATGGGGTCCTTGTAATTTTTACAATAAATGTTTTGTTTAATATCAAACCTATTGTACAAACAAGAAAAATATTTGCGCAATGTTTTACTTCAAAAATGTATGCAAAGCATTGTGAATTGAATTTGTTTTTCATGACAAGGCGATGGTCATCTGTTTCAGCAAAAATTGAAACGTTATTCCGAGAAGAAAGATCGATGTCCCCTCCCTTTGGATATAACATGGTTGGTGCCTTACCAGCATCACTGACAGAATTGAAACCAGAAACATGAAGCATGAAACCAGCATCGTTTGATCCTATGGAGAAACTGTCATACAAGGCAAACCGTTTTGTTCCGTTAGCATTCGTCAAGTCCACACGCAGCTCGTAATTGGCCTGGCTAGTTAGTTTATGTATCCACTCGTTTCCTATAATATAATAGAAAACATCTTCACAAATACTAGGTTAGAAAGTAAAGATAATAACAAAATAACCGAACTTGGAATCAATCTCAAATGTCCCTAAGACGAGACCAAACATGGAAGACATACCGGAAAAATCGAAGACCGGAATGGTCCTGACCTGTCACAGTCATTTCAAAAGAAATGGTGGGTTAAACCAGGCTTTAAATCGCGTCATCTTTGGGTCCGGTAGTTACACAAAACACAACAGGTTTGTGATGACATATCAGGGATGTTACTATGAAGTAAACACCCATATTATTTTTTTCTATATTTAAGCTATAAATATGTTTTCAAACGCCGGGATAGCCTTTCGGTAACTGACCAATTAAAAGCTAGTTTATGGTCGTGTTGCTTGATCACATATTTCAATTCACATATCAATACACTCTCCCAATATAGTTCCTTTCCCAATATCCAATTACTACTCTACTTTTATACTAAACATAAACAGTTGTTGATTATTCCGGCTTCATTTGTACAAAAGACACAAAAGCACAGAGAACCTGAGACAAAAACACTATACGCAAACGAGACGCAGAGGAACTTTATTGACGACACTCGCAGTTACTGACAGCTAGCTAAGAAGCATTATTCAACTAATGTAAAAAAAGAATATCGATTTAAAATCCGACACAACATTTCGAACATTTAATGCTTTAGTGCTATATCATTACACAAAACCGACATATTTGATCGCTGTAATGCTTAAAAATAATAGAATGGTCAAAATTACAAATACCAAAACGCGGGTATAAGCGGTTAATTTGGATATGTTTTTATGACCCTATATCGATATTTCAAGGAGTAACCTCTCATCAGTAGCATTTAAATCAAAACATTGGAAGGTAAATTTCCCAAGCTGTTGAAAAAGAAAAGTACTCATAACCAAAACGTTTGAAAAAGGAAGCAAAATCCAGCATCGAGGATATCGACCATGTGCATTACAAGGTTTTAATCAATTTTGAATTTAACAATCGGAAATTTAAGCGACAAAAATATTAGAAATTTGATGGTATATCTCTATAATTGAGATACAGCAGGACAAAATCGAACACTCCGTTCAAGATTTGAACTTACACTGTCAATATATAATTACCTGGATAATTAGTATTAGTATAGCGACCTAACTCACTGAGCTATCGGATACATATAACTGCAGCAGTGAAAAAATAAACATTTAAAGTTTTGAATTCTTTTAATTTGTGATTTTTTTGTTAAAAAGTTAATTTTTCGTTAGAAGGACATCGACAACCAAAATCTTTTAAAATGCATATTATTCTCATTTAACCATTCTACTCAAAACCCCAAAAATCATGTTGGTTGTGCATGTCCTTCATGGGGGATTCCCATATTAAAGAGGCGAATTTTAAGCAAAAATGAGTAAAATGCATTTTCTTAGATTTTCAGGACAAAATATCATCGGTTTGAAGGTTTTGAATGTTGTTGATTTTTATTTACTTCATCGCAATGGCCCCACTGTACACATTTTTATAACATGAAGAGTATTTTGTGAAACTTTTGAAATTGGCCCGTCTATGGTCAGAATTGTAGGGAAAATGGCCATGGTCCAAAGGACTAGAGCCACGAACCCCCATTTTTGGCCTTGTTAATACTCATATATCAAAATTGGTTTGTTTTACACCAAAATTTGTGTATGTATAGCTGGATGTCTGTGTTAAAAGAGAAAAGATTTGATTATGGTGTATAAATGAATTTTCAAGTACCCTAACCCTTCAAAAATAGCATAAATCAGTGATTTTTCACTTTTTGGCCAAAATGACTTGTTTTTCAGTCACAATTTTGTGATTTTCTATGTGGCGCCACCCCTCGCCCATCGAAATGTTTGTTGAAATATGAAGAAAATAATGTATTTATAAAATTTAAGCAAAAATATTTATGGGCGAGGGGTGGCGCCCATGTCATTTTCACCAAAAACCAGGTGGAAAATTGTAAAATTTAGCTGAAAATAGCATATTTTCAATTTTAGCGTCACTTTATAACGTCATTACAACGTCGCAAGTACAGAAAACTTTAAAATTGATTTTGTTTTGTAACAAGTAATCATTCGAGACTACTTGGCCTTAAAAATCTTATCTAACAAATGAATTTGAAAAAATGGCCCGATTTAAGGCCAAATATTAGGGTTCGTGGCTTTAGTCCTTTGGAGAACACCGCACCATGTTAGGTTTCCCGGGACCAAGACAAATTGTTAAATCTTACGGAGACCTAGAATATTTAATCATTTCCCATGCTGCCAAAACTCGGGCCTTAAGTGTTTGCAGTTAGTAATAGTTGAATACTTGTATTACTCTATTTCATTGATCGGGTTGGTCATGGGTCAATTATTTCGGACTTTTTCATTTAAATCCTACCATAAGACCGAGAAAATCAAGCTCCGCCCAACCTTGTGAATAAAATAGAGTAATAAGCATAAATCTATTTACCAAGGTAGTACTCCCCTGTGACGTCTCCAAATCCATTCAGATACTCATCATAACTTCTATAAAATTCAACCGATCCATCTTGTCTTCTTTGAATCATTTGCCAATGGCAATGACATAATTGCATATATATGAATTCTTGAACCAAGAAACAGAGGTACCAATGGGGCATCCGATTGTCAAAAGTCCGAAAGGACAGAAACAAAACCAGTAAACACCAATGAGAACAGGACGGGGAAAAAAGACAACACAAACACAGAAATACAAAGACAACTGAATAGCAATCAACAATATGTGAACACGAGTCGTAACGAGAGTAAGCAGTTCCTGCAGTTTTTCTTCAAGTGGTGGAAGATCTATGTCAATATTGACATCTTTAAATTTTTGTTAATGGTTTTCTTCCATGAACAGCATATCAGGCAAAGTCAAATATCTAAAAAAGATTTGAATTTGTTTTTTTTTTATCTCCCCGCGACAACATGCCGGAGGGCATTAAGTTTTAATCATGTCCGTCCGTACGTCCGTACGAATTTCCGTCAAGCTTTTCTCAGGAACCATAAATGAAAATGATTTGAAACTTGGTAGGATTGTCGAATATGACAAACAATATGTCCTAAGCGATTTTGAGACCTGTCGGACATCAACTTCTTGTTTGGGACTTAGGCCAATGTTAAAATATGTGAACATGACTATGAAAATTTTTGTCAAGCTTTTCTCAGGAACCGTACATGAGAATGGTTTGAAACTTGGTAGGAATGTTGAGTATGACAAATTATAGGTCCTAAGCGATTTTGAGACCTGTCGAACATCTACTTCCTGTTTGGGACTTAGGCCAATTTTAAAATATGTGAACATGACTATGAAAATTTCCGTCAAGCTTTTCTCAGGAACCGTACATGAGAATGGTTTGAAACTTGGTAGGATTATTCAGTATGACAAATTATAGGTCCTAAGCGATTTTGAGACCTGTCGAACATCTACTTCCCGTTTGGGATTTAGGCCAATTTTAAAATATGTGAACATGACTATGAAAATTTCCGTCAAGCTTTTATCAGGAACCGTACATAAGAATGATTTGAAACTTGGTAGGATTATTCAGTATGACAAACTATACGTCCCACGCGATTTTGAGACCTGTTGGACATCTACTTCCTGTTTGGGACTTAGGCTGAAATGAAAATATGTGAAGGTGATATGAAAATTTCCGTCAAGCTTTTCTCAGGAACTGTATAACAGAATGTTTTGAAACTTGGTAGGGTGGATCAGTATGACAAAATGTTTGTCCTAAGGAATTTTCGGACCTGATAGAAATCTACTTCCTGTTTAGGGCCAGCGGGGGCATCCGTGTCCCATGGACACATTCTTTCTTTATTTGTAATTGAACAATGATTATATCACTCTCAACCCTGTCATTAAAAACAAAGTATGATTTAGTTAATATTAACTATATATACCGTCCATTTGCCGCCGTCTGTGTCCATATCACAGTAAACAAGAACGCCCTCTGTATCGTCTGCTGGAAATATTCGGTATACACCACTGGATGGATACTGTACATCATTACAATCAGTAAAAAACCCGAAATCTAAAGTAAAGGAATGATTTCAGTAATTCCTTGCCCATAGACATTCATACTTGACCAATTTTAGATATCAAATTCTAAAAAAAAATCTTTCAAACTAAAAATCTTTCATACCTTCCTCAGTAAATTAGAAATACAGCTGCTCCCTTTCCCCTAAACAAGCCATCATGTCATGCGACATTTTTGGCACTTTCACGTGGCCTTGTTTACAAACATTATAAGTTCGCACTCAATTCATACGATATTGAGATGTGGAATAAGTGTACGCGACACAACAAACATAAACAAACAGCAATTAAAAAAATCACAACGGAAAACAGCAAGCAGTCTTCAACATGACCATAGGTCACTGCTTACCGTCTTGCATTGGCCCAAGACTTATAATACAATACAAAAGTATCAAAACCAATCCCTAAATCATCAACGAAAGACTCAATTCTTGACATAAAACAGTAAACATAGAATGACAAGGACAAACAAAGGCTTTGGCAAAGTTTCCTGGCTTAGGACAGGCACATATAAAATGTGGCGGGGTTAAACTAGTTTTTTGGATCCAACCTTCCCCCTATTGATAAGGTTGCACAAAGCTACATATAAAACACACTGTAAAACTCAATCGACAAAAGTTCAATTCAACAAGAGAGAACCTAAGACAAAATACTGTACGAAAACAACAAGACAAGGAGGAACTCTCTTGAGAACACTCGAAGTTACTGACAACTAGCTAAGAAACATTTATCGATTGATGTAAAAGAATCAAATACATCAGTTCTAAATCCGACACCCCACGTCAAAACAATGAATGATTAAGAGTTGTATCACCATACAGAACCGACCCCGGGGGGGGGTTACTCTGGTGTTTTATGACGGGGGTGTGCATTTTGTAGATTGAAATTGGTACCCAAATCTATGTCAGAAAATTGACAAAAACATGCCCAAATCTATGTGCTTAGCAAACAAATACCCATATCTATGTAACGAAATTAAAGTCAATTAAGATTTTTTTCATTTATTAGAGCCTTATAAAATAAATTACAAGTCTCTTTCTTACTTTTAAATGACATCTTAACTTCATTAAGTATCCCAAAAACACAAAAGTCCCAAGTCTATGGCATCTTTTCTGCTTTGACTCTCATGCCTATGTAAGACATAAAAAGTGGGTACCAAATCTATGTGTACTGCTTAAAAAAAGATACCCAAATCTATGTAAAAAATTGTGAAAAATGGACCCATAAAAAATGCACATCCCGTATATTGGTATATAGGGAGTAACCCCCCCCCCCCCGGGGAACCGACATACTTGATCGCTGTGGTGCTTATAAATAATACCGTGGATACAAAGTGAAAATTTAACTTTTTAAGGTTACTATCAAGCTATCAATATTTCTGCCAAAACATACCAAATGCAAAGATTTTACTAAAACATTGAATTCGTATCCTTTTTTCAAAAGGTTTTTAAGCCAGTTTTTAATTTCCATAAGGTTGTTTTTGAATTTTTGTGCTTTATAAACTACATTGCTATAAAAGTCAGGATGAGATATTCCTTTAACAATCAGAAAGCTACGTGTACAATCAAATTTTTCCATGAGATGTCCATATTTATGTGCAAATTTTGTAAAAGATTTGACTAATTTGTGGTAACAGTAACCTTGTTTTAGCAATTTTTCTGTAATAAAACGGTTTTTATCATTAAAATCAGACACATCACTGCAAATGCGAGCATACCTGACTAATTGTGAAATGTATACCCCGTAAGCTGGAGCTAATGGTACGTCTCCTTCGAGAAACGGAAAATTAACTATTGGGAATGAAAAGTCATCCCGTTTATCATATACTTTAGTGTGTAATCTACCATTGATAATACTTAAGTCCAAATCTAGAAATGGACATCTACTGTCGTTTGAGTTTGCTTTATTTAGGGTTAATTCTTTAGGATATATATCATTTATAAAATTTAAGAATGTGTGGTTGTTTAGAGCAAGTATGTCATCTAAGTACCTATATGTATTGTTAAAAGTTTCGATAAGGTGGTTTTTGTTTGGGTCTTTTTGTAGCTTGGCCATAAACTGTGATTCGTAACAATATAAAAACAGATCAGCTATGAGTGGAGCACAATTGGTTCCCATTGGAATACCAATGACTTGGCGATATATTTGTTTACCGAACCGGATGTAAATATTATCTAAAAGAAAGTTTAATGCAGTAATAACTTCTATGTCGGTCCAATTAACATAACCTTTGTGGGTTTCGTTACTAAAAAACGATTTACTAAATACTTGTGACACTTTAGAACAGATGTAGTCACTTTTAGATTTGTCAAAGCACCATTTAATTAAATATTCAAATTTCTTTTTGATAAGATTGTGAGGTAGATTAGTATATAAAGTGGAAAAGTCATAGCTGTCTACGGATTGAAAATTATTTTCAAATGCCCGAAGTTTGTCTAAAACATCAAGAGAATTTTTAACACTCCAAAAATGATTTATTCCACTATTTTCGAAAATTTTATCACAGTATCGGATGATAAATTCTTTCATTGTAGTTAAAGCAAGAGACAAGACTTTAGAAATATTAGTTAAGGAACATTTACTTGATGCAGAAATAAAACGGAATTTATATGGGTTTTTGTGTAATTTAGGTATCCAGTACATAGTAGGTAATTTATTGTATGTTGGGGCTGCTCGAAGTGCTGTGGTTGCTATGACATGATCGTCAACAATTCTGTAGCTTGCACGGGAACGAAAGTACATGAGCCTTTAATTTCATGCATTAAAACATCCAGATAATATTTACGACATACCACAACAACATTGTTAGCCGCTTTATCCGCAGGAACAAAAGCATATCGTGAACCTAATAATTGTAGTTTTGATTTAATTCTGTTTATATAAGTTTGGGGTCGATATTCTACGAAGGTGTTTTGAAAATGGCTTATTCGTAAATTTACAATGGATATGAATTTATTCTTAAACTTGTCTAAAGATTTGGAATCTGTTCCTTCTCGTCTAATCCAGGTCTTACAGTACGAATGAAGGGCAGTATTTACACAATCAAAACAAGAATTCCAATTAATTTTCGAAGGAGGTCTGAATTTTGGTCCCTTTTTCAAGAATTTAATAACCTCTGGGTCATCGACAATGTTTAGGTCGCCAGTAACAATATGGCCACAAGGAACATATCTAAAGTCCGAATTAGCACAGTCGCATGATACAGGAATATTCGAGTCTAGGTCTTCATCTGTAGTGATGGATAGTTAAAAATAATGTTACGTGTTGGTTTTTTATATTTATAAGATATGATTGGAGGTTCAGTATTTGTAAAATATGGTGGTATTAACTCTTTAATAGTAGGATCCATAAATATATAGAAATGTTTATGAAGTCTAGTCCTCTGTTGATGTACGTTAATTTTATAAAATGTCGAATGTAGTTTACAGGACTATCAATTTGGGGGAAAAGTTTAAAGTAACAAAAAGCGCTAATAATGAGTGCGCCTTCATATAGGGGACTGGCATGAGATATGGTGTTACAATCCAATCTTATTTTATTTAACTTAGAAACGGGTATAGAGCATAGTTTACAAAAAAGATTATGTCGTCCGTTATTCTTAAATATTTTAACAAGATCGGTGATGCTTAAATTAGAACGATGATGTTTTCTAACATTACGATTTATTCGAATACCATGCGACCGTTTGTTCCGTTTACGAGGACTTATTAAATTCATGACATTGGTATTTGATGTACTAGATATGTTCCCCTGTCCCATAATGTTATCGTTCAGACCCAGAGGATAAGCTGTTTGTATTTTTTTAATCCATTCCAGTTCTGCAAGTCGTCTCAACTTGCAAAACTCTCGTTTACTAGATTTGGAGTCTTTTTGGATAATTTCTAGGGGTTGAACCCTGACGTATTTAAGGTTATGATTGTGTTTATAAAAATGTTGATATAAGAGACATTTGTACTTTTTATAGCGGCGAAAGCGATATAGATGTTCCGATGTTCTTTTGGACAAATATCTACCGGTTTCCCCTACATACTGGATATTACAACCAGGTTTGTATCATGTTATTAAATAAATTAAGTTATTGGTGCGTCAGTTAACATCTTGATCCAGATTTATAGAGAATTTGCGGCCGTTAATAGTTGATTTCACAGTGGTGTCTCTGATTAGTATTTTACATGTCTGTCATTTAGAAGCACCACAGGGTGAAATTTTAGGATATCCACGATAAGAGTTATTAAAAGTTGTACCGGTTATTTTATTTGAGGGTTGATTTTTAGTAATTAACGTTTGAAAAGTGGGATTGGAATTATGTCGAGTGTTGTAAGTGTGGCTTGAATTAACATTTGGAGGAGGTATCAGTCATCTTTCAGAAATTATTAAAAATTCAAAAATCCTTTCTAAAAATTTATTTTCATTTTCTAAAGAATAACTTTAAACTAAATTTGCTGAAAACATTTAGTTTCTAACATTTCGACCAATACCAGAGCTCCAGAGTGTCAATTCGTACCATATTATTCTCCCAAAAAGGGGCGGGCTTATGTGACGTAAGGGTAATTACTGAAATCATACATAAAGCAATATTACATATAATTATGGAACGCCGCAACTTTCTTACACGGTCACTTTTTGTTAGGCAGAGCCTTAAAGAGTCATATAGCTATCTTTTTCCGTCTAGACAGGGTAAATCGGTCAGTCAATATTGCTACCAGAGGATCTATTACAGAACAGTAATCGTTTATTGTATTCTAAATGTTATACGGATTGTCTAAAATAAGAGGTACATATTTATACCCCAACATAAATGCGATATAAATGTGCACTATCATGTATCAATACACGTTGACGTTCACTTAAGCATTGTTGACCTTTGACCTTTGATCAAGTGGGCGGAGCTTAATTACAGATTTCTTAACAAATGTGTAAGTGTGCGGATAACTCGAATGATCCAAGTCCTATCCGTCTTCGCATACTTCGGCGGTTAATGTAGCGACTGTAAGGAGCGAAATATAACGACTGTATTATTCGGGTTAATGTGCGGAGGAAACAAACAAAACTGATGTGCTATGTTTCAAGTTTATGAAACACAGATCGCTTTTTATTTTTAATGCTAATTTTAACGCTTTAGCGCTTTGATTTGATATATGATGTCCTATCCGTCTTTGTATACTTCGGCGAAACAGCGAATTAAAGGAGCGAAACATGACGACTGTATTATTCGGGTTAGTCGGGGGTTAGTTCCGAATCAGTAGTTATAGTAACCTTATAACAAAATACTTACTACGATGCCATTTTTATCACTTATCTTTAATTCTAGACTGCGTGTCGAGCAACACGATAATCATAGTGACCGATACTTTAATCTTCTATTTGAGCACAAGAATAATTTTCTTAATAATATCCAGATACTATTATATTCAGAAAGTAATTACCTGAAGATCGAGTAATTCCAAAATAAACAGCGTCTGTTGCTGGAGCTCCATCTGTTAAACTATCAAAGATTGTATTGTAACATCTGCACATGACGCCATCGAAAGTGAAACCTATCGTCTGCCAACGATTCATGCAAAGCATTGAACAATGACTTGCTGATAAGGCATCAGTAGGCTCAGAAGTGAGACCCTGAGAAAAGATGTACCCTTGGAGTAGACTATCCAGTTCGAAATGTTGTGAAATGCTGAAACTTGCACTAAATACAGGCAAAACTGGAAAAGACAAAAATAACTTACCGTCATGTTACATGTGTAAAGAGTAAACACAAATTTGATGGCGGTTATATCTATTATGGATCTTTATGTTGAATTGAAGACTACCTAGAGTCACCTCTGACATGTTGACGTTCAATTGTTTGAATTATCTCTTTGTTAATGGTCAATCTGGTTATGTTATTTCGCGTATGGGTGATCTAAAGATAATTGAGAATGATTTATTGTGAGATGTAGTTTCCAATAAACCACAGCGTAAAAAAATGGAACAATAACTTTAAGAACACCAGGACTATACCAGAGCCTGGATAAGGCAGTATGTATACCAAGAAACAGAACCTGAATTGTTTGGGAGACTGGGTCAGAACTATCCGAACTAATGCATTTAGACGAATGAATGAACTCCGAAAATATCTGGTTCCGAATGAAGAGATCATTAAGCTCTCTATTGTCTTTCGATTGTTAGACATCGATATGCTCTTCATATTCATAGTGTGATAGGCATTTTTAATTTTTGATTGGCCGCCTCTGATTTAAGAAAGTTTTCAAATTTGAGGAAAAATTCAAAATTAAGATGTTTCATGTACATTTCTTTCAGATCGTTTTTATTCGTAATAAAAATACCAAAAACAGGTATAAAAACGGTTTATTTTCTTATGCTGTATATCAATATTTCAAGGAGTAACCTTTCTTCAGCAGCATTTGAATCAAAACATTGAAAGGTCAAAAACCAAAAGTATTTAGTGAAAAATATTCAAAGCCAAAAAGATCGAGTTGGGAAGCCAAATCCAGCACCTATAAGATATCGACCAAGTGCAGTACAATGAAAACAAAACCTGGTGTTTTAATTATTTTTTTTTTATTTAACAGGCCAAAATTTCAATAATAAAAATATAAGAAATATAACGGTAACTTCGTGTCAGACATGTCTGACGATCTTTTGTATTCGTTATCGCTGTCTCCGTGACTTTTAGACCAAGGTTATAAGAAATAATGTCTCATAAGATCTCTAAAACAATTTTCCCTTCAGCTAAATTGATGATAAACGATTGTTGCTTTTTCCTCATGCGTGTGTCTGGTTGGTTGCTGAGCTGGCAACCTGTATATCTCTATTTAGTATCACAACCGTGTTGTGCTTTGTTTTACTGCCGGGGCCTAAGATAGCAATGCAAGAGGGTGGTATATTGCCATAAAACCAGGTTTAACCCATCATTTCTATTGCAATGCCTGTTCCAAGTCAGGACCATTGCTATTTTCAATATCACCGGTATATCTGCCTTGGGGTTTTTTTGTCTTTAATTTCTTTCGGATATTTGAGATTGAATAGAAAATAATGAGATGTGGAATAAGTGTACGCGACACAACCCACAATTAAACGGCAATTTAGAAAAACCTCAGATAGCTCAGATAGTAGTTTTGCCATAACCTTTTTTGACTGTAGCTAAATAGTTGCTTTAAAATGCAATACCAAAAAAAATACAAGGACCAAAACTGGTATAAAAACGGGCTCATCAACAACGTTTGAACCAAAACATTGGAATAAAATGTATTCATGATTGTAAGTTTGTTTGACTCAATCTTCACCAACATCCAAAAACTATAATGAGTAAAGAAATTATCTGTCGATCAAGTAGCTGAAATTACCATTGTACTTTCTTAATACATGCATACAAATGACCTTTAAAAAGCTTAAATATATCCTTTATCTCGATTTGAAGGCCAGTAATTCAACAAATATATTATAGACGTTGACGTGTCCATAAAAGGAAAAAAAGTAAGGGGATATCCCAATTTAATCTACTAAAATCTTATCTTTTTTCATATGGAAAGTGTATCTATAGGTTATGTCTGTTATTCGATTCATTTCAGCATCATGAATAAATCATTGCCGTAAAACATGAATAATCATTGCCGTAAAACATGAATAATCATTGCCGTAATACATGAATAATCATTGCCGTAAAAGAGAACAGGAATACTGACAAATAAACCCCGTAGGAAAAACGTACTGCAAAATCACTGCATATAACTTCAGAACTGAATTCCTTTTACTGGGTTGAATTAGCAATTTTCTTTCGTTTGGTGTCAACGTCATCGTCCGTAGTCGTTATCTTTTATTTCTTTGTAATATACTGGCTCAAAAGATAAAGTGTGCAATGTTTCAAAGCATAATTTTATAGCGAGCATAGCTTGCAAGTGGGCAGAAGTGCCCGCTCGAGCGGAGAGCTCTACGGTATTTGTTTCCGCGAGAAATTTGCTAATGCTGATTTAGATTTTTTATGGTCCGGAAAGGGTTATTATTTTTACAGGGCCGGAGTGAATGTTAAAATAATTTATAAGAAAAGAAATAATGCTTAAAAAAATAATAAATTGCGCTTTTTACAAGAAAATAATATTCTTAAAATAATAAATACACATAAGCTGCTCGTTTCGTCTTGGTTATATGCACGTACGAAACTAACGTGTCTCGAAGCTTAATCGCCCCATACCATCTCGCCCCAAAATAAGCAAATGGAAATATTGGAAATTAAATGATAGCGATAGCCCTGAATATCGACATTTACAACAAAACGTAGTCCCTTTTAGCTATGCTCGCATTTAGGCAATGCCTACTCCATATTATGGTGTGTTCACGTTTCTCCAACATTTCGAGACTGTGCAAATACTTCTCGCATGCCCGCAAATAAAATAAACATGGCGGCCACTGCTTAAATTAGAACCGTGGTGTTGGAGACATTGTTAAAAGAACTCGAGTGTAAATTTTAGGCATCAACTTTCCTTTAAATTCAATGCAATATGTTCCATGAAAAACTGATTGGTCATGTTGAAATTCAAAGAAAAAAGTTTATTTTAGCATTAAATTCCCTTTGTGTAAAAATGTCTTCAGGCAAAATTAAAATTTAATAAGCTAGTTTATGATGTTTTTAAATTAATAGTAGACATATTAGATTTGACATAAAATAAAATAATATTTATGTTAACATCTTCGAATGAAAAATTGAATGCAAGAGAAACAGAGAACATCAAAATTGGTTGAAATAGAACTATAATTTCATGAATTCACGATCTTAGGGACGGACCATTTAACTTGAAAGGGGGGGCTTGGTTTTTTATTTTGATCAGAAAAAAAAATTCCGCGCAGAACGCGGACAGAATATTTATTTTTCAAAGGCGTCTCGACAGAATATTTTTTTTCATTATCAGCATTATTTTTTATAGCAGAAATCCTTCTTCAGAATATTTTTTTTCTTACCCTCAGCTGCCAAAATATTTTTTTCATCAAAAATAATTTTCAGAATATTTTTTTAAGAAAAAACCAAGGCCCCCCCTTCAAGTTAAATGGTCGGTCCCTTACTACAATCATACCTAAAAACATGGATATCATCAGAAAATATATAAACACCATAATCCTTTGGTCCTTTATCGTTAATGCTATGAAAGATGTCCTATTCTTTAAAATCAATGTTAAAATTTATCATCACAACGTAATGAATATAGTGTCATTATTAATTTACTAAGATAACAAGGGCTTTGATTGGCTACCAAAACTACATGAAAGGTCATTTCTGGTTATTTTTACCAAATGCTCGACAAACTTAACTTTTGGCTGTAAGAACTCAAAACTAAATAACTATAGACTTTTATTATATTGTGAAATGAACGATCAACAATACATATGAAAGTTCAGTTTGGTTTCAGACACAGACATTAGTTTTATATTTAAGAGCGTGTCAATGAGAAAACCATGTAAAATTAAAAAAAATGTCCAGATGCAAGAATTTCAGATCTACGAAAAGGATGGGGCAACTAAAGATATTCCCATCAAGACTACTTTTCGCAAAACATTTTTCGACAAATTCAAGATGGCCGACCAACAGGCCTTATCAGTATAACTGGGTTTCTTGGAAAAAATAGCCATACTGAACAGTGCTGAATACAAAAAAAATCAACTCTTTAATGTTTAATGGTTTATTTTTCTTCTTAATTTGAAAGAAGAACTCGAAAGGGTCATATTTCTGCTTCTTTATTCTACAAAAATTTAGAAAATCATTATTTCTAATACCCAGCACCCGTGGAGGATTTATAGGGCATTTTCCAAATTCTTCAAAACATCAAAATGATCCATTTTAAACATAATCGTTTGTGAAAAATAACATTTTAAAATTCAATTTTGCTATATTATGCAAAAAAATATATGCATTAAAGAATCAAATAGCAAATGGAAATGCTAAATGTACAACTAAACCTCTTTCAGTTTTGTTGACTTCAATACTTACGGCAGTAAAATCCGGCCTCCAGAAATATTACGATTGTTGTTATTCTAGAAATGGTGTCAATCAAATGTGGATCCTGAAGAATTCGAAGGAACTGATGGAGATTCTTAACTCTAAATCAGTTTCATCTTGTAACAGCATCAAGACTTTCGATTTCTCCACACTTTACACTTCTATTCCACATCACGATTGGCACAGCTGATTAAACGCAGCTTTTTCAAAAAGAATGGAAAACGCAGGTACAAATTTCTTGTAGTCGATTATACCAAGACTTACTTTGTCATCAATGAGTCTAAGAAAAAGAACAAATTTACAGAAGACCAAAAAATCGACATGCTCAACTTTCTTATTGACAACATATTTGTTCAGTTTGGTGGACGTGTTTTTCAGCAAACAATAGGGATTCCAATGGGCACTAATTGTGCACCTTTGCTTGCTGATTTGTTTCTTCATTCATATGAAGCAGACTTCTTGCAATCTCTTCTAGACAAAAAAGACCGTAGACTAGCTCTCTCTTTCAACCTCACGTTCCGTTATATTGATGATGTCCTTTCACTAAACAATTCTCGATTTGATGACTTTCTCCATCTCATATATCCACAGGAGCTTGAGATAAAGGACACAGCGGATTCTAGGAAGTCTGCTTCATATTTAGATCTACATCTCGAAATTGACTCTCAAGGAAGACTTTCAACAAGGCTCTATGACAAACGTGATGACTTCAACTTTCCAATCGTCAACTTCCCCTTCTTGTGTAGCAACATTCCGTCCGCTCCAGCTTATGGAGTTTACGTATCTCAATTGATTCGTTACTCCAGAGCGTGCGGGACTTACATCGATTTCCTTAGCAGAGCGACACGTCTGACGCAAAAATTGCTCACACAGGGTTATGTTGCTCCTCGGTTGCTGTCTTCACTCAAGAAATTTTACGGAAGACATCATGCACTTGTAGACAAATATAGGATTTCGATCTCTCAGATGAGTGCAGATGTTGGTTTGTCATAGGGTGTTGTTTTCTTCCTTTACCGGATTTGACACGCTGAATGGACTATTGGCAACGCGACGGGTGTGCTATAGCAAGCAGAAACTGCTTACTCTTCCGGAGCACCTGAGTTCACTCTTGTTTCGACTGGAGTTCGCGTTGTTGATTGATATTCAGTTGTTTTGTGTTTCCATGTTTTACATGTTGTCTGTTTTTGTCCCGTTCTTGTTGGTGTTAACTGGTTTTGTCTCTGCCCTTTCGGACTTTTGATATTCGGATACCCCATTGGTACCTCTGCTTCTTGCATATTAATTTTGGTATTTTTATAAGTCCACGAATTTGGGACATGCAACAGTTTCGGCAAGACAATCCCATTTTCAGTTTATGAAATAAGCAAGACGGATGCTAGATTTCTTATCTCTGCTCAGTTGAGTTCCTTGACCACAAACCCTATGGTGCACATATCATGTTACAGAATTTTCTTGACTAAAATGAAAATATTATACATGATTTCAAACATTGCTTTGAAGATGACAGTGTACAAGTAATTAAAACCAATCTAATGTTTAACTTTCACTGTCTTTATGGCTATCATGCTGAGAGGTTACTGATTTAGTTGATGAAGATTGAGATACGGAGGCTGATGAAAATCATCAGCTTTTCTAAGCTTGATTCATAGACTGTATTGTCAACAACTCTGGTAAAAGTATAAAAGTTTTTTTTTCGAAGAAAAGCCATTTTTGACAACTGCAAAGACGGTTATAAGACATTTATTACTAAATACTTAGATAAAGAAAAACAAAATCAAATATCCTTGTTTTGTAGACCTTAAAAAGCCTTTGATTCTAATAATAATATTTGTTGAAAATGTAATGAAATAACAGACACAATTTATAGCTTATGACATAGTGCTGTCAAAGTTAAAAATGAATGCTCCCTAATTCTGTAACCTTGAAAGGGGAGTGAAACATCTAGGGAGCGACCATTTGATTTTTATGGGGGGAGCTATGGTAAAATTTGAAATAAAAAAGCAGGATGGCAAAAATTCAGAAATAAAAATGCAGGACAGTGCTTTGAGTAAAAAAAAGGCAGGATGGTATTTTTGTGTAAATAATTTATAGTTGCTTTAAAAATATAAAAAAAAAATAATCCAGGCTCGACTTTTTCCGAAAATAAAAAGGCAGGACAAAGAAAATATCTATACACCCCCATAAAAATCTAATGGTTGCTCCCCTATAGGTGAAAGCTAGCCGAAGCCCGTTTCTGTTTGATTTCTACATAAATGACTAAAATAAATTTTTTGATCAATCTTGTCATTCTTTTGAGCAATGTCTAATCTTTCTTTTGCTGGTGATCTCGTGTTGCTGTCTAGCACCCACAAACAGCATTAAATAAATCAAAAGGTTAATGTTATAATTAGTAAAAATTGACAGAGAAGTCTTTGAGGCATTTGTTTGCTCTTCAGAATGGTTCTTCTTCTTCTCTAATTTTCAATTTCTGCCTGTAAACCTCTCATACAAACTATTGATTAATTAATACACTGGCAAAATGTGAGCTGCGTTTAACGTGCATCTGACGTACATTAAAGGCATGTCATCTGACGCATATTAAATTGGCGTTTCTAACCGCGTACGTTTGACACACGTTAAAAATTTATCTTGGCAATATTTTTGTTTCATAATAAAACACACTAAATAAGTAACTCACTAATTTCATACATTTTAGGAAACTATACGTTTGACGTATGGTAAACGTATGTTTGACGCACGTTTACCCTACGGCGGTTAGAAACATATGTTTAGGGACCGACCATTTAACTTGAAGGGGGGGGGCTTGGTTTTTTCCAAAAAAAATATTCTGATTATTTTGGCAGCTGAGGGTAAGAAAAAATATTCTGAGGAAGGATTTCTGCTATAAAAAATAATGCTGACAATAAAAAAAAATATTCTGTTGCGATGCCTTTGAAAAAAAAATTGTCCGCGCCCTGAGCGGAAGAAAAATCTGATCAAAACAAAAAAACCAAGCCCCCCCCCCTTCAGGTTAAATGGTCCGTCCCTTAACATACGTTTATACGCTATGTCAGACGCACGTTTTTACAAACGTACGTCAGACGTATGTCTTTATGTTGCCTGTGTATGAGCAGCTATGTTATACAATTGTGAAATATGGTCTGAGGATAAATATCTGCCAATAATAAGAGCAGATGCTAGATCCAGCAAAAATGATATTTTTCGTGGTGTTCTGTTCAGCACCTTACCCAAGACATAAGTTAAACTTGGAATATTATCCATTGAAAGAGTATCAAAATTTATGATGTTTTTTTTCTGTAGACTAAACTCGGAAAATAAAAACAAATTATTGAAGAGGCACTTATGTTAAAAAAATGTACTCATGGTGCACACTTGCTTTAAAGATTAACAGTGTGCTTTTGATATCACAATATCATTATGTGATATCTCAATCACAATCTTGTAATGTGAAAATTTTGATTAACCATTGCTGAAAAAGTTTTAAAAAATATATTACGAATAAAAACTAAATTTGAAAACAGATTTAAAAAAAAAGCAACTGACAGTTTTTCATTGTGGTCTTTCTAAATTCACGCTTGTTATATGAGATGTGTCGCGTCACTTATTCCACATCCCGTTATTTTCTATCAGGACAGACACATATAAAATGTGTCGGGAATTTACTAAATTTTTTGTCCAACCTTCCCACTATTGAGTTTATTTTACAAAGTACAAAATAACACACAGTAAAAATCAATCAATAAAATTTCATTTCAGCAATAGAAAATCTGAGACAAAAGGACATAGTAAAACAGTACACAGAGCAAGTATCGTGAGAAAACTCGCGATTACTTGTGGCTAGCTAAGAAGCAACTATCGCCTGATGTAAAAAGTTCAATGTAAATCTGAAGCGTTTCCGCACAACAACGACGCCCTTGAACGTTGCAAGACTCATAACATTATAAAAAAGATAATTAAAATTTTAAAGTAAGTATCAAATGATTTACTTTGTTATCAAAGAAGACTGATTTAACCAGTTGAATATTCAACTCAAATCATTTACTCAAAAATTTTCAGCTAGTTTTTCATTCTTCCCAAAGTGTGCGCTTTGTAAACAACATTTCCATAGTAATCGGGATGGGAAATTCCCTTTACAATATAAAATCAACATGATTGTACGGTTATATTTATAAAAATAACGATATTTAAGAAAAAAATTGAGGAATATTTTATTAATTTGTGATATCGATAACCTTGTTATAGAAAATAATGAGTATGGAATAAATGTACGCGGCACAGCCCTCAATCAAGCGGCAGTGGTCTAAATAAAATGCATATAATTCAAATCCAGTCCTGAAATAGTCACAGATAGACCCCAGTTTGAAACAAGGTACAGAAAACATCAAAAAGACAAGTACAAACAAAAACTTTGTCAAAGATTCCTGACTTAGGACAGGCACATGTAATATGTCGCGCGTTTAAACTAGTTTTTTGGGCCCCACCTCCCCCTATCAAAATTCTATAGGGATAACTTTTAAGACACCCCATCTCTACCTTAGATGGTCGGGCCCATAATGCTTATCGGGAGATATCATTTTATCTAAAAATATTTTTTTATTGAACACGCGTTTTCCGCTAACACAAAAGTAGGAGGCTACAGGATTGGGGCTTGTTTAGGGGGGGGTACCAATATCCCATATCCCATAAATTTTTCATCAAATATATCCTGTATCCCAAAAAATGTTTTTCCAGTATCCCATATCCCTGTAAATAAAATTGACAAAAATATCCCATATCCCAATAAGTTTTGCCTCAAATATCCCGTATCCCACTAAGAAAACGTGTGGATATCCCATATCCCAATATACCTTAAACAAGCCTCAGGATTAATGTTTTCCATTCACCCCTGAAGGGCCTCTAATGTATATTTTAAATCGACATATCTAAAAATAGAAACAATTGGGAATCTACCTGAAGCGGGTCAATATTGAAAATGGCAATTTTACACAGTGGATTTGTTTTGGTTATAATTTCCTTGATTTTATGTGGATGTAATTGCAATAGAACAGGTAAGTTTGAATATACATTTAGATGTAGTTTACTTGTACATGCAGGATATTACAAATACACTTATTGATATCACATGATTATGCAGATAAACATACAAGGAACAAAGATAAACAACAATCTTTCATTTCAACTTTGAAACATTTTTAAGTTCAAAGATTTATACAGCGAAAACAACATTTTACAACAAATTAACAGCAACAATCCGCTCGAAAAAAAAACTATACGTAAAAATGTGTATTGATTTTAAAAAAAATAAATAATAAATGAATTTTCATTAACTGCACTATAAAAAAAAGACTATACATACGTAAAAATGTGTATTGATTTTTAAAAACTTTAAACAAATAAAATAAATAAATAAATGAATTTTCATTAACTGCTCTAAATTAATGTTATTGAAGCTAAACTTGTTAGTTTCGTTTTCTGCCAACGGTTGAACCCTCATTCATGTCATTTAAAGGCATATTGTCTACGAAAAATTATTTTTTTGTAAAACCAAAAAATTGTCGTCAGACTATTCGTTTTGTTTATTTAGAAAGATACGAACGTTCTAAATACCACTAGGGTACCTTATTACTTCAAAAATTGAAAAATATATAATATTTGTAAAGCTTTACAAAAATTCATATTCATGAGATGTAGATGAGCTGTAAGCATGCGCACTATACTTTCTTTGATTGAAAACTTCCATAGTTCTTGCTCTTGGTGCATAATCTGTTTCTCGAAGTTTTAGCTCGGAAGAAAATTAAAACGGCATCCGAATATTAGAGCTACTTAATGAATAAAACTGACAATTATTGCCTGTATTAAGTTTTGAATGTGATTTGAAAGGTAAACACGAAAAATATTGGTATTTTTTTTTTAACATATTAATGTATTCGGGGGACAAAACCCGAGATTCCGATTAGGGTCCGCGTTAAAACTACTCAGTCTAAATCTGTGTCAATGTGACGTGATGAAGGTAAATAAAATATCAATCAATATTGTCGAGATATTTTGATCAAAATAAACTACTTTTGAGGCAAAATTTGTAGCAATTTTTTTTTCAATATTCATTTTATTGCATTTCGGTCTAATTGACACCAAAAAATTGGGGGTTAAAAAAAAATAGTTTGCCGTAGACAATATGCCTTTAACCAGACCATGACTGTCTGGTTTGACAAGGTTTAACTCAGTTTATGACTTTTATTATCATGTTTATATAAAAGATTTAAACGAAACTTTTTTTCAACCATATATCCTAATAACAAGCGGGTTCAGTCACCCTTTTCAATAGGCTGAACTACAACACATAAACTTACGAAACAGTTTACATACTTATAACTATAATTAATATGAAGTTTTTTAAAACTGTATAAATAAATTTGAGAAAATTATTAGTTGCATTTGCATTGAAAGGAAATTGGGTTTATTTTCTTGTAAACTTTTTATAAAGCGAAAGAATATGATTGGATATACGACCATTTAAAGCACGCCTATTATCGTAAGGAAACTTTTATTAAATCCAGTTTAAACCGGAATGTAACAATGAAGTTTATATACATTTCATTTGCACGGACCCCTCGTGCAATGTGATTGATAGGTGTAAATATTAATACGCTGAATTAATTAACCGAATTTTAATATTTTCATGGAAAAAATATACATTTAACCAAATTTTTAAACTGAATATATCAATAAATTTATTTATAAGTATTAACTGTAATAATTTTTTGGTTTATAGAAGCAATAAACTAAATTTTTAATGGTGCACATTTCACATAATCCGCTTCGCGGATTATTCAATGTGCACCATGAAAAATTTAGTTTATGGTTCAATAAACCAAAAAATTATTACAGTTAATTCTTAAATATATTATACTTTAAACAGAGATTATTTAAATTTCTCTAACATCTTTAAGTTTCATGTCCTTTGGAATCTCCTGGGTGGGAAAGAGGCCCGGAAAGAGGACTCAGCCTTTACTAGGACAAGTCATAACAATAAAATGCCATTATTAAACATTTATTCATCTCCACTGTTAAGAATTTGTGACTTTCATTATAATTATTATCATGCCTATATATGTGCATCAACCTTGAATTATAGACATTTAAATAAATGTTATGTCTGTTTCTAACCAGATCTGTTTGTATGTATATTATGCCTCTTTTTTTTAATTTGATTTGAACATATTTTATTCATGAAAAGGATTGGAAAGCAGGACTAATTTAAACTTATATATTTCCTCTTTTTTTAAGTCAACAAGGATGCCCCTTTTAAATTTGCATCATACTATGGAGACCATATGGTCTTGCAGAGAGGCCCAAGACAGTCTATAATATGGGGATATGGACCTTCTCCCGGAAGCAACGTGACTGTATACCTCAGCGGGAAATCACCTCAGACCGCTATAGTGGACAAGAAGAATACATGGCGAGTAAAGCTAGCAGCCGTTACAGATACGAAACCTCAAGTAGTTACTGCTGTATCGTCTGCTGGTACGATAGAATTAAAAGATGTGCTTTTCGGGGACGTCTGGATCTGCTCTGGACAAAGCAACATGGAATTTACAGTCAATATGGTAAAAGACATCAAAAACTATTTAAATCTTATGTTTATAATTACATACGTACATTATAATATGCAATTGATCCAAAAAAACAGAAGTGTTTTTGGTTTTTTGTTTTTTTTTTTGTTTTTTGTTTTTTTTTCGATGTCTTTTTTGTTGTTGATTTAATATGACTTCATGAAGCCTTAAGTTCAATTTGTTTTTTTGTTTGCCCATACAGTGCAATTTCGGCTAAAGCAGGGAAATGAACATGAAATGGTGGTAAATTGAAAAGGTGGATGTTGACACAAGGCCAGTCGGGATTGCCACTACAAAATTAAAGCATCGGGTAAAATGGAAATAGGTCTTACAGCAAAAGGTCCTAGAGGTCCTATACTCAGACCGATATTTTTGCGGTCAGGTTTTCTTGGCGCCCCTTGCATGCAAGCCAAGATGACAGACCGTTACTCTATTCAACCAGACATCACCGTGGGCTTGTCATTGAGGCGCTGAATGTTTTATTGGACCTTTATCGACAAGCCTGGTGATGCTGCGTGTCTATACGCCAAGCCGGGGATCCAAACCGTGTTTAGTACAATTTGCGTTGAAAATATTAGACAAATGCTTATAGATTATCAGACCTCAAATCTATAAGTTCGTGTTATTATTAGTAATGGATGAAAATTTTAGAAATTTTAACATGACAAAAACGATGACTTGACCTGGAACGACACAGACAAAAGACTGTTTTATAACGTGCCACCATATTTTCGGTCATTTATTAACCGGAATCCCAGAACTGCTTTTGGCTTCGGCGACGCAGGTCAAAAACCCCAAGAAGCAAATTTAGAATATTAGATTTCAATCTTATAGAATAATGCGAATAAAAAAAACAAGTTCAAGCAGATGTATTACAAAGTATGTGATTTTAAAAATACTTTTCTGAAATTGTATTTGGGTGTAGCAACAGGTAGATTTCCTAAATTTTACATGACAAGTTATTTGGACAAAAATATGCTTTTTCAGATGGACAATGCCTCGGTAGAGCTAGCAGATACTGTCAACTACCCAAACATCAGGGTGTTCACGGTTGGTTTACAACCCTCTGATGTCCCTCTGAGTGATCTCATAAGTGTACAAGAAGAGTGGTCCATACCTAGTCAGGGTAAGAGACTGCAATGCCATGTAAAACTATGCTTCTTCATACTCTAATTTAAATTGAGTTTTGTGGGGGGAAACAACACTTTTACATAAATAAGAGCATTTACACTTGTATTATACTTGTACATGTTTACTGAAATTAGGACGAAATTATGATAGTGAAATCCTTGCATTTTTGTCGGACTTAAAAAAAAGATAACAAAATTACAATCTGGATAATAAATAGAGAATTTTCTAAATTCTTGATGGACGTCTTTAAGTCAACCCAATGACTTTTGTTGCGTAAAATATGATATTAATACTTTCCGACTATTACAGACACTATAGGTCACGGTGCCTGGTCCTACTTCTCTGCTGTTTGTTGGTCTTACGGTAAACGTCTTTATCAGCATCTGAAATACCCTATTGGATTAATAGCTTCCTCCTGGGGTGGAACTGCTATTGAGGTTTGGTCTGATAGTGACGTTCTGAAGAAATGCGGCGTGTCACCAGCTCTTGGCGTGTCACCATCTAATGGTGTTTCAGCATTTAACCAGTGGTAAGTAATAGTCGTAACAGCTCGAAGAAGGTTTGTTACAATTACCGGAATAGTCCTCGTTTTATTCTTTTGTTTCGTTCGGAGATTCTCCCATACTGAAAAGGTGCAGGTTCTAGAAACCATTGTAACAATAAGAAATCGTTAATAAGAGTAATTGCAGTCAGTCAATTAATGAAGTGGCTGGCGGATAAAAGGGGCGTTTTCTTGAGTTTTTTTTTTACGTTAGTGTGTCAATATGGACATTGTGCTTACCTCTTCGTCATTGACTGTTTTAAACAACTCTTTTGAATAAATTTCTATCCACCCGAACATTTTTTCTATATACTATGGAAAGAGGTGAATGAACCTCGAAGAAGAAACATCGTTGTTCGTTACCTTGTGCTTTAATTCAGTTCAATATGCAAAAAACAATTTAGTATCATACCAAGTAAGAATTAATCTGGCAAAACGCAAAAATTTGCTTGCACATAAAAAAGCGCAAACTTTTTGATCAAGGAATTTTATAAAATTAAACAAGATAACATCATTTTGGTTTATTAAAGTTCAGTTTGTCCTAGAGACCATCCCCTGTATTTGTAGTTAAACTCCATTATGTTTTGGGTAATAATGCACTATACGTAACACAGATAGAACATAGAGAACTACACGTTTTAATTTCAGGAATGCCCCGGTGCCAACTAAACCGTCTGTTCTGTGGAATTCAATGATGTACCCTCTTACAAATATGACCATATATGGAGCAATTTGGTATCAAGGTGAATATCTTTTGAATTTTTTCTCATACAATTTTTGTCCTCCACCGCAACTTGGATATAATAGTTTGTTGTTAAGGTTTGTTGGCTTGTTTTTGAAAAAGACTTAAGAATCTGTCCAATTAAAAAATGACTGGATTTCGTTAAACAGGAAGTAGGTGAGTGACAGACTTTAAATTGAATCCCACATTATGGGACCCGACCCTGATGCTGTATACCAAATATCAAGTGGCTGTGATTAGTAGTTGCTCAGAAAACTGTTTAGAAAAATTACTTTTCACTCATTGAAATCCGGCCAAAAATGAAATTCAAAGTTGTGCAGTTTAATCACAAAAATCACAAAGCCTGAGTGGATGATTAAAATATAATTTAACTTCATGGAAATGAAGCCTTTAGTAACAATTATAATAAGTCTAAAAATTGTATGCATCTCAAAAAACAATAATAACAGAAAATAAGCTAGGTTGACTAAAAAGGCATTTTATCGGATGACTCAGCAACGTGTAAAGAAATTGTTTCCAAAATTTTCAGGCGAGGCAAACATGTATGCTCCAGATACCTACAACTGTACATTCCCTGCCATGATAGCTTCATGGAGACAACATTTCTCTGCTAATTCAGATGGACAAACTGACAAAACATTCCCATTTGGATTCGTTCAGGTAATGCTAAAAAAAATTTTTTCTCTACAGCTTTTTTTAAACATGTTTCTGTACAAGACTTGCACAGTTCTTATATTGTTAGGGCCGCGCATCCATTTGTCCTTCACTAAAAATTTTTTGTGGACACACAATTTTTGTCACGCCTGCGAAGCCAGTAGTAGCTTAGCACAGTTGCATCCCCATCTTTTGACCTTGACCTTGATTTTCCGGTTGAGTGACTTTGACAATTTTCAATACATATAATAGCAATGGAAAAGTTTTATGAGCACCTCCATATCTCAAGAACTATAGGTCCTGGGTTGATGAAACTTGGTATGCATATGCCCCAGTAGTAGCTTAGCACAGTTGCATCCCCATCTTTTGACCTTGACCTTGATTTTCCGGTTGAGTGACTTTGACAATTTTCAATACATATAATAGCAATGGAAAAGTTTTGCGAGCACCTCCATATCTCAAGAACTATAAGTCCTAGGTTGATGAAACTTGGTATGCATATGCCCCAGTAGTAGCTTAGCACAGTTGCATCCCATCTTTTGACCTTGACCTGAATTTCCCGTTTGAGTGACTTTGATGACAATTTTCAATACATATAATAGCAATGGAAAAGTTTTGCGAGCACCTCCATATCTCAAGAACTATAAGTCCTAGGTTGATGAAACTTGGTATGCATATGCCCTAGCAGTAGCTTAGCACAGTTGCATCCCCATCTTTTGACCTTGACCTTGATTTTTTGGTTGAGTGACTTTGACAATTTTCAATACATATAATAGCAATTGAAAAGTTTTGCGAGCACCTCCGTATCTCAAGAACTATAAGTCCTAGGTTGATGAAACTTGGTATGCATATGTCCCAGTAGTAGCTTAGCACAGTTACATCCTCATCTTTTGACCTTGACCTTGATTTTCCAGTTGAGTGACTTGATTATTTTTATTGCATATATTTGCAATGTTTAGGTTTGTAATATTTGTTGGGTTCTTTTAATATAATTAAGCACACTATTAGAAACTACATGTTTATTGTTCAACGGTCTACAACACACAACACAGAGTTACAATATTACAATTTCATGAAAGTGATAAGTTCCATTGACATGAGAAAGTTACGCCCCTAAGTTCCTATTGCAATTGCACATGTTTAAGATAAACAAACCCTAGACAGAAACATTACTAAAGAGATCATAAAATTAATTACTTCTGACACTTGAAAGTTTAATCTGATGAAAGCAACCAAATGATAAATAGATGAAAGATAAGAATTATAGTATAAACATAACAATCTTTCCCCCTTTAACCCAGATGTTCAGATAATAAAATTAAAACCAATTAACCTGTTGAAATAATTAAAAATATCTGACCTACGCTAAAAGTCTATAAAACTACAAATATACTTTCTAAAAACTACTAAAAGTAAAAATTTAAAGTCACATAGTTTCAATCAGTCTCTCTGTTGGTTTACACTTTCTGGATGAACGGCGCGGTGTAATGTTGGCAGTGCTAGATGTCTCTGATAATTCATTGTCCGCACTATTTTCGGTTGTCCCAGTTGGATTTGGTTTTGGCAACAAACATAGTTCATAATCAGGATAATTATCGTTATTAACGGCGTGATCGGGTTTCGGTTGATTGTTATTGTCAGTGTCTTGTGGTACATGTTCTCGAATTTGATCAATGTGTCTTTTCCACAATAAATCTCCAACTTGAATCTGGTATGTTACTGGTCCAAGTTTCTTAACTACGACACCTTTAATCCATCTATTATTGTCCCTATAGTCTCTCACTAGCACTGGTTCTCCTATTTCTATTTCACGGTCACGACGGTTAGATTTGGTAGATGTTCTTTGCTTCTGCATTCGATCGTTCATGTCTGGCTTCAAAACATCTAAACGGGTTCTGAGTCTTCTTCCTACCAAAAGTTCGGCTGGTGAAACTTTTGTACTACTATGCGGTGTAGTTCTATAACTTAACAAGAATCTGCATAGTTTGTCGTTTAAAGTCCCCTTTTCAAATTTCGCTGTTTTCATTGCTTCTTTGAATGTTCGTACGGCTCTTTCTGCTTCTCCATTTGACGCTGGATGGTACGGCGCGGATAACACGTGTTTTATTCCATTTCGTTTTAGGAAAGTTTTAAAGTCCTCAGATGTAAACTGTGGTCCATTATCGGATACGATTTCGCTGGGTATACCATGTGTGGCAAATATCCTACGCAACGCGTTAAGTGTCATTTCAGTTGTAGTACTTGACATTCGGACAACATCCATCCATTTCGAGTATGCATCAATGACTATAAGAAACATTTCATGCATAAACGGTCCACAGAAATCAATATGAATTCGTTGCCACGGTTTAGACGGCCATATCCAAGGATTGTGACTGGTCGCTGGCGGCGCGGCTTGTGTGGTCTGACAAGCAGTACAGTTACGAACAGTTGTCTCAATGTCAATGTCCAAATTTGGCCACCAAACATGCATTCTAGCTAGTCCTTTCATGCGAACAATTCCAGGGTGATTCACGTGTAGTTCCTTTAGAACTTCCTCTCTGAATTTCTCTGGAACAATTACTCTTAGTCCACGCAATAAACATCCTTCTTCCATTGAAATTTCGTCTTTAATCCGATAATATGGTTTCAGGTCGGCTGAAACCTCTGCAAATTTCGGCCACCCATACAAAGTATTGTGAACGACTTGCAACAACGTTTTGTCTTTCTCTATTTCACGTTTAATGTCTTTTGCGTTGACAGGTAAGTCCCTTAAAGTCTGAAGATTCCGCTTTTCAACTTCTTCCCAAAATATGTTGAATTGTGATTCACAACGCTCCTCTTTCAACGGTAATATCGATAATCCATCTGCATTTGCATTTTCACTAGACGATTTGCATTTCACCTCATAATCATATCCACTAAGTTGAATTGCCCATCTTTGGATTCTTGAAGCGGCTAACATCGGTATTCCAGTTTTCGGCCCAAGTAACAACGACAACGGTTTATTATCCGTAACTAATGTAAATCTCCTTCCGTACAAGTACTGATGAAAACGGGTAACTCCGAAAATAATTCCTAAAGCTTCTCGTTCGATCTGAGAATAATTCCTTTCAGCACTAGATAACGTACGCGACGCATAAGCGATTGGTCGCTCTAATCCATCATCATAGACATGTGAAATTACACAACCTAATCCATATGGTGATGCATCAACAGCTAGTTGCACTTTTTCATTAGGATCATAATGAGCTAACACTGATTTTGAGCTAAGCATTTCACAAACTTGCTTAAATGACTTATCACACTTTTCATTCCATTGCCATTTTGATTTCTTGGCTAATAATTCATTCAGCGGTTGTAACACTGTTGACATATCCGGACAAAACTTTCTATAATAATTAACACATCCAAGCCAAGACTGCAGCTCTTTCACATTTGTCGGTTTAGGTAATTTTAACATCGCTTCAACCTTTCTCGTAGATGCCTGGATACCGTCCTTATTCACAATGAATGCAAAGTATTCAACTTCGGACTCCATGATTGAACATTTTGACTTTTTCAACCGTAAGCCATACTCGCTTAGACGGTTTAACACAATTTCTACATTTCTCAAATGCTCTTCATCATTTTTGCCAGTGATAATTAAATCATCAAGAATACATCCAACACCATCTATTCCTTCAAGCACTTTATCCATTAATTCCTGAAAAATTGCAGGACTAGACGCAGCTCCAAACGGTAATCTTGTATAACGGAATAATCCCAAATGAGTATTGATAGTGACCATATTTCTCGAATTTTCATCAAGTAATACTTGCTGATATGCTTGTGATAGATCCAGTTTGGTAAATTTCTGACCACCATTTAAACGTGAAAATAAATCCTCGGCTTTCGGTAACGGATACTGCGGCACTTCCAAACACGGATTTATAGTAACTTTGTAGTCTCCGCAAATTCTAACCTTCCCATCGGGTTTTAACACTGGAACAATTGGTGCACCCCATTCGGAAAATTTGATTTTCTCGAGTATTCCTTCTTTTTCAAGTCGCTTTATTTCATCGGCAATTTTGTCACGCATTGCATACGGTACCGGTCGCGGTTTGAAAAACTTCGGTACGGCTCCCTCCTTCAGTTTCAGTGACGCTGTTATACCTTTAACAGTTCCTAATTCATCTTTAAACACATCTAATTTCATAAGTTCATTTACCTTGTCCTTAACTGAACTTGGCATGCTGACTGACCTGATATTCCTCCAATCTAAGGTTATCTTTGACAGCCAATTTCTTCCAAACAATGACGGCCCATTTTTCACGACAATTAACGGCAGTAATTCAACTTGCTGATTATATTCCACATTGACAATTAATTCTCCTACCACGGTAATTGAATCTCCAGTATAAGTCTTTAATTTCACATCTGTTTTCTGTAGCGGTACATGCGAGAAATATTTGTGATAATGACTCTCACTGATTAACGACACTGCTGCACCTGTATCTAATTCCATTTCATAATCTTGATTTTCAATTTTCATTTGTAACTTAATTTCGTTGTTTGACGATGTTCGGCATGTTTTGATGGTGAAGACTTCATATGAATTTTCGTTCTCTGATGATGACTCGGATTCCTTGTCCACTTGATGAACTTTAGACGGTTTTGCCTTGAATTTATTTCGATTTTTCTTATGCGGGTTTCTTTCCTTGTCGCTGGTTTTTCGTGATGGTTTCTTGCATTTTCGACTTAAATGTCCGATTTCTCCACATTTATGACATTTGGAATTTCGGTAAAAACAACTGTCAGCTCTGTGACCTGTTTTTCCACAACAGTAACACTCGGTGTTAGATGGCTTAAATGTCACTTTGTTGGTAGTTGATGACACTTCAGTTCGGAAGTCATTGCTTTCCTTCTCCGCGGCTTCCATTCCAACTGCTATTTCAAAAGCTTTTTGTAATGTCAAGTCACTTTCTGACAATAGTTTTCGCTGTATTTGCTTAGAATACAATCCACATACAAATCGGTCTCTTAGTGCTTCTTCAAGAAATCCTTTAAAGTCACATGAGTCTGCTAACTTTCTTAGGTTTGCTAGATAATCCCTAACTTTTTCACTACTTTCTTGCTTTCTCTGGTGAAATTTATAACGCTCGGCAATAATTAACGGTTTTGGTCTTAAATGGTCTGTCAATGTTTTCTTTAATACTGCATAAGTTTTCGAATTTGGTTTGTCAGGAGCACATAAATTCCTAAGTAAACTATACGCTTTTTCTCCGCAAACAGTTAGAAATATCGATCTCTGTTTGTCATTGTCATCTATTTCGTTTGCCGTAAAATATTCTTCTAATCGTTCAGTATACTCCTCGAAATTGTTTTCGAACTTAAATTCCTCAATTCTACCGTAAGTCGGCATTTTCAGGTGTGTCTTTTAAATTCAGCAGACTTCACAAAAACAGTCTATCTAATAATGTTAACATAATCCTGATAATCCTCGTCGCCAATGTAATATTTGTTGATGAAACTTGGTATGCATATGCCCTAGCAGTAGCTTAGCACAGTTGCATCCCCATCTTTTGACCTTGACCTTGATTTTTTGGTTGAGTGACTTTGACAATTTTCAATACATATAATAGCAATTGAAAAGTTTTGCGAGCACCTCCGTATCTCAAGAACTATAAGTCCTAGGTTGATGAAACTTGGTATGCATATGTCCCAGTAGTAGCTTAGCACAGTTACATCCTCATCTTTTGACCTTGACCTTGATTTTCCAGTTGAGTGACTTGATTATTTTTATTGCATATATTTGCAATGTTTAGGTTCTATAAACATCTTTTGATCTCAGAAACTGAAAATCCATGTAAATTCAAAATATAGTGGAAGTAAGAAAGAATAATTGTTTCTGATGGTGCCGACAGGCGAGACATACTTTAGTGTTAACTCTTGTTTTAAAAAGATATTGTTATTATAGTACATGTCTAGAAAATTTGTACAGTAAGTATGTAGCATATGTAGATTTTATGCAAAAAATTCGATGGGGTCCTTTGAGTGTTTGACTTTGTCATTCTAGGAGAAAAATTATGTATATTGTGTTGTTCTAACGATAACGTTTAGTTCGTTTGTTCGTATGCAATGGTGTTTGTTTTGTCAATAACTTTGAAACTAAACATCATAGAGGGATGATATTTGGTCAGTGGGTACATCTTCAATGGTAGTCAGCACCAGTACCAAAATTAAGCGATCTTGACCAATATTTTCTGCATGAATGTCTCAGATTAAAGTTTTGGTTAATATCCATATCTCAGCAACTGCAAGTGATAGAGAGATGATATTGGGTCAGTGGGTACATCTTGGATAGTAACCAGCATCCGTACCGAAATTATGTGACCTTGACCTATATTTTTCGCATGAATGACTGAGGTTAAAGTTATATAGAGAGATGATATTCGGTCAGTGGGTACATCTTGGATATATAGTACCCAGCATCCAAACCAAAATTAAGTGACCTTGACCTATATTTTCTGCATGAACGACTCATGAACGTTTTGGTTTTACCGTTTAGGTCCATATCTCAGCAACTGCAAGTAATAGATGTTAGGTCAGTGTGAACATCTTGGAAAGTAACCAACATCCGTACCAAAATAAGGTGCTCTTGACCTTCATTTTCCAGATGGATGATTCTGGTAAAAATTTTGGTTAAGGCGCATATCTCAACAATTCCAATTAGTAGAGATGATATTTGTAAAAAGGGTATATCTTTGATAATAGTTGACATCTGTTCCAGATTTAGGTCTCTTCCACTTGCGTTTTAATTTAAGAGGCGAGGGGATAAGCTGTCGTATGCGACTGCTCCATTTCTTTATTATTCTTTGTAGCTTGCAACATATAGAAATGATTCCACAATAACAAAAGGTTTCCCAGATATTCGCTGGCACCAAACAGCAGACTATGGCTATGTCCCTAACAACCAAATGCCAAACACATTTATGGCTGTTGCTATGGACCTTCCAGATTTTAGTTCACCCTTTGGTGGGTAAGTACATTTGAATGAAAATATGAATTAGCAACATTCTAGTCAGTCACCAAAAAAAATCCAATAGAATTAGAAAATGAAACTTCTTGATGTTTTAAATGCAGATAAGCTACAGTAGCTTGTAGAAACCTTATTTGCACATAAACTATGAATTTACAAAAATTGATTTTTTATTTTTATTTTTTTTTCAGAATAATGAAAAGGGGAAAACAAATGTGTCAAATGAATGCAATGTCTAGAATTTCTATTCCTTGAAAAGTAACTTAAACTTTTATGGTAAACCTTACTTAGTACCAATTAACAGAAAAAACAAACAGCCCGCAACTATATGTGCCCTTCTTCTTTCAAATACAAAGCATATAAACTAATAGCCCAGGTTAGTGGATTAAGGGTGTTAAACAGTAACAAACACACACACACACACATTTAAACGAAAGATATATTCTAGGGTTCATCCCAGAGATAAGCAAGATGTAGCAGATCGACTAGTACTATCAGGGCTGACTGTGGCCTATGGACAGAACGTGGGTAAATACCAAGGCTCGTTCCCTACAAGGATGTTCATGGATACCAACAGTAAAACCTTCCTGATTACCTATGACTATGATAGTGCTGAGATTAATGTCAGATCGACAAGTGGTTTTGATGTAAGTATTGCTAAACAGATACATTCAGAAGTAAATCTGTCATGTGAAATGATGGGTTTTATTGTTATTACTCTATTTTATTCAATGGACTGAAGCCTAACGTTTTTAGTCATTTTTTTAAGATTTAATTGAATGAAGAAGTCTGAAATATTTAACTCACAACTAGTCATGTAAAATTATTAAGGGGAAATAGCTTTAGAAATCACTTGAATGTGGAAGTCACTTTATTTTATACTTCTTAATGATGAAAATAGGTACTGAAGATTTCATTTTTGTTCAAGTAAAACTTAATAAAGATTTATTTTTTTTTTCAATTCTAAATACAGGCATTCAGTAAACATGCATGCATATATATATATATCATGTCATTTCAATGATTGCCTCTTATCTATTTTTAGGTGTGTTGCTCAGAAGATAAACAATCCCTTTGTAGCACTGCAGATGCAACATGGGTCGACGCCCCAATAGTACACCATGATCTACAGACAGTCTCCATCTCATACGCGGGCTGTGTTAGCTCATATGTGGTAGCTATAAGATATGCTTGGAGAGAATACCCATGCCCCTTTAAGAAATGTGCAGTGTATAGTGTAGAAAATAATCTTCCAGCTCCGCCCTTTATTCAGTATATAGCTTATGAATCTGAAACATTGTATTTTCATGAGAGTAAAGTTATAGAAGTAAGGATGAGAAAATGATTTTTGTTTTGTTTTAGAAAATAAAAATAACTACCCAACATTTCTATAGTAAAAAACTGTGACATTGTACATGCATTTTCATGAGTGTAAGGTAATGCATGAGGGAATTAATTTTTCGTTGGAAAGTGTAAAATTGGGTGGCACAGTTTATTGCTTATGAAATGGAAACAATAATTTCCTGAATTTAAAGTATAAAAGTAAATGAAACAATAAAATATTGTGTTTGAGAAAGTGTAGAGGTGAAAAAATGAGTGGTGTCTCATATGGCTTATGGTTAATATTGTTATCTAATGAGTTGTTTTTTTTTTATCTAACATGACATTCCATTAAGATAGTGAGGTTGAGAAAGGAAAACTTGCAGCAATGAAAAAAAGTTTTAAAATTGTATTTTTTTAAGGTATGTTTGTGCAAATAACATTCCAATGTCAGAGCAAAAGTTTTAAAAGGGTCAAAAAAATATTTTGGTAAGATTTTGAATATGTGTATTTGTATTATATTTTTTGTAGTACTGTTAATGCTTTTGAACATTTTAATGAATTTTAGTTTGTTTATTTTTTTCCATTCCTTGTTTGTGTTTGTTTTGATTTTCTACACGAAGTTTGTTAGCATTTCATAATTTTTATCTTATGAATAAAGTTACAACTAAACTTTTTTAGATATTAAGTTCATTACTTTTTTTCATAACTTGGTTTAATATATTTTCATCTTTTTTATATTTGCACAGGTTATATAATTTTTGTTCTGCTTTGCTCTATGATTTTATTTAGGGAGATAATTAAACTTCTTTTTTTTTCTTCAAAAACAGTGTTCAGTAAGTTTGGATTTCTAAAATTACCGTTAATATTGTAGGTTATGTTGAATACACTTATTCCATATTTCATTATCTTCTAAGTTTGCTCAAAGTAATCTTAGTTTAAATTAGTATAAGAGCATTTCATCTTTTATTTGTAAATTGATGTCTCCAAGAAAATCTGTGTATAAATGCAAGCTAAGTATGTAATTAATATGTAATATAAATACATAAAAGTGACATTTTAATATTTTTTTCTGTAAAATGACTTATCAGTCATCTGCAGCATTTATTTTGGCAAATTTTTAGATGACAGTTTTTTGTTTGTTTTTTTAATCAAATTTAAAGGGAATACTTGTAATTATGTTTATTATTTTATTTAACAAGTACAATTAAATATTAAGAAAGATTGACTTTGTTGTTGAAACTACAGTCATTTAATGGATAAGAAAGGGGAAATTGGAATACAAATTGAAATAAAACAAGAATATGTCCAAATGATATAATGCTTCATCTCACAACATTTGGGATGGACATACCAATAGATCCTGAAGACTATATGCCCCCTACTCTCATAGATGAGGCATAAAAAATAATATCAAAGGAAAATATACTGACAAATCTCATTGGATATGGACAAGGAAATTTGTTGGTTTTATTTAAAAAACAGATTAAATGGGTTCCAATTTAACCTTCATGAACTAAAAGCAGCCATATAGTGACAAAGGAAAAAAATAACAATACAAAAATATTTCAATATTTATGCAATGAATTGCAAATAAGAAAGTTTAACAGTTTATCACAATAAATAATTATATGTACATGACTCAGTGTTCATCAATGTAAAAGGAATATTCAATTACATTAGGTAAAATTAAGCTCAAATTCAAAAGAACGTAATAGAGCTTTATACATGTAAGAAATTCCAAATGGTAATATAATTTAATTTGTTACAGATCATGAAATTAATCGATTTTTTAACTTAAAATTTTCTGAAAATGATATCATTCAATTAAACTAAGAAATAATGTTTTATAAACTTAAATTTTCTGTATATTCGATTTGTTCTTGTTGCCTATACAACGATAGTGAATCTTATACTATTTGTTTTCAATTCATGTAAAAAAACACATGTCCTTTCCTATATACATGTATCATAACTTTATAAATGGGTGAAAAAAATAGAGCAAAATTAGGGGCAAATTTTCAACTTATTCCTTGTCCTTTGAGAATTGTTTTAAAATTGTTTTACATGTCCTAAGAGTTCTAGCTATTAGACAATAAGTACTTAATTTACATGTATAATAAACTTCTTAAACAACTGTTATAATACAGAGCAAAATATTACAACATAAATTCGTTATCAGATACCAAACTATATGTCATAAATATATACATTAAATTCTTAACAAAATGTCTTTTAAAACAATTATATTTAAAATGTAATTCATTAGACTAGAAAATACACTTGTTCAATATTTGTCTACATGTATATATACATCATAAAAAATTGTATGATACGAACTATAAATCCAGAGAACATTGTAATGCGATATAAATTATGCAAATTTGATTCTTTTAAATTTTTGTAATAAATATTTGATTCTTATTATTTTACAAATTATTTCAATGAAGTAAAAGCTTAGAAAAATAGATATTTGAAAGTGATAAAAGATTATGTTGGGATTTTAATATCTGACAACAACAACCTAAAAAGATAAACAACAAAATTGGAATCCATATCACAGATAAGACATTAAATACTTTCTTTTACAAAAGACAGAAATATCATCTTGTTAAAATTTTTAACTTCAATTTACTGTGGATTCATTTATTTTCTTGGGTACTAATTTTCGTGGTTTGATGAAAAAAGGTCAATTTGTGGATTTTTAAATTTGTGATTCTAAAGTCTGCAGCATATAGATCAATGATAGTTTTCCTTATTGTGGGGTATCAAATTTCGTGGGTCAATGCCACCAACAAAAAACACAAAAATTAGTACCCTACGAATAATAATAAAACCACAGTAATCAATCCTAAAGGCTCATTTCTTCTAATTTTCCCCAACTTGGTCCAGTTTTGACTTTAACGGGCAGACGGACAGATAGTTTCATAGCGTTTTCCATCTCTTTCTGTATTATCTCTGCCACAGAGACCAGATCGTCTTGACAGACCTCGTAGATCAGCTCGTCATGAAGCTGAAGGACCAGATATCCTCCTGATAGTCTAGTAGGGCTGGACTTACTTCTGCTTCGAGTATTCCTGGTACCTATTAAACAATTTACGGTACATGTATACACGTTTGCATAAATATTTGTCTTTTGAAACAAGCAAAGGGGCATTTGAATCTGACATTTTAACAAAGACACTACATTACAACTAAACTGTATCAACAATGTGAGCTTTCAAAAGCACTTGAACAGCAATAATTCTTGTATTTTAAGGAATAGTATGTTGCCTGCATTGCTTTACATTATTCAAACTATAGAACGAAGCTTCATGCAAAATTTTAAAGGACAGTAGAATGTACATGTATTATGCATGAATTATTTTTTATTTTGCATATGCATGAAGACAGACAGTGCCAACCTTGGGCCTGTTCGACATTCCCTTCCTAGGCAGCCTGGGTAGATTATTTTTTCCCAGGTTGAAATATAAAATAGAATGCGGGTGACCTCTGTTTTGTATGGGTCAATGATCTTTGTAACAAATAAAAGTGTACATTCGGAACAACCTAGGTTGCATATTATATTACTACGTCATTACCCAGGATGTTCTCGTTCTGCCCCATGTGAGCGACATTTTTCCTACCTAAGACTCCCTGGGTTTAAATGTCGAATGAAGCCTTATATGTAGCTTTTGCAAAACATTGCAAGGGGACATAACCAGTAAAGTAAAGTTAAACAGAAACATTACCTATAAACTTATGACTATGTGTGTACACAGATGATGGGAAAACTTCTGTCAGCTTGGCGTCTATTTTATTCATGGCATTCTTCACTAGATCTGCTGCTGAGCCTTGTACTGTTGTATTCACTGCTTGTCTCTCTGCCTGCGAAAAAAAAGTTTTATTCATTTATCATGTTTAAATAAGAATTATAGGGATAAGCACATGAGTGATCCTTTTTGAATAGAATTAAAATGGCTCCAACAAGTTTACCAATTAGGTGTTTTATGTGATAAAGAGAAGAAATACTGTAAACCGTGAAATTTTCGAGACAGTTTCATTTTAAGTTGACATTGCAAGTTAAACAAGAGTTAACACTAAAGCATGTCTCGCCTGCTGGCACCATCAGAAACAATCATTCTCTCTTACTGCCACTATATTTTGAATTTACATGGATTTTCAGTTTCTGAGATCAAAAGATGTTTATAGAACTTAAATATTGCAAATATATGCAATAAAAATAATCAAAGTCATTCAACAGGAAAATCAAGGCCAAGGTCAAAAGATGAGGATGTAACTGTGCTTGCTAAGCTACTACTGGGGCATATGCATACAAAGTTTCATCAACCTAGGACCTATAGTTCTTGAGATATGGAGGTGCTTGCAAAACTTTTCCATTGCTATTATATGTATTGAAAATTGTCAGAGTCACTCAACCAAACAAGGAAATGTGTCAAGATGACACTGATGCCCCGCTGGCAAATAAAATAAATGACATTTTGACACATTACAAAAATATGTTGTCAGATTCCTATGATTTAGTGCGGAAAACTTATTTTTACAAAATTTGCCAAGTTCAAGGGCCGTAATTTAGGCCAAAATCAGTGGACCGGAACGTAACTCAAACTTGATCTGTAACTCATCATGGTAGACTCACATACCAAAAATCTTTTGAATATATGGAAGGATGTGGAAAAAAAGTACGGAAAACTTATTTTTACAAAATTTGCCAAGTTCAAGGGCCGTAATTTAGGCCAAAATCAGTGGACCGGAACGAAACTCTAACTTGACCTGTAACTCATCATGGTAGACTAACATACCAAAAATCTTTTGAATTTATGCAAGGATGTGGAAAAAAAGTGCGGAAAACTTTTTTTTTACAAAATTTGCTAAGTTCAAGGGCCATAATTTTGGTCAAAAACAGTGGACCGGAACGAAACTCGAACTTGACCTGTAACTCATCATGGTAGACTCACATACCAAAAATCTTTGAATATATGCAAGGATGTGGAAAAAAAGTGCGGAAAACTTATTTTTTACAAATTTGCTAAGTTCAAGGGCCGTAATTTAGGTCAAAATCAGTGGACCGGATCGAAACTCGAACTTGACCTGTAACTCATCATGGTAGACTCACATACCAAAAATCTTTTGAATATATGCAAGGATGTGGAAAAAAAGTGCGGAAAACTTACAAAATTTGCTAAGTTCAAGGGCCGTAATTTAGGTCAAAATCAGTGGACCAGAACGAAACTCGAACTTGACCTGTAACTCATCATGGTAGACTCACATACCTTAAATCTTTTGAATATATGCAAGGATGTCGAAAAAAGTGCGGAAAACTAAAGTGTGACGGACGGACAGACAGACGGACGGACGGACAGACGGACGGACGGACGAACGGACCGAAAAACTATATGCCCCCCAACAAAGTTGGCGGGGCATAAAAATCAAGGTCAAAGTCAAAAGATGGGGATGCAATGGTGCTAAGCTACTACTGGAGCATATGCATACTAAGTTTCATCAACCTAGGACCTATAGTTCTTGAGATATGGAGGTGCTCGCAAAACTTTTCCATTGCTATTATATGTATTGAAAATTGTCAAAGTCACTCAACCAGAAAATCAAGGTCAAGGTCAAAAGATGGGGATGCAACTGTGCTAAGCTACTACTGGGGCATATGCATACCAAGTTTCATCAACCTAGGACCTATAGTTCTTGAGATATGGAGGTGCTCCCAAAACTTTTCCATTGCAATTAAATGTATTGAAAATTGTCAAAGTCACTCAACCGAAAAATCAAGGTCAAGGTCAAAAGATGGGGATGCAACTGTGCCAAGCTACTACTGGGGCATATTCATACCAAGTTTCATCAACCTTGGACTTATAGTTCTTGAGGTATGGAGGTGCTCCTAAAACTTGTCCTCAAAGTTAACGCCGCCGCCGGTAAAGTAACACCTATGTCCCGCTCTGCTTCGCAGGCGAGACAAAAATCAAACAGCCCGAATAACATTACAGTGCGTGTCCTACTGTGAAAGAAAGATGGTGCAAAAATTTAAGGTTTACAGTATTAAGTCAGCAACTCTTTTCACTTTGGCTTCAATGATGCAAACAGGGTTGACAAATATATATGTATAAAGCAGAGGTTCAATGAAAAAGCAAACTTTATAGACTTACATGAGCTCTTGAATAAGGCTGAGTTGATGTTATAGAAGGAAGATATCGTCTTCTACCACTGATGGTCTGAACATATCCTTTCTCACGACAAAATTCTACTGTGGTTCTTAGATAGGATCTCATACCTGAAATAAAGACAATTATTATCAATAGATCTTAAGAGCAATTCCATTAATGAATAGGAGGGGGAGTTGGAAGACATTTTTTTCATACATCACCACCCATATGAATTTATATATAATTCATAATAGGAATAATGGAGGTAGACTTAATTTACCCCATCACCCATCTAAAAAAATGCATAAATTGCTTTCCAAGAACACCCCCCCAACAACATCTAATTATTAATGGAATACTGTGAAAGTACTTAAATTTGTGGGTGGGTATCAATTTTCGAGGTTTGACCAAATTTTGCTAGTTCCTGGATTCATAAATTCATGGATTTTTATTTTGAAGGAAAAAATGTTGGTATTTGTTGATCTGTTTATGATATCAGCACATGAAAGTGAGCATTTTATTTGTATATTAAATTTAACTTTTTATTCTTAAGTAAACATTTGCCAGTTAATTTTCGTCCTCATTTTGGTTGTCAGTGATTAATCATTTGAGTTTGCCAAATAAACATTACAAAAACTTCTTTTCTAAGATATAGTTAATGATTGAATAGCTAATATCCAAGGTATGTCTGTTCCCCAATAGCTTGAAAAACAATTAAAATGAACTTCAATGGCTATATCGCATCGGTCTACAATGTAGATCTCATCCAAGGCTTTTACCATAAGAGAGAAATTCCAACATGTTATTATTTCGTTGGATTCTTAAATTCTTGGATCAGCCTACCCACGAAAAACAACGAAAATTGGTACCGCACGAATAATAAGGAATTCACAGTATAATATAGCCCTACATGAGATTTGGAATAAATGTACATAACACAATACTCAATATTATTTTAATACTGCTTCCAGAAAAATGCAACATCAGAATTTTTTTTTTCAAGTTTTGTGTTTAGAAAAAAAAATTTTGATTGAACAGATTCATAAGTTTCAGGGATTTGTTTATATTCTACTATTTAAAATATTTCAGCTTTATCTTTTTATTGAAAGCAATGAATTTTACTAATCTAAACCCATAATAATATCAATTATGTGCATATATATATAAGGTTATTCTTACTTGGATATTTGGCTTTAAAAGTTTCTATAAATACTGCAGCATCGTTTTCGTCTACTTCTAACTGTTGCCCTAAAGCTTTGGCCCCAATACCATAAATCATACCATAGCACACCTAAAATGAAAAAAAATCACTTCATAAAATCTCTTTACAATTTTGAAAAGCATTTCATTTAATGTTTAATGTCATATTTTTTATATATAAAGATTAACAAGATCAACAGGTAAAAAAAACAACTTCTGTAAATGTGTACAATTTTTTTCAGGTACCGGTACTTAATTTCAGGAATTTGCTATTAAAACATCCCCACTAGCTAAACAGAAAGTTTAAATTGTAATACAGCCTTCTAATACTGATTAAAGAAAGAATCCAATTACCTGTTTAGCCTGCTGTCTTTGCACAGCTGTAACTTCCTCTGGTGTTATTCCTTTCCATTCAGCAGTTATCAATTTAAACACATCCCCATCTTCGTTCAAGATTTTAATCAACTTCCTGTCATGTGAGAGATGAGCTATCATTCTGAGTTCTAGCTGGGAGTAGTCAGCTGCCACCAATATACCTCCTGAGAACAAAAATAAAAGACTGCATTAAATTGAATCCCCCAGTATGGGACTTTACCTTGATGCTACATACAAAATATCCAGAAGCTGCAATTAGAAGTTGTTGAGAAAACTGTTTCTAAAATTTTCCCATCTTAATTATGGGGTTTTGAGGCAGTAGCTAGCAAACACTTATATAATGCCTAACAACAATAATAGAAGTCAATAAGCTGCAACCATAAAACCATAGAAGCTTTTCAGGAATTATTATTTTTTGTCAAATGAAAGATGAACTGCCATTCTTAGTTCTAGTTGGGAATTGACTGTGGTCAAAATGATGCATGCAACACATGAAAACAGTATTGTTTTCAAAAGGCTGAAAATTTCAGTATTTGAATAATATCAACTACTAGTATATGTAAACACAGTTGTGGCTTAAAACCAGGTCATATTGAGGCAAAACTACAATAATTAGTTTAACACTTAATCAACTGAAAAACTTCATTGGGTTGTTTTATCTGCAAAAAAAGTCAACAAAAACATCATGTGCTCGTAGACAAATACAGAATTTCCATCCCAGATGAGTACAGATGTTAGATTGTCATAAAGTTTTGATCAGTCCTCATTTACTGGATTTGACACGCTGCATTGACCTTGTGCAACTTGATGGTTGTGTTTCAACAAAAGAAACTGTTTAACATTCCAGGGCACCTTATATCAGTCTGTTTACGACTCAAATTCAAGTTCTTGATTTCTATTCATTTGTGGTTTTTTTTTGTGTTTTCATGTTGTCTGTTTCTATGTGCTGCTCTCATTTATGTTTACTGGTTTTGTATTTGCCCTTGTGGACTTTTGTGCCTCTCTGTTTCTTCTGGAACAGATGATAAACTTACCTTTGAATGGTACAAAAGCATGTCTCATACTGACAGAGTATAAGCTCTTGTGTTTAGTGTTTTCTACTCTAGCTGTAGGTTTAGAGGCACTTTTCATCTGATTCAGTCTCCCCTTTCCTTTCCTGTTGGTTAGGGGTGTTTTGTCTGGTGATGGGCTCTCCCCAATAACATCTTTAAGTTTAAAGCAATTAAATCTTTAGTTTCATTGTATAAAATGCATTTTATCTTTTAACTAGATGGAAAAGGTATGTCACCTGCATCTTAAAATATTTGGTAAACAGGAAGTAGATGAGTTACGGGCATAAAATCGCTTTACACCCTATAGTACCATAGGAGGAGTACTAATATCAAGAGGTTGTGACTTGTAGTTGCCCTGAAAGCTGCGATGGAATTTTTTGTGTCGCCGCAGGACAACGACACAAGAGGAGGGATGGTGCAAAAGTAACCCCTATATGTCGCTTCAGCAACACATTGCAGGTGACAAAATAAATTGCCTTTATTGAATTTCATTTATAAGTACTTACCTTTGTCATGTATTATTCTTTGAAAAGTGAATAAAGGTACTCGCGTCTAAATATTTTTCATTATTATAACTGTCAGATTGTGTGACAACATAACCAAATAAAGTTTCTGATAATATAATGAAGCTTAAAATTTAATACTATCATATTAGTTTTGAATTCACAATCATAATTTTCTATTCATTTATGTATACTTTTTTTCAGTGGATGAGGGCTTTTCTGAAAACTTGAATTTTTTTGCACAGGTTATTGCAAAAATTGACCAAGACACCCCTTTTGATCCTGGAATTTTGTGAAATTCCTAGATTAGCCTCTTTTTTTTAGCCTAAAATCTCTTTACATACCTGGCAGATTAATATCAAAGTCTTTAGGTATATTCTGTAGATTAGGTTCAGTCATACTGACTCGACCTGTAGCCGTATGAAACTGTGTCTCACAAAATATACGATACATGTCAGCTCGTGTGTTGTGGACCTTGACCTTTTGTAACTGAAACACCACTTTTGTCAGAGCACTGCTTATGCGTCTCCATTCTAGGATTATGTCAGGAAGAGGATGCAAGGGACGTAACTTCTCTAAGACTTCCTTAGACGTACTGAGTGTTCCACGACCTCGACCTTTCCTTTGACCTACTGCCCTAGTACTTCCTCGCAGTTGACCTATTTTTGAAGGATCGCCATCTGGTGGTAGTTGTAGTTCTATAAATAGCACCTGTAAAAAAAGTAACTACATAGTAAATCATTGGATAAAAATAATTGTCACAAACTGTTATCAATCTTAAATAAAAACTTCATCTATTTGTTAAATGATAAAATTATAAACAATAGCGATGCTTGTGGTTCTCTGCCGTCCGTAAGTCTTAAGTTGGTGTTACATTGACCTTTGACCCAAAAATCTCAGATCTTTCGTGATATTCTATCAAGACATTCAAAAGTTATTGTCCAAAAACCAATTTCATATGGATGGATAGATAGAAAGGAGGATTCTATACTCTCTCACTCAACAATAAAATATGGCAATTAAAACATATTTAAGTGTCAGTGTATTCATGGTCAAATTATGCACAAACATATACAGATCACAAATTGAGGAATTTTAATCACATGTATTGAAAATATGGGTTTTCATTATCAAATAATCAATTCATCAGATTAAAAATTCCACATTAAGTCAATTGTTCTTTTGTAAAGTTCAGAATTTATTTTCAATCATACAATATTCTTGTGTAAAGTTCTATGTTACATATACATATACCTATGCAAATGAAGATTTGGTTTAAAAAGGTTTCAGAAGCTTTTGTCTGCACTTGAAGTCTTGATGGTCTCTATCAATTGTTTTATGAGCCATCCAGCTCATAAAAAAATATTACAGTTGGGGTTAACATATGTGTTGTGGTCTCATGTTCATTTACTCCATATCCTTTCATACATTATATTGAAGATGGGTCTCTTTCTTTGACTATTTCAAAACTGGATATGAATTGTCTGCATTTTATTCTGACCATGGGCCAACTTCAAAACAGTAAGCAGCACCTACTGGCCTAATTGGCTGCTTGCTGTTTTCATTGTGGTCTTTTTAAATTGCTGCTTTTTAATGTAAACTGTGTCACATGCACTTATTCCACATCTCATTATCTTCTATTTACAATACAATACCTGTGCAATATCTTCAGTAGCTGTCAGAGAGAAGGGGTGTCCTGCTAATTGATAAGCCTGTTCCTCTAGGGATGATAGTCTGGCTAACATTATATTCATCTGACTCTCACATTCATTCTCACTGTAACCTGAAATAAATGTGTCCAATAGAAACTTGAAGTCATATATGGATTTGTTCTTCATATACATGTACAGTAAAACTTGAATATAACGAACTCGCTTACAACGAATTTACACTTATAACGAATTTTTATCAAATCCCCAACCAAATTCCAGCTATTTCAGTGTAAAATATCGTGGATATAACGAATTAGTTTATAATGAATATGTGGATACTACAAAACCAAGGAACTTCAAAGGTAATAAAGGTTACCTAATTAAACAAACGTGAATTGTTGTTATTTCAATAAAAATTGAGTAAGATCATTTAGAGTTTATTTAATTTTAATATGGACTAATTGTAAATTAAATATGCATCTCCAGATGTACGTTTTGTGTCCAAAGCCTATAACAAACTCGTTGTATGACATAACAAAATTCGTTATATCAATACAACGAATTAGGCTTATAACAAATTATTTTCCCTGTTCCCCTGAAATTCATTATAACCAAGTTTTACTGTATATCAAATTTTATTCTCCCACAGTATACAGTGTCTATCAATGTCTTGGATTCAAAATTGTTAAATGTTTTAATTATGTAAAATAAACATTCCCCTCATATCAAAATCTGAAATATAAATATACCATTTGTGCACTTGATACTTTTTTAAAATGTAATAATGTAATAAGGTAATGAAACTTTTACATAAGAAATACACATCTAACGGTACATACCAAATCCATTGAGCTCCATCCTTGCTAGGGTTATCAATGCTGGCATTTCAACATTCTGAAAGGTATCCAGCAATTCCTCTTTCTGAAGAACCCCACAGAAATAGTCCATGACATGAAAAGAAAGGACTGCCTCTGCCGTGGCCCTATATCTCCCAGTCCCTGGGTTCTCTGGGGTTAGGCCTAGACTGGTATAACCTATGCCTCCTCCTATACCTGAAAAATATCAATTCTGAAGTTAAGACAAGGTTGCCATATACTATTTCACTAAATTAAATGATTTTTTATGTATGTTTGGTTACTACATACATTGTTTTCATTTGCATATTTCTGATTCTGAACAAACTTTATATCATTTTATATCTTATTTCAAATGATAATTTTTTTTTGTTAAAACACCAGCATGTTAAACATACAGGTGTAATTTAAACTTTACCAAATTAAGGGCTTGTACTTAATACTGTAAATATTGTATTTCAAGATCTTTATTCAAATCTTAAACTTACCATCCAGCAAACCCCCTTCTGTTGGTAGATAATTATGAACCATCCCATGTAAGCTCTTTTCTTTAGCACCAGGGTCAAGCATCCAGTATGCTATTTTTGGATCCTGGATTTTCCCTGATGTAATTATACCACAACCTCTCACAAGCAAGGTATAGAAAGACTTGCTGTCAAATATAGTAACAGTTTTTGACTTTCCCCTGTATGAGGGCCTCTCAATTACTGTTTGGATGACCTTTAGTTTGACCTCTGTTGTTATGGAATCATCTGAGGCTGCTGGTATTAATGATTCATCTGAGTAGCCTGCAAAATTAGAAAATACAATCATGATGGGAAAAGATATCATTTAAACATTACATTCATATTAACAATTTGAAGAAAAACTTGCAAAACCAACAAAGGTGTAGATTTGATTTTGGGTAGAATTTACAATGTTATTTTCGATAAGCAAATGCTGTATTTTTATTGAAGTGAGCCTAACAGCTATGTCAACAAAGTCTTAAAACTTCTTTTATTTTGTTTTTGAGAAACATACAGTAAGTGTTAGATTTATAGTTGTCACCTCAATACCTCAATATGGCAAAGCAACACATTAAATACAATTATACATAATGTATAAACAAGTAAAAATATCCAAAAGACTTAATCCCTTATATTGCAAAACTTGTGATGGACAAAGAGACCCAACACTTAATACCCCCCCCCCCCCCCCCCCACTTTCGAAGATGAGGCATAAAACAAAATAAAACCCAATAAGCACTTTTTATGAATGATTAAACAAATGGAAAGATGATAAGACAGATGGTTGACAACAGTAAACTATAGATTTTCTGCCACTATACATTTGTTCTTCAACTCATACTGCCTTTATACTGAATAAGAATAAATGCTTTAACGTTCAATCTTTTTGTAAACATCATAAAATGATATTTTTTCTATCTTTATTTAACCTGAGCCATCTTCATCCTTCAGTGATATGTAGTATGAGTCTTTATTCTCCCAGCAGACGGCAAGTCCAACTATGTAAAGGTCTGTCCCATCAACCAGAATTCCTTCATTCTTATTACTACCACTACTGGACATTCCTGTAAAAATTGTGCAAATAAACTAAAATATGCCAAATATTTCACTAGTATGGACATGCTTATTATAAGGCTGATGTTTAATGCCAAAATATTGCGGCAAATTTTGTTATCTTTTCGTTTTATCTTTGAATAAGCAGAAATATATTAATAAATTTAAGAAATTATCAAATTATTCTGGGCTTAAATTTAGATCCACTTACAGCTAATCAAAAAAAATATTGTTTTAAAAATGTTTCGTCAATTTGTTGTTTAGAACTCTGAGATTGACATTTAACATTAACATTATAATTTATTTTTTTCTGGAGTCAATGCAAGATACAAATTAATAGGTGGAAAACTGCAGATTTTTTTTTATTATATTTTTTTACTAATGATGCATTCATCTCTTCTACAGCGACACATTTTTTTTCTGAACAATTACACCAGCACAAAATTGTCCAGCACTATTTTACTATTTTACCTTGACCTTTGCCCTTTAGAAATTTTCCACCAATTCCTCCACCAGCTGGAAGGTCTGGTTTTTTCCTCTCACAAGCCAGAGACACAGCATACTTCAATTTAGTGGACCATTCCTTCCTAAAAGTATCAAACAGCTTGCTGCTGGCACATACATCAATAATAGACATCGATCCTTGGGTAGCTGAAATACTTGATTGATCTGGCTCAAAGTCAAACGTTCTCTCGGTATAATCCACTTCCATTTCTTTTCCAATTAAATTCTGAGCATCATCATCAACATCTTCAAGTTGAGATATCTGATCTTTGATTCTTTCAAAGTTTGATTTATCTTCACCCATTTTTAATCTTTTTGTTGCAGTGCCCTTACTCTCAATTGCAATACTTTCACTTCCAAGTTTAAGCCTACTTGGTGTTAGTTTGAGTTTGCTTGGTGTTTTTCTTTTTCTTGAGTTGAGAGGGGATTGATATGTGTTATCAGGGGGAGTGGGTGGCAGTAGGTCATTTTCACCACCATTATTCATACATGTATCATTTCCTGAACCTGGTTTACTCTGAATTCTTTTAATTTCAATACTCTGGGCTTTGGATTTTACATTTTTACCATTTCTGTTTTCAGTTTCTGCCAATTCTTTTCTATTATGACAGTCTTTCACAATATCTTTATTTGTTTCTGATGTTCCTTCCATTTGATTACTATTTACATCATTGATAGCATCTTTATTCTGATCTATATGTATCACTGTATCAGCAAATGAAAAAGATTGCACACTGTCTAAAAATGCTAGAGTGCCTGGACTAAGCTTATTTTTCTTAGCTTTTGTAACAGTCAAATTTTCTTTGCTATTTTTGCTACCTGGTGGGACATCAACCCCTCCTTGTTTTGCACCCTCAGTACCAGATCTTGCAGGATTTTTTGGTTCCTCATTCAATACATTCTCTACCATAGAAAATGTCAAAGAATCATCAAATTCATTGTGAATTTGACCTCTGTTTGGGGTTTTGCTGTCAACTTGACCTTGAAAAGTTGACATGAATGTATCACCCATTTCCATAGCAACTGCTAAGTCCTCATGTAAATTTTTGTAAGGAGTTATTCCCCTTTGTTGAACTCTTTCATTTTCTTCAAAAATTCTTTCCTGCCCACTTTGAAATGGAATGTGAAGATCTTGATAGGAATCATTCTGAGGAACTTGTCCAGACTGACTGAAGATGTCTTCTGAGTTAACATACATACATCTCTCAAAATTACTGGCTGCAATAAGATCTGCAGATTCATCCAGAAGGTCGCCTGCTTTGTCAAAAACTACTTGAGGTGAGTTATTTCCCTTTAAAGATTTTTCCCTATTAGGGATAATATCAGGAGACTTAGTATGGATTATGGGCTCCACATTTTCACTTTGAGGAATTTGTCTTCTGGTTGGAGGCTTACTAACTGGACTAATAACAATAACATCAGAACTGGATAATCCATTTTCAGCATTTTGACATGGTTTCACTGAAGGTCTTTTAATACTAAGTTTATTTAACGTTCTGTCAATCACTCTTTTCGTTCTAGTTTTTGAACTACTGGCTTGGACAACATCATCGTCTATAATAATTACATTTTCAGATTTATTATGAGGTTTGGATGAAAGATCCATAGCAACCTGAGTATCCAAACAAAAACTATCTGCAAAGTCATCATCTAAAATTGCACAAGCCTCTAAATTTTCTTTCTGCTGTTCTACAGGAAATGCTTTAACCTTTTCAACCTCTGAATCATTTGTCATTTGTCCTTTATGGTTTGCATTATGATAACTTGAACATTTTTCTGTGTTAGTTTCTAAAATAACTTCAGGTTCTCCAATCTCCAAATGTGTAGGTTTTTCTACCAGCTCTGAATTTTTCTGTATAGGATTTTCTATCAGAGTTTGCCTTTCATCTATGGCTTGACAAGACACTTCAAATTCCTGCGTTAATCCTGCAAAGAGATCTTCACTCTCTGCAATAGCCTGATGTAATTCAGCATCCTCTTGCACACCATTGGACTGTCCATCAGCTGACCTTTTGACTGTGTTATCTCCCTTGTGTTTATTATTGATATATCCATTATCCATATCATTTTTTCTAACTTGTAGTAACTCAACACCATCATCATTATTCAATAGACATCTATTGCCATTGTCACTTGATTCAATAACTTTTTCAGTATTCTTATCATTTTTCATTTCTTTCCCAATGCTGAAACTTATCTGAGATAGTTCTAGATCATTTGTAATGTTTCCATGGTTACAGTCAACCTCCATCTTCTCATTGCTCTCCACTTTGTTCTCACTTTGAATTTCCCTGTGGTGAACCTCTGCTTGAACTTCTACAATGTTATCATTCTTTGATCTATTTTTAAATTGACAATATTTTGGTACAATTTGACATGGTCTACCAGTCTCCTTTTTCTGAATTTCTGAAATTGCATTTTTCTCTATATTTAGTCTCTCTTCAGATCCTGTTTTTGGTTGTTCTCTTTGTTCTTTAGTTGTTTCATTTTGACTAAGGTCAAGGACAGGTGGATTCACAAATGATCGTCCTTGACTTTTATTCAATGATGGTGGATTTACAACAATTTGACCTTGAGAATCATTGAAAACTGTCCCAGTACTAGAGTTTATCGATTTTGAATGTCTCTTTTTCACAAAAGATCTTCTTTTTCCTGTACTATTTCTTCCTCTCTTGAAACTTGAATTAGATTTTCTTCTCTGTGGATTGGAAACATTTGGAGTTACAAGTACACTTGACCTTTCTGCACTTTCATTTTGAGTTTTGTTCACAGAGTCCTGCTCACTTTTCCATTGAATTCCAAGACCTCCCAATTCCTCCTGTATCAGTGATTTAGCCTCAGCAATGATGGCGTCTGCTGCCTCTAGTTCTGTAACACCCTTTCTCCCGGTCAGCCAGATACATCTACTGCTCTGTCTTTGAGCTGCTTCATATTCTGTCTCATTCTCTTGTTGTTTCTTACTGATAAAAGTATAATTTCAAACAGATCAATACTATGAAAATAAATTTTAACCCTTTCAATGTTCTGACATTTAAAATACCGTATAACTGGTAATTTTTGCGTTATTTCGCGGTTAATACTAGACCGCGAAAATTAAAATCGCATAAAATTATGAAGTCAATATATTTTATGTGGCATTATTTTAAGTATACAATGTATACGGTAAAATTTTACAGAGGATAACAATATCTATCGATCTTTAATTACAGGTGTGAAAATTGTTAATTACCTTAAATGAAAAAAACCATGTTTGTTTAAATAACGGTCAATATGGCCACGTAATGACACCTAATTAAAACAGTCAATGTTGACATACACGCGCATTTTAAGTGAGTTTATTACATGTATTAATTGGTGCATTGTGTCATAAATATATATGGGTATAACAAATATGTGGCTCCCGCAGGGTTAAAAACGACCTGCGACCTGAGGGCTTTTTAAGGGCGACTTCCGACCTACACTTCATAAAATCTACCTAAGCCAAAAAACGACCTGCGACCTCCGCCAAAATATGCCTTTTAAAAGCGACCTTGCAACCTCAGGCCCCTTTTAAAAGCGACCTTGCGACCTGAGGGGGGTACCCTGTGGGAGCCCCAAATATGAAAAGTTTGATTTTATTACCCACGCTTATGAATCAATTTATTCGTATTAATTATAATAATATTAAAAGGAGTCGGCTATTCTTTTGTTCTGGAAACCAATTCTTCAACTTGAATTAGCTGGTAAGACTCTACATACAAGGAAAAATCATAGAGCTTGCCAATCTATAATGAGAGTGATAAAGATAATATTAAAAAAAAATAAAATAATAAAAACAGACACATTTTAGATTTATTGAAGATATAAAACCGCAAAAATTAATATCAGCAAAAATTAAATTTCAGAATTTTCACTCCAATTCGCAAAAATTTCACACCGCAAAAATTACCGGTTATACGGTAATTGTTTTGTTTTCAATTTCATTTGTGAAATTTCACATTGATGATTGCCCTTTAATTTTATCGTATGTTTTTTTAGTAGTATTGCCGTCTTCAATGTATCTTTATTTTGTCTTTTCTTTTTGGGACTTCAAAATTTCCCCTTGGCTTCCCTCTTTTTACCATTATTGCAATTATGTTACTACATGTATACCTAATACAGAAATTGCCAATTGATAGAATTTTGTATAAAATGTAAGAAAATTCAAGAGTGCAATGGATTAAAGATTTAGATACAAGCTATATGCACACTTTTCCTATTTTTTTTTTACAGTATTTTACAAACCTCTGAAATGGAGCCGCATTCTTTAGAACTATCTCTACATCTGTATTGGTGGCATTAGCCAGTGCCGTTACTGTATGATATCCTGCATTGTACAGCACCCTAGCTCTCTGTCCATTTAGGGAATCCAGTCTAACCAAGTCACATAACTCTCTCTGGATACCAAATGTCAGTCTGTTCTGGAACTGGCCCAGGATCAACTCAAGGTTATGCCAACCCAATCTAGCACAGAAAACTGTTACCATTCCTGAAATGGGAGAGTCCTGAAACCTTAATATAGTTAATTAATGAATTGGAACAGAATCTTTTATCATAGACATGAGTGTTTTAGGTCCTGATGTCATTCACTGATTAACAACATGACATTTTGAAAGAACTTTCAAGTGTTGTTAAAGAGATGATTTAAAATATATGTGTGTCATATTTTTTTACAGTTTTAATATATCTTGTATCTAAAATTAATTTCAAAGTAAAAATGTTCAACACCTTTTTTCCAGTGTGAAAGTGGAAAATATCTTCCTTCTTTCTTAAAATGTGTTTTTTTCATTCTAGTTCTGTCTTTTTTCTCTTTATTTTTTTTTGGGGGGGGGGGGGGGGGGGCGTGAATTCACACATCTGAATGCCCTTAGGTTACTTCTTTCCTAGAAAACTCTACAAACTATTTCTCTTTTGATAGAAGCAAGCAAATGGTTGTAATATTTACTATTGCACACCTGGATTTATTTTATTTTTTGGTGGGAGGGGAGGGGGGAGGCTTTTTTCACTTAATTCCCAGTCTCAAATGGGAACATGTCCCTAACCTGAATGATTTGTTCTATAAGCATAGTATATGAATTGTTCCAATTGAAAATGTCCCAAAAATGTGAACTTATCCCCCACACGAAAGTTTAGCTTAACAAAAAACATGAAAATTTCACTAATACATTTCCACATACATGTGTATACAGTACTAAATGTCAATACTTTTCCCATTATATACAAACCAGCAAATGTAGCTGCTGACTGCTGAAGTGACTGTAGCTGCCCCTTATTACAATTATACTTCCTGGCCACCTCAGGCAATGGCATCTCATGTACAAGGTCATGTAAAATCAGTGAAGTGTAAAATCTTCGATGGATTGCCAAACTTCTCATTTGAGCTTCTGTCTTGGTTAGGATCCTGCCTCTTATTGCTTTAGCGATGAAACTTTCCTGAACCCCCACTAGCTCTGCTACTCGCTTCATGTCTACTGATAGGTTTTCCCATAGGCAGTAGAACTGGTACCAGTCTAAATTACTGCCAATGTCAAGGGAGTAGATAGGTGTTACCTTTAATTATAAAATATATGTAAATGATTATTTACTTATGCAATGTTGTGGACATCAATGTTTACAACTTTACTCTTTCTTTTTAATTTGTACTTCATGAGCTTTTCCTAGTAAACAATTGTAAGTTAAACATAATATGGAGTAGGCATTGCCTAAATGCGAGCATAGCTAAAAGGGACTTCGTTTTGTTTATATAATGTATTTGGGGCGAGATGGTATGGGGCGATTAAGCTTCGAGACACGTTAGTTTCGTACCTGCATATAACCAAGACGAAACGAGCAGCTTATGTGTATTTATTATTTTAAGAATATTATTTTCTTGTAAACAGCGCAATTTATTATTTTTTAAGCCTTATTTCTTTTCTTATAAATTATTTTAACATTCACTCCGGCCCTGTAAAAATAATAACCCTTTCCGGACCATAAAAAATCTAAATCAGCATTAGCAAATTTCTCGCGGAAACAAATACCGTAGAGCTCTCCGCTCAAGCGTGCACTTCGCCCGCTTGCGAGCTATGCTCGCTATTATTTTTAAGAAAGGCAACAATGCCAACCTACACACAACAGGATAAACAACAATGTGCATAGTAAATTTAATTCAAATGATTTTTTTTTACAGATTGTTGCCTAACTCTCAAGGAATTGTCAATTTAAGAAAGAGATCAATTAAGAGATTTAGAAATGTCTTTGAATAAAAAAAAATGTTTTTAGAATGAAGCTAAAGCTACGTTTTATGTACCAATAGGTTTTTTTAATCAGAAATAAATGTGAATTGTTTTGTTTAAATACTTTTTGACAACTTTAATCCATAAATCATTTACCAAATATATAATATGCAGTTCATTTTCAAGGACAAAACACTGCCTTGCTTTCTGTAACTCAGCAAACACAACCAGACCCTCCCTGGGAGAAAGTGATGAAGCAAGCACAGCCGATCCAAGCTGTGTAGGGCAAAATCTCTCTTCCTCTACCCCTTCAGCAGACATAACCTTCTGTAAGCAGACAAACTCATTCTCCTGGAGAAATTTCAAACATGCTGCAATCATTGATTGGTTGGTGTTGTCGTCTGCTGATATAGCAGCAGACAGCATGGTACAGGAAGTGTAGAGGGCGACATCTGCTGGAACAGAGGCAACACCACTGACAACAATCTGGAATGTAAAATATTAGATACATGTATCATCTCACTACATGTTTTACGCTATTCATTCAATAGGTTGGTTAAGGATCAATTTTTCTTCAATTAAATCCTACATAAAGGACTATGAACATTAGGCTCTGCCCACAAAGTGAATAAAATGGAGTCAAAAATATCTTTTTCATATTTAATATCAACAAAATTTATGATTATTACTACATGAACTTTATACAAGAAATTATTTTTCCCTAATGGTTTGAAAGAAAGTGATTGTCAGTTTTCATGTTATAAGTACTTACATTTGTACTATAAGTCTTCAATTTTAATTTACAAATATTTTCCTACTATTGACAAAACTTGTAACTGGTTATCAATGGTGAGTTTATATATTTTATACATCCATGCCAAGTATAGTACCTCGAGAATAGCTCTTTTCAGACTAGAACTGAGCTCCTCTCCTTCATTGCTGACCAGGCAACTTTGAACAGGGGGGAGTGTAGAAGAAAGCAGACTAACAGCTTTATCTCTCTCGTTTGGTTTACACATCAAAATACTCTCTCCTGTTGAATAAATATAGATATAATATACATAATATATACATGTACAAGGTTAAAACAAATTTAAAGGGGGGTTGATGTAAGTAAGCTTATAGCTTTATCTTTTTTGTTTGGTTTACACATAAAATACTCCTCTTGAAGGAAAAAAAAATCATTGGAAGTAATACAATAAAACTTAAAAGGTAAATTTTTACAGTTGGGAGTGTAGATGAATGCAGACAGAATAATTCACAACTATATTAGTAAACATGAGATACAATAATGTGGTATTTTTTTTTAAATTGTATTTTTTATGTTCCCTTTTGAAATATATAAGTGGTCTTGAAAAGAATTAAGAAGTGATTTTGTTTTTATTTTTTAAACAATTTTTATTTACTGACAGTCACCAGTGTGTTACACCAAGCAAAATTGATCACTCTTTCTGATCATTATGTACTAGTTTAATACTGGTCATTGATTTTTTTTTAATGGCTTATATCTATATGATAATAATCATGTTTCTGTTGTTAGTATGTCAATAATGTGTTCCTTGTATTTATTTTGCAAATTGGGACACTTACTGTTAATTTTCTGTTTTGCATATTTTTTCTCTTGTTTAACTAAAAGTTACTACATTTAACAAGAATAGATTCTAGATCCCCCTCCTGTTGAGTTGCTAAAAATCTAAGTCGACAGATCTGAAAACACAGCCCACCATATGGGAACCCTTACCTGAGGCGGCATGCCAAATATCAAAAGCCAATGATTACTAGTTGCTGAGAAAATAAAGAAAGAATGTGTCCATGGGACACGGATGCCCCCGCTGGCCTCAAATAAAAAGTTGAAGTCCGAAAGGTCTGAAAGTCGCTTAGGACTCATAGTTAATCATACTTAACCATCTTATCAAGTTTCAAATCATTCCCATGTACGGTTTCTGAGAAAAGCTTGACGGAAATTTTCATGTCAATTTTGGTATCGGTCCAGCCCCAAACAGGAAGTAGATGTCCGACAGGTCTAAAATTCGCTTAGGACATATAGTTTGTCATACTGAACCATCCTACCAAGTTTCAAGTCATTCCCATGTACAGTTTCTGAGAAAAGCTTGACGGAAATTTTCATGTCGATTTTGGTATCGATCCAGCCCCAAACAGGAAGTAGATGTCCGACAGGTCTAAAATTCGCTTAGGACATATAGTTTGTCATACTGAACCATCCTACCAAGTTTCAAGTCATTCCCATGTACAGTTTCTGAGAAAAGCTTGACGGAAATTTTCATGTCGATTTTGGTATCGATCCAGCCCCAAACAGGAAGTAGATGTCCGACAGGCCTAAAATTTGCTTAGGACATATAGTTTGTCATACTGAACCATCCTACCAAGTTTCAAGTCATTCCCATTTACGGTTTCTGAGAAAAGCTTGACGGAAGTTCGTACGGACGTACGTACGTACGGACGGACGGACGGACGGACATGAGTAAAACTTAATGCCCCCCGACATGTCGTCGCGGGGGCATAAAAAGTGTGACGGATAGATGGACAGACACAGGCATTTCTATGTTCTCACTCCCCATTGTGGAGAGGGATAAAATCAATTCATTTTCTAACAAAACTCTCTAACTGGTACCTTCTGTATCCACTCCTTTCCTCCCTGCTCTCCCAATCATCTGTTTATACGTCAGAATGTCTATCGTCTTGCCAGCGTAGACTGTAGGTGTCCTCACAATCACTCGCCTAGCCGGCAGATTGACGCCAGATGAGAGGGTAGATGTGGCAATCAGGACTTTTAGTATTCCTTGTCTAAAACTTCCTTCAACAATATCTCTTTCATCAAATGTAAGACCTAAGAAATTAAAAATACCTACATCAAAATGGTAACTTATGCATATGCTTTTGTAGTATAATGCTTGCAAGTCTACTTTGTTGATATCAAGTACTACATACTTATGTTTGGTTGATTGTTTTCGTTTATTCCTTTGATATTCTTTTTGTCAGTTTGTTTGTTTGCCTGTCTGTTTAATCTGTTAGTTGGTGTCTTGTTTGTTGTCTTTTTCAAGAGATGTCATATGGTTATTTCATCATAAAACAGTTTTTAAGAATCTAATAATTTTGCACAGCATTAAAGCTAATTACTGTATACATGTAATCATATATTTTGGTGGGGATAAAATTTCGTGGTTTAGAGTACAAAACTGAATTGGTGGGGACAAATTTTCATGGATTTTCAACTTTGATATACACTCTTTAACTAAATATTTTGAATTCAAGGGGATTTAATTTCGTGGATTTTTCATACCCACAAAATTAACGAAAATTAATCCACCACAAATATTTCAGCTTCTACAGTATCTAAATAAACATTCCTTTACAAAGAATTTTAGATCAGACATCTATAAAATGGATTTTAACAATGACTGCATATGGAAAAGCTACACTGTAAGTTTCATGGAAAAGCTACACTGTAAGTTTCAAGGGAAAAGCTACACTGTAAGTTTCATGAAAAAGCTACACTGTAAGTGTCATGGAAAAGCTTCACTGTAAGTTTCATGGAAAAGCTACACTGTAAGTTTCATGGAAAAGCTACAATATTAGTTTCATGGAATATTTAGGGTCTAGAAAATGTACACAACATTACCAATTGATGTTAAATAATTTAAAGATTATAAATATTGCGGACATTCGTATGTCCTTCATCAGTATAATAAACAATTTTCAAACATAAAATTGTTTTGTTTTGTTATGTTTGAAAATTGTTTATTATACTGATGAAGGACATACGAATGTCCGAAATATTTATAATCTTTAAATTATTTAACATCAATTGGTAATGTTGTGTACATTTTCTAGACCCTATTGATTAGTTTTTTATGTATAGTATCGTTTTAAATACGTTGTATTTATTTACGATCCATTACCACTTTGTGAGAGAAGCGTTGATTATTTTTCAAGATCGTTTTTATCTAGTTTCATGGAATAGCTACGCTGTAAGTTTCATGGGAAAGCTACACTGTAAGTTTCATGGGAAAGCTACACTGTAAGTTTCAAGGGAAAAGCTACACTGTAAGTTTCATGGAAAAGCTACACTGTAAGTTGCATGGAAAAGCTACACTGTAAGTTCTCAATACCTGCATGGTGATAAGCCACACCAAAAGGAACAGTCCTTCCAAGGGTGATATCCAGACCAACAGGGGTCCTCTTTAACTGTTCAACAATATCCATTAGACTTTGACCATTCAGTGGTAAAGGGAGTTCCTCTGGTTCTCCTTAAAAATAAATTTTGTTTTGGTTAATGTTTCTAAGCAGTGACTAAATTTTTTTTCTTCAGATACATATGTATAGAATGGTCTTCTCTTTATTCATCTTCTTCATATTTTACATAACACTTCATGTTTTATTTTGTTCTGTTTTTTTTTCTGATTTGATCAATGTTTTGAAAATATTGATCATCCAACTATTTTTTTCACTTTGAACAAGCTACCACACAATATATAAACTTGTAGAATATTTTTACAATGTGCTTGTTTTCCAATTAAACTTGATTTCTTTAAATCATGTATAAAACTTTAACAAAAGTTTGAATATTTTTTGCATATGTTTTAGTTTTTGTCACATGTCTTATCAATATAATTTCTTGTATCATTTTAATAAATAAAAGAAAACTTATAGGTTTACTTGTAAAAGTTACAAAACTATAAAATTGCTATAAATATTTCATACAACAATATACCATTTTGTGGCCTTGAATTCCTCAAAATCATGTAGAACTCCTTAGCAATGGCCTCTGACAATTTCTCACACCAGTTCTTAGTAGGACAAAACACCAGCACACCATTTCCTGCCTTGACAGTCTCTAGACACAGAGGAATCACATGATCAGGGTCATCTTTAAAGGTCAAGGTAAGGTCAATGTCCCGAATTTTGACCATTGAGTTGTCATACAGAGTGTTACCAAATTTCACTGATTCAGTTAGAGGGACTGGTCTGAAATCTGTATGGTAGAGTTCAGCTTTCAGCCATCTTGCAAGTAGATCCAAGTTGGGTAGTGTGGCACTCATACCAATGATCTGTACACTGTTGTTAACTTCATGCCTGAAACAAAGATTTCCTAACAATAAAGAGAAACTTATAACTTCAGGTCTCAAAATGTTGAAGAGAAACATGGAATCATTAGCAAATAAACCTGCACATATGTATACCTTTTTTATACATATACTGAGCAACACAAATAACGCACCACTTCTCTTCTACCAGAGTTCTTAAAGACTTTTGAATATTTTATAAATTATTTTATGCTAAATGATAAATCAAACCAAATTCAATCAAAAAGCATGCCTTTATTTTTGCAATGGGCACCAGTGCGTTCAGAGCATGAAATTTTGATAACCAAGTCGAAAAAAACAAAGTCTAAGATTGGTCAATTAGAAAATGCATGTTTTTGAAAAGTTTGACCAGTTTTTGTAATAATAAAACTTTCTCCCCCGTTTTCTTGTTACACATTAGCACAGACATCAAATGTTTTTAAAATTGATGATTTATTTCATTTTTGGGTAAAAAAAAGTCATTGTTTTTAGAAATTTTAAAACAAAAAATCTGAATTTCTCAAAATTTGCAGCCATTGCAGTTATGGACCCTAAACATGCTGTAACAAAATCTCAGATCATTCAGACAAGTATTTTAAGAGTTATTTGCTATTGAACTTTAATTTCAAAGAAAATGAATGGAAGTGGTGTGTTTCTTCTGTTGTTTAGTATATTTTAAGAAGTACATCCTTCTTTTATGAAGTTTAAGTAAAAGAATACATGTACCTTTTTTACAGTAGGTTTTACATCAATGCAAACAACATATAAAATATCAAGTCAACAGAAGACATCTTTATTTTATCTATAATGTTTAAAAACAACATAAAAACTTTTTGGGGAAAATTTAAGCTTTACATAAATATAAACTCAGATACAAACTAACTGGTTCTCTTTATTTGCTTGTTCCTGTTCCTTCCTCACAACATAACAGATTTTTGTTAACATCAGTTCCAGTAGATAGCCTCTATGTGAATCTCCAACCAAATGTAACTCATCAACTACAATGATACCTAGGAAAAAGAACACCATCATGAGACGTGTAAGATGTAGTTTATATTCTTCGCCTATAACTTTGTCATAATTTGGTTTTGACCAAATGGCAAAGTTATTAGTTTGTACTTGCCACTTTGTTAAACAGCTGCATGTGCTCTTTAAAATCTATTTTGCTTTGGACTTTCATCTTTGCATCTGGTGCAACTTTTATAGAATCTTATTTTTTTTAATGAATATTTCAAGTCATTCTTTGTTTAACTAAGGATTGCTAAATTCCTGACCTTTTCATTTCAAAGATTTTATGATTTGATGGAATTGATAGATAATTGACCACTTAATCAGATGACAAAAAGAAACCACTAAGGCCGTGTGCTCATTTCCTATATTTATGACCTCATATATTTGAAGGGAAAGTAGACTCCTCTAGATTTTTCTTAAATTTAACACTGTGATGTTTTTGGCCTTAAAAAACCATTTATTTGTATCAAGAATTTTGAAAATTTTATTACAATTTGTTTTAAGATCTATATAACCAGAAAATGCTTTAAAAAGTAGAGGTCAGTGTGTAAAAAAAAATCTTCAGTTCTTAAAGGTAAAGTCTAGAGTATCTTCAAAATAAGACTAAAATTCTGAAACATGAAGAGTGACCATCCTTAAAGCCAAAAATAAAATTCAGAAAAGTTTTGTGATTTTACTGTGGGAGGTAAAGGTTTTTTTTCGTGCATCGTGTTTTTATTTCCCGTTCAGTCGTGCATGGAGGTTCATCGTGCATAGTGTTTTTAGTTCATCATGATTATCATTTTTTTATTGGCCGTTCATCGTGATTATCATTTTTCTTGGTCATTCATCCGTGCATGTACCCTTTAAATGCAGGACCCTAAGTACATGGAGTATGTTTGAAATATTTCCATTCCCAAATAAACATACCTAATTTATCCATTTCTTTATGCTCCATCAGTCTATTTATCAGACCATTGCCTTTCTCTATAGTACACACAGCAACATCAACTGACTTTAGTCCACCTGGTGGAGAATGGCTTCCCATAAATCCACTAACTCTAATTCCAGCATCTTGATATAGTTGCTAGGGTAACAGAAAAATACAAATACTGTGGTTTCATTATTATTCGTGGGGTATCAATTTTCGTGGTTTTCGTGGATGACATTGACCCACGAAAATTGATACCCAATGAAAAAGGAAATTTAACATTGATTGGTATGCTGGAGACATCAGAGCCACGAAATTTAAAATCCACGAATTTGTCTTTTTTCATCAAACCATGAAAATTGGTACCCACGAAAATAAATGAATCCACAGTATGTGGAATATTAAATGGAAATATATCTTTTTAACAATTTTGTTTAACACATAAGAGCAAGAAAAGCAGTTTAAATCCATTGTACTTGCAAAACAAAATGTCATTAAGCTTCATCATCTAAATTTCCTCCTATACTTTTAAAGGTTTTTTTTTTTTTTTTTCATAGGATAATTTATAAAAGTTTAGGTTGTAATCAAGAACAATCTACATGTATGTCCAAAATCAAGGACATTGACACTGATTGATATACTTTTATTAATGAGATTTTACCCATTTAATGCGGTTAAATTATTTCAAATTTTACATTTTTTTTACAATTACATGTTTGTTTTATTTCACTACAATGTACTTTCAAACTTTCTAGCCATCAGTATACATTGTAATTTTATGTATATTTAGAATACCTGTAAATAATACATTTTCTCTCTGGCTACTGATACAAATGGTAAGATGAAAATAGCTTTCTTTTTTGTCTCCATCACTCTCTTCAGGACCAATAACTCTGCTACCATAGTTTTACCTGCACTTGTTGGGGCAGAATAAACCAAATTACCTCCAGCTGTAAAGAAATCAAATGCAAAAATCTTAAAACCAAAAAATTGCATTATGTATATATATATTTTTTTTCAAGATAACTCTTGTTTCTGTGCTTCATAACTTTGTCAATCACTGCTGATGTTTTATGATTGTAAATAAAGCCAAAATTTCTCTCTCCTTTTATCTACATTAAAAAATTAATGTTCAGCGTGTCAAATAACGCTCCTTCTACCCACATTAATAAATCTAATGTTCACAGTGTCAAATAATACTTAGTTACATAAAAGTTCTTTCTCTTAATGCGATTGATATAAAACTTTAAAATACAAAAGACAAAATGCCCCATCTCAAACATTTGGGATGAATGAATGGATGGACAGACAGATAGACAGACCAATGAAGGGACCTGAACTCTATATACCCATATTTTGGTAGATGGATCATAAAAACCTTAATGTTTAAATTTCAACCTATTAAATTTTCTTACCCAATGTATTTCCAGTACAAAGACATTCTGCCTGCCATTCAAACATTGAAGTGATCCCTTTACTTTTGTACTGATTCAATACTGGTTCTGGCAATCCCCAGCTAGCAAGGTTCAGTTTGTCAGCACTGACGTTCAATAAGGAGGATTTCTCTTAAATAATGAAAAATTATATTAGATATATTTTGTTCACAATTTTTTCTATTTGGAGAAACATGCACTCAGCTTTTTATTAGAATAGCAGTTTTTTTTTAGTTGTGTTTTTTATGAAGTGTTGTTATCGTCTGTTTCCTGTTTGTGTTTGTTTTTATTGACTAACAGATTAAAATTTCTCTACTCTTTTTTATTTTTAGCCAATTGTACCTTTTCTGAAAACTATTTCTGATATGTTTTTGACCCCAACAAAAGATGAAATCATTTTGAACTTGGCTTAGAAATATTGTTTAATATCTTTTAATTTTAGTGAATATCAAGATTTTTAAAAAAGATGTGATTTTTTACCTAGAAAACTTGCTCTTTTGCTGGTATTTTTCTTTTCTTTAAAACCGTTATCCATAACAACATGCTTTTCCTTGTCATTGTCTTTATCTGTTCTGTTGCTAGATGCATCTTTGGTTTTCTCCGATATTTCATTAAAAATCTTTTTCTTCTGTAAGTTACTATCTTTAACTTTAAGAGGAGTATTTGGTTTTGAATCAAACGGCTTATTCTTTCCATCTGTACCTTTATCGACACAGGGTGATAAAATAATATCAGAAATGTTCATGGAGTTTTGTAAGGTAAATAGTGATTTGAACAGCTGGCTTTGCTTTTTTGATGTTGTCTGAATCCCTTGGTGACCCCTAAAATGAGGCCCTGCAGGAGTTGAGGCCACTTTAGGGGTCTGCCATGTTATATTTTCATTATTGCTTAAATGTTGGATGGTTCTTGAACTGCCATGACCTTGAATTATTCCTGGAGACTTGAAGACATCAATATCTTGTGTTTTAACTGTGATTGAATCACTAGTTGTTCTAGATACACATGGACTTTGCTGTTGCGCTTGTAAAATATTCTTTTTGATGACTTTTTCACTTGGTTGTAATGGTTCATTAGTATCTGAAGCAGATCTAAAATTCTTAGTCAATCTTGACTTACTGACAATTTTATCCTTTGAAGAATTAAATGATCTCAAATTGTTTCCACTATCTCTCATATTGGACAAATTATCTTTATTTGAAGACTTTAAATTACTTCCAATACCAACTGCTGTATGAGGCAAACTTTGTTTATCCAATAAAGATTTACCGCTTCCACTATTTGTTGGCAAATGTGCTGATTTTCTAGCTGCAACTGGAGACTTGGTGGTTTGCATTTGTAACTGGCATTTTCTAGCCTTAGGTGTAACGGGCTTTTTAGTGTTAAAATTATTTTCAATTTTATCAATGGCATCTAGCATTTCTACATCCAAGTCAGTACAGAAAGACGATGAAAACGACTCCATTATGTCAGATGATGGTATTGGAGGTGGAGCTCTCTTTGCCTAGAACGAAACGTTATAATATTTATATGAATAGTCCCTGTAAAAATTAGTAGAGTAATAAATGCATATAGACAGGTGCAATACACATACAAAGTCAGTTCAGAAAACAAGATGTAAAGGACTCCTGTATGTCAGCTGAAGGTATTGGTTTGTGGGGCTTCCTTTGCCTAAAAAGAATATAATAACTCCATGTTTAAAAATCCTTTAAAAAATTATTAAAAGTATAAAATGCATCTGAACATGTACAATACATAAACATTTAACTCTATCATGTCAGCTAAAGGTATTGGCAGCGAAACTTCATTTGCTTAGAAAATATTAATGTAGCTGTTTGAAACAAGGGGTTGCATTAAGTCATGCTAAGCATACCTCCACTCCACCATTCAGAAAACAGGAAATAGATGACCTACTGACCTGGAAAGGGTAGCACAGTACAACTAATCAAATTTAAAGTCAAAAGCCTGAAAATCTGTTATAAAAATTTCTCAGTTTTTACCTGTAAACAAGTCTAAGTCAGTTTGAAAAACAGGAAGTAGATGACCGACTGACCTGGAAAAGGGAGGCATAGTACAACTAATCATGCTGAAGCTGTGTACCAAATTTGAAATTAATCCCTTGATTAGAAGCTGAAAAATCTGTAACGAAAAATTTCCCATTGTTGACACTTTAAAAAGTCTAAGTTGGCTTGGAAAACAGGAAGTAGATGGCCGACTGACCTGGAAAGAACAAGGATGCTTTATTTCATCGTGCTGAAGCTGTGAACCAAATTTGAAATCAATCCCTTCAGTAGAAGCTGGGAAATTTTGCAAGACGGATAGACAGGGTGATTGCAATATAGCCCCTCTCTTACAAGTATAATTTATTGCATGTTTATGTGCAGATTAACAATACATTTGAATGTTCAAATGAGAAGTGATAAAAGTCATTGTATAATAGTAAAAGTAATTCATATTTTGACAGTACATTTAAGTCATGCATGTCATGTACTTTTTACAATGTTTAAAATAAAGTGAAATTTATAACATGTATACAAATGAAAAAGACATCGAAGTGTTGTAATGTTAAATCATGAAAATCAATGTAAAAAGCCAAAGTAGTTCGAATGTACAGTACCTACATGACCTATATGCAAGATAAATTACATGAAAGCCATGCATGCATGTATCGAATATATCATATTCATTACTTTGGTAGCAAAGATTGTGCAATAATGGTTCAGACACTAACTGATGAGCTGAAATAGTACATGTACATTCTTATCTGAAACACAACTGTGTAAACTAACACTTCATTCTCTTTTGGGGATATTTTATCTTTAAATTGAAAGTGATTTGTTTTTATATTCCATGCATCAGACAGGTTTTTTTCTGAAGTCATTTTGAAGACTACAAATACAGAATGCATTTCATATTATGACATATGCTTTTGAGTATTTTCATATTATGACATATGCTTTTGTGCATTATCATATTATGACATATGTTTTTGTGTATTTTCATATTATGACATATGTTTTTGTTGTTTTTTTTATTGGTTATCAAGGTTACCTGATTTCCACCTCCATTTGTGTTTGCTTTTGTTGGATGGCTTTTGGAACATCTGGAATAGAAGTTTTTAAATATTAAAATTTTCAATATTCTTATAGATCAAATTTTGAATAATGAAAAAATAATCTGTATTTAAATATGATTGTAATGAAAAAATTCTAAATTGTTTGCAATGTCATATCATTCACATCCTCTAACCTTCCGAATCTCAAGTGAACGCAGCTCTTTTATTGTGTTTTCCATCTTAAAACAACATGAACAAGAAAATTACTTTAAAAAAAAATATTTAGGTTCTTAGCTTATTGTCAAACACAGACAGAATGAAGAAAACTTGTTCTATGAATGTAATGAAAAGCCTAAAGCCTTGTTATAGAAACAAGAGGCTCCCCATAAACCTTAATATGCTTTTTTATTTGTTAAAAAGAATGTGTGCTGTATTTGATTGTTATTAGCTACATTTGAATGCCCTTTTGAAAGATGAAGTCAACGCTGAATGTGCCCTTTGTAAAAATTCATTCCTGCCCTTTTCAAATCCTGACTGGAAAACTGTTGTTTACATAAAACATGCAAAAAAATATTTGATTAATTCTTCATCATAATTACAAGGTCTGTTTGGAAACTGCTGAGGTAACAGGAATTCTCCCTAGTCTTCTTCTTGAAATCTGATTGGGACCAGTTGCCATTGTACACTGTCAAAGGTGTTGTGGTAGGATCCATCTCCCAGAATCAGTTAATACATTACATTGTCCTGGATTAAAAAGAAATCATCAAATTAAAACGTGATAAAAAAATAAGCATGTAAAGATATGCAATAATTGATACTAGATATGTATAGATATAATGAGAATGAGGAAAAAATTTATCTGAAAATTGATAAAATTCTTCTCTCTCAAAAAAGACTTTTTTATACTTCAACAAACTTCATAATCATTAATTAGACATCTTTTTTATTGCTTGAATCATACAAGTCTGTCAGCTTCCAGAAGATCCAAAATACATGTATGATCAACTGAAAAATGTTTTGTTCCTCATTCAGATTTCTCTGGAGTTTTAAAAGTCTTAATGAAAAGAAAACAACTGGAAATACTAGCACATTGTTCCTCTAATTATTTTATCCCATCAATCCAGATAATCTTTTGGCATTGAATGGGTTTATTTTTGTATCTATGCAATTTTCTAACAGGATGGGGGCAAATGCCTGAAAACTGGTAAATTATGGTGTCTTTTAAATGCATCTGCAGAGACAAAGTTATTCTATTGCATTACCCGACCTTTTACATATAAATGATTAGTAATATTTGTGCAACCAGTACATCTCATTCTCTGTTGTTGAAAAAATGGCATGTGACCAAGTTAACAGTAATGATGTCAAGTACTTTGAAAACAAATTGGTCCACACAAAAAGAAATACATTGTAATCAAAGGAATCAATGTCATGAATTTCATTTATCTACATGTACATTTATTTGCACTGTCATGACTGTGAGCAAAATGAAAGAGTTTTATTTATCAAATATGTACAATCCACTTGGAAAAGTCTGTAAACATCCCCGATTTAAATATAAAAGGTAAGATTTTTTTTTAATGTCCCTGAATACATACCAGCAATGTGTACACAGCCAAACAATTAACAAAAGCTCTAAAAAGCTTTTGACCAACAGCAATATTTATGACCGTTTTGATATAAAATACAAATAGAGGCCCTAGCATGGTTGCCAGCCTTGTTTGGGGGGGGGGGGGGGGGGGGGGGGCAGGAGAGCCTGATTTTCCAAGCAGGAAAATCAGTGAAACCAATGAGCTGGAAATCCTGACACATGTGACACATGTGAGACTTTCACCCTGCGATTTAACCACTCTGCCATCACACTCCCATAGCCTTGGACGCGTTTGAAATTCCCTCCCTAGGCAGCCTGAGTAGATTATTTTTTCCTGGTTGAAATATAAAATGGGACACAGGTGACCTCCGTTTTGTATGGGTCAATGATCTTTTTAACAAATAAAAGTGTACAATCGGATCAACCTAGATAACATATTATCATGATTATGGGACACAGTCCCACATATGTTGAAACGTCCAAAAGTTATTGGTTTGGTTTTTTTTTCTAACCGGATAAGCTGAGTGTGCACAAATGCAATAGGCATGAATTTTTATGGGGCCAAAAATTCTAATTTTTAAATTGACAGATTCAATAACCACAGTATAATTTCTTTTTAAAATATACAGGAGACTACGGATGGAAAGTCAGAACTAAACTCTCTAAATATGTTTTTCAAGGAAACTCTTGTTGTCCATGTTGTCAGAGAGATGAAATGATCTCGCCAAGTTCTCGCGAGAATGGTCATTGTAAACAGGTGCACTGTGAACCATCCTGATCAGTGATTGTTTACTAGTAATTCAACCAATTTATGACAATGTTTAAGACATTAACAATAAAACATTAAACTTTACAACACTGAATAGTAAAAAAGGTTGGTCTTACCTGAGCTTACCATGGAGATAATTAATCATGTGTATGTGTCCTGCATTGAAACCAGTCATCATTTTCTGCCAGGTTTATATATTACATGTATTAATCTTCTCCAGATATATTGGTATACAGAAAATCTCCCAAACCTGGCAGTGAAAACTTGGTCACATTTGTTTGTTTACTTTCTGCTGAAGCGCATACCGGTAAAGGACGTCACAAATTTAAATACATAAAGAAAATATGTAATTTCATCCCCGTCAAACGTTGTCCCAAAATATTTCGACCCTTTTTCAGAATGTTACAAATATTTATAATTTGCACAAATAACTTGATATTTTATAATTTGTTTGGGAATTTGTTATTGATCCATGGTATTTTGACAATTATTTTGTAACGCTGCACCCCTTTTTAATTACATTTTAGGTTGCACCTGTCGAACGTTGTCGCAAAATATTTCAACCCTTTTTCAGAATGTTACAAATATTTATAATTTGCACAAATAATTCGATATTTTATAATTGGTTAGGGAATTTGTAATTGGTCCATGGTATTTTGACAATTATTTTCTAACGTTGCGTCCCTTTTTAGGTTGCACCTATTATCATATTATAATACTACATCATTACCCAGGTTGTTCTTGTTCTGCTCCAAGTGAGCCACATTTTCCAACCTGCGGCTCCCTGGGTTTGAATGTTGAACACAAGCCTTGTCCAGATATCTGTGCATTTGAAATTATTATTTTCAATTATTTTCTCCAAAAACAATGGGAAGGGTAGTTTGTATGCATAATGAGATTGTGTTTAATTGGTTTCCCTACATAAGAGTGTTTTTTTTTTTACTGAATCATAGACCTGTATCGGTACCTCAAATTATCAAAAACCTCGGTATTTCAGTCTTCACGCTATAAAATTTGGTCTACAGGCCCGACCAATTATTTTTGAAAAAGTTTGTATAGACAACATTGGCTTACTGTTGTCTTTTCTACAGGCCCTCAAGCATTTTCACTAGCCATGGCCTTCGAAGACTGGTATTTACCGAAAACCATAAAGGATTTACCGAAAACCAGATAAATATGTCCAAAAACCTATCTGAAATGTTATTAAAATGTTATTTCTGTATTTATAACTGATTTATTTATAAAACCTACCTGTTTTTGTTCCGTTTTTTTTTTTTAAGAAAACAAAATATGGGACAATTCAGTTGCTCCTCTATGTTGTTGACGAAAGGTGTAAATAAATCAATTTGGTAATATGGGCTAATTATATTTTGTAGCATTTTATATGAAAATTTATTATATGATTAAACCAATACTTACTACACAAATATTTGTTTTATAATTTACACTAGTTTACAGTTGAGAAATGCAGAGTGGCCACCCTTTCTTTGATTCCATTATAATTTGTACGATTCATGAGTAGTGCAGTAAAAAGAAATCTATTTAATACTAATCTAAAAAGACACTGATAAACAAAATAGGTTCAAATAAAGTAATAACTCATTTTTTAATCAGGGCTGTTCCAGCAAAACATACATGGGACGGGGGGAAGGCAATTTAATTTGCTGGTATGGTTGGTTGTTAGAAACTTGTATTAAGTTCAAAGAAAATAAGGAAAGTTTAATAATTTGCTTCTATGGGTGGTACCCCTGTAGAAAAAGTGCCTTCCCCTGGTCCCATGTATGTTTTGCTGGAACAGCCCTCATTATTGCACACTTGAACCATGTTTTATTGTGGTTTTCGGATAATTACTACTGGTTTTCAGTAAATGGTTCTGGTTTTCGATAATTCACCTGGTTTTCTGTAAGGCACAGGATATGGTTACATCAAATTTGGGCAAAACCGTAACAATAAGAAAATCTTATTGTTACGGCAAAGGCGAAAATCGGGAACGGATGACTGGACAGAGACCGAATCATTTACAACCGTAACAATAAGAATTTTCTTATTGTCACGGCACTTATTATTACGGCAAAAAGATATAGATCCATAAAGTGACGATATGAAATAAAGAGTGGCATTTTTTTTTTAATTCATGCAATCCAAGCGGGCAAAAAATTCTAATAATCTAAATTTATCTCAAAGTTATTTTGATAACTTATTGCACATGCGACACATGCAACCAACAAGTGGCTTTCGGGTTTTGTTTTAATCCTGCGCATTTCTGGTGAACCATTCAAGGCATCCATCACAAACGATGGTAACGATTTAATACAAGTTGTACGTCTACATCTATCTTCAGTTTCAAAGCTCGGACTATCATTTAAATTTTTCCCCAAAACAAAATTTAAGTGTTAGATATTTCTTAAGAACATAGGAGTGTATACAGAAGAGATCGAGTTCTCTTTAGCCGGGACACTCATCTTATCTTATCTTTAGTAAATCTCTTATGCAAATTATAAAGAATAAGTGCCGTAATAATAAGAAAATTCTTACTGTTAGGGTCATAAATGATTGGGTGTCCATCCGATCATCTGTTCCCGATTTTCGTCTTTGCCGTAACAATAAGAATTTCTTATTGTTACGGTTTTGCCGTAATCGTATCCTGTGCCTTTCTGTAATACCCGGATCGCGAGTTCCAAAATAGCTGCCATTTTACCTCGATTTTACTGGAAAACTTGTACCTACTCTGTGATAAATAAAACAGGAAAACCTTTTCTTTTCTCTCCAATCCCTTGGAAATGTTTGTTTTTATATTTCTTTAATCATTACAAATTGATGAACAAAATTTTTTATTCAATTTTCTTTCAAATTTTCCTAAAATAAATCGGTCAACATGTTGCTTCCATTGCTCCCAATGTTCTGACGTCAGATCTTACCTCAGTTGACCTTTGACATTTGGGCATTCTAATATCCGGAATGTTCCGGAATGGATTAACTCGCGATTGGTCTATTCGTGCTACCCGACCTGTATATTCTAATATACAGGTCTATGACTGAATGAGACTATAAATAAAGATAATCAATTTGATATACTTAAACCTGTTTTTTGGACATGCCGTCCATTTTACCTTTAGTCATGTGGTACAATCTGGTATTTGTCTAAAAATCTAACTTCATTAATGCAATCTTGTAAACATTGTGATGATCAATGTCTTTTTAAAACCCAAAATTCTGTTCTGTTGACAATTTTTTTCATCCAAATTTTCCGCTTTGTCAATGTCAAAATAAAGCTTGAATTCTAATATTCGGAAACATTCTGGAAAGAAGTTTCCGGTCTTCAGTTTTTGCTAAAACTTTATTTAAATGTCACATTGTCGAGCTATTTACTAGAACAAATCAAAAGTATCAATCCTTTTTTTTAAATTCCGATAAGAAAATAGCTCAAAACTGTTATTTATTCCATTTTTAAGGTCGGCCTTAAGGAGGAACATTCACAAAACACTCAACTGACTTAGATGCGTTTGCCGCCAGTTTATGAACCGAATATCACAAAGGTAAACACAACACCCCTTTAAACGACTGTTTTGCGGTAATAATCTTATAAATGAGAATAATTAAATGCTCTTTTCTGCATAATTACATACTTTCTAGAGCAGACCAGATGTCAAAAGCTGGAAAAGTCGATTTTACATTGATTACTATTTATTTGTAGTCATATTTTGTTCTGTTACACACAAACAAATATAAATGAATCTAGCATGTCATGACAAAAAGATATTCTTATTGTACAGGTCTTGCCATCTCATATCCCTTGACAAAAAGTTAGGTAATGTAAAATAGTCAGAAAATCTTTAAATTTAACTGGGATGATCAATATTAAATTGTACATATTGTAGTTGGGATAATGCAAGGAAAGGTACTAATGATCAATAAGATTTAAGTTTTTATTAAATTGATTGAATTGTTAGATAAAAGCTGACACAGTGATTTTCAAGTATTTATATCTCCGCTCACTTATGTGGGGAGACATATTGTTTTTGCCTTGTCCGTCCATCACAAAGTTTGTCAGCGCAACTCCTTTGAAGCTACTGAACCGAATTCAATGAACCTTGGTTTATAGGAAGCACAACATATGTTGTTGTGCATATAACCAGGAAATTTTGGTCTTCAAATTTTTGTGGGAGTTATGGCCCTTTGAACTTAGGAATTCGCTGAAAATCCTCATTTATCATCTTGTCAGCGCAACTCCTCTGAAACTATTGAACAAAAATCAATGAAACTTGGTATATAGGAAGGACAATATATGTAGTTGTGCATATGACCAGGAAATTTTAATCCTCAAACTTTTGTGATAGGTATGGCCCTTTGAACTTAGAATTTTGCGTAAAATCCTCATTCATCATCTTGTCAGCACAACTCCTCTGAAACTTCTGAACCGAGTTCAAGAAACGTAGTATATAGGAAGGACACCATATGTAGTTGTGCATATATCCTCAAATTTTTGTGGGAGTAATGACCCTTTGAACTTAAAACTTTTGGGGGAAACGGAGGGAGACACCATTTTTGTAGGCAAAAACAAATTTTAATTTGTCTCTTTTACTGGACATGTTCTATAATCATACATACATTGCAGTGGAAAAAGTCAAAATACTTTTCTGGACCAAGCAAATTTTTACCAGGTTTGCCGGTTGCGATGAACCTTCGAAATGACTGCTGACATGAAAGAGCATTAAGAAGTGGTGTGTTTCTTTATTCTTTTGCTGATAAGGATATTTCCTCATCTTTTTTTCTAAATATATTTCAGATGAAAGTGACCACACCTGAGATATCATGGCATGAAAGAGACCCTATCTACAGTATTGATTTCCAACCAGGCAGTAGAAAGTTGAAAAGAATTGCTACCACTGGAGTAGACAAATTTATTAGAGTAGGAAAAGTTTATTTGATTGAATGAGTATAATTATTAACCAATGCAACTGTCTTTCAAGGTTGATAAATATTGTAGCAAAGAACAAGCAATGATTGAAATTATTGGCAGCAAAACCATTTGTTAAGTTTGACACAAAACAAATTATTCGGCCAGTGAAAAGTCTTGTGAAATTTAGAGGATACAGCAGTACATGTATTTGCATTCTAAGTTTAAATTGAACAACAATTATAATTAGCCATGTAAGTGGAACTAGTCAAACATAAATCTTAATTGTAACAATAGATATGACAAAACAAATACATCTAAAAATGTGGTTGTAAACAATTTGAAAACAAGCAAAATGATTCATCAGAATAGTACAAATGTAGTTGGTTTTAAGCAAAATATTTAATTTCATGATTTAAAAAAAAAATGTGTATACTCATTACATGTATGTCCATTTGCTTCAGTGATATTTTTATAAACAAAAGAATTCAACAGAAATATTACTTACTTAAAGGTTTTTTTCATAATCCTTATTTTTATTTCAGATTTGGGAAATCAAGGTTGGAAATGATGGTAAAGGGGCTGTTGATTTCCTGTCCAATCTAAAAAGACATACTAAAGCTGTCAATGTTTGTAGATTTTCTCCTGATGGTTAGTTTATATATTTTTTACTAATATGAACATATAAACATTTTTGGCCGGATTTCAGTCATTACACAACTACTAATCCCAGCCACTTAATATTTGGTATACAGCATCAGGGTGGGGTCCCATAACGTGGGATTTGATTCTAGGTCTGTAGCTCACCTACTTCCTGTTTACCGAAATCCAGCCATTTTTGACTTGGACAGATTATTTTTTTTGGCAAAAGAAATTTGACAAAACTCCATACCTGCATGACAAAGTGTCATTTTAGAAAAGAAGCAAAAAAGTACCAAAGGGACATTCAGATGTCATGCCAAAAATAATCAGGCCAAATAAAAAAAATGTTTGTTTCTGGTTTCCTTACCTACCCAAGGTTTTCATGCAAACCCTAGCCTTTTTATTGCCGTTTTGGCTTACTCAAGGTAAAAGAAATATTGCCTAACTATGCTACCTACCCTATTTTTTTCAAACATGAAACCAGAAACACTCATACTGTTTTAGGGGGAGCTCAGTAGAAGAAAAACACAAATACAAAGAAACAATCATAACTTGCAGAAAAATTAACCAGCAACAGAAACTTGCAACAAAGTTCAATAAAGTGAATAAATGCCAGCATGACAAACACGCTAGAAAAGCAAACTTTTGTACTGTACAAATGAATGTTGTAGGCTAGATCTTTCAGGAAAAAAATGTAAATGAGAGTAATATGCAGTTTGTGAAGAGAAATGACACAAATTTCAATGATCAAAAACAATAAATTTTTAATCACTTAATTTTTTACAGGTGAAATACTTGCAACAGCAGGAGATGGTAAGTGAAAATGAGGACAAAGAAAAATACAGAGTCTAAATTAAATGAGCTGAAACTGCCAATAGATGAAACAAATACAAAAACGAAAAACACAGAAAAAGAAAGATGCAAAATTATGCTATCAAACCAAAATTCCAAAATTTGCTTTTAATTTTGATTAGAAATGTTTTATCTGGCAATAATGACTGGGTCTGCAATGTACTTTAATGTGCAAATGATAGTTTATAACATAATATAGTAATGTTTTTTGTAAATGCTTTCTCAGCATCTACTTATCACAGCCTTCCGATATTTGGTATGCAGCACAGCATGGCATCCCTTAACATGAGATTCGATTTCAGGGGTTTCTCTCATCTACTTCCTGTTTACTAACTTAGTTAATGTAGTCGCATATTTAATAAGATTTATATATCATTAAAATTGGATAAAATGTCTTGGCTAAAAAACATTTTTATGACATTAGCAGAGTTTATTTACTTAAAAAAAAATAACTTTTTTGTTTTGCATACTGTAGAAAACATAAGATTCTTAGTAGCAATGCTTCTACAAAAACAGCAAACAAAAGCAGCAATTGGAAGTGCTAACCTTGTTACAATTTTTTAAGAAGTTTGTAAAAATCAATTCACTGCATCACATGTTCAGAAACAAGGTCAAATTTGTTGGCATATGATATGATGTAATTTTAACTAATGTGCAAGCTTGTTAAAACTAAAAATGAATTATTTACAGATACTGTGATTGTGTTATGGAAGCTGAGTGATACACCAGTCCCTCAGAACAATATTTTTCAAGAAGATGAGGAAGACAATAAAGAAAACTGGGTGGTTTTTAAAATGCTGAGGTAAATAGAAAAATCCTCATGTGATTAGTTACATCAGAAACCGCAATTGCAAGTCTTAAGATGAGTCAATGTTCAATCAGGTCAATCAATATAAAGTTAACATTTCCATTTCTTCAAAAACAGATTAAAGTTCAGTGGCGTTTGCAGGGGGGGGGGCACTCCGGTCATGCTTCAATGATTTCCTATGTATCCATTTTTGCGCGGGGATGATGTTTTGCTGTTCGATGTACATACGTATGAATGTCCAGGATAATCTCTGTAACCACTGGGAGTAAGAAGATGAAATTTGGGTTATTGATTGCGTTGTGGTTGGGGACTGTGCCGAAGGTTTCGGAATTTCGATATGGCCCCTAGGGGCTGGGCTGCATAGGTAGCCTAAGGGCACATTATTCCTTCATCACGCAACTCCTCCCAGGTTATTTGGACTACCGAACTGAAACTTGGCTCAGAAGTTGCACTATGGATGTAGATTCTGCCGAAGGTTTTGGAATTTTGATATGGCCCCTAGGGGCTGGGCTGCATAGGTAGCCTAAGGGCACATTATTCCTTCGTCGTGCAACTCCTCCAAGGTTATTTGGAATACCAAACTGAAACTTGGTGTCTTGCAACTCCTCCAAGGCTATTTGGAATACCAAACTGAAACTTGGCTCAGAAGTTGCACTATGGATGTAGATTCTGCCGAAGGTTTCGGAATTTTGATATGGCCCCTAGGGGCTGGGCTGCATAGGTAGCCTAAGGGCACATTATTCCTTTGTCATGCAACTCCTCCAAGGTTATTTGGAATACCGAACTGAAACTTGGCTCAGTAGTTGCACTATGGATGTAGATTCTGCCTAAGGTTTCAGAATTTTGATATGGCCCCTAGGGGCTGGGCTGCATAGGTAGCCTAAGGGCACATTATTCCTTTGTCATGCAACTCCTCCAAGGTTATTTGGAATACCGAATTGAAACTTGGCTCAGTAGTTGCACTATGGATGTAGATTCTGCCAAAGGTTTCATAATTTTTATAATGCCCTTAGGGTATGGACAGCATAGATAGCCTAAAGGCACATTCCTTCGTCATGCAACTCCTCCAAGGTTATTTGGAATACAGAACTGAAACTTGGCTCAGTAGTTGCACTATGGATGTAGATTCTGCCAAAGGTTTCGTAATTTTTATAATGCCCTTAGGGTATGGACTGCATAGATAGCCTAAAGGCACATTCCTTCGTCATGCATAATTCTTTACATTACTATCACTCCTACTGCTTAATACATATATACAGTTGATTGTATTAGTAATGTTCATTATAGTGATAGTTTATTTCTTTCAATTATTTGCCCTTATACTATCAAACACCAGAGTAGCGCGGGGATATGCAGCGTGGCTGCTTCGACTAGTTATTTATGTTATTGATTAAAACCATAAATAGGTTTTTTTTAAAGTTGCATGATACATGTATAAAGCAGTCAATGTTAAACTTAAAAGAAAATTAGCACATATTTTGTAATGCTAAATTCTTATATATGTTATGAATGTAAAAATATAATAAATTTTGCATAACTTTCTTATATGCTTTTTAGGGGCCATTTAGAAGATATTTATGATATCTGTTGGTCAGCTGATGGTAAACGTATGATCTCGGGTTCTGTTGACAACACAGCTATACTGTGGGATGTAGTAAAAGGTATGAAATATTTTGATTAAATTTAGAAGCTAAATAACATTCTCATAACTATATCCTATAAAAGAAGATGAAATCTTTTAAGGACATCAAATTATTCATAATTACTAGGAGTCATGAAGAGATCTTGATTCTTTACACAACAGAATTCAGCACATGACCATGTCACAGAAAGAAATAAAAAAAAACAGTTTAAAATTACAATCAACTCAAATGTTTTTGTAGAGGAGTTAAAATATAATGTAAGTTTTACCAGTGTATCCCTGTGTCCAATGGGGCTGGTTTAAATACCACACTTATGATCTTAAGTCTGTTACAAAATCTAACTCTGCTGGTAGGAGATTAACTCCTGCTTTGTAATATACAGTCACAAGACTTTCCCGCCTCTATTTAATTAGGTTTGTCAGTTACCTGGTCATAGTTGGTTTCCTTCATGAAAACTTACTGCAAATGCATGGCCCAGGTGCATCCAATAGTGTGCGAAAACCAACCACACACAAGCATAAACAAGTTTTACATTGAAAATGTTTAATAATGTTAAAATTGTTATGTGATTATTTTTTCAGGAGAAAAATTATGTCTGTTCAATGATCACAAAAGTTTTGTTCAAGGTGTAGCCTTTGATCCACAGAATGAATTTATAGCAACACTTAGCACAGACAGGTGGGTAATGGTTCTTGGTATTGAAAATGTAATTTAAAGAAAACAGACTTAATTTTGGGAAGCCAGAACTTCAATACATGGCCATGGATGAAGTGAACTCAGACCTTATGACATTCATGTAAAATCGCATTTAAAGGAATAATTGATCAGAAAATTATACATGCATAGCAACAATTATCAGATTTTAATATGGTTTACATGTGTTTAAGAAAAAACTGTTGGAAATTGAAATATTACTTTAAGGATTATGCAAATATGAAAACTGCTTAAGCACAATCCAGTATGTATATAGAATATAGGACTTTTGAATCTTTAGATTGAGTTTATCACTGGTTAATGTTGAACCCAAAGGGTAAACCATAAACCAGAGATAAACTCGATCTTAATATTTAAAACATCCTATACATGTATTCTCTTTACTGGTAATCCTGGAGCGATAAATTGTGATTTTTCCGTTAGAATGGGGTTTTTTATGTTGATTTTTTTATAGGAACTCTTTTTGTATGCTGACTGATAAAATTTGTGCTATGTCACCTACTGACCACATGAGTTGGGTGATACACACCTGTTCATGATACAGGGTTTATCAGCGGCAAACATCAAAGGGAAAAAATGTAATGATTACAAATTAGGTTATTTTCAACATTAAAAAAAACCAACTTGTGTATCATGGTTTTCTTCCTTTTCAGATCATGTAGAATTTTCAGTCTAACAAATGATAAATGTTTGCACAACATATCTAAAATGTCACTTCCACAGCCCTCAACTAACTCATCGGACAGTCCGTCAGAAAATAAGCCTAAGTCTTTCAAAATGTTCCATGATGACACCATGCGATCCTTCTTCAGACGTTTGACCTTCACCCCTGACGGTGAAGTGTTGATCGTCCCAGCAGGTTGTATGGAATGTGGTGATAAATTTATCAACTCTACATACATGTTTTCAAGACAAGTTTTTAACAAGTAAGACTTTATTTTTAAATACTATATGTGTGTAAATTAAGTAGAAAAATAAGTGGTGTTTTAGTAAGATTTTCTAAGTTCTAGTAGAAGATAAAGTTTCATATTCATTCAAGCCTTTGAGAATGAAAGATTAGTATCTTAAAAAATATTTGTTCTGTTCAATTTATAATATAAGTTCCAATTAAAAAAGTTCTTGAAATGAACAAAATCTCGAGCAATAAAATGATTGACTGTATTCTTATAACCCTAAAAGTGTCTGTCTTTTATTGCGGTGTTAGTATGCTTTCGGTGTTTACCTTATTTGTTTCAATGGAAAATATTTCAAGTTACCAATAACAGAAAAACAAACGATAAGCAAAAATGATTTTAACTTTACATTTTACAGATAAAAAATTAATTCTTCTTAAACGTTTTTCTCATTTCAGACCAGCTGTATATTTACCTAGTCCTAAAAAAGTAACAATATGTGTTCGATGTTGTCCTCAGAAATATGAACTTCGAAAAATCAGTAGAAAAGAATCTACAGCTGAAGGTGAGGCTAACTTAAGTATGTGTGTTCAAAGGTTGAAGGCCCTTTTCAACGCACCTAGGTTACATAGGGCAGCCAGTTTTAATTGTCAAGGAAACCAGAGGAAACCACCAAACTTGGGACTCACTTCACCAGTCAAAAAGTGAAAATACAACTTTATTTAACTTTATTTTCACTAAAAATGTAGATACATGTATAACACACTATTCATTTTTATACGATTGCAAAAAATTTGCGGACGTATTATGGTATGATGCTGTCGTCGTCGTTGTCGTCGTCGTCGTTGTCGGTGTCTGTTAACTTTTTAGTGTTTCCACAATAACTTTAGTTCCAGTTATCCGATTGCTATGAAACTTTACAATGATGTTCCTTACCATAAAAGGATGCATGGGATTGATTTTGGGGGTCCCCCCATTTTTCGTTTAGAAATTAGGGGCCAAAAAAGGGCCAAAAATACTACTTTTTTGTTTGTTTCCACAATAACTTCAGTTCTAGTTATCCAATTGCTATGAAATTTGACAGTGATGTTCCTTACCATACAAGGATGAATGGGATTGATTTTGGGGGTCCCCCCTTTTTTTGTTTCGAAATTAGGGGCCCAAAAGGGGGAAAAAAATCAAATATTTTACTTGTTTCCACCATAACTTTGGTCCTAGTTGGCCTATTGCTGTGAAATTTGTCAAGAATGTTTCTTACAATAAAAGAATGAACCTGATGAATTTTTGCGCCCCACTTTTTCTCCGTTGTGTAATTAGGGGCCAAAAGGGGCCCAAATAAAAACTTTTTTATTTGTGGTCAGATTTTGAATTTTTTTTTTACATGTTTGTTCTTGTCAAATAGCGGATACAAAATTAAGAATTAATTTTGCGACCCCCCTTTTTTCCCCCTATTACGTAATTAGGGGCCAAATGGGGCCAAAATCGAAACTTTTTTATTTGTGGTCCGATTTTGAAATTTTTTTTTGCAAGTTTATTTTTGTCAAGTAGCGAATCCAAATTTGAGAATTTATTTTTGCGACCCCCACCCCTTTTTCACCTGTTACTTAATAAGGGGCCAAAAGGGGCCGAAATTGAAACTTTTTTATTTCTGGTCCGATTTTGAATTTTTTTTTTGCATGTTTGTTCTTGTCAAATAGCGGATACAAAATTAAGAATTAATTTTTGCGACCCCCCTTTTTCCCCTTATTACGTAATTAGGGGCCAAATGGGGCCGAAATTGAAACTTTTTTATTTCTGGTCCGATTTTGAAAAATTTTTTTGCATGTTTGTTCTTGTCAAATAGCGAATACATTTTTAATTAAGAATCAATTTTTGCGACCCCCCTTTTTCCCCCTATTACATAATTAGGGGCCAAATGGGGCTTTTTTATTTGTGGCCCGATTTTGAAAAATTTTTTTGCAAATTTATTCTTGTCAGGTAGCGATTCTAAATTTAAGAATAAATTTTTTGGGCTGTAATCATAATTTAAAAAAAATTCTGGTTCGATTTTTAATTTTTTCCCCAAACATTATTCTTTTAAAGAGTAGAATACAACATTCAAAATTTATATTTTTAGCCCCTGGGTTGAAAGTCCATCAGAGAAGCATGTGTCCAAAACCTTTGTCAGTCCACCATGGGCTGCATGTGTCCAGAACAATAGACTATCCATATTAGGCCTAAAACGTACAGGGTTCAACATGTTGCGGTCGTATCATGCTGCGCTCGGCGAAGCTTTTTATTACAAATATTTTGTATTTTTCAGATCAGACAAACAATAATAGTATGAAAGAATGGGAGAAATACTCAACCATGTTTAGGTAATTTTTTTTAACTGAGAAGAAGACATTCATGTTTTGAATGGAAAATTCTAAATACACTGTGGTTAAGCAATACACAAAGGTTGAATGAAAAAACTATTATTTAGATATTTTATTTATGTAAAGCATTTTCTCTTTAGTTAGCATCTTAGTATGAAAGAATGGGAGAAATACTCAACAATGTTTAGGTAATTTTTTATGCCCCTGCAACGACATGTCGGGGGGGGGGGCAGTAAGTTTTACTCATGTCCGTCTGTCCGTACGAATTTCTGTCAAGCTTTTCTCAGAAACCGTAAATGGGAATGACTTGAAACTTGGTAGGATGGTTCAGTATGACAAACTATATGTCTTAAGCGAATTTTAGACCTGTCAGACATCTACTTCCTGTTTGGGGCTGGATGGATACCAAAATTAACATGAAAATTTCCGTCAAGCTTTTCTCAGAAACTGTACATGGGAATGACTTGAAACTTGGTAGGATGGTTCAGTATGACAAACTATATGTCCTTACCAAATTTTAGACCTGTTGGACATCTACTTCCTGTTTAAGGCTGGACCGATACCAAAATCGACATGAAAATTTCCGTCAAGCTTTTCTCAGAAACCGTACATTGGAATGATTTGAAACTTGGTAGGATGGTTAAGTATGATTAACTATGCGTCCTAAGCGACTTGCAGACCTTTCAGACTTCAACTTTTTATTTGAGGCCAGTGGGGACATCCAAGTCCCATGGACACATTCTTTCTTTATCTTGATTAATTTTAACATATTTATTTTTAACTGAGAAGAAGACATTCATGTTTTGAATTGAAAATTCTAAATACACTGTGGTTAAGCAATACAACAAAGGTTGAATGAAAAACTATTATTTAGATATTTTATTTATGTAAAGCATTTTCTCTTTAGTTAGCATCTTGTAAAGTCTGGAGAGTTTTTGACTGAAAATAATTGTATCATTGCTCTATTTATTTGAACAAACTTATTTCAGACCTCTCCATTTAAATCTTATGAAATAGACTGGGAAATTAAGACTCCATCCAACCCAGTGTGTAAGATATAGTAATAATCTTAAAACAAAATATCCTTCAGTTTGAGGTTTGAAGTTGCTAATTTTCAAAAAATATATATTTCTTAACTTAATTTTATCATTTCAGCTTACCCTACAGAATAGTGTTTGCAGTAGGAACAGAAGATTCTGTACTGTTTTATGATACCCAACAACAGATGCCATTTGCACATGTTTCAAACATACACTATCACCAAATCAGTGATTTAGCATGGTAAATGTTCAATATCTGTTATTTAATGATGTTAAGCTGTACAAACAATTATATGCTAAAATAGCAATGATTGGAAGAAATTAAAAAGTGAAATAAATATACATGACTGAACAGCTAAGACAACAAAACTCAACATTGCCTAAAAGTACATGTATTTTTATTTATACAACTCACAATATGTTAAATTCATTAGATTTATTAAAGAGTATTTATATTTGATAGATCTTGCTACTTAAAGACCAATTCAAGAGAACAAGGTTAAAAGAATTTGATTCCTTATCAAATATGTACCCTTTTAAAACTTCTCCATTACAACTTTTTAAAAAGCATATGCAATTTTCTTTTAAGGTCACCTGATGGTCAATTTCTATTGGTCAGTTCTACTGATGGATATTGTACCATTATTACCTTCGATTCAGGAGAGCTTGGTGTCCCATATGTTGACCCTGTACAAGAACAGAAATCTGTAAACTCAAGTCCCTCTGCATCCTCCATAAGCTCACAGGTCAGTTTTGATACCAGGCTGTTTATTTGGCAATACAGATAAAAGTATAGTTTGTTGAGCAAGAAACATAGAATATATATATGAACTGCTCAGGTGGTATTCCAGTCCCGTTTGTAATTTACAACAATGGGACTACCACACCTGTATGTGATTAGGTTTGTTAGTTACCTACCCATGTTAGTGATTTCTTCTAAGTACTCTGGTTTCCTCCACCATTAAAACTGACTGACTTTTATGGCCGAGTTGGGTCAAAAAGAGGATAAAACCTTCACGAACACACACACAATTAGCATATTTATGAAAACATCCCAGTAGTTTAAAAGGTTATAAGTGTATAGTTTGAACACAACCTCATAGAAATTTAATACATTGTATACAATATGTTTCTTTAGTAAACATAATTTTGGGGATATATAGGAATTGCCCCATCTGTCTTCCCACAAAATATTATTTTGATGAAATTGTACACAAGAGAAGTATTTCATATGATGTGCATAAAGAAATATCATTTTCTCCTGATATCATTCAGGGGAGATAATAGAACTACTGTAACTATTTTTCCAATATAGAATTCAATACCAACTTGAGGGTATTCATTTGTTTTTGATTATTAAAGAAATCTTTATGCAATAACTAAAATGTTTTTTACAGTCAGAATTTAATTTGATTGGTTGATTTCAGAATGATGAAATGGTTACCATGGATACAGACAGCAATGACCTTAAACTTGTTTTAGAAACAAGCACAGACAACACTCAAAATACAGCAAGCCCTGTTACCAAGGACACCAAGACTAAGGAATCTGATACAGACAAAACCCAAACAGCAACTTCTACCCAGACAACTAGTGCTAATAAAGAAACCACACCCAAAGCCGTGCCAGCCTCAGGACTTGCAATAAAATCTGCCTCTGGGAATTCTCAGCCTAGACGTATATCCTTTGTCACTTTATCATCAAATAAACCATCCTGATCAAATTTTTACACCATTAACTTATTGTTATATAGATTGTATAATATCTATAATATATGTAAATAAATGAAATGTATATTTGTAAAAGTGTGTTTTTCTTTTTATGTGTTAAGAGTGTGTTTAAAGTTACCCTTGTTCATCACTTGGTATTGCATATAGATCTTGCATAATTTGGTTAAGTTCTTGTTAAAAATTCATATCTCAGATATTGTGTATAACATTAATACTTCACATGTGATCTTGTCTTTTGAAAGAAAACATGGTTCACTAGTAATTGGAATAGAGGGGGTCAGACTACAGTCTTTTTTCCAAGCCTTCAAAAGTAAAGGAAAAATTCATCCAATTGTCAACTATTCCCATCACCAGTTCATGTGAAAATGCACGTCAAAGTGACCTGAATATATGCCAAACAGACATAATTTTGGTACAGATGATGATTATAAACGATGATGTTACCACAGAACTCTTTCTACCAATTGCAGTTGCTGAGATATGACCCTTATCCAAAACTTTAACCTGAGTCACTCATGTGGAAATTGTAAGTCAAGGTGACGTTATTCTGGTATGGAAGTTTGTTATTTCCCAAGATGGTACCACGAGCCTAATATCATCCTTTTACCTTTTGCAGTTGCTTAACCAAAAGCTTTCACCTGAATCATTCATGCTGAAAATGTTGGTCAAAGTGACCTTACCTTTGTATTGATGTTGGTAACTATCCAAGATGTACCCACTGACAAAATATCATCCCTCTACCTCTTGCAGTTGCTGAGATGTAAACCTTCTCAAAACTTTAACCTTGGTTATTCATGCAGAAAATGTAGGTCAAGGTGACTTTATTCTGGAACAGATGTTTGTTACTACCCAGGATGGTACCACAAACTAAATATCCTCCTTCTACTTCTTGCAGTTGCTGAGATACGCTTTTTAACAAAACTTTAACCCAAATAATTCATGCTGAAGATGTAGGTCATAGTGACCTTATCTTGGTATGGATGTTGGTAACTATCCGAGATGTACCCACTGACAAAATACCACTACTCTACCACTTGCAGTTACTGAGATATAAACCTTAATCAAAACTAACCTTAGTCATTCATGCAGAAATGTAGGTCAAGGTGACCTAATTTTGGAATGTATGTTGATAGACGATATTGAGATGTGGAATAAGTGTACGCGACACAACAAACATAAACAAACAGCAATTCAAAAAAACACAACGGAAAACAGTAAGCAGTCTTCAACATGACCATAGGTCACTGCTTACCGTCTTGCATTGGCCCAAGACTTATAATACTATACAAAAGTTTCAAAAACAATCCCTAAATCATCATCGAAAGACCCAATTCTTGGTTACTATTTAAGATGTTCCCACTGACCATATATCATCCCTATATCACTTGCAGTTATTGAGATTTGAACTTGAACCTGCATCATTCCTGCAGAAAAAGTTAGTCAAGGTTTTCTAATTCTGGAACGGATTTTGGTTGTAACTATCGAAGATGTATCCATTGACCAAACACTTGCAGTTGTTATGATATTTAACATAACCAAAACTTTAACCTTGGTCATTCATGTAGAAAATGTAGGTCGAGGTGACCTTATTTTGGTACCGATGATTGCTACTATCCAGGATGTACCAACTGACAAAATATCCCCCTTCCACTTGCAATGGCTGAGATGTAAACCTTTACCAAAGCATTAACAATACCCATTCATGCGGAAAATGTAGGTCCAGGTGACCTAATATTGGTACGGATGTTTGGTACTGTCAAAGATCAAACATATCTATGATGTGTAAATCTTAAGATACTGACACAAATGAAAACCATTAAGTACACATGAACGAATGAACTAAATGCTATATCCCCTTCCGTTGGGACTCCGAGATAAAAAGCTAAATGAGCTTTACAAAACATTAAATGTGTTTAAGTTTTAAAGAAGCCATTGTCCATGAGAGTTAACGCTTTGTAAACTATGCTTTAAATATTAAAATAAGTAAAATAATATATGAAAACCTCCACAGGTTGAAATTGTATGATAAACCATATGGTCCCTCGTGTATTTTCGTAAATTCAGATTTTGAAAACTTATTTGCACAATGACGTATAGACCTTGAAACGCTACTGTATAAAATTCCTTGAAATTCTTGATACAACTTGTGGTCTTAATGCCACATTATTATGTAAATCAAGAGGAGTCAGGTTTCCAGCAAAATATTTGACAGTCATAATATAACTTAGAAGCATGCTATTATACCCCACTTACAAGAGGGAGGGTTTCACAGCCCTTTTGGTACGCGGTATTCCCTGCTTTTTAAAGGGTATTCGGTACGCCAAGGTGTGGTACGCGGTACGCGATGTTCCGAATTTTAAGGCTTTTGGTACGCGTACGCCATGATCTTTAGAATATTCGGTATTCAAGTCTTTTTAACGGTATTCTGTCCTTTTTTAAACGGTATTCGGTATCCCGGGGGCGGGGGCTGTGACACCCCCAAGAGGGACTGCACTGCAATCGCCTTATAAGTCTAGACTTAATTTCCTAACATATTTCTTCGCTTCTAATTTTAAAAGATGTGTTGTACCTGACCAGTCATAGCTGTCTTCCTGTTTTATTTCCCGAGCCGACACAGACAAGGAGACTTTATATTGTAAGCTTCTGTTTGGGGACTGATTGATATCAAATTTCTTACACATGGTTGTGCAGTGCTTCCCCCTTTCAGGTCAACTGCCAGTATTTATCAGTGCCCTGTTTTCCGAATTTAGACTGGAGGAACACTGCACTGAGCAAAACCCTATCTTTAATTGAATATTTTCTAAAACACAAAAATACGTTTACAGATAGAAGATGAGAGTTCTTTCGTTTGACCCATTTTGAGACCTGAAACTTGTTTTGATCAAGTCCTTGTTATACCAATTGAGAAATGAGAATTTGGGATATTTTTACCAATTTATAATAATGTTAAAAACTAGACCCCTGTGTATATGACCCTTTTCCAAAAGCTCAACTCAGTGCAAAAAGTTTATATGTTGAGCTATAAATATCTTCTAAAATAAAAATGTTTTGTCCAAATAATGTTTATAATTCAAATTGTTCAACAAAAGACGTTTATTTTAAACAGAATGGTCTTTCAAGACATTGTCATTTCCACAAATATCAAAGTTTACAAATCCTGTTTATTTTTCAACAATATTCATGATATTGTTAATATTAAACTCGCTCCGTTCATTTCTGTAACTACTTTATAATGTAACACAATCTAACATACACAGTGAACCAAAATATGACAAATTTTCTAATATTTGTTTATATTAATTTGTTTTTGCTGTTATATTCGTTTGTTCCTTTGCAATACGTAATAGAACAAAACTCAAACAAAATGAAAGGACAATGTAACAAGTTATAATTTTAGACCATTTAAAGTAATATATATACTCCAACATGGATGCAATATGGGTGCTCTTTAACAGATCCTCGTGAGTCTTGAGCCGATCTTGGTATTGGAAAAAATGGGTTTTTAGCAATCATTTTCTTTTCCCTTTATTTTTTTTTTATACGATAATAAAGAGCAACCTTTTTTTTTCGCTTTTTGCATCAAAAATTTATCCATTAAATGTGGGGGTTTTTTGGCTGCCTTTTTAGTGCAATCTTGAAAAAATTAAAAACTTAAATTTAGTATAATTATACGGCACATTTGGTGAATACTTTACTTTTGAAAGAAACATGCAGCTGCCGCAATTTATGATTAATAATGTATTCTAGCGTCCATTTTCAAAGTTTGAAACCTTTACTCAAATGCTTCGTTATGAAATGGTGCCCTACTGACCCCTTGGCATACTCTAAAATTTTGACACTTAATTCCATTTCAAGTGAAATACTTCGAATAATTTAAAGCCATTTTATTGCATATTAAGCGGTAGTGGCAGTCGCGATTTGCTTTCAAGTGGCCATTTACACACTCCAAATAGCAATCGTGGTTAAAAATACAGATACTACTTATTATGAATGAAGCCTTATGACGTCAAAAGACAAATGACCTTGTATTGGTATCGGAAACAATAGTACATGTATGCAATGTTGATTCATCAAAAATAAGCATATAAGCAATTTCAGAATTAATTAACCCACTACGGGTTTGTATTGGCTACCAAAATTACATAAAGCCCGGAAAGCTTTTTTTGTGATTTATGGTTGATATCACTACAATTATTAGAGATCAAGTTTTGAATGAATAAATAGTTTATTGCGACAGCGAAATACATGCTAGATTAATAAATCTAACGCTGTACTAATATTAAACCGGTTAATTTCTGGATCAAAACCAGTTTCTTTTAAGTAGCCTGAACATAGTCAGGAATCCATTGCAGTTTTCCTCCCTTCACTATCTTACTTTCTTTTTTATCTGCTATTGTTGGACTAATTGAGATTGGTCATCCTTATATTGCTTTATTAAATATTCCATTTTCGACTGTTCAATTAACTTAGCTTTTTAATAATTTATAAAAGGATATGGAGTAAATGAACATAAGACCACAGCACATATGTTAATTCCAACTGCAATTAAATTTTTTGAGCTTATGGCCATTTCGGAAAATTATTCCTCATCAGCAGCACTAAACCCAAACAAAGGAAATCCACAATTCAAAAGATGTTCAAAATGCATAAAATCAAACGATATCCAAATATATATAGCTAAGGGCAAAACAATTATGGGAGTTAAATTTTAAGTTTAAGAATTTACATAAATTAGATATTGGTTAAAACAAAGTATACAAATGGGGAGTAACCTCATGAACAAGTACACCATATATAAAAAATAAAGAACATAAGACTGCTTTCTCAGCTGCTCATCTAGTTTCTTTTTATGTAGCTGTCCTACAAAATACAAAACATACAAAGCCAAAAGTAATAAACTTCTTAAATGAAAATTTAAAAAAAAGTTTTTCCTACACAAAATGAAACTTTGAGAACCATGTTCCACAGAGGGCATGTACCAGTAAAATAAGATTTGCCAAATTTTCGATAAAAGATTTTACGGCTTCTTTCTTTGATTTCGAATTTGTAATTGTGCCCTTTCTCTTTAATGTTTTTATAAACTTAAATGAACAGTATACAGGCTACTGTGTCTTATTTTACTATATGTTTACTTTTGATGTTTGTAAAAATCTTTATCGGTAGTTAATAAAGTCAACATGCTAATACAATGACCACTTTTATGAACTTATCTAAACGGTTTTCAAGTTTATGTGAACTCTATATAGAGATATGCTTATAGCTTTATGTTCGAAAGCGATATTGTATTTGAGAGTCTGAGGTTTAAGGATTTTAAAAACAAAAACTAAAAACGCAAGGAAAAGAGGTAAGTTTATGGCATTTTTTTCCTTTTTTAAATGCTACATTTGTTATTCAAATAATACGAGAATAACACATTTAATGCATTGTTTAAGCATGGAAGTATTAAATTTAATACTTCCATGGTTTAAGAAACCTACCTTTTAACTTGAAATGAGGGGGCTTGGTCTTTTTGTTGTGGTAAAAAAAGTTTGCGGAAATTGCAGATAAAATATTTATCTATTTAGGCTTTACGACATTTATCTTATGCCCCATCATCGAAATTAGGGGCAAACAATGTTCGGGACTGTTCGTCCGTCCCAAATTATACGAGATGAGGCATTAGGCCTATGTCTTTCAGACATTTTGTAGTATTATTTATAGAAGATATCTTTCTTTGGGCTATTTTTTTTTCTAATCCTGGTTCATCAATAATCATATTCAAGATATTTAAATCAAACTACAAAGCCCCCCCCCCCCCAACCATCAAGGTCGTTCCTTAAGTCGTACCAGTTCTGACCAGAAATTAGATTTTATATTCTCTTCTTTTTAAATTTTATAATCGAACCTATATTTCCCTATTCCTTGTTTTTAAATTTTGTAATCACGTCTTTAAAACATATAAATAAAGATTATTACATATTCATACATTCATGTAATGTTACATTATGTAAGAACATTTTTAAAAATCATATAAAAGCATTTAAAACATTCGAAGTGCGACAGAGAAACTAGTTTTCCAAATTAGCTTAAAAAATTAATACGAGACAATTATCGCAATTAAAAATTTTAAAGATGCTCCAGAAACGGAACAAACTAATTGAATGGATTAAAGAGAATCTAGCGTTATTTTTGATGGGTAAATATGATTTGACATTTTGAAAATTGTAAGTGCCAAATGGCCTCGTTGAAGGCTGCTGGCGGTTGTCCATTGTGTTTTTTTTCTAAATTGCCGCTTAATTGTGGGCTGTGTCGCGGACACTTATTCCACATCTCATTATTTTCTATTATCTTAATTTGACATTACTGTACGCTCAAATTGTGAGCTTTTAACTCACAGTTAACATAAATATTACTTATTTCTCAGTTAAGCAAAAGTTCTTTTGATTGTTCTTCTAACTCACATTTTCTGCGTTATTTTTTGCTTATTTTAAACAGATTCATAATCATCATTGTCCCACCAAAAAGTATCTATTTTACTTTTGTCCGCCCGTAACATAAATTTCCGTCAATGTTAACTCAGCATCTACATAAGGCAAAAGTGCCAATTGCTTTATCCCTTTGTACTATCTGGTGTATAGCGATTTGGTGCTCTTAGGTCAACTGTTTCCTGTTTATAAAAAAAACTTAGGTTTTAGCGCATTGTTTACATACATGCAACATGTCTGTCGCAGTTTTCTCAGCAACTACATGATCAGCATCTGATGTTTATCTTTTTTTTTTCAATTCGCGTTATCCTATTGTATATAAGTGTGTATAGCAATTTTATGCGCCTATGACAGTCTTCCTTTTCTTTACCGTAACAAAAATATCTATATGCGATTCCTGAGGAAACATGCATTTGTACAAAAAAAGTAACCAAACAAAAATAATTGTGTGTCGAACTTAGGTGTAGAAAGAGACGTACTCCACCTAAAAAAAGTACGAGAAAACCTGACTTCATTTAACGGTAATGCTTTTAATCTCAATCCTTATATAGAAAATACGGCTCTTTAATCCTAATTATTTATCCCACTATGAAATTATTCCAGTCTGGTGGTTATAAATACTCGTTACACAGTAATGCATAATACACATATTTTAACTTTTCTCACGAAGATATAAACTGAAAGAATCCAAGAGTCAGGAATGGGGCATTTGATTGGCAAAAGTCCGAAAGATCAAATAAAAAACAGTTTAACTCGAACGAAACAGCACGAAGAAACACAAAACAGCCGAATAGCAATCAACATCACGAACCCAAGTCGTACAACGAAATACAAAATTACAACAAAAACCCGGTCGAATTTAATTCGTTTGATAATGACTCATCTGACACGATAAAAAGGGCCAAACCATCTTTAAGATGAAGAGCAAAAATTTGAACTAAAAAGTATTGACCAGAATGTTAAATTCAAAATTCAAACTAGACTGAGAATATAATAGTCTCACTAAACTCCAACAGTGATGGAGAAAAAATATTCTAAAAATTCTTGAAAGATCGATGTGCATGAAAAAAAAAAGTTAAAAAAACATCATCACTAAATAGAATTAAAGTTTTGTAAGAGACCCCATAATTGTTTATATATGCTTTTGTAGATTTTACTTTTTAACTTAGTTTGAAAACGAAGACCCTACAAATTTTTAAATTCATGTCCGTATCGTTGTCGTTGTCGTTTTTACCCTTTGGTTAAACAGACTTGAGAGTCGCTGAAAACCAAGTCAAATATACAATGATGATGAGCGGTACTTCGCACGTAATTCCTAATCGGAATCCCATGCAATGGTCTATGGAAATATAGTACCATATTCTGTGTACAAAGAATTCGTCACACTCAGAATCAGAATACACATAAATCAATGTCTTTCTTTATCGTTTTCCTTTCTAAGCCGAACACCCCACGTGAAAGGCTTATCTTGGGCTGGGTATGCTGAATGTAAACATTTAACTTTAAAGGGCCATTGTTGCCAACTCGGGTTTTTGACATTTCTTGATAATTTTTCAAAATTAATGCCATTTTAAAACCGGTCCAAAAATAGTACAAAGACTGTGCATGAGACATTCTAGCATGTCGATGTTGAAGTTTAGTCGATAAATTTTGGTATTAAAATTATTGTATAAGCAGAAACTGAGTTAGTAGTAGGAACACTTTGTGTAAACTTATAGGATTTATGTTTCATTTTTAATAAGGTATGGAACCATAATTTATAACTACAATTAATTGATAAATATGGAGTCTGAAGAAAAAAAATACAGATAACCACCAAAAAGCATGCAGATCGGACCTCTAACTAGATGTAAAGTTTCAAAAAAGTATTCATTCAGCCAAGTATAGTTGGTTTTTTTTATTATTAATAATGGTATTCGTGCGAAAATCATAATGGTCATGATGGTTTAATATTTTCTGAAATGTAAACAAACCTAAACACATTGACATAACCACAATGACCAATTACAGTTCCGGCATGATTGTTGACCCAAAAGCATTCTTTTTTTTCTGCACGAAAACCAGAACTAAAACAAATTGTTCATTTGTTTTGAGATGATAATTATCTATACTTTAATATTCCTGTATACTAAGATGGAGGTTTGGCGCCACAAAACCTGGTTCAATCCACCAAGTCAGGATCATTGAGGGCTTGATTTTTTTCTGACGTGTATGCCTTGTTTTGTCTTTTTTCTGTAACAATGGAGATTGCAAAATCCCAGTTCAGTAGTTTGGTTATTTCCTTATTAACACTGTGCAGTAATCATTTTTATCATCTTTTTAGATTACCTGAAACAATGGGTACAAAACCACAGAAAGATCAGAATAAAAAGAAAAGTCCACCAAAATATATGGAGAAAATGTTATTTATAAACCACAAAGAAGACCAACAGCTTCAGCACAAACTGGAAGAACTCCATGTCAGATCACGTGACCGTGAAATCGAAATGGACCTGGAGAAAAATAGAGTTGAGAAAGAATGGAAGCAAAGTAGCAAAAAACAAATTACTCTCAGTGAATTAAATCGTGCTATGGGTGGCTATAACCCAAATTCCTTTGCTCCAGAAACTGCCACGCGAGTTCGCGCTAAAAGAACGTCTGCTAGAAAAGCACGTGACCTTTCAGTCAACGACTATTTGATTGATGAACATAGAAAGCTCTCGTCAGTAATTCCGGAAATCTTGAAAGCACTATCGAATCCGTCCAATTTCGATGAAGAAAAAGAGCGAATGTCGCATGCGACATCAAAACCTGGAGACTTTGTGGACTTAGATGTGAACAAAATTGTTAAAATGACCCAAGCTGTGAAAGTCTTACGGAAGAACATTTCAACCAAAATGAAAGCAAACGACCATCAGCCACCTCTCAAAGTTGTGCTACGTTCGGAAACAAATAGTGCTGAACCCAATTTCTATACGAACGGAGCATGTGCGTTAATGAAGCGCAAAATAGACAAGAAAAGAAAAGAATCGAACGCAGGCTACGACTTGCCACCATCAATGCAAAGAAAACTTGTGGCTTTGGAAAAACAAATGTCAGATCCACGGAGAAAATCTGTAATTGCTAGCATTCCAGACGTTACAAAATTAAAGAACCAACAAAAAAGACACTCAGTTTGTGTTCCCATATTACAACGCTCGCAACAGAAAAGCACTCTACCGCCAATATCTGCCGGATCAGGTATTATGCGTAGCCTAACAAATATCTCTCTAGCTTCTACGAACGACCGTTTTAGGAAAAAATCTGGCGAGGGTAGTTCTGAAACCATTGACGAAGACGAGCTTAGGGCGAGGCAGAAAATTGCCATGGAACTGGAACGTTATGAAACTGTCAGAAATAAAATAAACAGATTCTTAGACGATAAAATTCGAGAAATGAATAACATGTATGTTGATGCTAGATGAAACTAATTATCCTCCTTTATGTTTTTATCCCAATAAATATTGTTTGTTTGCATGTTTTATTCATGCTCATATGAAAGGGAACAAAAGAAATCGAATGCATTCGTTTGCGAACATGGGTCATTAGCGCAATGACCAGACTGCAAGAGTTGCTGGCTCGATTATATGATTTTATTTTGTTTGCACTGTGCTCAAAGCGACATACATGACACATATGGGTCAATTAGTGTCCTTCGTATCGCAGCATCACACAAAAAAATCCGACACTGTTCTCAAAGCAACTACATGATCAAGCCCCTAGATATTTGGTATATAGCTTCCTGTTATAGTATTATATGGTGTGTAGCGACTTATTCACTTATGTCCGCATCTCATCTGCTTTCTGTTTACTGAATATTCTAAGACGCATCCGACATTTTAGTTATAAATATAGGAAATATTAACTTCTGCTGTTAACATTTAAAGTGAAATGCACTTGGAACATAACTAAAAAAACAAAGACAAAGCCAAATCATAAACAAGATTGCTACGCGTGGCCATGTGTCCCCAACCGCCGCATGAAAGTTGTATGGTATGAATTTGATCGATATATTATCTGAGAAACGATAGAAATTGGTTGTTTGGGAGACAAAATCATTCAGTCAAAACAAGGAAGGAAACCAGTGAACATAATTTTTTTTGACAAAGTCCCATTTTTTGGACCAGAAAATCACACAAATTCGTAAATAACTCGAATACTGTAAATATGGCTTCAAATTTTTTTTCGTATTATTATAGAGTACCTTTCGCTCTACCAGCCTACAAAATTTCAGAACCCTGTGCACTTAGGTAACTGAGATATTGAATGTCCTATATTTTGACCTTTCTTCCCCGTTTTCATGGAAACGGCGGCCATTTTGAAAATTTCAAATATGGGATGATCACCTACTAATAGTACCCTATAAGTGTGTAAAGTTTCAACAACATCTGTTTAGTAGTATCTGAGGAGTTGCACCCACAAAAATGTTTGACAAAGTCCCATTTTTCGGACTGAAAAATCACAAATTCGTAAATAGCTCGAAAACCGTAAATATCGCTTCAATTTTTTTTCCGTATTATTATAGAGTACCCAATGCTCTATCAGCCTACAAAATTTCAGAATCCTGTGCACCTAGGTAACCGAGATATTGAATGTCCTATATTTTGACCTTTCTAACCTTACTTCCCCGTTTCCATGGAAACAGCGACCATTTTGAAAATTTCAAATATGGGATGATCACTTACTAATAGTACCCAATCAGTGTGTAAAGTTTCAGCAACATCCGTTCAGTAGTGTCCGAGGAGTTGCACCCACAAAAAACGTGACGGACGGACGGACGGACGGAGACCATTACTAAGTCCCTCCGACGCGTTGCGGCGGGGGACAACAAGATCTAATCGTTTATCGATAGCTGGGGATGTTGCTAGCACCATATACCACCGTATAAACTTAACTTCACAATACTAGTACTTATCATTCAAAAGCTGGGTACATATCTCCCATGTAACTCTAATAAGTATGGATTTTTTTTTTTTAAGATCAAGCGTAAAATTTTGGAGTTTCATATTAATTGAATCGGCCTATTTTAATTCAAACGATAAAAATAACTAATGGCTTCAATATGGAACCCGTACATACTCCCATCCACAACATAAATTATATACCTGAAAACTTATTGCAACGACTTGAAATTTGGTATATAAATTCAGGTCCAATATTTCGAGTACCGAATTAAGGACAGTAATGGATAATGGATGCAATTTTGATATCGTTTTTCAGCAACTACTTTACACAGTGATTTGAGCTTTGGTATATTTCTACAGTAATGCAGTCCTTAATCGCAAGAACCATTTTTTATATTGTTTATGCAATACCGATAACCCCTTTCTGCAACGGACAGTCAGACTAGTTCAACTCCTGGACCTGTTACACCGTAAGCAACAATTGCTACCCAATTCCAGCCATGACAAGAATAGCACCCCTTCCTCAACATGACAATAAAAAGAACACCTTGATCATTTTACGTAAGCTTTTCTTTATTTACAAAACTATTAAAAGCAACATTAGAAACAAAAGTGAACTTTAACACGAAAAATAATCAAAATTCAGCCTCTCTCTGATTTGCGATATTGTGTTGGCTAGGGTTCCAATGTGCGTGGCGTACGGTCCCGTCAGCCTTTACTGTGACATCTGATTCTATGTTTTCTTTCCATTCAGTTTAGCTTCTGTTTTCTGTATTTTCTTGGTGATCATTTCATCTCGTCGCATCAAAACTTTCTTCCTTTTCTCGGCATGATCTCTACCAAATTTGCCTGTTTAAAGATAAAAGAAATAATTATGTCTTCAAAACTTTAATCTTTCTTAAAAGGAATCTATGCTAAAATTTTGAAACACAAAAGAAAATCACTTTATACCTGTAATTTGTTATCGTTCACCTGCAAGTTCATGTTTGGAAAAGGACTGGACCAAGAGAATATAATCATAATTGTAAAACAAAACTTCTACGCTTATATAATAAACTTACCCTTTTCTTCAAGTATTGCTTTTCTCTTTGCCCCAGCTCTTTTCTTTCTCTCTTGACGGTTGTTTTGGTTACCTTGAACAAAGAAGAAATGAAAAATAAAATAAACCAACGATTTTACGAGAATTAATGTCACAAATATGCAAATATAAATGGTATCAAATCTGTATGAAGCAAAAAAAAATAAAGAATCTTTTATAATTGTTAAAATATAAAAGTCTAATACCCGGTATAGCCGACATCGGATGAAGATATTTTCGTTCCCTTGCAAACTTATGTTGTTAAACTTACTATTTAAACTCTCAAAAAGTTTGGCTTTTTTGCTAATATACACGGCCACCCATCGTGCTCATGCATAACCGAATGTTATGCAAAGAAATCCGTGAGATCGACTTCCTGTTATGCAAAAGATCGACTAAAATCGACACCTTGTAACAAAAACTCATAAAAATATTAAAGCTGGAGAGATATTTTGACAGTCCGGCGATGTGATGGGCTCGAGAAGTCTTTTTCCTTTTCAGTCATCTGTCTTAAAACCTCTACATGTATCATAATTTTCCTGAAAATCTTTTGTCATGGGACTTGAAACCTGATTTTTCTACAAATTGCATGAAAAGTTTTAATTCTGTACTTTATAACCACGCCGATACTGTGATTTTCATCATCCTCACACATGCCAAAAATCTAAAACAGTTTTATTTGTCAAAATGTTTTGGCTCTGGCTTTTATAAAACAAAATCTTATGCATGAGATTCCATTTTTTTCATGTCATGCATGAGATCACAGAATAATTTTATACTCTCGGTGATCAAAGCATCAAAGTACACACTTCATTAAAGCGAAAAAGAGTCAAACTGAATGTCAAAATTCCAAAAAGGCAAGGCCAAAAATCAGATGACAAAAAAACAGACAACTGCAAGAACTCCGATGATTTTTTTTTTGTATTTATAAAAGAACACATTTGCAGAAGAACAAATAAAAGAAATGCTCATTTTTATAGACAAAATATTTGTACAGTTTTGTAAACATGTTTTCCGTAGAAAATTGGCATTCCAAATGGGTATACATACGAATCGTGCGCCATTGCTTGCTGATTTGTGCCTTCGTTCATATAAACAAGTATTAAGTGGACTTCTTTCAATCACTTGTACCAAGTATACTTGTATGAAATGCCTATGCCAAGTAACGAAAATTGTGATCTTCAATTTTCCGCTATGTCTTACGTGCTTTATCTTTTCTCTTGGACATTGAGATTGATCCTCCAAGTTAGTTCAGTAATTAAATTATTTTGTTATTACTGACTGTCGAATAAAAAGAATTGTAGACTTGTTTTATGTTACCCTTTAACCTCATATTTAGTTAAATTGATGATGAGCCCTCTCGTAACAATTAGCCTATCGATTTTTTTGCCTATTAACAAATGTTAGCAATAAAAGACAAAACAGGACAGAAGTACTGCAGAAATTGCACGTCTAACACAGGGTTGACCACTTAATAAAACCTGCTCGACTACTATTTCTTCTGAAATTCCTATACCAGGCTAGGACAAATGCAACCTTCAATTTCTGCAGTACTTCTGTCCTGTTTTGTCTTTTATTGCTAACAATTGAGATTTATCCTTTAAGTTCCACCTGTAGTATTGTTATTTCCTTTGCTCCCCGATTGTTAACATAACTAAAGGAATTTCATGGACCACATATGTTGGTTAATCATCAAAGCTTAGTATTATCATTTGACCCACAGTAAATTGTCGGCAACGTGTTGGGTGTGTTTTAGCTTGAAGCAGGAGCTCCTAACTCTTCCGGAGCATCTGCGTTAACTCGCAAAGCGTAATGAGTTTGTGTTGCCGATTAGAGGTAATAAAGCTGTTTGTTAGGAGTTTTTGCTATGATTTGGTTGTCCTTGTGTTGTTTTCTTTTTTGTCAGTCAGTTTTTGTCTTAGGCTTTTGGGACTTCCGACATTTGAATGCTCTATTTGCACTTTCATGCCTCTACATGCGAACTTTGATGCTTTTATCGACAAGTATATAATTCAATTATTCTGTGATCTCATGCATGACATGCATTAAATGGAATCTCATGCATAATATTTTGTTTTATAAAAGCCAGAGTCAAAACATTAGTGAATTGACAAATAAAACTGTTTTAAATTTTTGGCATGTGTATGGATGATGAAAATCACAGTATCGGCGTGGTTATAAAGTACAGAATTAAAAACTTTTAATGCAATTTGTAGAAAAATCAGGTTTCAAGTCCCATGACAAAAGCTTTTCAGGAAAATTATGATACATGTAGAGGTTTTAAGACAGATGACTGAAAAGGAAAAAAGACTTCTCGAGCCCATCACATCGCCGGATTGTCAAAATATCTCTCCAGCTTTAATATTTTTATGAGTTTTTGTGACAAGGTGTCGATTTTAGTCGATCTTTTGCATAACAGGAAGTCGATCTCACGGATTTCTTTGCATAACATTCGGTTATGCATGAGCACGATTGGTGGCCGTGATATAATAGTCTAATATAACATATGAAGATATTTTGTTCCACCTGAGCGCTCTTGTAATAAAAAAAACATACAAATTAAAATCTAAAAAAAGATTTTTTAAATACTTACCATTTTCTGTATCTGCAGAGGAAAGGGCGGGAAGTTTTCTTGGTCTTGGTACCGACCCATTGTCCAGCTCAAAAGCCATACCAGCAGGCCTCATCAAGGATTCTTTTATGATCCCTAATGCTCGAAGTTCCATTAATATCTCATTTTTGTCTCTGCGATGATTTGTTGAAAACGAATCGAGTATACCCGGAAGAAGCGGGGCTACTTGATTCCTCTTGATACTGCTGATAGTATCCGACTTTGTACACATTCCTCCCATTTTTGACTGATGCCGCAATGTTCTGAAATGCCGTTGCTAGCGTCGTGAGTTCCGCAGCGTCTGTGACGTTTAGGTGTTGGCGCATGTCAAAGCATAAAATTGTTTGTGAACTGATGCGCCACACGGCTTTGTAGTCAAAAACATGTACCTAGACATTTTTCTATAATATAATACGTGGTCCTAGACGTTTGTTTTTGTGTTTGTTTGTTTCTTTTGATTGCTTTAATTGAATCCGTTAGACTATTTTACTGATCCAAATGTCCATTCCTTTTGCTATAGGAATTGGTGTATTTTTTCGGATATTTTTTTACATTGACATAACTTGTTTTCCTGAGTTTACTCATTGTGCCTCTGCAATGCATATTTGTTTACCCCACAATGGACCGACAAAGTATATAATTGTGGACTTATTATAACGTACTTTTGATTTTCTATTCACTACCAGACCATAAGATCGCGACGGAAGAGGGAGGTTTCGTACGCGTGACATAAACCATTTCTTTTAAAATGTCCGTACTAAGACAGGAAGGACCATTGTCGTTACCTCTTGGACATATGAAATTGGTCATTCAAGTTCGGTAGTTTTTTATTACATTTATTCTAAAAAAAAATCAGTTTGCGTGTCACAACTGAACCCTATAGCATTGCAACAGAACAATTACGTGTCCACCCAAGCTGTTGCCATAATTCTCTTAAAAATACAATGAAAAAAGGTTATCTAAATCAAATAAAAGTAATCAATCTACATCTTCTACAGCTGATTTGTAAAATCCAACTTCAATAAGTTTACACAAATTCATCAGGGACAGAAATTAGCTAAAATACAAAGGTCACGGAATCCTGATGTGTTACGGACAAGCAGACAAACAGACAGACGAACATTTGTTGGTGAGCCGTTTTGTTAGTGAAGGCTTGCTGGACATGTAAAGTTCGAAAAAGTTCTCTCTTGTCAGCCTATTTATAATCAAGACTATTTTTAGGTAGAATATAACAAAGGGTTTCTTGGAAAGGGGAATCTATCATTGTCTGTAAAACTTTGGTTTTCGAATGCAATTTTCATAAGCATAAGTAAGCGCACCAATCAGCTTGAATGCCAAATTGTATCTTTTATAGTTGACGTATAGTGTGACAGATGGAGATCAAGGGACACATGTACAAATAAATAAAGAAATCCGAGAAAGGATGGATTTATACGTGCTAGAGGACAAAAAAATAGAAACACAACATTAGTGGTCCATTTGATTTATTTATATAATAAATACAAATGCATACTAATTGGAAGTATCGAAAGAACTTTCTTTTCTCTGAGTATACAAAAATTGCACAGAGTATGTACAAACAATGAGAATGAATGAGCTTAACTATCTTTTCCAGATACCATATATTGTCTGAGTTTATCAGAGCTTGAAAATTTCTTGCTCAGCTTCTCCCCAAATATAAAACTCTGAGATATGTCTGGTGCAAACCTGCACGCATCTGGCTGTCTTCCATATACTTCCGCCAATTCCCGAAAATAGTTCGGCGCATTGCCACAACATAGTCCTATGTATTCGATGCCGATTGCTTTTGCCTCTGTTGCAAATTTTCTGATATCAGAACGACTACACATGACGCATTGCAAATCCGTTGGATATAGAGATTTACCTGAAATACGAATGAGAAGCAAAGAATTATAAATCAAAGAGACGGTAACACAGAACAACAGCAACAACCGAGTCACCACCATGAAGTTCATGTATTACTAGGAAGCAAAACGTTAAAATTAAAAAATTAATAAAACAGTCAGATTTATATATAAAAAAAACTCATTTGGAAAACATGCGATAACGCAAATAAACAGTAAGATCATGAAACTTCCTTTAACGACACTTTTGAAGTGTTAAAATATAGGTTTCCAAGTCTCTTTGCTGTAATAGTGTATCATAAGAATTTTAAAAAAAACGGAGCATAGATGTCTTAGGGAAAACAAATGTGAGCTGCTGGATGTTTTCCGTTGCAAATCCCAAATTTTCAAATTCGGGCATTTTCATTAGTTTTCACAAGGTGTCGTGCAAGTCTTTTCGGATCTATTAACTGTCAATTGGTTATATTTGACCGCAATGTTTTATCCGTTTATAATTTAACTTTTCATTGTTTTAATCTTTTTTTAATGGTTCAAACCTGATTCTGGATCCAATAGAGACTGGAATGTTCTGCAATCATCTCGTGTACGGAAAGGTACCGGCATAGCAGCAACTGGACCCTAAAGCCAGATAGAAAGCATGTAGGTTTATGTGATGCTTCATAGGTGCATTTAAGCTTACCTATTTTGTTCATAAGGAACATTTGCTAGTTAATAACTAACTGTTGTTCTTTTTATCATCCATTAAACGATGGTTTTTATTTGCTAGATATGACCAATCGCAGATGTTTACAGCGTCAAAGTCTCTTGTTAGGACTTGAGTTCGCGTTGTCGATTTCTGTTCGGTTTATTTTTTCCGGTTTTTTTTTGTTTTGTGTTTCCTCGTGCTGTTCTTGTTCGTGTTTACCGGTATTGTCGTTACTCTTTCGGACTTTTGACACTAGAATGCCCATTGTGCCTCTTTGCTTCTCTTTTTAAACAGTGTTTATTTTCGTTTCCAAGGAAGTATTAATCTTAATCAACATTTAAACAGGTTTGGAATATTCTATACCTGACAAACTTTCTTGACTTCTTTAAGGAGAGGTATCATGGTAGCTGGTCCTCGACCACAATTCAAACCGACTACGGCTGCGCCTTCTTCTTCTAATTTTCTACAAGCTTCCGGAAATGGAATATCGTCTGTTGTTTCGTCGGGGATGTAAGGGGTCAAGGTAATAACGGCTGGCGCTCCTACAGATCCATGAGATAAAAAATATATATATTTACACTACGCAAGGATTGTCTTCCTCAAAATTTTTCATAAGACTCACATCATTGTAATAAGAAGATTCTATGTCAATTGATTTTTTCTTATAAAAAATGTTTAAGTCTTAAGATTAGGACATGTGGGTACACAGTGTCACCGACTTAAAACTGCTACCGTACTGAGTAACTATACTTTACATCATTCAATAGATAAACCCTGTTTGATGGCATTGTATAACCTTTTTTAAGTAACAGCATTAACATTTGACATGTATCCTTTGCTGAAGTTTGATGACGGCTGCTGATTATTGTCTATTGTGTTTTTTTTTCTAAATTACCGCTTGTTATGTGAGCTGTGTCGCGTACACTTATTCCACATCTCATTTTTTTCTCTTGCTTACTTGTCATTTATCTATTTGTTGTTTGCATAGTAAAAACCAAATGCATTTTTATAACTGACCATTTCCATATTTCTTGATGCATTCGAGGGCAATCATGGCTTCCCCTAAATCATTGAAAGTTTCTCCAATTATGAAATCTGCTTTATATTCGGCTGCCCATTCTATTTGTTCCTATGAAGAATTAAGAAAATATCCTTATACCGTATTTGTAAGACGTATATACATACGATTAAGAGTAAAGGACAAATGAAGAAAATATAATATTAATTTGTATGTCGTTAGAATAATTTCCAATCAACATATTTAATTTCTGTTTTGAAATAGTAAATACATTTTTTAGGGGCAGATTCAGAGGGCTGATACCCTTCTTTCCATGAAAAAATCTCATTTTCGTACGGTACATTTATTTCAAAATCTGCTTGGCGCCCCTTTTTGAGGTTACCCAACCATTTGTAAAAATAAGAATGCCCCCCTGCTTTTTAAGAGCACACTATGGTCCACTATTCGTACCTTAAACATTTCTCTGATCTTCTCGTGCGATGATGGGTCGTCTGCAACATAAATACCCGTATTACAGATACCACCCGCCATTAATGTATCAGTCTCGTCTGCTACTTCACGAGCAATTTTGAGTGCTATACGATTGAGTTTTTCTAAATCCTCCTCTCGGCCTATTTGTCTGAGTTTTTCTCGGTGTCCATAATACTATCAGAAAGAAAGAAGAAAAATAAAAATATCAGCAAGTTTTAAAGTTGAGATGAAACATTTCACTGGCAACACTTCTGGAGTGTTGCAGTAACTTAAGTAGGAAATGATGAATTGAGTTTTTTACGTCTGAGTCTTGCCATGCACGAGTTCCATCAGTTAGGATTTTGTCTTTCTAGAAGTGCAAAAGCATCTCTAAGTGAGATGTACCAATGTGGCATTCCAATGTCAAAAGTCCGAGAGGGCAAAGACAAAACCAGTTTAAACACACTAAGAAAGAGAAAATTAGAACTCGTTTCTATATGAAAATTATGTTTATAACTAATTATTTATGATTACAAAACCATGTTTTGATATAACTATCAAAAATTAAAAGAATTGAAATAATATATTACTGTGAAAGCCTCCACTACGTCAGATCCGGCATGAACAAACTCCAAATGCATCTGTCGAACCATTTCCGGATGCTCTAAAACGACCTCTGGTATGAAAGCGCCTGCTCGAAGGTATCCTCGTCTCTCGAATTCCCACATGTACCCTTCTGCATTAAGAATGCATTCACCATCTTTAAGGCGTTCAACAAGACCTAAACGAAAACATGCTCTTTTAATATCGTTATTGAAGAAGTGATAAAATTTAATGCATAAAAAATGAACCTTGAGAGGATTAAGCATAAAACAAACAAACAAGTACAATGAACATATAACTGAACAACCTACTTCAACATCGGCACTTAAAGGTAGATGGAAAGTCTATAAATTTATCCATAGAATTTTCTTCTTTGGCCACAGTTAGCCCTACACGGATAGTTTAATTAAAAGTTCACAATAAGAATTTTTGTAGAAATCACTTTGAAAAATGTATGATTTTAATACTTTTTATATAGGATCAATACTACGGATAATTTTTTTAACCCAAAAAATCTACTCTATGAGTTTTCTTTAATTTTTGAAAATCTTTGTTTTGTATAGATTTTTAAACATAGAAATTAAAAGTAAAAGTTCACCATTAAAAATTTTGAAAAATAAAAGATAAATGTGTTTTCCCTATTATTTCTATACAAATTATCTCCCTTTAAACAGTACGTGAAAATATTGAAATTCGCGAAAGTGTATTTTTCCAAATTTCTTTTTGTAATTATCAATTATGATATTTACCCAGCCAAATAGAAATCAATTAGATTAACAACCATTATAAGTTTTAATGTTATGATAGATGTGCAAAAAGATGCTCAGTGGTAGACACACCATCTACTTAAGGGAATGTCTAGAAATATGTTACGTGGATAAAATTATAGTTTTATAAAAACAGTGACAAGAGTGTCAAGCTTGTTTGTTTTTGCATAATCATAAGACTAGTTGAGGGATTGACTATTGATTTTTATGGGGGTTATGGATATTCTTGTTCATCGTGCATCTTTATTTGTGTAAAACTCGGAACCTTGATTTTTTTTTGCGTGCGCTTACAGCGCAATTTTTATTTTTTTTAAAATTACTCTAAAACACCATCCTGACTTTTTTATTCAAATCACTATCCTTTATTTTATTTCCAGATATTTTTTTTTTATTCTGCCTTTTTATTTCAAATTTCACCATACCCCTCAAACACATAAAATGGTCGCTCCTTTACTGTTAATTTGACTATTATGATGCTAGGCAGTTACAATGTTATTAAAACGAGAAAATTTGTTCTTTTTATTCGTTCCAATTTTGTACCTCACTATTTTTATCTGTTCAAATCTACGCTAAAACTTATACTTGACCGATTTCGTGACAAATTCGAAAGTTTAAATTTTATAAAGTAATGAAAGATCCTATGTCAATTCATTGTTTAGCTTCCAAATTGACGTTATAATAACAATAACGAACTGGCCGTGGCTATTTATGTGAATTTAATGTAATGTGCATTAAATTCCTTTATTGAAGGAAGCCTGAATTTGTCCTTCGCTGTTTACACTTTTGGAAATTAGACGTCACTGGTTTTTAGTTACACCTTCCTTAACCGGAAGTTGTCTCTTTCTTAAAATCTGCTGTCGTCGAGACAGAAACAAATGTCTGTGTTGAGTATAAATCATTTAATCCACATTAATCCACACTTTTTTAACGCAGATGATCTTGAAAGAATTTTTTTAACAACAATAAACACAATCGTAGAACATTAATATACTTTAAGGCTTTCGATGGAGCTTACCCATTGATTTTTATTGCATTGGTAGCGTTTGACTTTATAATTTTTACAATCACCTTAAATAAGATACGACTATTTGTTTTTCTCAAACACATAAATTGTCAAAAACAATTCATTCCCATGAACCCCAATCGGTCACAGTTTCCCCCCGAAATTTAAATACACGTACAGTACAGCCAGATCGAAATTTCGTCTGCACATTTCACATGTGTACATGTGTATTTCACTATTTGTCAACAACAACGTGAACAAGCGTTCAAGTCCATAGCATATATAGCGAATGGTTATCCAAATATCCAGTATTTCTTAGATTTTAATTATTTTTTCCACAATTATTATAAAACAGGTGCTGACAAGAATAAATGGTTTGTATTTTACCATAGCTACAAAATGTAGAAGCAAGTGAGAATGCCAATGGCCATGACCATGTTATTTACATGAATCACTTTAAATGTGTAATATTAAAAAGCATTGGTCATGCCATTATCCTAGTTATCCTAGATCTAACTTATCATGTTAATACTCTAGTATTTTTTTTGCATTCTGTCACATACTACAAAAGAGCATTAGCTGTTACAGTCCTTATTTACAAGATAATCTTTGTAATTTATATATATTGTACATGTATCATAGAAGTTACTAGAAGTTACAGTAAGAACTAATCAATCCAGCATTCTAACAATAGCACGCACACACACACACACACACGATATTTAATAGCAAAAAAAAATAGGATGTTAGAATAATTAATTTATATAAACATGATAAAAGAAAAATGATATATATTTTATTAACTATTATGAGATTTAGTTTCAGCAAAGTGTATGGAAGAAAAGGAGAATACAAACAAATATGGTTTCGTCTTGGCAGTCTTACACAGACAGGTTAGGTCCTGTCCTTTCAGAATGTTACCTCCATTTCCACAAGGTTAAAACATCAAGATGGGACAAGACAGATATCTTCAAACAGTTAGCCCCTCTCTTACATGTAGATCATTGTTGCAAGAACATGCATGCAAATCCAGCATATGGACAGTTTCCTTGTTATATCAGACATGCAGAAATTATGATCCGTCAAGGTAATGTTTTGAATTCAAACCTGTTTTTCTTGCAAAAATTAATAAATAATAATTCAAACCTTGCAAAACATTTTCAAAAATTAAACTTAACTTGACAGTCATTAAAGATAGTACATACAAGTACAATTTTGTACACTTTGGGTCAGCTGTTATAGACATACAAATTTACCAAAGACTCGACTGATATTAGCAATAGGTATAATTTGTCATTGCCAACGAAATAGCAGTTGTCAACCACGAAGCAAAAACACATTGTTTACAAGTTCCAGCCAATTTGAGGGTTGCAAAAGGCAAAACATCCTAAGTAAATATGTAATTGTTTATGTTATTCTGTTATTTACTTTCTGTGACATGATAAATTAGAAAATTCATGGGTTCCAATTGTATATCGCTTTATGGAGGTATGTATGGCTAATCAATTCTATGTCCGTTAATGGATGAGTTGCACAACACTCGGTCCGTGAATTGACAGCAAGCAAATTACCCAGCACATTAAGGGGTCAGCTTTGAATGCTCTGCTCATTATAATCTCTCAAGGTATTCACTCTTCTGTTTGTTAAAGGGTCGATAAGGAGTGCTCAGTCTGTTAAGCATTTTGTTATTTTTGTGGTTTGTTAAAGGAGCTTGGCTATATTTATTGTAAATAAACAACAAGACACTTAAATCAAGACCTCTGAAGTGACAAATATACGCTTTGTTCAAACACAGGCATCAAATTTAAAACACTGAAGCCAGTCATAACTACAAAACATACAACAACTCTGATACATATTAATGCAAATTTCTAGATATTAATACTCATTCACATGGCTTTATGATGAATTAGACATTTTTAATTTCCTGTTTCACGTTATGTTTATTCTGAGTTTCAGTCACACGGTTCAGAGTCAGGAAACAGCCTGAAACTTCAACAACTCCAAGTCAAGGCGTTCTGTTGAAAAGACAAAAAGGTAATGTAAGCTGTAACCTGTTGAAATGGGTAGGTTATAGAGATAAAGTAAACAAGTTAAATATTATCCACTAAAGTTTATTATTATAAATTATTGCTTATAAAGACAAGTTGATCCAGGCAATTTGAATAACATTATTGAAACGATAGCTCATTTGAGTTGAACATTTTATAGCATATGCCAAATATAATTAATTGAGATATTTCAGATCTGATAAATAGAGGAGAGAAGTTAAATGAATGCAATAATAACATGCACACAAATAAAGGAAACAATTCAGTCCATTGCTTGGACTGGTATTTTTGAACAGTTTTATTGGTTTTGACATTAAGACCCTAGTTTCAAAATATTATAATACAGGTTTGTGTGCAAATGCACATCACACACACATGCACACACACCCTTACACCACACACAAAATCCAACATACAAACTATCATGAGAGGTACACACACATGCACACACACACCCCTGCACACACACACACCCTTACACCACACACGAAATCTGATATACAAACTATGATGAGAGGTATTGCGAACTGTTACTATTACGAAAAATCTGTGTACATCTCGTAAGCAAAAAATCCTTGGCAATAGCACTATTTATTTTATAAATGTAGCTATTAACAAACTAAGAGCAAACATTTCAAACAACAAACCAGAACTGTTACATACAAATACATCAGTGGAACAGGTTACATTCAATTACATGTTCAAACTCATTTACTCACTTTTACATATTGAAAAGAACAATTTCTTGCTTTAACAATAAATCAAGATTTGATTACCTGTAAATCTTGTACTTCACCAGGAGCATTGATGGAAACAATAAAAGTGTTCAATACATGCATGTAGTAGTTCCAACTGTAACGAGAAATTTTGAGGACCAACAAACTACAATTATGGTACAAATTATTCCTGTATTGACAGTAATTAAATAGGAGATACGGTATTTTAGGCATTAGGAACTACAAATCTAAATATCTCTACACATGAACTGGATACATATGCATTTACAATGAAAAATGAGGTTTTCAAGCAGTGACCTCTTATGACTCTTGTACTTGTTGCAAAGGCATGATCTGCTCAAACTAAAATCTTGGTATGTCAGGAACTTAGCCTCAATGGCATTTATAAAAAGCATCCCTTATTAAATAAATTGATCAGCAATAATTTAATTACACATGGATTAACAAAAATAATTACAACAAAGTTGAGTTGATACACATGTTGTACATTTAGTTGTACAAGTTGAGCTGATACACATGTGGTACATGCATTATTCAATGCACAAACAAAAACATGAGGAGTTGCAAATTAATTCTGTGTCCATCTCATTAGAATATTCCAAGCAATGGGTGAACTAATACACAAAAACAGCTGAAATTGAAAGATGTTAAAGCTACAGGTTTAATTGTTGGTACCAAACTTCTTTCAGTCATTTCATATGCCTGCAGTCTCTAAATTTGAAGATCTGCTCAAACAGTTGGCTTTGGTCTTCTATTATTATTTCTACATGTATGTGACATTTAAAACAAGCATTTTCAGTTGAGTTGCATTATTCATGTACATATGAGTTAGTCTGCTATACTCAATTTAGGAAGCAACCTTTAGTGCATTGATGAACATGAAATTTTGTATGTTAACTAAGGCATAAACAGTTATCATAAGTGTATAGTTTTTCAAGTAAACATGCTCGTATGACCCTTAAAGAAAACTATGCCTTAAGTGATCACCATAATTGGGAATAACATAGACTTGCAGTGAATATTTATGTTATTGAACATTGTAACCTTTATTTTAGATCACATACTTAGCAGACACGTACATGTAAATACGAAGGTAAATCCCTCTTGAAAACAGGTATATAGCCTATGGCAGTTAATCACAGTGTCATTGTAGTATATACATGTATGCTTACAAACACAAATACAGTGTTATTTTATGCAAACCCTCAGAATACCCTCATCAAATTTACAAAACATGTCAATATACATTTGTAAATGGATCATGCTTTCACTTCGTATTACTTCTCTTGAATCTTAAAACAAATCTGGAATGTTTAAATATTTGTATATATATTTTTTATTTACATGCAGCATTAAGGTAAGTCAGAAGGACATGGCATATAGTAATTTTCCTTCCATTGGAATTTGGAGTCACCATTAAATCAAAATACCAGATGTCCTAAGTGCTATGAGTATAAACTATATGCTCATATGAAGCCATACATGCATTCGTAATTCATCATCCGTTGAATTGTTGTAATATGTTGTTTTATACATTCATGTACATTTATTTAATAGTTTACATATATATGCTTCATATATCCTTTTTATTTAGATATCTCATAATATATATAGATATAATTTTTACTTGCAGAATTATAGACATATTATATACCATATTAACATATATAAATTTCGATAATGGCCACAGTAGTGCAGTTCAAACCCCCCCTTTCTGTGGCGGTTGACTCTAAAGTCATATGTTGACATCTGCCTTTATAGTCAATTTGGCAGATTTTTCACTGCACTGGTTCCCCTTTTTATGAACTTTAATCGTTTCAGAGTGACCTCTGTATCCCAGGGTTGCTCTTTCCCCCATATAGATATATATTTCAGTTACAATTTATATATGGTCTGCCATAATATGCGGCGACCAACATTTAGACATTAATTTAATATTATATGTATATATTATATATTACAAATATTCAGATATTATATTATATATTGATTTATTAAACTGTGACCATTATCGCCAATACTATATTTGTTTTCATTCAGCACTCTCTGAAATAAGTGAATTTAATGTAATGTGCATTAAATTCCTTTATTGAAGGAAGCCTGAATTTGTCCTTCGCTGTTTACACTTTTGGAAATTAGACGTCACTGGTTTTTAGTTACACCTTCCTTAACCGGAAGTTGTCTCTTTCTTAAAATCTGCTGTCGTCGAGACAGAAACAAATGTCTGTGTTGAGTATAAATCATTTAAACCCACCCACCCATCCACATATTAGATAAAGAAATAAACAGTAAATTAAATGAATAAGAATATAAATTTTGAATGTGGTTTCCACATATATCATTAATAATCTAATGATCTTTGAGTGGTTCTTTTGCTTTCTCTCTTTGTTTTATATTTTCAGGTCCAGATTTCAGGATCACATGGATAGAGGCAACCTCACTGCATTTATTCAAGTCTTGATATCATAATCCAGGAGTACACCTAAGACTGGAACACTTACAGATTTCTGCTCTTGTTGCTTATATTTATGGCAGATTTTTCACTGCACTGGTTCCCCTTTTTATGAACTTTAATCGTTTCAGAGTGACCTCTGTATCCCAGGGTTGCTCTTTCCCCCATATAGATATATATTTCAGTTACAATTTATATATGGTCTGCCATAATATGCGGCGACCAACATTTAGACATTAATTTAATATTATATGTATATATTATATATTACAAATATTCAGATATTATATTATATATTGATTTATTAAACTGTGACCATTATCGCCAATACTATATTTGTTTTCATTCAGCACTCTCTGAAATAACTAGCAATTATTACCTTGAACATTGTGATTTTGAGAGTGGATTTTGTTTATCAATTTGAAGGTCACAATTAAAGCACAAATGTACCGGTGGCAGTGACCCTAGCCGGCCTTGATCGAAGGGTACCTTAGATTACTATATGACACACCCGTACCCGAGGGTTGCTGGTCGGATGAAACCCCCTTAATTTAGAGTAGAAAATTTGAAAGAGATTGGTTAAGGTTCATGCTTACACTTCGAATAAATGGTCGATATTTAAATAACCTTCCATGAAACCGATTGTGAGTAGATTTAATAACACCAATAATGAAATTACCTTGCACGTGGAGGCCAAATGACAGGGCATTGTTGATATTTGGCTATATTTGGGTGAACTGAAAAACGCAAAGAAAATGCCCCAGCAAAACGGATCGAGTGTACACGGTAATAATTGCTAGATAAATAGCCACGGCCAGTTCGTTATTGTTATTATAACGTCAATTTGGAAGCTAAACAATGAATTGACATAGGATCTTTCATTACTTTATAAGATATCTCATAAAATTTATAAGATATCTCGTATACTTTATAAGATATCTTATTAAATATATAAGATATCTCATATAAATGGTAGTTTATAAGATATCTTATTAAACATATGAGATATCTTATAAAACATATAAGATATCTTATAAAACAAATAAGATATCTTATAAAACATATAAGATATCTCATAAAGTTTATAAGATATCTTATAAAGTTTATTAGATATCTCATATAAAATAATTTATAAGATATCTTATAAAACTTATAAGATATCTTATAAAACTAATAAGATATCTTATAAACTTTATAAGATATCTCATAAAGTTTATTAGATATCTTATATATTTTATGAGATATCTTATAAGTTATTTTTTATAAGATATCTCATAAAGTTTACGAGATGTCTTATAAACTTTATAAGATATCTTATAACTTTTATTAGATATCTTATAAATTATTTTATATAAGATATCTCATAATCTTTATAAGATATCTAATAAACTTAATGAGATATCTCATATGTTTTATAAGATATCTTATATGTTTTATGAGATATCTTATATGTTTTATAAGATATCTCATATGTTTTATAAGATATCTTATAAACTTCCATTTATATGAGATATCTTATATATTTGATAAGATATCTTATATATTTGATAAGATATCTTATAAAGAATATGAGATATCTTATAAACTTTATAAGATATCTTATATCTTTATAAGACCTCTTTAAAGATATCTCATAAAATTTATAAGATATCTTATATACTTTATAAGATATCTCATAAAGTTTATAAGATATCTGATAAACTTTATAAGATATCTTATAAACTTTATAAGATATCTTATAAAAAATAATTTATAAGATATCTCATATAATTTATAACATATCTTATAAACATTATGAGATATCTTATAAACTTTATCAGATATCTTATAAACATTGTGTTTAGTAGATATCTCATTTTCTTTTAAAGATATCTTATATAATAAATAAGATATCTTATAAAATTTATAAGATATCTCATAAAGTTTATAAGATATCTTATAAAGTATATGAGATATCTTATAAATTATTTTTTATAAGATATCTCATAAAGTTTATAAGATATCTTATAAAGTTTATAAGATATCTTATAAACTTTATGAGATATCTTATAAAGTATATGAGATATCTTATAAAGTTTATGAGATATCTATAAAGAGGAATAAATGTAAAAACGGCTTGCCATACTATGTGGAGCCTAAACTACGCATTCAATTGCGTAATAAGGCGTAGCAGCGTCGTGACAAATTCGAAAGTTTAAATTTTATAAAGTAATGAAAGATCCTATGTCAATTCATTGTTTAGCTTCCAAATTGACGTTATAATAACAATAACGAACTGGCCGTGGCTATTTATCTAGCAATTATTACCTTGAACATTGTGATTTTGAGAGTGGATTTTGTTTATCAATTTGAAGGTCACAATTAAAGCACAAATGTACCGGTGGCAGTGACCCTAGCCGGCCTTGATCGAAGGGTACCTTAGATTACTATATGACACACCCGTACCCGAGGGTTGCTGGTCGGATGAAACCCCCTTAATTTAGAGTAGAAAATTTGAAAGAGATTGGTTAAGGTTCATGCTTACACTTCGAATAAATGGTCGATATTTAAATAACCTTCCATGAAACCGATTGTGAGTAGATTTAATAACACCAATAATGAAATTACCTTGCACGTGGAGGCCAAATGACAGGGCATTGTTGATATTTGGCTATATTTGGGTGAACTGAAAAACGCAAAGAAAATGCCCCAGCAAAACGGATCGAGTGTACACGTACAAAATACTATAAAAAGTTTATGCAAAAAATATCTATCTAGACGCTGCTACGCCTTATTACGCAATTGAATGCGTAGTTTAGGCTCCACATAGACTGAAAAAGACGTAAAATATCGGTCATTTTTTCCGAAGTGTAAAGATGAACCTTAAAGCTGACCTTCAATTCGGTAAACATTGTTAAAGGCTGTGAAAATGTTGCAAATAACCCCACCCCCTTCCTTCGAAAATGTTGGCAATGGACATCCGATGTGATGTGTATTCAATCATTCTAATTACATTAAAAACGAACTATTTGTAAAACCCCCAACAATACTCTTGTCAGGTAAGCAATAATGAATATATACGTGCATGCAGGATGTAACTACTAAGTCTTGTTGATTAAAGCTATTAACAAAACTACCGAACCGAACTGTCATCTAAAAAAAAGCAAAGATCGACACACGGGAGAAATTATTGATCACAATGGTCCTGACTTGGCGGTAGACACAATTAAAATAATTGAATTGGGTTTAACTATAAGGTTTAATTATGGAACTTTTGGAGAAAATACCTAACCCCAGTCGCACCCCCTAAATCCTCTAAGCTCTAAATCAAACTGACGGTACAATAACAATTGTTTACCTTTTTTTATCAATTTGTAGGTCAAAATGAAGTAACAAACAAGATTTGCGGAGGGCAGTGACCCTTGATCGAGTGTCCGATATTTTAGCACCGATATAACTGATGCAGCATGACCCGCAGCATGAGGGTGGTCGGGTGAAATCCAATTTAGACGATAATAATAGATGGTTAAAATTGACCTGAAATTAATTTGCTTTGTTAAAGTCTGTGAAAACTTGGCCAACTATCCCCGGGCAATTAACCTGCGAAGGTTCTGAGATGTTAATTCACTGCATTTATTTCAAAAATATTTATAAAATAATTTAGTTAACCTATATATTTCATTACGAGTATAAATGCTCCTTCATTTGTCTGTTTGCTCATTTTCAATATCAATCACAACTGTAACAAATAATATTATTCTTGTTCAGGAGGCAATATCGAATACACATGCACATACACATGGATCCCCCAACATATAAAACATGTTTTATTTTCCTTATTTATATGGATAATTTGTTTGTATTCAAATTGATTTTATTCAATTCAAAATACAAGTGACTTTTATTTCAGCTTGTATGTTTTATTTGTATGTTGCTTTGGTCATTATCTGAGACTTTGATATGTATAAATCTGCTTTTCGCATCTATATATTGACTTGGTAAACTAGATTCAATCTGGTTTGAATGTTCTATTTTTTCAATCTAGCAATATTTGTTTTTTTGAAATACTAGTTTTAAGTATATTTACATTTTAAGTACATATGTACTAAGTAGTTTTAGTAGGTCTTAGTATGCATGGTATACTTAAATTATTAATCTACTTCAAGTGCCACTCAAAGCATGAAAAATACACGAAATAGTAAACTGAAACATAAACTTTCCTTTTAAAAAAGTAATCAAAAACGACATTTCAGTGGCGAATCCAGTCGAGGTGTACCGGGGTTTGAAACCCCCCTGGATTTTCGGCAACTCCCTTTACATTGGTCTATAGTAGGAACCGTGCGCCCTTAAAAAATTCTGGATACACCTCTTAATTATTTTTGCATGTTCCTAAATACATCAGAAAAAAATGTTATTTTTTTAGAACAAGATCTTACCTTTTGTAGGCATTTTGTGAATCTTCGATCCTGCTGACTACAAACAAGTTACAATGTTATCAACATAGTTTATATAACCGAATTTTCGGATGCTATTAATAGATTGTTTGAGGCAACTTTGGGGAGTTGTAAAATGATATTTGCTAGATTCTATGAACCATAATCATGTTATATAAGATTTTAAACCTACGTTTACTTTTAAGATTAAACTCAAAAAGATAAAATCATATTAGATTGTACTCCAATTTGTCTTATGTAATACCGTGGTTTCATTATAATTCGTGGGGTATCAATTTACGTGGTTTTCGTAGTTGGCCTTCTCCCGAAAAGGAAATTTAACATTGATCACACAGTTGATTGATCGGCATGCTGCAGACTTCAAAATCACGAATTTCAGATCCCACGATATGACCTTTTTTCTTCAAACCACGAAATAAATGAATCCATAGTAGATCGATCAAGGCTCTCGATTTTAACGATCAAGGAAGGGGCCATAGCGTTGGGTGTAGGTAATCATCGAGTTCGAGTTCGAGTTCGAGTCAGAGTTAGAGTTCGAGTTAAAGTTCGAGTTACGACTCGGGTTCGAGTTAAAGTTCGAGTTAGAGTTCGAGTTACTATTCGAGTTCGAGTTTAAAATTCCAGCTAACTCGAAACAGTGATTTTCATGGAAATAATCGAGTTACGACTCGAGTTCGAGTTACAGATCGAGTTAGAGTTCGAGTTACAAAACGAGTTGTATATTTATTTTTTTGCACACTTTCTTTATCATTTATATTTGCAACTCTGCTGCATGCAACCAGCAATCTACTTTGAGATACTAACTTAGTAAGGTACTGATTCATATTAATAATGCGATTACAGATAAAACCCGACTACAATGGAAATATATTTACATCGGATATTTATTTTTCTTCTTAAACAAATTCGGAAATCTATTAAAATGCTTCTGACGCAAACACAGTGTTATGTTAGGGAGCAACCATTTGATATTGAGGGGGGGGGGGGGCTATGATGAATTTGAAATAAAAGGCAGGATGCCAAAAAATCAGGAAATCAAAAGCTGGACGGTGCTCTGAATTAAAAAAAAAGGCAGGATGTTTTTTTCTGCCTGAAAAAGATTATGCCCTCTCCCCTAAAAATCTAATGGTCGTTCCCTTACTGTTCGATTGTTGTTGTCTTCATTCAAGAAACTTGATAGAAAACAAGTAAATATGTGAGCTATTGCTCACATGTGATACGCCCGCTCCCAAAATAATGCCTTGCGTTAAAAGGTAATCGGTAAAGTTTTACAGGAGGTATACATAGGATAAAGTTAGGACTGTGTCCATGGGACACGGGGGCCCCAAACAGGAAGTAGATGTCCGAAAGACCTGAAAGTCGCTTAGGACGTACAGTTTGCAATAATGAACAATCCTACCAAGTTTCAAATAATTCTCATGTACGATTTCTGAGTAAAGCTTAGCTTAACGTAAATTCGTGAGGACGGACGGATCGACGTACGTGCAGACGGACATGAGTTAAACTTAATGCCCTCCGACTTGTCGTAGCGGGGGCATAAAAACAGACATTTACGTCATACAGTTCTTTAGAAAATTGCGGAAGGACGAACGAAAGAATGGACGGGTGGACAAGGGTAAAACAAGAAATCCCCTCTTCTTCGAAGCTATGCCTGACTGACCTGGAAAGGGGAGGCACGTTACAACTCATCATAATAAAGCTGTGAACCAAATTTGAAATCAAATCCTTCAGCAGATACCGTTACGAAATCTGTTAAAACAAATATCCAACTTGAACTGTAACTCGATCTGTAACTCGAACTCGAGTAGTAACTCGATAATTGGCATAAAAATCACTGTCTCGAGTTAGCTCAAATTTCAACTCGAACTTGAAAAATAACTCGAACTCTAACTCGAACTTTAACTCGAACTCGAGTCGTAACTCGAACTTTAACTCGAAAAATAACTCTGACTCGAACTCGAACTCGATGATTACCTACACCCCATAGCGTTTATATCTATATATCGTTTGTTCGTACGTTTGTTCGTTTGTTCAAGGAAGGGGCCATAGCGTTTATATCTATTTATCTTATATCTATAGTTAATACAGGATTTTTTTCACTTGGCGATAAATTTGTTGCTTATAAAGAAATTGTGTTCGAGATTTCATATTCTAGTTTGAATATGTCTTGTGTTTTACAATCACTCGCACACATGTTCAATATCGGGTGCCCTTCCATGAGAAACCGTTTATTTAATAGGTTTTATCGGTGAAACGGGGGGGGGAAATCCTATACAAAAGAGCCAATTTGTAATAGAACATGTATTTTGAGTACTAGTGACAAAAAATTTCAAATAAATGTATGACAAAACAAACATTGTCAGATTAAAGCTTCCGGTAGTTTTTTAAGACCTGTTCGGTTTCCCTGAGCACCGTGCCATTGTGAGTTTTGCTTATCTTTTGCGCCTTCCGGGTTGTGAATAGGAGGAAACCACGAACATCGTCATCAGAATTCTCAGGTAATGAAGTATGTAAAAGTCTGACCGCAGACCACAGGCCTATGCGTCACCTTTGGAAAATCTTCATAATATTGAAAACTCTTACTGTGCAATAGTTTTAAATGTATATCTAAATATATTGTTTATATCTAAACCCTAACTCAAAGTACTATGTTAATTGCACTCAATAAAAAGAATGCTTTTGCATTCATTCCCCACCATTTGAAATTGTAAGAAACCATTGCAAATACTAGAAGGTCCGCAGCAGCACTTAGCTTGTTGATAAAAGTCTACCAAAGAGAGCTCAGAAACCTGACATTGGGTCAGGCCGCTTTGCCCACAACGCAACTTTGATGCGAGCCGTAGGTTGTTGAATGGGCCAGCCCTGTTATGATAAATGCCGCGGTCGTCAGGCTATATTTGCGGAAAACCCGACCACAAACCATAGTGATGCACTGTGTTTTGGAAAAACGTCACGTTCCTCAAACATTAAAGAACACTGTTTTGGGTCTCAATAAGAGAAGGCTTCCTAGGATCCCTATGTTGGTGGCTAAATTGCCAATCTTACCCGTCCCTCGTTTTTCAGTGGCAGTCAAAGTCCCATCTCTAATGGGCCTTGTGTCCCTATTTCCTCTCATTTTATAACCCCTTTAATGTTAATGGTTATCTCCCTGATATAGCCGAAGAGTAAACCAATAACTAACAGCAAAATTCCATTTCATTTTACAACCTACTTTTATTTTCCTACTTTTTTTTCTCGGCTCCTCATAGCACACTACTCATTTTATGTCCGAAAGTGCACCAAATATGTGTCAAAAGTTTTCAATGTTTAAACACATTTATGTCACTTGACCAAGATTTATTCAATCCTATGACAATCATGCTGAAACAATCATACACTATATTAAAATGATAACACAAGTTTGATATGGATTAAATAAAATAAAGTGTGTTCAAATTTAATTTTATTTACAAATTTCTTCCAACATGTCTATGGTTTTGATTCTAGCGATATTCACCTTGCTGCAGCCTGCATTGGGACATCTTTGTCTTATTTCACCACGCCAAAGAGGTGATATGGACATTTCTAAGGCAAGTTTATCTTTCATGTTAGTTTTTAGTAGAAAATTTTATATCCTTATTGCATGAACATCGTGGTTTTGATAAATATCTTTTGATAAATCGAAATTTTAAAACACATGTATACCGATAAGACCTAAATGTTCTAGACTAGAAAGAGTAAGTTCTCGGTGACGCGGGAATAGTTGCATGAGTTATAGAACAGAAAGCTTAATCGCTGATAATTGTAAAGAGAATTTAAAACTTAGGAGTTAATATTCTAACACAGGAGCTAGGGGGACTCCTATGAATTTCGAACCCTTACATTTTTTAACGCTCTCATTTTCCAATAGCATACATAACATGCACGCAGATGAAAATTCTTACATACGCTTTCATGGATATTAAACCATGCTTAAAAACTGAAAGAAAACAAAAGTTAATAAAAAATTAAAACAAAAGCAAAAGACTTTTGCTGAAGACAAGTACATATTTCATTCTGTATTTTGCATCTTTTAAGGGTGGAAGTGGTACCTGTTTTCGCCTTGAGCCCGAGTGTGGAGGCGAGCCATCGAGTTCTAATCTTCTAAGTTACCAAGGCGGCAAACAGATGTGGATCAAGTGGCAACAAAACTTCAATCATTACACTGTGGGCTACCCAGGTAAGTATCTCTTTTTAAAGAATCATCTCATTTTTGTCTCGCCTGCTACATAGGTGTTACTTTACCGGCGGCGTTAACTTTTTGGAAAAGTTTTATGAGCACCTCCATATCTCAAGAACTATAGGTCCTGGGTTGATGAAATTTGGTATGGATATGCCCCAGTAATAGCTTAGCACAGTTGCATCCACATCTTTTGACCTTGACCTTGATTTTTCGGTTGAGTGACTTTGACAATTTTCAATACATATAATAGCAATGGAAAAGTTTTGCGAGCACCTCCATATCTCAAGAACTATAGGTCCTGGGTTCATGAAACTTGGTATGCATATGCCCCAGTAGTAGCTTTGCACAGTTGCATCCCCATCTTTTGACCTTGACCTTGATTTTTCGGTTGAGTGACTTTGACAATTTTCAATACATATAATAGCAATGGAAAAGTTTTGCGAGCACCTCCATATCTCAAGAACTATAGGTCCTGGGTTGATGAAATTTGGTATGGATATGCCCCAGTAATAGCTTAGCATAGTTGCATCCCCATCTTTTGACCTTGACCTTGATTTTCTGGTTGAGTGACTTTGATTATTTTTATTGCATGTATTTGCAACTTTTGATCTCAGAAACTGAAAATCCATGTAAATTCAAAACATAGTGGAAGTAAGAAAGAATAATTGTTTCTGATGGTGCCGGCAGGCGAGACATACTTTAGTGTTAACTCTTGTTGCTTAAAGATATACTGTTCGATGCAACGATATTGGTCCAGAATTTATTGAGTATCAAAATTGATTAAAAAATAGAGATTTGTTAGGATCATGAATTAAAAGATATACGTTTTAGACACGTGACATCGTACCAAGGGAAACAGTTTTCTTTTCTTATTTCTATCATTGGAATTGGACAATTATATGTATGGTCAAATACTTTTTTTGCAATTCTTCACGAACACTTACTAACAGAAATATGAAAAAAAAAGTTTTGCTTTCTGTTGAATTATTTTAGGTAAATGCATCGTTGAAAATCTTAACAGATGTTTTTATAAACATTTTTAGGATATATGGATATTGCATTGGCACCGGTAAACTCAGATAAATGGCAGACGTTAGCCTACATGCAAGACGAATACTTCTATGCGCAAGATCATCAAAAGAACTATACAGCAATTGTTGTAAGTAGGACGATTGTCGAATAAAAGTTTTCTTTAACAATATCTATTAACTGATTTTTCACAAAATTAATTATCGGTTTAAGTAAAAGAAAGTTCAACTGCTATGAAAAAAAGCAATACTTTCAAATTTAAAACTGGGAAGGTATTCGCACGGGCTTACAACTTTTTCTTAATCCAGTATCTACAAATAACTTCAAACAAAACAACTTAAAAATAAGTTAAGATATTGCGCAAATAATATTGCAGTACTCTCCAACCAAGTGCGAGTACTGGTAAGTTCCCATTCTGATATCGGTAGCTACCTGCCCTAAACCATTTCTTATCGTTTTATTGGTAGCGTTCATATTTTTTCTGTGTGTGTGACAGGTATTGCCAAACATCGACTGTGAGCACTGTATAATACGAGCAAGATATGTCTCCCACAAGCCCGGAGAGAAGCCTTTCTACCAGTGCTCTGATATCAAGATAACTCGCTCTAGTGTAAAACCACAGCAAAACATTGACATACAGACGCCAGACCAAGACCCTCAATACCGATCCGTACTCAAAAAGTATGACGGGCTAACAAAACGGCACGGAAGCAGCTATGTGATTGACCAGTTTTGTTTGATCGGATTCTCCTATAACCCAATAAACAATTTTAACGATGCTATGTTAATGAGCGTCAACGTCCAGACGGGTGCTACAAACGAACTGGAAGAATTTTACATCAACATTGCCTTAGCAAACAACAAACATAGGAGCAACCAGATCGGGAACAACTATGGCAGTTTTGTGTATGACGCAATATCCGCCATTAACATGAATGGAAATCTCGTGCAGCTGTATCACCAGGGTGAAACTGCAGACGAGATCAACGATTTTGTCATGGAAGTTGACCTAAAGCACCCTGGTGACATTATCAAGAGGGCGAAGATAGTCAACAACTATGAATACCCTATAAGTGCTATTATGCCTGATGGACAGGATACGTATCTAACACTCACAATGGCCGACAGAGTTACAAAGGGTAAACTTACTTTATCTGATGGAAGCACAGAAGCACAAAGGGTCAATCTAATATATGAAGCACGAGACTGCAATGCGACAAAATATGTTAAAACACAAATTAACTGCAATCAACAACGCAAATTCATACCTGAAATCAAGAATTAAGTTAATTTGAGTGATACATTCAGGTGCCACGAAAGATTCAGCAGTAACTTAAAAAAAAAGAAAAATGCTAGAAACATTAAAAGGTTTAAATTTAGCTTAAAAATTCCAAAGCCAAACAACAAATCACATGTAAATAAAATTACAACAATGCCTATCAAGAATTACTGTAAAAACCGGGATTTGACTTAATCAGAGGTTTAATTGTTTGAATCCATTTGTAGTCTCTTTTCCGATGCTGATACGCGATTACTCTTTGCATCCATATTCTTTGAAAGATCTTTTGCTTTGCCAAAATGTCTCGATCTTTTTGAACTTCTCTCTGCTAAGAAAAGTAAATGTACAACCATAGTTTAATGTTTACCATTTGTAATTCATTCTGTTGTACCACCAGGTCAATACCAATTTATCATCGGGGAGCTAACTTATACTGCCGACCAGCAATTTTCATATAAACCTCTCGGCTGGACAGCATACAGTGAAAGTCTTTATGTAAACTTCCAATGGGCAGAATACGATCGTACTAATAATATTGTCTATTTTCTGATGGGCAACGAAAATTCTCCGGATGAATTACAAGCTAGATTGTACACAGCGGACTTCAGCATGAAGTAAGTTTAACTAGAACTTATTTTCATACTTCATATAAAAAAGCAAAGGTACCAATGGGGCATCGGAATGTCAATAGTCCGAAAGGGCAGAGACAAAACCAGTAATCACCAACGAGAACAGCACAAAAAAAAACAAGGCACCACATAAACACAAACTACAAAAACAACTTGATAGCAATCAACGACGCGAACTCCATTCTTCAGTGCTTTACGAGAGTGAACCCAGGTGCCTATAAAGTTCCTGCTTGCTATAGCAAACCCGTCGTACTGTCAATAGTCAGCAAGTCCAATCCGATAAAAAAAAACAGATGATACTTAATAGAAATGTGAACAATATTAATTATCTATAAAGTAATTGTATCCATCTTTTACAAATGAACCAAATACCTTCACTGTGTTTCAGAAACATTACATATGTCGAACTGGACGTTAGTGACTATACATTTATGTCATTCCATGTCCACCAAAAGACAGGTAAGCTACAGATAAGAAGCAGAGGTACCAACAGGAGCATCCGAAGGTTTAAGGTCCGAATGGGCGGAGACAAGACAAGTAAACAACGAAAAAGGGACGAAAAAATCAGACAACATAAAACACAAAAATACAAAAAACAACTGAATTGTTGTAACGAGAGTAAACTAAGTTGCTACGGAAGAGTAAGCAGGTCCTGCTTGCTATAACACACCCGTCGGCATTTAATACACAACACATTTATATCTTTTAGACTTCTTTGAAGATACATATAAATACTTGAAACCTCTTATATCTTAATTGCTTGTTACAATATGTAATATCATTAAGCATTTTTTTCATATTTCCTAAATGAAATCTTGAGTAGAAGCATGCAATGACCTTCAAGATGTCTGATATCGAAAAAATATCCGTATCGAGAATTAAGCAAAGATTGATTACTAAAGGGTGACTAACCGTTAATTGGAAGATTTTTTTAAGATTATTTTCTGTGTCGCTGTCCCATATTGGGAATCTAGGTTAAATTGTTCTCTTGGAACCAGTCTCATTTCGGATGTTTTCATGGTTCTATAAAGATTGTTTTTTAGTTTGAAACCCACCATATCGAGGATGTTTTTAAAATTTGAAATTCTCAAAACCACAATATCGAGAGATTTTTTAATCTCTTGCCCACAAACAGCACATATCGAGTGAGAGAATTTTTTTCACCGCGACCTACAATCAATGTGTTTTTATAGTCGTGAGTGTAGGCTAAAAAGCCTCTGCGGCGACTTGAAAAAGACTCGTTGTGTGCCATGGGTCGTCCAGCCCATTGACACACCACCGCCAGTGTAAGCTGCTCCATAGTATCCTTTGTTGTCGCTGGAACATTGACCGTCTTGCACCACGGGGAGGCACTGGTCGGAATTCGCAACACTTGTTCAAAAACCTACCATATCGAAAATGCGTTGCACCAGGTCTATTGGTGCGATAGACTTTTACTGACCAATCAGTAGCTAACTGATGGTCGTGTTGCCTCATCACATATCAATATGCTCGCAATATAGTTCCTTTACCAAAATCTACTTTTATACTAAAAAGTAACAAAATCTTTAACATTTGAAGATTATCCCACAAGTGAGTACTTTCAGTACTTTGATTTTTTTCTCGTTAACAAACCTACCATATTGAAAGTTTATCAAAAAGATTTTTACGTCTAAGTGCGATTCCTATTTTGATTTTGATGAAAGCTTGGTTTCTGCGCCATTTTCTAACTTTGGGATTGATTACACTAGATTTGTTTCTATCGAATGCTGTACATAGAACTTCTTTCGACGGGGACCACCCGCTTAAGTTTATTCTAATGGTCTTAACTTAAATTCTTGATTTCAATTAAATTTGGACAAAAATTTTTGTGTAAAAAAGTCATTTTATTCTATTCGCATTCTATTTATTCCTCAGGTAAACTATATGCAGTTTCTCCAGGGCTGACCTATCATTTTAACCCAGCCTGGTCCTTGATAGAAATCGACCCCACAACCGGTAAATCCAGGGCTATTGCTGATATTGCAGATGTTGGTAAGTGGTTTTATAGACTCACTCATATCTCAAAAGATAAGTTTTGTAACACATCGGACCAAGTTAGCAGTATGCTTGACTTTTTTTTTATTGTAACATCTTTATCATATTTGGAGATTTTTTATCAACGAATTTGCATTCCAGTGGGCACCAACAGTGCACTGCTCTCGTTCCTCGCGCCGACTTGTCTTGACTTAGTTAATTATCCCTTCAATATATAAACCAGAGTTATAGAATAAAGAAACCATTGAATTAATTTCTTTACGTCAATTTTTTTTTCAATTTGCATCACAAATTTGAGCCGGGTGGACATTGCAGTACAAACATTTATGATATAAAGAGACGACTTTAATTTTCAAATTATTAATTTTCCTTACCTGGAAAAAAAACATACCTATTTCAGCTGCATTCGTTGTTTATATTTCACAACTTATTTGATAAAAAGGGCTTGTACTAAATTTTCAGTTTTTTTTTTCTTATCCGACATCGCTGTTTCCGTGATCGACTATAAGCTAGACCAAGGTTATAAGAAAATACGTTTCGTACTGTCTTCCTTCGTTATCAGCCACAGTTTAAAAAAATCAAAATTATGTAAGACAAAATGGCTAGTGATTGTTTTGATTAGTGTTTGGCTATTTGTTGCCCTAAGATGATCATTTCAATATCCGTTTTATGTCTCACAACCGTGTTGTGTTTTGAGTTACTATCGAAACCTAAAATCGCAATGGAAGAGGGAGATTTTGCGCCCTAATACTTGTTAATTCACCATTTCTTTTGAAACGCCTGTAGCGAGTCAGTCAGGACCATTGCGATCTTTAATTTCTCTGGAATGTTTTTCCTTTGTCTTTTCTCTTGGACATTTGAGTGTGATTTCTTTATTCAATTGTTCTATTTTACTTTGCATAATATAGAAATCGACTCAGTCGTGTAATCTAATGGCTGAACATCTTTATTTCAAATAATTCTGAAACGCAAAGAATACAAAACTAAATACTAAGTAATAGTTTATACTTGATTACAATCTTACCAAGTTCTTTGTTGTTGTTGATGATGTTGTTCTTGAGTTGCTTGACATTTTACTTTACAATACTTGCACGTGCTAAAACTAACATATTACTCTATAAACGCAAATTTTTACTTTCATAAAAGCTACATAATAATTTGACTCAATCTGTCTCTTCTAAACTTATAAGTCTCAATCAAGTCTCCTTCTTTGTTTGAACATTTCAACATAATTCTAGTACAACTACAATACCTTTACTTATACCTTTTACTTATTATTTTGCATTTTAGGTTATTTTTCATTGTACTTTGGTGGCACTATATTCAATGGAATAGACGAAGAAACGGGTACTTTGTATCACTTGTTTAGATTGATTGACACAAATGCTGACGTCATAATCGGAATAGATCTAACTACCTACAAAATGAGATTTTCTGAAATTACCAATTTAAGACATATTTACAATCTTTCTTATGTCAGAGCTAATAACACCTGTTATAACTAATTTCACTTGCTTGCTAATAAAGAGTCGCAAAAGTTAACAATTTAGTTAATTATTTACTGTTTGTCTGTTGATATTTTTTTACTTTGAACATGTATGCTTCATTTTTATGTCGTGCGCTGTTTTTATATTGTTTTAAAGCTGGCCCTTCTTGTAACCAGCTCTAGTAGTAAGAGATATGTCGAGTCATAGCTTTGTCCCCGTTTTTGGCGGGAAGACAAATTGTTTTATCGTGCCTGTCGGTCTGTCTGTCTGTCTGTCTGCCACAAAGTTTGACAGCGCAACCCTCTGCGCCACTACCCATATCGAGAGTTCAACACAGTTTGATTTATTTGTCTTATGGTGTACTTAAACATTATGGTAATCTTCAAATGACTATTATCTGTGCCATTTTCCCATAGCGAGAGTTGACTACAAAAAATGAAAAAAACCTTTGTTGCTACATGTGACTAACACGTAACGGTAAGCTTCCAAAAATCATATTCTCTGTTCCACTATAATCCTTCGTGCTGTGTGAATAACATGTAACGGTCACCCTCCAAAGATTATTCTTTCTGCTGCTATCCTGAGCGAGAGGTAACTTTGGTGACTAACTCTTAATTGGATAATTTTTTTTAAATATTTAAAAATTATGTTGCGCTGCATATGCATGTACATTATCTTAGTCTTTGTTCGTCCGCCACAATTATGCGATCAAGTTGATTTCTTTATAAAATAGTCGGAGCTTAACGAAACTTTGTAAAAAACTGTTTTATATGGATATTATACACGACATATAATAAGGGTTCTTCTGTTAACGTATCAGTGTGTAAAGGAAATCTTCGTAATAAAAATATTTAAAATATTGGTTATTACATGTATACAGGTCAATAAGAAAACTGAAACTTGCACTGCCAATTGATTCATCAAAACGTGCTGCTGTACTTTCGGCCTATGTGGATCGATGAACTCTCCTGCTGTCGAAAAATTTCGTTCGTCATTCCATAAGGAGGATGTGGATACGTCAGCCATACTGAGCATTAAAGACATATCAACCTCCGTGAAGCGTAAAAGAAACAAAGACGCTATTGCAAGTATTTATCTGATCACATCTGCAATAAGTGGTCCGTCTGTTATTGAGAAAAAAGGCACAGTGAGAAATTTAGCAACTAGGCTAGGTGTAAATCGGAAAACTGTTCAAAAAGGTAACACTTTTAGGGCAAAGATTTTTCATTCGGATAGCTCGTCGTTTTTTGTACACTGCTAGAAAGACCAGACGAGATGCTGTGTACGAAGCCACGAAAAAGCTAATCTATGATTTTTGGTTAAAGGAAAACAGCAGTAGGCCGACAAATAACAAAAACGATTTAAAACGTGTCCGTCTTGGCCCAAAACTGTATTCTTTCCATCATTGTCACATTCTTGAAAAGACCCAGACTGAACTTTATTGAGACTTCAAAAGAGAAAACCCCGATGTAAAGGTAGGACAGCGTACATTTGAGAAATGTAAGCCGTATTTTGTCCGCGCCGTTTCTCATAAAGATAAGCTCACATGTTGTTGCAGACATCACGTTAAAATGAGAAGTCTTTTCAAGTCTTGCATGCAGTTTCGCACAAAAAAGGTAGCTAGAAAAGAAAATTGTTCGGTACCAATTTGTAGTTCATTAAATGAACTTGTAGATGCCACATTATGCCCCAAATCCGCTAATACCCACCAACATAAAATGTCTTGTTACTGACTGTGGTGTGGGCAAAAAAGGAAATAAATGAAAACGACGAATCAATTGTATCATGGGCACGAGTATCAAAATGTGAAAATTAAAGGTGACAAAGTCGTTCGAAAACTCATACTTGTTTAGAAAAGTACCAAGGCATTTGAGATGTTCGAATACATGAAACAATTGCTTGAAAATTTTCCGTCTCACCAATTCCGAGCTTATTGGCAAGCAAAACGAATGAAAAGTTTAATAAACAATTTGCCGATAAAACATTGTGTTGCAATACATGACTTTTCGGAAAATTACAAATGTACAGAGCTCATCGTATTTCCAAAAACAAGAAGTATCGGTCCATATTACAATATTGCATAGACGTATTCGAGTATGATGGCATAGACAGTAGTGAAAATGACCAAAATATTATTACTGAACATTTTATTGTTATTTGTCCAGATCAAAAACATGATCATCATTCGAGAATACTTAAGCTAAATTGCATGCGATGGTTTAGTGATGCATGAATTTACTGACGGTTGTAGTGCCCAATATAAGAGCCGGTATTGTATTGGTGATATAAGTTATGCTTGTTCTGACTTTGGATATGAAAAATTGATTCGAAACTTCTTTGAAACATCTCCGCAAGATGCTGCCGGTGTTCTATTGTAGATTTTCCCCAATGCCAGTTTTTCCGGGGGGGGAATCTGGATCGATCCAGTTTTTTCCCCCGGAAGAATAGGATCGATCCAGTTTTTCCCCCGGGGGAAAAATAGGACCAGTCCAGTTTTCCCCCTTTATAAGCAAAACGATGTAACGTCACCGACGTCACGATGAAATAAAAAAATCGATATTTCCATAGTTCAAGCAATTAAGGGGGAGTTGTGCTTTAATGCTAGATAAATAGACAGACACACAGACTGGGTGACTACTATATACTCCCAAACTTCGTTTGCATGGGTACAAAATATGCAATGAAACACAGCCAGCTAGCAGTCCTCGATGTGACCAGTATTTGATGCTCGCTGTTTTGCAATCAACATTAAATTTATTACAATATTATGCACAACATCAGGATTGTGATCGAGAAACATACACAAACATTTAACAGCAAGTATAAACAATTACCACTTAAACTAATTGTACTTATTTCATTTAAAATATCAAAATTAAAAAAAAGATTTATTTTCTGTTTTTGCTTTTTCTACATATGTTTTTTTCGTAATTCTAAATTTCTATTACAGTCATGAGGGGGGGGGGGGGGTAGGAGGGGGTCTGATCCCGGAATCCCGAACTAATTTTTACAAAATCCCGGAATCCCGACTTAAAAATGAGAAAATCCCGAAGCCCGGTAAAGTTGATATAATTTTATCCCGGAATCCCGAACTTAAATTGTCCAAATCCCGGAATCCCGAGCTTAATTATGGCCAATCCCGGTGTCCCGAAAAAGGTCCTACCCCCCCCCCCCCCCCTCAGTCATGTAAAACGTTATTTTTTCTCGATAAACCTACCATATTGAAATTTTATCAAAAAGATATTTACGTCTAAGTACAATTCCCATTTTGAAATTGATGAAAGCTTGGTTTCTGCGCCATTTTCTAACTTTGGAATTTATTCGATGTGATACATAGTACCAAGAAATTAGATCCTATATAATTCATTGATAGTACACTAGATTTGTTTCTATCGAATGCGAATGCTGTACATAGAACTTCATTCGACGGGTACCACCCGCTTAAGGTTAGTGAGGACACCTGACCCCAAAAATAATGCCGAATTTTAAATGTCAAATTTTTGGATATATTAGTATTAGGTATATACTTTATCTTGTGTAAAAATATTGGACCCCCTTTCCAGGCTTGTTTTCCCAAAATTAAGGCTCAAAGTTTTCAAAATTACTATAGATTATATTGGAAAGGCCAAATAATTAGCATAAAATCTTGTCGCAGAAAAAATCCACTAATTTAAATTTTATTTTTATTTGATAAAAATCAATGATATACAATATGTTTTGAAATAAAACAATAAAAACTGGGGGTCACCAACTTACTTTTCTGTCTACAATACAAATCTTTGTCATTTTTTTGTCATTTTTCAAGTGGATTATCTCCCTTGTTTTATTTGAAAATTTTATTTATGAAGGAATAGTTGTTATATTTGTATCAAAATTAATCTATTTCGATGAAGTTTTATTAAATGAAATTATTTAACACAAGTTTCAAGGTATTTGTGACATTTGCACTTGTTTTTTGCATTTTTAGCTGTTTTTGGTCACATGACAGGTGTCTATAAAAGAGAACCTTTTATTGATAAACTACTAAAACAGCATGTAAATTTAATAAAAAATAGTCTTCCAGAATTCCGACCAGTACCTCCTCGTGGTGGAAGACGGGCCCTGTCTCCAGGGCGTATGTACCTGGAACAGCTAACACTGGCGGTGGTGTGTCATGGGCTGGACGACCCATGGCACATAGCGAGTCTATACCTGTTTAGGTATTAAAGTCGACGCAGAGGGGCTTTCCCCTAGTCGCGACTATAAATACCCATCAGTAGCAGTAATAAAAATTAAACAACTCTTAATCATTTTCTTGGTTTATGATCAATGAAGATCCTGAATTCATTAATGATTTATGTAATCTGATAGAGGATCTTTATTATATAAGACAAAATACTATGAATAATTGATATAGATTGTACAAGTAACATAATTAATATGTAGATGTAATATTAGATAGAGTTACTCCCCTTACCCCACCTGGCTCTCTCTCTCTATTAATAATTGTGCCTATTTGTGTTCCAATCATTCTTAATCATTGTTCTGTACTTGTATGACTTATATGTTTGTAGACTGATTTATATGCCCAATGATGGGCCCTATGATTAGGACATAAAGATATTTATTATTTATTATTTATTAGGTATCCTCACTAACCTTAAGTTTAGTCTAATGAAACTTCAATTCTTGATTTCAATTAAATTTGGACAAACATTTTTGTGTAAAAAGTCATTTTATTCTGATCGCTTTCTACTTATTCCTCAGGAAAATTCAGGGCTGACCTATCATTTTAACCCAGCCTGGTCCTTGATAGAAATCGACCCCACATTGTAAATCCAGGGCTATCGCTGATATTGCAGATGTTGGTAAGTGTTTTATAGCTTCACTTATATCTAATAAAAGATAAATTTTGTAACACATCGGACATCGCAGTATGCTTGATTTTTTTTTATTGACATCTTTGGAGCCCAGGAGATTTTTCATAAACGAATTGGCATTCCAGTGGGCACCAACAGTACTCTCTCTCCTCGCGGCTACTTGTCTTCACTTCGTTGACAATTCCTTCAATATATCATCCAGAGTTAGAGAATAAAGAAAGCACCGAATATATTGCTTTACGTCAATGTTTCAATTTGCATCACAAATTTGAGCCTGGTGGTCATCTCAGTACAAACATTTATACATAAATTTTCCTTACCTGGAACATACCTATTTCAGCTGCATACGTTGTTTATATTTTATAACTAATTTGATATATAAGGGCTTGCGCTAAATTATCAGTTTTTATTCTAATCAGACATCGCTGTCTCTGTGACCAACTACAACCTGTATAAGACCAAGGTTATAAGAAAATACGTTTCATGACTATCTTCCTTCGTTATCAGCCACTGTTTAAAAAATCAAAATTATGTTAGACGAATTTGTTTGTAATTGTTTTGATTAGTGTTTGGTCGATTGTTATGCTGAGATGATCACCTCAATATCCCTTTTATGTTTCACAACCGTGTTGTGTTTTGTATTACTACCGAGACCTAAGATCGTAATGGAAGAGAACACCTGTTTTTTCTGCATGTTTTATTTTGAAATGCCTGTACCAAGTCAGGATCATTATGATTTACAATAACTCCGGTATGACATCCTTGTTTTGTTAATTCAAGTTTGTGATAGATGTTCATAGATAATAATAATCTGACTCCACCAGTCTATTCTACTTATAAATATCAATCAAGCAACATTCTTCATTTGAATATTAACACATAAAATAACTAAGAAACATTTTATTTATACCTATACCCTCTACTTATTGTTTTGCATTTTAGGTTATTTTTCATTGTACTTTGGAGGTACTATATTCAATGGAATAGATGAAGATACGGGTACTTTGTATCACGTGTTTAGATTGATTGACACAAATGCTGATGTCATAATCGGGATAGATCTAACTACCTACAAAATGAGATTTTCTGAAATTACCAATTTAAGACATATTTACAATCTTTCCTATGTCAGAGCTAATAACACATGTTATAACTAATTTCACTTGCTTATTAAATAAAGAGTCGCCAAAAATGACAATTTAGTTGATTATCTATATTGTTTATTACATGCTCGTTAATATTTTCTTTCCCCGTATGTTTTAGTTGTATGTCTCAGTTTTTATACTGTTTGAGGCTGGTCCTTTTGGTTGTGTTTCTTCTTTCAATCAACCAGCTCTAGTACTTAAAGGTACATCGAAACATACATATTTATGTATCCCCCTATTTGGTGGGGAGACATATCGTTTTGTCATGTCCGTCTGTCTGTCTGTTCCGTCTGTCAGTTTGTCTGGCTGTCTGTGTGACTAACAAGTAACAGTGAGGCTCAAAAGATTATTCTCCGTCCCACTATTCCATAAGAGTTTAGCACATGTTCCTTTGTTGCTGTGTTCATCTTCTAAAGATTATTCTTTGTGCCACTATCCCGTAGCGAGAATAAACCTTGGTGACAAACCCTCCTTAATGGGTGATTTCAAAACAAATCTGTGTCACTATCCCATATTAATAATCTAGATGGCTACAGTCTTATTTTGGACTTTGTACAAAGATTATAAGTTCACAACCCAACATATCGAGAGGTTATTTTAAAATTCCGTGTTCAAATTCCTACCATATCGACAGTTTTTCCAAAACCTATAAGTCTAGGCACTTTTCCAATTCGAAAAATGATGAATGTTTGTTATGGAACTACTGAATAAGATTCAACGCAACTTGGTATTTACTAAGTTAAGTAAACCATATGTAGTTGTGCATATTACCAGGAAATTTTTATTTTCATATTTTTGTGAATAGTTAATGGTCCTTTGAACTTAGAAATTTGCTGAAAATGCCATGTTATCATCTTGTAAGCGCAACTCCTTTGAAACTACTCAACGGAATTAAACGAAACAAGGTATATACATGAAGTAAGTAAATGCATATGTGAATGCAACAAAGAAATATGCATCCTCTATTGTCTGTCGGATTTTTTGGCCTTTGAACTTGAAAACTTGCCGAAATACTCATTTGTCATCTTCTCAGCGCAACTTCTCTGTAACAACTGAACAGAGCTAACAAACTTAGGTATATGGTAAGTACAACATATGTAGTTGTACGTATTACCAGGGATTTTTTTCTCAATTTTGATGGGTTTCATGGCCTTTTGAACGTAAAAAATTGCTGAAATACAAATGTACTCATTTATCATCTTGTCAGCGCAACTCCTCTGAAACTATAACTAGTAAACGGAATTCAAAGAAACTCGGTTTATAGAAAGTATATCACATTTAGTTGTGGATATTACCAGAAAAGTTTAATCCTCAAATTTTTTAACTTAGAAATTATAGGCAACGGGGGGGGGGAGAGAGATCTTTTTCCTTTTCAGAGAAAAAAAATGTATTTTAAATAAAAACTATCCAGCAGACGGTAACTCTTAGCTTTGCATCAATTATTTCATGTTCATTAAAGCATAAAGCAAGTTCATTATTTACGCTTAAATCATCATTTGTAAACTCTATTTTTTTTCAAACAATGGTTTATGTTACAGACAGAGCACTTTCTTTGAATAGCTTAAAATTACCGTACTTGGGCCAAACACCTGTAAAAAGCTTTAAACTTTAAAGAAAAGTGTGGATTTAAATTGGTAAATTACAATGATATTCATATTTAGGTATACTATAAGGAAACTGAACACATATAAATATGAGTAAAAGCAAACTGTTAAGATAATGATAAAACAACTGACAACATCTTAAATTGTTGCAAAGTCATATCAAAACTCGGGGTAACTGTTATCATCGATTAAGTCAAGACCAATATCATATGAGTTTAATCAGTTGAACATTTTTTTATCATAAATAAACATTTTACACATCTACCAAATTGAAATTATAATTTTGATTGAACGTGTAAAATGGTGGAAAATCCTTTGCTCATCTTTGTTTTTACAACGGTCATCCATGGAGCACTCGGACATCTTTGTTTGATTTATCCTGAGCAGAGAGGAGCTATGGACATTACAAGAGTAAGTACATCCTTTTCAAATTCAACCGAAGACATAACAACCGGCCGTCACTAAAAACAAAGAGAATAACTTTTAGGTAAGACCAATCACCAATTACACAACAAAGAGTAAAACAAGACTTAACACTCAGTAAAAGAGTAAATTCGTTGCAACGGACAACGCAGCCATCAACCAAAAGCATGAACGCAACTAAAGTTGTTATCAATGAAATAATGATATTTTTCTATTCTTTACCACTTACATTATTATTTACGAATATTCACTTTAAACCATTAATTGTAAGACATTTTAAACGACACATAATACGATAAAAAATGCACTTATAAATTGTGCTGCAAATTAAAAACATTGTTTCTGATAACAAGGATTTAGGTATATCTGCCTTTTTTGTCTAGAGCGGAAGTAGCACCTGCTTTCGACACGGTGCTCCTTGTGGTGGACAACCTCCACAATCACCTGGGGTCGCTGTATTCAAAGGAGGACAACAGATGTGGATAAAAATACAGCAAAACTTTAACCATTACGAAGTTGGATACCCAGGTACATGTTATTTGTTTGTTCTTTTTAAGATTCATCTTTACACTTCAGAAAAATGACTGATATTTTACGTCTTTTTCCAGTCTAAGTGCAGCCTTAACTATACACACACACCTGCTAAATAAGGCGTAGCAGCGTTTAGATAAATAATTTTTGCTTAAACTTTTAGTACTTTGTACATGTACACTTGATCCGCTTTGCCGGGGCATTTTCTTTGCGTTTAAATCAATGCCCTGTCATTTGGCCTCCACGTGCTATGTAATTTCATAATTGGTGTTTTAAAATGAACTGATAATCGGTTTTATGGAAGGTTACTTAGGGACAATTCATGCTTTATTTATTTTTTATTTCAAATAATTTATTCAATTTCAACGGGAAGAAAATGAATAGAGAAAACAACAACAGTAACGTTGTAAACTGGAAGGTATTACATCTAGACGCTGCTACACTTTATTTTGTGTTTCTATGTGTCGTTTAAGTCGTACACAGACTAGAAAAATAGGTCAAATATCTACCATTTTATTCGAAGTGTAACCATGAACCTAAAGAATAGACTTTTTGGAAAATAAATAAGGTTCTTTAAGGTTTTGAATGGTGCATTTCTTGGCCGAATCAATTAATAGCCTGGTAATTGCAGGATTAGGAGGAAGGAAAGAACAGGAATATAGAACAATTGCAAGGGAATGACGGCCCTATGTATAAGTTAGAGTATATTAAATGAAAACTTAATGGGGCAACAAATAAAGAATACAGAAACTAGAAGCCAATTCAAATTTTCAGTAAAAATACCTGACTTCACCTTTTCATGGTGCCTATGATTAGTTGAATGGCTAATAACTCTATGTACTAAATCGAAATATTGTTCATCCCAGGTTCAGCTCAAAGATCTTATTATGATTTAAATCTTTATACCAATTGACGTTTTAACTTCTTAGCCATTACTGGCAAAGTCCATTTGTTGACCTCATAAGACGGTATAAAACTCAAATGAAATGTAATTTAAAAAAAGATTGTCAAAGCAGCCAAATTTTGTTGCTAATTTCAAATCTTATCATTTTCAATATGATTTCAAAACTCTTTTAATAGGATATATGGACATAGCCATTGCTCCATTAAACAGTACCGATTTCCAGATGTTGGCGTTTACACCTGATTACTATGTACATGCTCAAGACCACCAGCAAAATTATACCACCATAGTTGTAAGTTACTTTACTTTGAGACAGAAGCTAGCGACTTCTTTTTCCATTGACGATTTGCTTTTTTTCTTTCCTTTATTTACTTCTGTTTTTCACGAATTCAATGTTGCCTTTCATGTCTTTTTGGTTGCAATTCGTATATTCATTGTTACCTTTTGCAAGTTCGTTATTGATGGTTGCCCTTTACTGACGAATGCACTATTGTGGTTGCATGACTGGTTTTTACCGAAGATGATATTGGTATAGAACATGGTGTTTTCTTAAAAAATATGAGTCAAATTGTTATGTCTAAGTGTAATTTTATGCTTCAAATTGCTAATACAACGTATAAAGTATAACATTTAATATTTCTGTGTTACCAAGTCAGGAATATTAAAGTTTTCATTATCAGTTTTGTTTGTTTTCATGCGTTTTGGCACAATTTGCGGTGTTTGTACTTCGTGTGTTTTGATTTTATCCAATGATAAAACTTTCTTTCTTTGTTTTTTGTTTCAACAGAATTTACCAAATATTGACTGTGACCATTGTGTGATAAGAGCAAGATACAACCCACATAAACCAGGAGAAAGCACATTCTATCAGTGTGCTGATATTAAAATCACTAAATCTGATGAATCACCACGAAAACTGATGACATCACTTCCGCCTCTTTCACAAGAACTCGATCCCGAATATAGAACCATAAAAAAGAAAATGTCAGTATTGAAATATCAAAAACGATTTAACCCAAGGGTTGAAGATCCGTATGTTTTAGGACTTTCTTACAATCCATTTGACAGAGAACTTGTTAATTTAGTAAATATTTCAACCAAAGATGGAGCACCGTTCTCAGTTAATGAGTATAGCACTATGGTGTTGGAAGCCAAGGCTAAAGGCCAAAGGTCACTGAAACAGAAAAGACGCGTTTCATTGAAGTCACCTAACAAAATGAATTACATATATGATGGCGTGGGAACTGTAAACTCAAACGGAACATACGTTGGACTTTTACATTCTGGCGGTCCAGATGAAGTTTCTGACTATTTGGTGAAATTTGATGCAGCCCGTAATCTTGGGAAACCAAACTCTGTCATGGCAATGCCTATAATAGGCACAACTGCGCCAATAAATGCCCTGCTTTCATACCTGAATGGAAATTACCTCACTTTTACGATTAAAGATGATAGTTCTGAAAAAGGTATGAAGCAATTAATGCTTCAGTATTTAAAGTACATGTTAACCAAAAGAAATAGTAACTGTAATGTCATAAATTATTATTATTATTAGTAGTAAAATAATAAAAGTATTTTTTTATTCATAACTGAAGAATGACTTTGCATCAACAAAACATGGACATAAACGTATACAATATTTAGATATCTCGCGACTTTCTTATTGCATGTAGAAGTGGCTATTCTGGAGACATTTTATCGATTGTTTTCAATTGCAAAAAAAAACATTTTATGATTCAAATTTAATATATGTTATGAATAGAGCCAATAGATTAAGTTCAATATTTTTAAAGACATATAAAGATGATGTTTACTAGCTGTTTTTATTTTGTTTTTGTAGGCTCCTACATTTTTGAAGTTGGAACGATCTTACCGCAAGGTTCTTACTACCAATATGCACCAATAATGAAATCAAAGCCAGAGAATCTCTACATAAACTACATGTGGGCTGAATATGATGCTAAACAAGATTTTCTATACGTTTTGATGGGCAACGAAAACTCCCCAGATCGTCTCCAGGCACGAATCTATACGTTTGATCTACAAAAACAGTGAGTTGCACTTTCTGAATTACTGTTTTTGCCTTCTCATGGGGTTTTTGATAACATGATTCCCAGGCCATTTTAAAGGTGATTACTTGATTACAAGAGCAAATATTTTATGATTATCAGATTACCAAGGTTGGAATTATTGATTACTTGATTCCCGTTGGGAAAAGGTTTTTGATTACATTTCTAAAAAAATAAATGATTATTGGAAAAATGCTGATTACTTGATTCCTGGTAACCCCCACGAGGAGCCCCCTGTTTGTGCAACTGCTGTCACGTAAACACTGAAGGCATACAAAGGGGCTGATCCAGAAATTTTCGACTAGTTGAGCTTTCCTACGTTCCGTTAAAAAAGATACGGGGGTGAAAATTACATAAGTTTCAGAGAAAATAGGAAATTAAATCATCCTCTGGGTCCACTTTGCCATTATACAATAATCATTGTAATTCCCTTTTTAATGCTTTTCGGGTATTTTGACCGAATACATTTAGTAGGTACAAATTGGACAGAAATTTTGAAAAAAAAACATAACATATGAATATCTAGGAGACAGACTACGTGCATAATAATATAGGGGTCCAGAATGTTCGAAAGGTGTGGTGGTTCCGCATACTGATAACTGCAGACGAAAAGGGGGTTCCAGACCAATTTTGCTGAAAATCTACACAAAAAATACATTCTTTTCGGAAGAAAGGGGTGTGGGTCGTCGAGCCCCGGAGAAACCCACTTGGATCCGCCACTGAATTTAAGGAAACTATGAATAAATGCTATAAAATGACTTCTTTGCATTTCAGATCAGTTAATTTTACAGAAATAGCTGTTGATGATTTTACTTTCATGGCAATGCATTTAGATAAGCGGACAGGTAACAATGGGACAACAATGATTTTATCAGTGCTTTTATCGCCAGCTATAAATATATCTATATGAATACTAAAAACAATAAAGGGAGTTCTTAAGCATCATTGTGAGCTGGAAACCCATCATATCTTTTCGGTTATATTTCACAATTGACAAGCCATATATACTCTCATTTGAAAAAAACTTAGGGTCACTGACTTTTTTGTTCAATTGAAAGAAAAACTGAACACATCTCCCCTGAAAATAGAACTTTTAATTTATTTTTGAATATTTATGTTATATATTTATTTCATTGATAAAATAAAATAAAAAAATCATCTATAGTGTTTAAGTCATTTTAAATGCAGATTAAAAATTGACAAGAGGACCAAAAAATAATGTTTAGTTTGTATCTCCCGAACCACCTTTATTGCACTAACTTGCTTTGCTTTTACTATTAATCTGAGCTAATATGGAGTAGGCATTGCCTATATGCGAGCATAGCTAAATTGGGGCGAGATGGTATGGGGTGATTAAGCTTCGAGACACGTTAGTTCCGTACGTGCATATAACCAAGAGGAAACGAGCAGCTTATGTGTATTTCAGAGTGTGTATTTATTATTTTAAGAATATTATTTTCTTGTAAAAAGCGCAATTTATCATTTTTTAAGCATTATTTCTTTTCTTATAAATTATTTTAACATTCACTCCGGTCCTGTAAAAATAATAACCCTTTCCGGACCATAAAAAATCTAAATCAGCATTAGCAAATTTCTCGCGGAAACAAATACCGTAGAGCTCTCCGCTCGAGCGGGCACTTCTATTCTTATGCATATAGAAATAATAGAATCGATCATTCTTTGTAAAACAGGGCTGCTCTTTTTTCATGTGTTTTTGATGGACTATACACAACAGCCCTTCGATCATTCTTTAGCTCAAATCGCCTCACTGAACCATGTGACTGTTATTCCTCAGCTAGACTGCCCAGACTTTATGTTTTAGTTGCCATTATCATAGCTACAAAAAATAATTGTCGAACTATTATACGTGTCAGCCCTTTTCCTATATTTCTGGCAGACTACTACCTTGCAACAGCATTCCGATCATTCCTCAGCATAGGAAAATTGTCACAATGGTGCTCGCTGCTAATTTATTCTTATTTTCCAGGTAAACTGTATGCTGTATCACCCCGATTATTCTATTCCACTAACGTCCAGTGGTTCCTGGTAGAAGTTGATCCTTTAGATGGATCTACCACTATGGTAATGCAGATTGCCGCTTTTGGTACGTATCCTTAATAAATTTGTCTCAGTAAAATCAAAGAAGCAAAGAGGCACCAAGGGGGCATTCGAGTGTCAAAAGTCCGAAAAGGCAACGACAAAACCGGTTAACACGAACAAAAACAGCACGTACGAAGAAACACAAAAACAAAATCAACCGAACGAAAACAACAACGCGAACTCAAGTCGCAACAAGAGTGAAGAGTAAGTGGTTCCTACCTGCTTATAGCACACCCGTCAAGTTGCTAATTTCCAATTCAGTGAATTTAAATCAGCCCATACGTACGTTGTTCCTAGCCCCGATAAGTTGTCATTAAGAAAGGTTGGGCAGTTGGAGGAAATTTTGATGCTATAAAACTTTGTGTAATCCACCTTCTCACTGAATTTCATACATGGCTAAGTTAGGACCATCATAAATAACAATTTAATGTTAGTTATTTTATGTGTACCATGTTATTGGTAATCATCTGTTTTGCGTTTTCTATATTATTGCTGTGAACCGAAAAATCGCCATAAAAATGCAAAAGTGAGGCTTTGCTCAATAAAACCTAGTTCAACCCGTCATTTCTGTTGAAGTTGCAATCTCCATTGGACCTATTCAGAAATTCAACTTCCGTACTCGTAAAATCTGGCTGGACCAATCAACGACGTCGCAGCGTACTCGTAAAATTTGCCTTAGCCAATCGGCGACGTCGTGAACAATCACAATCCCAGAATGCCGTACAATTTCTGGAGCAATGTTTTCGCATTTTTGTGTCTTTTTTCTAAGACATTCAAGATTATCATCCCTTCTCAATTTTGTTATTTCCTTAATTTTCGTGCATTTATTATTAGTCAATGACTCATCAAATCAAAGGCCGATGTGCCACAAAAACACCATTTGAAAACAGCAACTATATAAAAAAATCCAGGTACTCTAACTGAAACCATACTTGCCCATTCTTGGTTGATTACGGTCTTTTTATACTGAAAGTGTGGTATTACAATGTTTCGTAGTATTGTTGTTTTAATACATTTTTTTTACAAAATCAGCTGTATCAATTTTCAAAAGCATTTCCTTCTACGGATGATCAAAAGGTAATAAACCTATTAATATATTTCATTCTAGGTTATTTTGCAAGAGATTATGGAGGCAACGTCTTTAATGGTATTAGCCAAGGAGGAGTGATGTATCATGCATTTAAAATGTATGACACAGATGCCAATGTGATAGCAGCTATTGACATTGCAGCCAAGACTGTCACATTTTCAGACATTGCAAACTTAAGAGGTGTACATAATTTGGCTCTTATGAGCCCTTGATGCTCATGTTTTCTTTTTCATAATAAAATAATGTTAATTAGTACTATCCTTTATTGACTGAAAAATCTACAATATTACTTTTTGTTTTAGATTTCTTGACCACTGTATGAAACGGTCCATTTTTTTTTCATTCATTTAACAGAACTAGTTGATTTTTATATTAGTCTCTTCATATTTTAGTTTACTAAGACATTTCAAACTTTCGGTATAGCATGTCTGATGAGTCTGGTTTTTTGTTGTTATTTGGTATTTATGTTTTCTAATGAAAAAAACTTATATACCGTAATGAATACCCGAACTTTATAAATGCAACATTAAATTCCTGTTTTAAAATTTCAATCTACTCACAAGTTGTCAACGATGAGGAGGAGCGACAATAATACAAAGTTTTTTTCCATTCAATGTGGTTAAATACGGATGGATGTTGCTAATAATTTAAAATGAACTATATTTTCATGGAAAGTTTTAACCTGGAAATCAATAGTATTGCAAAATCCAATTTTATTTTTTACACTTGAAATTCGTACACCTGAGTTTCATATGAAAATAGAATGGAGTCAATATGTGAAACTATTGTGAAAAGGCTAAGAATTATGTGAAATGAGCTGTCATATGATATTCACATTAACCTCGCGCAAGTATCACATGAAAATAAATGAATTTCACGTTGAATTACTTCATTCTAACTTGATAAGAAAAGCTTACATTATTTTCATGTTAGCAATTGTCATTTTAAATTCATATGATATTCATGTGAAAAATTCATATATTTTGGTATTAGCAGTTTGCTGTTAGTCTTCTACGAGGATATATATAGACCTCTTACATCTCATGTGAGGGTCTTTTATTATCCTGTATTCTGTTCTTATACATTTCCTGAAGATGATGGAATAAACCCTAGAACCCTGACGATTGTGTTTGTTTTATTTCATTCGCCCATAATAGACCAATTCTACATGATTTACGTGAATTCAACGTAAAGTTCATATTACGTGAAAGGCTTGCGAGTAATGTTTGCCTGTGTGTTCAGAAAGTCAGAGAGCATCAACTCTTTCATTTAGATTTATTCATTCAACAGATTCAAACTGCTGACCATTACGGATGAAAACTGCTGAATAATGATAAACATTGTGTTCATCAATATTTGTTTAGTTTAAAGATATTATATTTATCAACAAATAACAAATAAGGATAATCACGTGCTAAAATAATCTGTCAATAGGTTAAATTTTGCAACCATGTGTATCGGTTCGTTATATTTTGCTTTTACGATTACGATTTTTCTATATATGAATGGAGCAAATGGACATCTTTGTCTGATCACCCCACACCAACGAGGCGCACTCGACATTCATGATGTGAGTATAAATTATTCATTTTAACGATTTATTCTACAGTTTTTCCATGTTAATGTAAGTTTCTATTTTTGTTGTATAGATTTGAAAAAGAAGTTCAAAATCGATCATACAAATTGTAACAAGATGAGAGGCCTTTTACCATTTTACAAGTTTGATTTTTTTTTCAAAACTGAGAAGTTACCAATACTTATCAAAACCATATCATAAATGTATATCTTTTAAAATCTCATTGTATACGAAATTTATTTTGAAAAATGTACTTAAGATATAATTTAAATTTTCAGAGTGGAAGCAGTACATGTTTTCGACATGGTTCGCCATGCGGTGGGCAGCTTCCTGAAAAACCAATAGTGGAATATACTGGAGGTCAACAAATGTGGATTAAAATACAACAAAATTTTAATCACTACGAAGTTGGATTTCCTGGTAAATATACCATTTCATGAAATCTTTGTTATCAAAAGAGGTATATTTGTGCATAGACATCAATTTACATGCATGTTCAAGTTCGATATTTTCTTTTTTTGTTTTGTTACTTAGTATTAACAAACATAGCTGTTATTTGTGTACAAACTGTACATTGGGTTTGCCCTTTTTGAATTTTTGAGATTTGAGGGTCCCATTTCTACTTCTTTTCATTGAAAGTTTTTATTTTTATTTATAGGATACATGGACATATCTATTGCACCTTTATTGAGTTTGGATTTCACAGTTCTAGCCTATACACCGGATGTTTATGTTCATGCACAGGATCATCAACAAAACTTTACAACTATTGTTGTAAGTATGTGACTGTATATAAAAAATGTTTCTCCTTTGGAAAATTTCTTGCTCAACCTTGTTTTATCAAGAGTTCTTGTATTGTTAACTTGTGAAGATACAATGACTAAAAACTGTTTATTATGTAAAGTTGGAAATATTCGCTTGTTATAAATATGTTCGCAGATATTGTTTTTTCTGCGAATCAAGCAAAACATAAGATATGGCAATATAAAATAATTTCATCTTCTATTTTATGCTTACTTCAACTTATGCAAGCTACAATCAATACACTTTTATGCAACAATGTTTCAATTAAGTTTTACTTTAATGAATAATCAGATATATTGCAGTAAAAGTGAAAATTAGAAATTATACATAGTATCTGAAAATTTCAGTAAATTTGTATTGTTACTGGGCTCTTTAGTTATTAAACATAGTTACTGTTTAACGTTTTGAATATATATCCATAAATAATTTTCAAATTGTTCTTTCTAGGTATTGCCCAACATCGACTGTGAGCACTGTGTCATCAGAGCTCGATACGATGCACACAAACCAGGCGAGGACATATTCTATCAGTGCGCGGACATTAAAATCAAAAAGTCGAACACTCTTGATGCATCAACACGAGATCGTGCTGCACTTTATCAAAATCAAGATACACCACTTGACCCAGTTTACCTTACAGTAAATAAGAAAGTGAATATACTTCGACAGCAAAGCAAATATGTTGCAAAGGAAACAAGTTCTTATCTTATTGGTCTTTCATATACACCCTTCCGAAAAGACTATGTAGATCTGGTCAATGTTTCCCTTACAACGGGGTATCCCGATATCATTGGAGGATACCTTTTGCCCGTTGCACTATCCAATGAAAATCCAGCACTGCATCGTAAAGCCAGCCAACCGAAACGAAAGGTCAGGGGTGTTAATGAGTATATCTACGACAGCATTGGAGCAATTAACTATAGGGGAAATTTGGTAGGATTCTATCACTCTGGAAACCCGGATGTGGTTGACGATGGTCTTATGGAGTATGACCTGGATCGACAAGGCAGGGATCTGTCAATCATCGGGGTCAAATACGCCAAAGTTCCTATTAATGCTTTACTGTCTCACAAGAACGGAAGTTACTACACGTTTACGATTAAAGATGGTGATATGAAAGGTATAGCACTCGATTAAAAAGATTACAAATCTTTTTGTATCAATATAATAACCCTAAAATTGAAATAAAAAGGTAGCCAACATTTCATTACGACCCCTATTATACATGTCGAAAGGTGGTAGGGCATAAAGTTTAACTAATGTCCGTACGTACGAATATCCGGAAAGTCATTTTAGAAACTATAAATGAGATTAATTTGAAACTTGGCATGTTAGTATGACAAACTGTTTGTCCTAGGCGACTTTCAGTTTTTAAAAACTATCAAAGTGGTCAGCTAAGAAGTATTTTTCTTTCTTTTATTTTCTACAATTGATTTTTTTCTGAATTCCATTTTTTTTCTCTTTGATTTTAAAATATGGTAAATATTTTCATAATTCTAGGAAAAATAATATTAAGCTGTGCTTGTTTGGTTACAACTGTATATAAATACTGATAAATATCAAATTATGATTTTTAAAGGATACTACGCATTTGAAATCGGACAATTGGTTTTCTATGAGGTCCCTGGCAGTTATGATCCGCACTATCTGTACTCGACCGTATTTGTATCAAAGTCTGAAAACTTGTATATCAACTACCAATGGGCAGAGTTTGACTCGGAAAGAAATTTGATATATGTTCTCATGGGCAATGAGAACTCACCAGACGAGCTCCAAGCAAGAATATATACTTTCAACTTGACAAGCAAGTAAGTAGTTTATTTTACAAACATGTACACAAAAAAAGTATAATTTAGTATAAGCTCTCAGATGAGTGCAAATGTTTTTTTTCATAGCGTTTTGTATTTGAAACGCTGAATTGACTTCTGGCAACGCATCGGGTGTACTATAGTTAGCAGGAACTGCTTTAAAAAATTACTATCTTGAGCACCTGGTTTCACTTTCACAGAGATCTGTCAATCATCGGGGTCAAATACGCCAAAGTTCCTATAAACGCTTTACTGTCTCACAAGAACGGAAGTTACTACACGTTTACGATTAAAGATGGAGAAATGAAAGGTATAGCACTGGATTAAAGTGTTTACAAATCTTTTTGTATCAATGTTTTACCCCTAAAACTTAAATAAAAAGGTAGCCAACATTTCATTATGACCCCTGTTATACATGTCGAAAGGTGGTAGGGCCAATCTATCACCAGAGGGAGTGTCTATCAATTTTGATAGACGCTCCCTCTGGTGATAGATTGGTGGTAGGGCGTAAAGTTTTACTAATGTCCATACGTACGAATTTCCGTCAAGCCTTTTTAGAAACTGTAAATTAGAAATTGAAATTTAGTTTATACTCGAGTTCGCGTTGTTGATTGCCTATTCAGTTGTTTTTGTATTTTTGTGTTTTTGCGTTGTCTGGTTTTTTTTTTTCGTTCATGTTGTTCTCGTTGGTGTTTACTGGTTTTGTCTCTGCGCTTTCGGAATTTTGACATTCGGATGCCCAATGCCATTGGTACCTCTGATTCTTTCCTACCTCAAATTTTAGATTTGGTTTTTGGTATTTAAACATAATTTCGTGTTTTCGATATATTTTCGAGATGGTTTTCCTTTTTTCAGGTTGTCAGATCAGTTAACAAAATAACTTGTATAAATAATTGGATGGATTATTTATGGTGTTTTTGCTTGAAAGTATACGGCTTAATTAACGGTTTTCTGGCTGAAACTCTTATGGATTGAACAATATGGCTTCTGAACTTCAAAGATACACAATTGAACCTAAACCTGTGGATTTTTTTTTCAATTTCAGAACAATATGGCTTCTGAACTTGCAAGATACACAAATTGACCTGAACTTGTGGATTTTATTTTTATAATTTTCAGATCTGTAACTTACGCTGAAATGGATGTCAGTTCTTTTACATTCATGGCCTTTCATCTAGACAGAAGATCAGGTACACTTGATGCATATGTTTGTTCAAGAAAGTTCAAGATTTATAGTTTTTACCATGTTCTTATTGTGTGTATGTTCAACTGTTTATAAATATTGCACATGATGTAAGATATCATTGCTTATTTAAAGGCGTTTTATAAAGTTTTTCTATATTTGTTTGAAACTTCATATACTTGAAATAGCAAAAAAATGTTTGCAATTTCAGTTTTGTATAAATATTTTTAAAAAATACAACAAAATGTCACTACGCCTTGTGCGCGTTTTACATGGGACTCATCAAAGGCGCTCTTCCTAAATGTTAGGAAATGCCAACCACTGTAGACCACTATATGAATATGAAGAGTTTATAGATTATGAAAAGAAAATATGCCGAACAGGAACCCAAATTATGACTAAGATACATTTAGTTATGATGTTTACTAAATGTTTATTTTGATAAGATTAAGGCAGGGAAGATGATTTTAAATTCAAACTTTTTTATGTAAAGTTTGTGAACATTAAGTTTTGTGAGTGACTCGCCTGGTTTGCTTCCGCATCAGTAAATTCCTTTAAAATATTTGTCTTATAATGAGCGCACCTTATATTAGTTCAAATAGAAAACAATTTCTTTCGTAATTTCTCTTCTTGCAGGAAAGTTGTTTGTAGTATCGCCAGGGCTTTTCCAACATACCTCGCCAGCATGGGTTCTGCTAGAAATTGATCCCTCTACTGGAAATTCTGAAGTTGTTTTCAAAATAGCTGAGGCGGGTAAGTTTTGGACATGTGAAACCTGGAAATAAAAATATTAATTGCATCACTTAAATCCGATAAACCATCATCTATAAAGACGAGTTGTTGTAAAACTATAGTAGGTTTTTTCACATTTACATAGCGGGTACAAGTTTCTTCTTATATTAAGTACCTGCTTCCTTGCTGTTGTGACATTTTGGTACTGTTGAGTCTTAAACTAAGATAAGTCATAAAAGCTTTTTTAAGCTTAAAAACACAAATGGAAGCTTGACTATTTTTAAGCAAAGAAAACTATACTCAATGCTTTAGCAAGGAGAGGCAAAATTATATTTTTGTCCATTTTTTTCAGGATTCTTTGCACCAGTTTATGGAGGCAACATATTCAATGCAATCAGTCCAGAGGGAATACTCTATCACGTGTTTAAGCTGAGTGATACAAATGCTGACGTCATTGCCGCCATTGACATCTCAAAGAAGACTGTAACGTTTTCAGATATAACAAATCTTGGAAGCATGCATGATTTAGCACTTGTCAACCCGAATTAAAAAGTTTGATTAAATAAATTTTAAAAAGGTTTAATAAGAGCTTCTTTAAACCGGCCAAATTATCAGTAAGACAAATAAGAAATGATCAGTTTTGATTTCATACACAGAACGCTTATTCTGAAATTCGCCTCTCTCAAATGCATTACAAAAATTAAAAAAAAAATACAATGCTTCTTTTTTTATATATACAGGATTCACAAAATCAGCCTATCATTTTTGAGAGAAAAAAAAAACTAAATAGGAATGACACTTAGAAGCTCTAAGGTTTTTTATATTTGGCCCTTAATTAATATTCATGACTGTGCAAGCGACGCAAGTTGCATCATTGCGTATGGGCTTTCCGTGATACTAGTTTTCTCTTTCCCCTTAATTTTCGTTTGTCATGAAATGTAACCTGAACTACTTTTCCTGATTGGTGTTACAGCACGGGAGCAGTTTGTACCAAATGCAAGATGATAGAATTAGTGTATGCAGTATCAAATTAATGGAATTTCAATATTGACTGTCTAATTTGACAGGAAAGACTAGTTTGTTATGAATCTGATTCTCTGGGCGGTTGAAACATTTGAGCTCAAGAGCAAACATGTCGAAGTCAGTTTTGTTTGTTTATGATCAATCAATTTGTTTTTGTCTTGTTCTAATTTTCCATGATATGATATCTTCCAGAAACCTGCAATTAAACGTGCTAAGTGCCCTGGACGATCTCTTTATAAACTTTGAATGTAAATAAATCTAAATCATTTTTTTCGGCATATTGCACCAATTAACCAGATGCCATTTAAAATGGCCAGCAAAGTATATCCACTGACAGTAACACGTTCATCGTTAAATTTATTGCCAAAAAAGATGGCCTGGACTTCTAAAAACACTTATTTACAGGCAATTAAACCACTTTTATGGTGTATGAAAATCTGTGGACTTCTTCCTGGTGTATCTTTGCGATCTGAAGACAATAGCGACTCTGAAAGTGAAACTTCGTCTAACTCTGAGTTTACTAAAACATCTTGCAATAGACTATACAATGTGTATTCAATATTTGTCATTTTAATTCTACTGTACAATTTAGCGTTATCTCTAACCGCGTTCGCAAATGTGACATCATTTGACGGGTTCGTGTGCAATCAGATAATTACATCTATGTGGTTTTTGCAAATTGCATATTGCGCAATTTGCAATTATTTCGTTTGCAAACATTTTAAAACTTTCTGTGACAAATTTGACGTTGTTGCATCAATGATAGATTTCACGAACTACCGTTTCGTCAGAAGATGTTCCATTTTAACTACAGTTATGTACATCGTTTGGCTCTTGGTAGCCTTTGCGTTTACTGGAGTGGGGTCATATGTTTCAGCGGCCCCTGTCGGAGGACCTTTTGGAGAAGTAAGCCCGGCACTAGAAATTATCATCCGAATCGTCTTTTTGGTGGTATATTTCTACTTCACTTCAGCTTGGTATTTGATCTTGGGAATGTTTTTCGTTACGTGTGCAACGCTTACAAAGGCATTCAAACATTTCAATGAATGCTTTAAACAGTGTTTTCAAAATGAGAAGTTCAAAGGGAGTATTGAGACGAGGCGAGTACAACACGAGCAGCTGGCGAGGCTCCTCGGGCAAGCTGACAAGGTGTTTTCGATGTACGTCATGTCAACGATTGGAACCGTAATTCCACTGATCATCTTCACTTTATACTTCCTTTTATTTGAATCAGTTGACACGTTTTCGTACGTGGCTACGTTTTGGTCAGCATTTTTGAGCGTTGTTCAGATGTTGGTAATCTTCATGGGAGGAGGACTTGTTAACCATGAGGTAAGTTTTGACATCTTTTGAGATTTGTTAAATATTGAATGTATAGTACTTTAATTTACTTAGAACTTATGTTATCAAAGAGAAAATCGTAGTAAGTTAAAAGTTGTGTTCTATATTTACAGGTATGGATTCAGGCGTGGTGCATCCGGTGCGCCCACCTAAAATGTGAAAAAAAATGATTTTTTACCATGAAATCAATAAAAAAAGGCCAAAAATTTTGGATCGGGACGTGGACTTAAAAACCTGACTTGGGAGGATGTCTTTTTTTGTGGTAAAAGCCGTTTGTTTTGTCTATTTTACTAATTTTGATTTGTATTCAATTTTAGGCACATGGGCCTTTGGAACATATTTATGGTATCGACATGAACTCTCTGGGTTCGGTTCAGTGTCATCAGGTAAAAAAAATAATATGGCTAGCGTTGAATCATTTAAAGTGTGGAGCCTTTTCTGTTACTTTCATCAAAATGTTCTTGTTGTATTGTTAAACAATTACATTTAGCTCAAACAGAAATTGTTTATCTGCCAGTTATCAAAAGTTATAACGAAAAGAAGAGATTTGTGGTCCATATAGACGATGCATACGTTATCATATTAAGATGAAGCAAACTTCTAAGAATCTAGTGTCCCTGTGAAAAATGAAATGAATCGTTTAGTCAGTATAACGTTGAGATCAGCGAACAGAGCAAGTTTACAATCGTTTCTGTCTAGAACTGATTTAAGGAAGTAGGCTACATGAATATGAACCAACCAGAAAATAATTCGTCAGCTAAAAAACAGGTCTACCAGACTGCACAAAACAAATTTGCTCTTTTATTGACAGAGGAATAAAACAGAGAAGTCTTGGTGAATGTTCACCGGTGTTTTATCACTTGTACCAATCGAAATTTCAGTTTTTACAAGCAGCATGTTAACTTTAAATCGCTGTTTGCAGAAACTAAATGGCATTTGCTTGTTTGTTCGTTAGTTGATTTTGGATTTTTGCTAGTTTTATTTTCTGTGTATGTTTATTTGTGGTTATTCATTTCTCTGTAATAACCAAAATTTACATTCTACACCGGGTTCTCAATCCATTTTTTAGGTGAATGTTTTTCTTACCAAGTTGACAGCTAACCAGATAGGATTTACTGCCTTTGGGCTGTTCACAATTGACAAACCTACTATCATTGCAGTAAGTATAGTCTTGAGAACAACCACAAACAGAAAAATTGATGCATGAGAAATTTATTAATAGAAGATAATGAGAAGTGGAATCATTGTACGCAACACAACCTACAATATTAACAACAATTTAAAAAATTCACAACGGAAAACAGTCAGCAACCTTCAATGTGACCAGCGTTCGATGCTCGCTGTTTTGCTATTGGCCCTGGATTGAAAAAAATACTCTTTCGACGAATACAAACATCAGCTTTGATAAATATTCCTGGCTTAGGACAGATATTTTTGAAATATGACGGGGTTAAACTAGATTTTTGGGTCCAACCTTCCACCTAACAAAGCACAAACTAACACACAGTAAAAATGAAACTGATAGAAGTTCAATTCAACCTGGGACAAAAGGACAACCGAAATAACGGGACCTAGAGATACTCTCTTGAAAACCCTAAAGTTACTGACAACTAGCTAAGAAGCATCCATCGACTGATGTGAACAAATTAAGTGTGTCGATTTTAAATCCAACACCACACGTCAAACAATTAATGATTTGGTGATGTTTCGTCACACAAAGCCGACACACTTAATCGCTGTAATGCTCAAAAATGACTTAAGTATAAAGGGGCAATAAGCATTTCAAAGTAAAGTATCAAACTATTAATATTTCTACCAAAAAAGACCAAAATCAAAGATTTTTCTAAAATATTCATTTCATAACCTTTACTCAATTATGATCTTAATTGCCAGTTTTTCATTTCCAAAGGATTGTTTTTAAATTTATTGCTTTATAAACAACGTTACCATAAAAATCGGGATGGGATATTCCCTCTACAATCAAAAAGTTGTGATTTATTTTTGCAGAACTTTTTGCGCGTTTACTCCATTGTTGGGTGACACTTGGGTCATAGACGTTGAATTCAAATTGAGTTATACATATCTCACCCTCGAAAAACATAGCGGTATGTTTTTTTTTCTTGCTGGTTTGCTTTTTGTTTTTGTTTTGAAATGGCATGAAGTACTTTGGACCCCTGTCCCCTAAATTATCCATTAGTATGAATTCTAAAATAGAAGGTGCACATCCCGAGAAAAAAAAGGGTTGTCTGAAAGTTTCATGACAATTCTTATTGTTTGGGAAGATTAGGGAGTGGGGATATAATGACACAGAAAAATGATAAACAAGTAAGTCGGCTTCAGAGTCACAGTCAAGCTATTATATTTAACGAAAACCATCTTGATTTGAGATCGACAAACAAATTTAATGCAATTGAACATTATTTGTCTTTCGTTTTATATAAACGGGGCATAAAAAGCGATTAGTTATACAGTAAAATCCTGTTGGTTTGCCATCAAATAAAGTATCAAAAACACGTACCATGTAAATGTATCAAAAATGTATTGTACATAATTATTTACAAACGTTTGCCAGCTAGACTTGTTGTCAACATTCCAAACAGTTTGCATCAAAATTTATTTGTATTTTAGATTTACAAAAGTGTTTTTTTTGTGAACTTTTTTGGAACTTAACTCCTACACATGTGTACTTTTCAGTACGAGTTTTATTGGTTTTTTGACCTGTTATTTTCTAGCACTGGAAATAAAACAGAAAAAGTGTTTATACTTAAAGCAAGATTTTGTTTATTTAGGTTTTGGCAATCTGTTGCACATTATAGAAAATCATTTGATATATTTTATACAGTAATTTGATTTATTTTATACGGTAATTTGATATATTTTATACAGTAATTTGATTTATTTTATACGGTAATTTGATATATTTTATACGGTAATTTGATATATTTTATACGGTAATTTGATATATTTTATACGGTAATTTGATATATTTTATACGGTAATTTGATATATTTTATACGGTAATTTGATATATTTTATACAGTAATTTGATATATTTTATACAGTAATTTGATTTATTTTATACGGTAATTTGATATATTTTATACAGTAATTTGATATATTTTATACGGTAATTTGATATATTTTATACGGTAATTTGATATATTCTATACGGTAATTTGATATATTTTATACAGTAATTTGATATATTTTATACAGTAATTTGATTTATTTTATACGGTAATTTGATATATTTTATACGGTAATTTGATATATTTTATACGGTAATTTGATTTATTTTATACGGTAATTTGATATATTTTATACAGTAATTTGATATATTTTATACAGTAATTTGATTTATTTTATACGGTAATTTGATATATTTTATACAGTAATTTGATATATTTTATACGGTAATTTGATATATCGTAAATGATGAAGATGATTTATTATACTCCCCTACAAATCAAATGTGAAGCACTATTTTAAAAGGTTTATTTTTATTTTTATTTTTGTAATCTCTTAAAAACGGGTATAAAAACGATTTATTTGTTTATGCTGTATATCGATATTTCAAGGAGTAACCTCTCATCAGCAGCATTTGAATCAAAACATTGGAAGGTCATTACAAAAATATTAAATGAAAAAAGGTTCGAACAGGGAATCCAAATACAGCACCGAGGATATCTACCATGTGCAGTACAAGGAAAGAAACCTTGTATTTTTAAACAATTTTGAATTTAACGATCGGGAATTTCAATAACAAAAAATATTATAACCTATATTCGTATTAAAAACGAAAGAATATGGAATATATGCCAGAAAGACACAATCCACATATTGAAATGATTTTGATAAATGTACAATGCAAAATTTCACTGCGTGTGAAGCGCTTTTCTGGATTAACCTTCATCAGACACGCTAGGAGTAAAAATAGTTGGAAAACCGATAGAACATTAGATTTCACGGTAGGTCCCGTGTCCGCCGACAGGAATGTTTTTTCGAGATGCATTGTCCAGTTTTTTCGAGAGAGGTCCAGGTTTTTTCGCCTGTCCGTTTACAAAAAAAAATGCTTAAATTCTCAATTGTAAGTGAAACAAAACAAAAAAGAGAAATAAAAGTATTCAAAATGTTCGAACTATTACTTTTCTTCCAAAAAAGTCCGTAAAGAAGCACCAGTTAATGATTTATTAAAATTGATCAGGTTTTTTCGAGAGGCACAACAACTTGTCCGTTTTTTTCGAGAGGTGTCCTGTTTTTTTTTTAAATTTTGACTAATGAGAGGCACTGGGTTTTGTGGAAACTATACGACTTAAATGGAAACTAATATCCCACCTACTCAATAAACATACATTTAAACACATTACAAATATCAAGTTTGTTACTAACTTTAAAGCATAAGTAGGCTGCCCAAATGCATTATCTTTGAAGACTAAATTAGTATTTTGACAAAATTAGTTTTATGGTACATTTGTACAATTGTGACTTTCTTGATGTGCTTTAATAAATTACCGATTTTAAAAAGAGCGATTGTTACGGTGGGCAAAATTTTGAAAGGTAAGTTGCAATCTTGTTTTTGTGCCTTTTCAAGTCTTTGAAACTATAAAATCTACATGTATGTGAGAAACAAATATATACAAAAAGAGCATATTCCACTGGTGCATTCTGTTATTTCAAGAGTTTAAGGGTGTTTTGGAATATGGGATATTTACATATTTATTCCTGGGATACGGAATATTTGAGGCAAAACAAACTGGGATATAGAAAATTTAAATCTATTCTATTTACAGGGATATGGGATAAGAAAAAACCCCTCTATTTTGGATACAGGATATTTGATAAAAACATTAGGGAATATGAGACATTGGAACCCCTTAACGTATACATATGTATGTAATGATACAGAAACTTAAATAGCATTTGAATCTGGCGGCATACTCTTTATGTTTGTTTTATGTCCAGTCGACACTATTTCAGTCATAATCAGCAGGACAAGAGCTAATTGAAACACCAAAATGAATTCTGTAGACCCACCCAGGGCACAGACCCATGTATGTCATTCGAAGGACCCATGCACGACCACAAACCAGAAGTAAAACGAACCAACTCACAAGATAGGCCAATGTACCCTTAACGCACCATAAGCCAATGCATCCAGAAAGTAACGAAATCCTTCCTCAAAAGTTTCGCACAATTTGGAACCCTTCCATATGGTGACTGACAATGTAGAACCCTTACCCGAAATGAGGTTATACTAGATGGAACATCTACCTGTGTGGGATATAGCCAACTCTTACCCAGTTTCACATAACCATCCTTTATCTGGCGAAAATACAATGCTGAATCCTGTTTGAACCTATACTCACTGAGAAAGAGAAGCGGGGTTGGAGTGGGAAACAAAAGATCTGTAAATTTTGAAGATCACTGGAAAAGGGAAGAGGTGGGTAGGTGCGGAAAATTTAGCCTGTGGCGGTACACAATGGGATATTTTACGTGCATGACCCTTGGAACTCTCCACGCACGTTGGTCCAATATGGTTTACGGTCAAGTTTCCGTATAGCCTGATGAACCGGCATTTATTATGACAGGGCTGCCCATTCAACCACCTGTGGCACACATCCCAGTCGCTTTGTGGGTTAAGCGGCCTGGAAAGATGACAGGTTTCTGGGCGCTCTTTATTAGACTTTTACCGACAAGCTTAGCGCTGCTGCTAACCTATTCGCCTTCCGGGTCCCACACTAGAGCATACTCTTATGAAGTTTTTTGTTCAAGCTATAATATATACAATAAATACATATGTGTAAAAATTAAGACGTACTGAGACGCATTCGAGTCTTATATAATCCTAGATAAAACAGCAGACATGAAAGAAGACGACTCTATGATACAAACAAACACATCCAAGAAACAACTACAAGTCAAGCTAAAAGAAGGTAGCCCAGGAACTGTAAGCTTGTCGCAACACAAACATTTTGTTTTCAGCCAATTATTCAAGGAGGCTATTTTCAATTTATAACAGTTTGTAGTTATGCTAAGACAATAGGCGTCAATTATATGTGCCTGCCTGTTTATAAAGGCTATATAAGGTTGAATTCTTGACTTTGAATGACGTATTCTGGTCCAAAACCCTTGAAATGATAGTACCGTATTCTTATTTTTTTAACAATATACAATGTCTTTTAAAATATGATTTAAGAGGTAAATAACACGCACAACTTGTCTATCTAAAGTATGAAAAAACCTGGACCTCTCTTGCAAAAACCTGGACGCCTCTTGAAAAAGCCTGGACATGTATTTTATTTTAATTTAAAAATATGTAAGACGCAACTTTTTGGCATCAATGTTCAGGATGCCATAATATAACATTGATGTTCACTTATAATGGTTAGCTTTCTCGTTCAATATATTTGTCTTTTAAGGGGCGAAAAATGCAAAAAGGTAAAAATTCAAAAAACAGCCCACAATTTTATTTAGGAATCACATTTTTGTGTAAGGAATTGATGTTGTTATACAATATGATAATACTAAAATATGACTACCCGTTGGTAGCATTTTTTCTTCGCTTTCAGTTAAAAATCACTAAATATCACCAAAGTTTACATTTTTATTGATTATTCTCTTGAAAAAACCAGGACAATTGTAAATCCCTCTCGAAAAAACAATCCTGTCGCCGGACACGGGACCTACCGTGATTATTACAACAATGACCAAACATAAATTTATTTTTTTTAAGAAATAGCCAAATGTTGTCAAATTTTGGAAATATGTAAACGTGTCCTTCCAACACATATTCCAGTACTCGAAAATATATACAACTGAAGCACGGGGAAGCTTTCTACGGCCTCCACACGGCACTAAAGCCAAACTCTGAAATAATATTAAAAACGAAAGAATATGGGATATGTGCATGCCAGAAAGACACAATCCACATATTGAAATTTGAAATCGTATCTTTATTCGTATCAGACATGTCTAACGACCAGGCTTGTGATTACCCTAGGGGACTCTATCAGATTACGTTTCTGTTTTTTTCTTTTTTTTTTTTTTTTTTTTTTTTTGTGATTAGTTTCTTTTTTTCAACTTTTTGTTTTGATGTTATAGTAAAATAAATTTATAATAAGATTTGTGATTTTTTGTTAAATCAGCTAATTCGCAGTGGATAAAACCCATTTCTAACGATACTTTCGTCTTTTTTCAGTTCGCAAGCAGTATTGTTACATACGTGGTTGTCGTGATACAGTTCAAGCCATCTTCAGAAAATTCCGCTTCTATCTGCAACTGTACTCTGCCACCAGTTCCCTGAGCATGGATTTATGAGTTTTGCTTGTTTTATTTATTATGGGCAATCCGGTTTGGCGTGTGCGTAGAGTAAATATTCAGTCGGCAATTTTATTTCTCTTTCCGTTGCATTAATATGTGTTGCTTTATCTTGTTTTTCTTGGCATAATGCTAAATAAAGGATGCAATCGATTTTAATATGTATTTGCAATATGCCATGTTTGCTCCTCACCATCTTGCGAAGTTTCAAAGATAAAAGCTACTCGAATTATAATTGATTGTTAATTGTCAGCCATCATCAGGACAAAAACTCATTACAGAATATTAACAAAAAATGTGTAAAGCGAAGCCAGAGAACGAGAATAAAAGTAAAAAAAAAAACAACAAATATACAGAATTCAATTTTAGCAATTATTTTTATGCGAGTTTACACCATAGACGTTCAGTCTTGTTACGACTTGTTGTTGGTTTTCGTTCAGTTGATTTTGTGTTTTGTGTTTCTTCGTGCTGTTCTTGTTCGTGTTTGCCGGTTTTGTCGTCGGACTTTTGACACTAAAATGCCCAATTGGTGCCTCTTTGTTTTTTCTAACAATGTATGAGCTGCAATGTCATGTTTGCTCCTGCAAATGTTTGGTCGCTACCTCAGCGGGATTCGAACCCATACTCGAACATCTTTGGCAACGCGGCTTGCACTATGTACAGCGCCCTAGACCACATGGCCAGCTAGACATATACATCCGTATAAATATAGCTATCGCTTACCAAGTGATATACCTTCTCTTATGTTTAATCTATTCTAGGATGCGTAACATAGTACATTATGTATGGGTTTACACTGTACATATACTATTTACGAGATTTTATTTTCGCGAGTTGCCAACTACCGCGAAGCTGAATGCATTAATTAGATTCCGGTGTTACATACTAGTTTTTCCCCCATACTAGAATTCCCCCCGGAAAAATGAGTATATACTGAGCTTTCCCCCGGAAGATCTAGTATATACTAGATTTTCCCCCGGGGAAAATTGAGTATATACTATGTTTTCCCCCAAGGGAAAATCTGGTATGTGTAAACACATACTCATTTTTCCGCCATACTAGTCTTTCCTCCAGTATTCAAGACCGTTGCACTATTACTAACTGTGAAATAAGTGAGACTTTCAATATCTTTAAGATAATTACTTACAATGAATTTTAGTTTAAGAGTATCCTTTTTTTATTGTAATATATAGTGCGGATGTGATATCATAGATGTTTGCAAAGATTTGAGAAGGGAAATCTTTAGTGCTTGTGCTATATAGATTTAAGAATGTAAAGACCATGCGTATTTCAGTGTTCATAACAAAACTTTCAGTCTATTTGGTTAATATCGTAGTCAACGTGACACAGAGAAATAACTATCTATCAACCTATTACTGTTGAACCACTTCTACAAATTAAAGCAACTGCACAAATAGAGAATTGTTTTGAGTGTCCCAATAACTTGGACCGTGATCATAGAAATGCACCGGCGTCCGTTCGTTTGTGCGTCCGTCACAGTTTATGTATTCAGTAACTGTTATTTGCAGGCTTTAAATATTTGGTATCAAGCTTTAGGTAGAAGTCTCAAATGGTGGGATGCGTTTTCAGGTCTGTCGCTTATCCGTTTCCTGTTTAACAAACCGACGTAGAATGTTTTGCTCTTAAGTGAGACAAAAATATGTTCTTGTATTTAATTCCTGAAAGCTTCGTTTACAACGCCTGTTTTGATATTTTTTCAACTCAAATTGATGTTTATGCTTTTTAGCTCACCTGAACCGAAGTCATGTGAGCTATTGTCATCACTTGGCGTCCGTCGTCCGTCCGTCGTCCGTCGTCCGTAAACTTTTTAAAACGTTAACTCCTCTGACACCATAAGTCCAATTGCAGCCAAACTTGGTATGGTTGTTCATTAGCATTCGGTGCTTAGAACTGATGTGGGGATTTTTTATTAGTCGTAAAACATGGCCGCCATGGCTAAAAATAGAACATAGGGGTAAAATGCAGTTTTTTGCAAATAACTCAAAAACGGCTACAGATATCAAAATTCTGGCATAGGGTAAAAGTGATCAGCACCTCAAGATCTACTTACCCTGAAATTTTGAAGAAAATCCAACGACCCATGTAGGAGTTATTGCCCTTTTTGTGGATTTTTTGCAAATTTTGCACCTGTTTAGCTCAATATCTTGAAAACTATACTAGATATTTGAGAAATTTAAATTGCATATTGTTAAGCACATCAAGATCTACAAAATATGTAACAGGGTCAACGTTGTAAGACCTTTCCTTTTAGGAGTTATTGCCCTTAGAACGTCAAAATTTAGCATTTTAACAGCATTTCCTCATTACATTGAAAACGTTAACTCCTCTGACACTTTAAGTCCATATGAAACCAAACTTGGTATAGTTGTTTATTAGCATTAGGTGTATAGAGCTGATGTGGGGATTTTTGATTGGTCGTAAAATATGGCCGCTGTGGCTAAAAATAGAACATAGAGGTAAATGGCAGTTTTTTGCAAATAACTCTAAAACAGTGACAGATTTCAAAATTTTGATTGGAAACAAAAGTGATCAGCACCTCAAGATCTACTAGCTCTGAAATTTTGAAGTAAATCCAACAACTCATGTAGGAGTTATTGCCCTTTTTGTGGATTTTTTGCAAATTTTGCACCCGTTTAGCTCAATATCTTGAAAACTATACTAGATGTTTGAGAAATTTCAATTGCATATTGTTAAGCACATCAAGATCTACAAAATATGTAATAGGGTAAACGTTGTAGGACCTTTCCTTTTAGGAGTTATTGCCCTTAGAACGTCAAAATTTAGCATTTTAACAGCATTTCCTTAGACGTCGCGCACGATATTGGTACCACTTTCTGTAGTGGGTGGTAAAGGGTTTTTTTCGTGCATCGTGTTGAGCAATTTTTATTTCCCGTTCAGCCGTGCATGGAGGTTCATCGTGCATCGTGTTTCTCTATTTCATTTTTCGTTCATCGTGATTATCATTTTTTTATTGGCCGTTCATCGTGATTGTCATTTTTTATTGGCCGTTCATCCGTGCACGTACCCCCCCTTTACCACCCCCTCTGTAACGTCGTCAAATTGACGTTGAACAAACAAATGTGATTGTGCTTATACAATCCGTTTTGCTTCTTCTAAATATTTTACAAGCTAAAATAAGTTTTCAAATGTTCAATTAATTGAAACAAATTCTTATTCGAAAATAAAAACAAAGTAGCTTTTCTTGTGGGTCCGTTGTGCGCTTAATGACGTCAGGAATTTTCAAAGAAAAAAGCGTTAAAAAGACGCAGAAAGTCCGGGAAACCGCGCGTGATTTACCGGATGTTGAAGGAAAATTGAGCCCATAGTACAACTAGAATATTGACATTTCTACCATTTTCGCTCCCTTCGGGAGCGTAATATGAGGCAGGTAAAACCTGTTACGCTCCCGAAGTTTCAATTAATATGATTAAGGCCCTGCCTTTTTAGCGAGCATCGAAAATCTATATACTGGCCTTTTAAAAATAAATCCATGTGCTCGACCGGCTAAGTGTAACGTAAAGAGGGAACTTTTAAAAAGGGAATTAGGAAGTAGCAAAATCTGACCCCCATCGCCACCCACCCATCCAACCCAAATCATATGCACTTGAGAAAGTTGTTGTTAAAATATCTGGGATAACTACTTATTAAAAATTGGGGCTCCCGCAGGGTACCCCCCTCAGGTCGCAAGGTCGGTTTTAAAAGGGGCCTGAGGTCGCAAGGTCGCTTTTAAAAGGCATATTTTGGCGGAGGTCGCAGGTCGTTTTTTGGCATAGGTCGATTTTATGAAGTGTAGGTCGGAAGTCGCCCTTTAAAAGCCATCAGGTCGCAGGTCGTTTTTAACCCTGCGGGAGCCACAAAATTCAATTTAATATTTGTGCAAATAATAAATCCTGTAACATTCTGGGGCGACATTTGGCGGGGACGAAATTATCCCTTTATGGATTACGTGACGTCATTTCCTTGTCAGAGTATTTCACGCTTCTTCAGCAGACCCTGAAAACAACATTCAGATTCTGTCAGGTTTTGTGAGATTTTCTGAATATCAGTGTTTTATTTGAAGCATTGGTAACAGAAGGTAGATTAAGAAACCTGGCGGAAAAAACGGATAAGTAAAAATATCATGCAGGATTTACGAGAGTGAATGAAACCCAACTTCAGGATGGGACTCTTCTTTCAATTTCAGGTAAGAACCTTCTATTTATTATTATGAGTAGGTTTTATTCGGTAAATTTATGTATTTCTTTATCTTGCTTAGAATTTAACAAAGCTTGGCCAGTATCATGTAGTAGTCAATGGGACGATGTTGCCAAAAGCTAGCTCGGTAATTTCCGGAAAATCGTTTTTCAGCGGAAAAGACCGAATGGTGTAAAATAAACAGAAACAGAAACAGAAATATTTATTGAAAGAAAGCTCATAAATGAACATGTATATAAAAGTTACAAAGACATACAAGGACAACAATATACAAGGACAACAATATAAGAAACAATACAATACAATAAAATATTAATCAATAAGATTAAGTTTGAGTTCCAAGGGGGACAACTCCAGTATAGAATGCCCAATAAAATGATAAAATATGACTAGAAATACAAACAGTTACATAGCAGCATAACAGTCGTGACAGTAAAGTACATTTGTACACAAAAATAAAGCAATTTGTTAGTTTGTATTTCTCAGTAAAGAGCAATTGTTTATAAATTTTGCAACATTTTTACAAACTAAAGAATCTTCATTACTAAGTAGCCATAAGAATTTTGATTCTGTGCTTGAAAGGACTGTGACATTATTATTAAAACATTTATCTAGAAGTTCTTTTCTGCTATCGTTAAATTTTGGACAAACAAGGAGAAAGTGTTTTTCATCCTCAATAAGGTTCAAATTACAGTTTTTGCAAATTCTATTTTCTACCTCAGTTTTTGGTGTAGTATATCTACCAGTTTCTATATAAAGTTTATGGCTACTAGTTCGAAATCTAGACAAACTTACTCTGTCCATAACAGATTTTACTAATGAAAGGTATTTTTCGAAACCAAAGGCTCTTTTAAATATTTTGTAAGACCTTAATTTATCACTTTTATCTAAGTTTTGAAGCCAATTAATATGGTACATAGTTTGCAATTTCCTTTTAATATCTGACAACATTTTGCCCTTGATTGCTCTTTCAGTATTAAAAACATATTCATAACCAAGTTTCTCTAAAATGAGTTTTACACAACCAAGCCAGCATTGTTGGCTATTTTTTACCATAGAAATATTTTCATTTAAAGCTTCATTTAGTAACTTATCTTTAGGTTTGTCATCATAAAATCTAGACCAAAATTTAATCATTGACATCACAGTGTCTATATATAAAGGATAGTGACCTAATTCCCCATACAGGGCTAGTTTACAAGTCTTCCTATTAACATTTAGAACATATCTACACATAGCAAGGTTGACCTTTTCTATAGGGGAGGATTCATAGGTTTTCTCAAGTAAATTTTCCTCATTGCATTTGTTCGCTTTTTTAACATCAAAAATACCAATAACATCTGAGGCATAAAGAGCCACAGGTTTAACCATGTGGTTAAAAACATAAATAAAATTTTCAATAAAGCAAGGAAAGTTTTTGAATAAACTACTGAGCTTAAAAAAAGCTTTTTGTGCTCTTTTTGTAAGATCCAAAAGGGCAGTCTTGAAACCCCCATTTAGGCTAAGTTGAACACCTAGGTATTTATAGTTACGAACAGATTCAATCTCTTTGGAGCGCATAGTGAACCTATAAGACAAAAGCCGACCACATTTGTTGAAGACCATTGTCTTAGATTTACTATAGTTTATATCTAGCCCAAGAGAGGAAAAGAATGTATATGACTTATCCATACAATGTTGTAAACCCTCTGCAGATTCAGATAGGAGTACAAGGTCATCAGCATACATTAAACAACTGATGTCCCTTGACCCAAGTTTAATAGGATGACACTGTGAGTCAAATGATTTTGTAATATCATTAATAAAAACATTAAATAAGTTTGGGCTAAGGTTGTCCCCCTGGAACACACCGACACATGAGTGGAAAACATCAGAAAGACTAGAACTGCTCAACTTTACTCTGAGCATTATATTGCTGTACATAGATTTAATAACTGAAAGAAATTTTCCTCCGATACCTATTTCTGCTAATTTTACAAAAAGTGCTGGATGAAGGACAGAATCAAAAGCCTTTTTTAAGTCAATAAAGCAGGCAAACACTTTTTTGGATTTATTTAAATATTTATCCAAGATAGTCTTTAATTTAAAAATATGGTCAGATGTCCTACTTCCAGTTTGAAATCCAATTTGCTCGTCAGAAATAATTTCATTAGCTCTTAAAAATTTTTCTAGTCTTAAGTTCAAAATTGAATTGAACAATTTTGACATACAACTAGTTATGGTTATACCCCTATAATTATTAGGATCTAAAGGGTCACCACTCTTAAAGATAGGAAAAATATAACCAGTCGACCAGTTTTTAGGATATTTACCAGAGCAAAGTATTAAATTAAATATTTTTTCCATACTAGGTAGTAACTTAAATTGCCCATATTTTAACATTTCATTAATAATGCTATCCATTCCGCAGGCTTTATTATTTTTAAGTTTACAGCAAGCCTTACTTATTTCACTTTGGGTTATGGGGTTGTCTAATGACTGATCGGGTTCGGGTAATTTTAATGCCTCTAAAAGACGATTATATTTATCATTTAGTTGCATTTTATCATTACCAACTGTGCAGAGTTTCTTGAAATGGGTAGTCCAAGAATCTGAGCTGATGCCATCCTCAGTTGAGGTATGGCTGTTGTCTCTGAGAGTATTAATGATATCCCAAAAATCTTTAGGTTGATTTTGTGGAATGTTTTTTAACTTATCCATTAATTCTTTATAATAATTTCTACGCATATCTTTTCTGGTTTTATTATATTTTTTCCTGAGAGTGAAACATTTGACCCTGATTTCCCTATCATAGGGGTACAAAGAAACTAGTTTACTGTAATGATTTAGAGAATTTTTTAAATCATGTAAGGTTGAATTAAACCATGGTTTATCTTTAGCTTTTTTATGTTTTTGCTTTATTCCACTGTGTCGGAGTGCTATACCAGCAACTTTGTGTATACATAACTGAAAATCATTAACAGCTTTATCTATACTGTTTTGACTAGAATCATAATTATTATTTACAATTTGATCCAACTCTGATATGACAGGGGGAAGTTGCAGAGCATGCTGAAATTTTTCAACAGAGCTATCTGTCCATCTAAATTTAAGTGGAACTGGGGTTACTAAAGTCTTTTTTTCTGGATACTCAATAAAATTAATGTTAAGTAGACAGGAAAGCATACAATGGTCAGAAAGAGAACCAATAAGGTCATGGACACGAAAACTGAGAACGTTATGGAACATATTTTCACTTAAGATCATATAGTCCACAGTACTACTGCCTCTGTGATTATGGGATGTTAATTTACCTACTAAATCACCAAATACTCTGCCATTCAATACCCTTAAACTGCTTTGGGTACATAGATCTGCAAGATCCTTCCCTCTGTCACACCAAGTTGTATCTTGACTATTTCTATAGGGAATTATATTATCAGCAACATATTGCTGATCAAAACTAGATTGAATAAAATTAGTGTCATTGGTAACGAAGTCGACAGTAGTGCCTATTCGTGCATTGAAATCACCGCTTAGTAAAATATCTCCCAAGGCTGAAAATTTTTCAACATCTTCTAAAAGGGTTTCAAACTGATCTCCCTCGTTTACCGAATAGGTTGAATTAACAGGTGGTATATGCAAAAAGCATACATATAGATCTTTACAAAGGTTGAAGAAAGATTTTTTAAATTTAAACCACATAAAATTGGAGTTTACATTAGGCTGTTCAATAACACCGTCTACTATCGACTTTTTCACCAGAACACTTATACCACCAAATTTTCTCTTAGCCTTTTTGTTTTGAGTCCTATGAGAGTGGTATATGTTATACCCCGGTAAGGGTGAACTAAATGACTCAGTACAATGTGTTTCAACCAAACCAATAACATGGAATTTTTTTACATTTTCAAGAAATAAGGGGTCTTGTAATTTGTTGAAGTTCTTGGACAAAAGACCATTAATGTTCCAAGAGCACAAACTTATTTGTCTTTTCTCTGTTTGTTTTTGCGGTGCCATGGTTTCTGCTGTGAAGGTCCATTCCTGCGCGGTTTAGGTTTAAACTCAATTCCTAGGGCCTTGTCGACTACTTTTCGAATGTTAAATGCCATCATTTTAACACCATCTATTGTAAGATGTCGGCCATCTTCGCTTATAAATTTCTTCTTAATTTCGGTCCCTTTGCACATGTTACTGTGTTCACATATCGTGAGGTCGGGCAACTCTTCGGCAAGCTCCTTTATTGAGGAATTAATAGTGTTTACTCGGAGGTTGAATTTCTTTTCATCGCTCCTGTTTGTCGCAAGTGAAACTACAAGCTTAGAATTGGGTTTATGGGATTTTGTCTTTTGCACCAGATTTGTGAGCCTTTTCACACAGTCATTTGATGAATATTTCATTAGATCGTTGGTAAGGATGTGAAATGCAATCACATCTGGATTGCTATTTTCGTCTAAGTTTTGAACAACTTCCTCGGCCTGCTCCATTGTGTAGGCTAGTTTCTTAGTTGTTTTGAAGTTTGGACTTAGTTTTTCTGGATCAATCTTTTCCGTATTGGAGGTGCCTATTAAAAGTACTTGTGGAGTACTTTTCTTCTGCTTTGGTTCTACTGTACTCCAGTTCCCATTTGTACTATCTTTGCTTTCTGTATTTTCACTAAGATGAGATCTCAGAAGAAATATTTCTTCCTTATACTTGTCTATTTCTGATTTCAAAGAATCGTTTTCGATTTTCAATTTGGCATGTACTGCATATACTTCATTAAAATTAGATGTTGTTTTTTCTAGATCGGAGTTTAAGTTTCTGATTATTCTTTCAGTTTGTTCTTTATAGACCTGATGTGTCTGTTGATCACATTCATATTTACTCTTGAGTGACGCCTCGGCCAGCATATGATCACAACGGGTCTGATCTAGAGAAGAGTGTAGCATCTTATTTTCTTCTTTCAGCGTTCTAATCGTGTTCATATCCCCTGTTTCATGATTATCTCCTGGTTTGGACTTTGCCAAATTTTCAATCATGTCCTTGATGAGTCGAATTTCATCATTAATTGCATTTTGTTTCAGTCTTGAGTCATTCATTGTTTTAGCCTCCTTTACTGTTGCATTCACTTGTTTGATTTTTTCTTCCAATACATCCATACTTTTACTCATATTTTCAGCAATTTTAGAAATGGACTGTTCAAACGTATTTTGGTAGTTTCCTACTTCTCTTTTTATTAGACTTTGGATACTATCAAAAAGAGTGCTGGTGTCTATGGTGTTTTCATTATAATTTGGGATCTTTTCCAAAAGTGGTGCTAGCTTGTTGTCTTTGAGTGTACATACTTTGCACTTGTATGCTCTGGATTTGTAGCGGATGTATTTTATTAACTCATATTTAGGTAAATTGATGCATGCATAGTGTAGCCATCCTTTGCATGTACCACATTCAAGCATAAAATTGTCGTTTTTGTTTTGACATAGGTTACAGTCACTTTTCTCGTTTTGATTAGTCTGGGCTGTGTCGCTGTATGATGGTACAGTAGTTTCATTTCTAGGTGAATGTATCTCATCAGTATTATTATTGATATCTTGTGTATTGTCATTAGATCTATTTTGGGGTGGTGCACAGATTTCTGTGGATGACTCATCGTTGTTTTCAAAGTGATCGTTGTGAGGGATAGTTTTTACATATGTAGTGTGTTCATTGTCAGTAGCTGCTAGTAAGGTGGAGTCATTAACGTGAAGGGGTGAAGATTCACAATCATGGAAATCACTTATCGAATCGTTTACATTATCAGTCTCCTGATCAGATTCAACACCTACGGGCTGGGGTACATGTATTTCACTTTCAGACCCAGGGCCAGGGTCAATTTTCTTCTCGTACTCTGAGACAGGTAACCATTCCCCATTGTTGAATATCAGTAGAGGGGATAAGCCGGCATCTATCAAGATATTTTTTGCCATTTCAAGAGTTTGACAACCTTGGTGAATAGCCCCTTTAACACCGGTGACATGCCGGGAATAGTCGGCCCAGTTAGTGAATATGCCATGGGAATAATTGTTCGTAAGGTTTTCTCCCTTGCAGACTGCATAAAAGTTTTTCTTTTTATTGCTCATTTTGGCGACTTTTATAAATCTGTGTGTAAAAATAAACAAGTAGATGAATGAGGGTTTTATTATTGTTTTTTAAATTTCATTTTTTTATTCTTGTATAACAGATTATGATGTATTTTTATAAGCCCAGAGGGTTGATTGTTTTACTTGCTCCGAGCCTATTAATTTTTTCACTCCGTAAAAGTAAACCTGTTCCGGTTTTATCGTCAGTATATTTCTGGCACATCTCAAAACATGCACAATGCCGTAGGGCTCGCATCTGCGATGCTCGCTAATAATTCTTTTTCTTTTTGTTCGAAAATAAAAACAAACTAGCTTTTCTTGTGGGTTACGTGAGCGTTTAATGACGTCTAAAATTTTCAAACTGGATAAAAACGTTAAAAAGACGCCGAAAGTTCGGGAAAACAAGCGCGTGCTAAACCGGACGTTGAAGGAAATTTCAGCTCATAGTACAACTAAAATATTCACATTTCTACCATTATCGCTCCCTTCGGGAGCGTATAATACAAGTAATAACGTATTTATTTATTTATAAGTTTTTCTTTGTTTTTACTTTGCATATATTTAACTTTTTTTATATAAACACACACCAGTATGTCCACATCAAAGGGGAATGCGCCTTCCCACAAATTAAGATAAAAGGAAGAAAAAAAAAATAAACCAAACGCAGACAGTTTGTTAAACGTGTATGATTACGTCGTTTTGAATATTGAAAAACGTCAAATGTGAGCAAGCGTGACATTCAAGTGCGAAATCGTAAAAATCCGATGGTTTAGATAATTTTTATCATAAAATTCCGAAGCTAGGTCTACAACAAGTTGACCAAATGCACATTTTAAAAATGGTTTCCAAGTATTAATCCAGAACTGTAAAACAAAGATAAATTGTCTTAAATATTGAAGCCAACGTAAAAATAGTAGTATTTTGTCTTGTCTTTTGGACGTGTGACATTTGTGTGAGAAATCGAAAAAATGTAAGTGCGTTTAAATATGAAGTAGTATATTTTCAAATTTTAAGATACATCTACTTGAATAAATGCACATTCGAAAAATATAAGCAAAAATTTGTTTTATTTGTTCGTCTTTTTATTGGAGTTATGATAATTTTGACAAAAATGATTTCCGACGCCAAAAACGGCCATTTTTACGTCGTGTGACATTTGACTTGCTTGTACTAAAACTGAGATCTTTACAAGAAGGAACCCTTTAGATGATTTTTAATTTCTTATCTGAAAAGGAATACGCTTGCAGAAAAACATATCTTAAAGGCGAAAATAATAACATTCGACTTCACCTGATAAAGTTATATAGTTCATAGACTAAAAAACTTGAAAACGTCATTTTTCGTTTTTGTGACATTTTCGTATTATTTTGTTTTCCGCGCCTGTTGAAGAAAATTCACACATAAAACGTCCAAAAATGGTCTAAGTATCTAGAAAAATGTCTCAATGTTTGGTATGTTTGAGATCAGAACTATTGTCGTTGGTTTAATATGTTATTTAAATAAAATCGCTTGTCGAAAAATAATTTGGTGGGTCAATTTTCGCAGCGTCTACATACTTTTTTCAAGTGGAAAATGGCGATCAAAACAAAAGTGCGCTTTATTTTGATTTTTATCAGCCAAAAATATCATGAGTTGGTCCACAAGTCTCGGTTTATAAAATATGACATGAATAACTCAGTTTTTAAAAAAGTTACACCAAAAAATACAAAGATGTTTGGTTGATTATGTTACGCGTCTACAGCACGAAAATGACGTCTTTTCAATTTTCTCAAAACGCTTCTGTTTTTCTGCGTAAAAAAATGAGGAAAAGACTTATCAAAAACTATTCTACAGAATCTATACTTTAATTTGATATAATTTTCTTATTTGTTATGTTTTCGGCAATTTTTACAAAGTGATTTTCTTTAAACTTGGGTGACGTTTTGAACGATAGTATGAACATCGTGCGCGACGTCAAATTACATTGAAAACGTTAACTCCTCTGACACTTTAAGTCCATATGAAACCAAACTTGGTATAGTTGTTTATTAGCATTAGGTGTATAGAACTAATGTGGGGATTTTTGATTAGTCGTAAAACATGGCCGCTGTGGCTAAAAATAGAACATAGGGGTAAATGGCAGTTTTTTGCAAATAACTCTAAAACGGTGACAGATTTCAAAATTTTGATGGGGACAAAAGTGATCAGCACCTCAAGATCTACCAGCTCTGAAATTTTGAAGAAAATCCAACAACCCATGTAGGAGTTATTGCCCTTTTTGTGGATTTTTTGCAAATTTTGCACCTGTTTAGCTCAATATCTTGAAAATTATACAAGATATTTGAGAAATTTAAATTGCATATTGTTAAGCGCATCAAGATCTACAAAATTTGTTACAGGGTCAACGTTGTAGGACCTTTCCTTTGAGGAGTTATTGCCCTTGGAAATTTGAGCATTTTAACTGCATTTCCTTATATTGAAAATGTTAACTCCTCTGACACTTTAAGTCCAAATGGAACCAAACTTGGTATTATTGTTTATTATTATTAGATGTATAGAACTGTTGTGGGGATATTGATTGGTTGTAAAACATGGCCGCTGTGGCTAAAAATAGAACATTAATTTTTTTTGCAAATAACTCAAAAAGGGTGACAGATTTTTTTATTTTGATTGAGAACAAAAGTGATCAGCACCTTTAGATCCACCATATTGTCAGATGACCCCCTTATTAATCTTATGACCCTTTCAACGTTAAATAGATTTTGCCTTATAACCTTTACTTCAGGCACATATGTCAGGTGAGCGATTCGGGCTCCTGGGAGCCTCTTGTTCTAATATGTCACATTATGAAACAAAAATCAAAATAAGACTACCTTAATAAAAAATAATCTAGACAATTTTGAAGTTTAAACCAAATATTAAGGAAAAATAAAATGAATTTAACAACAATTCTTGCAAAAATATCAAGTTTTTTCCCTCAAAATGTATTATTAGATTGTAACATTGACATAGTGATAAAGATTATAGCATTAAATCAAGCAAGACTAAACGAAGCCTTAATATGAAGGGGGAAAGATCAGTATGGATTGGCGAAAAGGGGAAAATCTAGTATATACTCATTTTTCCTACCAAAATTTTAGGGGGGAAGATTCAGTATATACTGACATTTCCGGGTGGAAATCTCAGTATATACTGATTTTTCCGGGGGGGGGGGGGGGGAAATGAGTAGGGGGAAAAACTAGTATGTTACACCGGTACCCGCGAAAAACAACTTTGAATGGTAAATAGATAAAACCAAACAGTGAAAAATAAGCAACAAAAAGTGAAATACAATAATATTTTTAAATGACCCCCCCCCAAAAAAAAAGAAAATAAGAAGTAAACAAGTTGAAAGAATCGAATTAGAATAAACAATGAAAACAAAAGAATTACAACCTTGAATACAACACAACTGCCTTTAAGAAAATAATAATGGCATCGTTAAAGGATGCAAAGATGCAGACATTATATCTATAAATGAAGTGGTTACATTGTTCATGGAGCTATGATATATATTAGTTCCATGGTTTAACTAACCTAAGGAGCAACGAGGCACCCATGGAGCATTCGACAAAACTGGTAAACACGAACAAGAACAGTACGGGGAAACCAAAAACACAAAATCAACTGAACGGACATCTACAAAGCGAACTAAAGTCGTGACAAGAGTGAACTCAGGTGCTCCGGAAGAGTAAGCGGTTCCTGCTTGCTATAGCACATCCTTCGCGCAGCTAGTTTTCAATTCAGTGTGTCAAATCCGGTCAAGAAAGACGTACAAAACAAAACTTTATGACAAACCAACATCTGCACTCAGCTGAGAGATAGAAATTCCATATTTGTCTATTTTGTAAAATTCTTGAGTGATCACAGCAACCAAGGAGCAACATAACAATGTGATAGCAATTTCTGTGTCAAACGTGACAATCTGCCAAGGAAATCGATGACGATGTAATTCCTGCAAGCTCTTGACTAACAAATCAATTGTGATACGAAAACTCCATTAACTGGAGCGGACGGAATGTTGCTACACAAGAAGGAAAGTTGACGATTCGAAAGTTGAAGTCATCACGTGTGTCATAAAACTTTGTTGAAAGTTGAATCCATCACGTGTGTCATAGAGTGTTGAAATTTTTCCTTGAGAGTCTATTTCGATATGTAGATCTAAATAGGAAGCAGACTACCTAGAATCCGTTGTGACCTTAAACTGAAGTTCCTGGGGATGTAAGAATTATAAAAATATTAAGTTGGTTTGTAACCTTTGTTACAACAGAAAGGGTGGTTAGTTTTACTGGTATGAAAGGGAAACTGGATCATAACTTCAGGCAGGTGACTTACAAACGTAGTACATGCAGGTGGGCAACAAGACGCTCCCATGTGTCAGAATAGCTCATTCGACTTAATTGAAGAAATGAATGAAAATGATTATTGCAATTCTTTTGGCATTTGAGGGCGAATACTCCTAACAGGAGTCATCATACATCTCAGCTTATTGAGGATATTGTTAGGCTTATCTAGCTGAATATAAAGCAAGGAAAATCTGACCTTGCACACTATGACCCATTACTCTGATAACTTAACTAAATGAAGACTTGTTTACCTCAATGAGCTCAAGGTTTTAGTAGGCAAAAGCTTTTCTCCCATTCTGTAATAGTTTTCATTTTATAGACCAAATCCATGAAAACCGCTTTTACCTTTAAAGAGCACGACCTTTAAAGAGCCACAACCCCTATAAGAGGGTCACCCCATGATATGTGGAGTTAAATGAAATGAAGGTGTTAGAAAGCAGACCTGCCAATTTTTGAAGGTTTAAAATCGGGTTTTTAAGTATTTCTGTAATCTTTACTATATTATCATTATAAAATTATGCCCCAAGAAATCGGAAAAAATGGCAGTCCTGAGAAAGCAACATTTAAAACTTTTTTTTAATGATCTTTAACTTAGACGGGACCAGAAACCCGTAAAGAAGTCTTCAAACAACTTGAGCTGTAGGTTTAAGCAAGCAACACATGTTCTCCGTCTGCAATAGTTTTCATTCTATTGGACAAAAACATTAAAAGCGACATTTGAAATTCAAAAGAACTTAATAACAAAGGCATTGTTGGGACAACTATGACAGATAACAATGAAGCGGCGTATTCAAATCAGACAGCCTTCTGAAGCCTGGAGTTAGGAATGAATTTACTTTGTAGCAATCAAATTTGATTTGTAAATCCAATTAGTAAAGTTGAATTAAATGGACCATGACAGCTGAGGCATTGAAGTCAAGAATGTCTTTCAAATCGGCACCATCGGAATATATGGTTTTTCAAATCAATTTGCTGTTAAAAATTGTCAGTCACTTACCCCCTTCTAAAAAAAAAAACAAAAACAAAACAAAAGCAAAGTCAAAATTAAGATTGGTATCATACTTAGAGGGCATCAACCCAGGACTTTAATCTTTACATACATTGAAAGATAATGTACTGTCACCAAAAAAGTAACACCTATGTCTCGCTCCACTTTGCAAGCGAGACAAATTGTCGTGGAATTGAGAAGGAATGGGCCAAACAATCTAACAATATTTGTCATTCAAAGGTAGAAAATCTATGGTTCAAATTATACATTATACAAACCATTTATTATTACAAGCTCTTAGAACTTTTGACTTTTGCTTAAAAACGAAAGAAACCTAGTGAGCACGCTCCTCCACCTAATTGAGAAAGCCTTATTTCCATGAAAATATGGAAAAATAAAAATGGTGGTACTATGTGCACATGTTCATACTATTTAAGAGTTCACCATATCAAAAATGACAGTTTTAGAGGACTTTGTCTTATAAATAAAAATAAATTTTATTTTCAAAGGAGCCAGAGGCTTAGAGCTCCTACAAATACTAGTATGTACACATTATAAGGTTTACTTTTGCATACCAAGTTTCTTTAAATTTTATATTTTAGTTTCAGAGAAGTTGCGTCCACAAGATGATAATATTTAAATCAGGATTTTCTTAAAATATTGAAGTTAAAAAGGGCTATTACTCCAATCGAATTTTGCAGATTGCAAATCGCTTGTAATATAAGTTAAAAGAGTCAAAACTCCAACAAAATTTAGCAGATAAAACATTTCTGGAAGTATGCACAACTACATATGATCTGCTTGCATTCAATGTTTCATTAAATTATGTTCAGTAGTTTCAGAGAAGTTGCATCCACAAGATCATTAAGTTTGTGGGGAAAATTTAAGTTCTAAGGGCTATAACTCCCACAAAAATTTGCAGATAAAATATCACTGGTTATGTGCACAACTAAATATGATGTACTTCTTGCAAACCAAATTTTGTTAGATTCTGTTCAATTTTTTAAGAGAAGTTGCATCCACATGATTATAAATCAGGATTTTATACATATATCTAATAGGACCATAACACCCACAAAATTTGGTAGATAAAAAAAAACTGGAATTATGCACTACATATGATGTTCTGCTTGCATTTAATATTTTGTTAAATTCTGTTCAGTAGTTTCAGATAAGTTGCATCCACAAGATCATAAATCAGCACTTTGGGCAAATTTAAATTCAAAGGAACATGACTCCCACAAAATTTTGTGAATTAGATATCACTGGTCATGTGCACAGCTAAATATGGTATACTTCTTGCATACCATATTTTGATAATTCTGGTAATTTTTATCAGATTAGTTGCATCCACATGATAATAAACCAGGATTTTCTGCCAATTTCGAAGTAAAAAGAGTGATAACTCCTATAAATTTTTGTGAGTTAAAAAGTTACTGGTTGTATGCAAAACTTCACATGGTGTACTTCTGGATACCAAGCTTTGTTTTCTACTGTTCAGTTTATCCAGAGTTTGGGTCCACAAGATGATAATTTAAGATTTTCTGTTAATTTCTAAATACAAATGGCCATAACTCCCACAAATTTTCCTGGTAATATGCACATCTACTTCTTGCTGACTTAGTTTGTTAAAATCCATTCAGTAGTTTTGGAGGAGTTGCATCCACAAACTATGTTAACAGATAGACAGACCAGTCAAAAACATTATGCAATGCAACTTTGATGATAATATATTTTTGGGCGTTTTTTGTGTGTGTCTTTCTGTTTGGTCATATCGTTTAATGCATGTTTGTATAAAATTTCATGGTAATATCATGCTTTGTTCAAGAATAATAATATAAAAATGACAACAAAGTTCCAGACATAAATTTTGCTACGCCTGACGCACGTTTCGTCTATTCAAGACTCATTAGATGCCCTCTACCAAAAATATTGAAAATGCCAAACACTATATGATTATGAAAAACATAGAACAGTAAAACCAAAAATACCAAACTGGAGAACCAAATTGTAACTAAAATGATCAACCTATGTCTGGGGTAGGAAGAACCTTAGGGTTTAGACAATTTTAGATGTACTTTAGATGTAAACTGGGACAGACAAAACAGCCTTAATGTTGTATGCTACTCCACTTTTGTAGGTGGAGCATAAAAAGAAAACTTGGAAAAATATAAAACAACAGATATTTTATATTATATATTAAAACAACTAATTTGCAAAATAAATGGTCCACTTCCACACTTCCCATCCACTCTTTTTCTGAATCTGAAAAAGAAAAGACATACATGTATATTATATATATGTATATGAGTTGTAATCTTTCTCTTCATAGATATATTTATCAATATACATGTAAGTAAATTTTGGTAAGAATAAAATAAAACATATTTCCAATAACTTTTCTAAATTCAAGGAGATTTCAGATGATATGTTGGACAGAGAAAGCAAGAATCATTACATCTAGGTTCATGTATTAAAGTTTTGAATGAAACTTTTATCTCTGCTTTAGAAGCTTTATACTTACTTTTTAAAGCTATACATATATTCCAACCCAGAGAAGTAGAAATACAACGCCAAACCCCATGAATATTGACGCTACAAGTGAAACTAGCAGCTCTTTGGACAGATCACGGGTAAATTTGTTGGAGGTTACTTCATAGCTGACAATAATTAAGGACAAATAATCAAAAAGATACATTTTCCTAATATATGTCAAAAAATAATTAGAAATGTGTTAATTTACCACATTTTACTTTTTTTTGTACATGTATTGCAATACAGAATTGACATGAACTACATGATTTTTTATTGATTTTAAATCATTTTTTGTTTGTCTTTTCTAAAACAATATTTTTAACTGCTTTACTTCAATTTTGTAAACATTATTTGAACATTATCATGATCACGTGTCAAGATAGATGTTCTTATTTTATCTTTTAATATGTACATGTTATTTTTAAGTTTATGTACACAAGTCAAAACATTATATTAAATGATATTTTTATAGTTTTCTATTTGAATCACTAAAATATAAGAAATTTCCATCACTATTTATACTTTTGTAAAAGGATACACAAAGAACCATGCCATGAAAAATATTCCAATTCCTAAGAGAACAACTGTTAAATGTGGAAAAACGGCTGGATTAATAGGACTGACATATCTGCTCATGGACTCTAAAGACAGCTCCTACAATGGACAAGCATTTGTTATTATCGTATAATATCATTTTACTATAACTTTGATGTCATAATATTGTTTGCATGCATGAAATGAGATGTTTGTCTGTATTTGGTAAAAAGCTAACCAAAGCTTGTGTAGTATAGTATTGTTTTCACATGTGCCAAATTCAAATAAAGTTTTGTACATGTACAATGTATTTGAAAACAAGGCTGCAAAATGCAATGCAAGACACAACAAATACTGGTCAGAGAGTAGCTTGCCATGTAACGTTGCCAATTATTTTGCTTTTTTTTCTGTAAAACTACATGTATTAAAAAGCAGTGACTCATTTTAAAGGTATTTCTTTCCCTCTTTTAATATTTTTATTCCAATTAAGTTCCCTCAAGGGGAAATGACAAAAAATAACATTTAAAAATTTAGAAACAGTACACTTTATTAAACAAACTGAGAGTTACATGAATTTGCAAAGATATATTTACATATTGTGGTGTGTGCATCAGTATGTCAAGATTGAAACCAATCATATACATGTAATTCATATCATACATGTAGTTCAGAGATATTAATTTGGTGTTAATTTCTATGCTTTGTCTGAGATTATTGATTTGAGGAAGTTGGACTCAAAAACTAGTTAGACAAAGCAACATTTTAAATGTTTTCCATTGAAGTTTTGAATATCTGGTGGTAAGATGTATTCTGTGACCAGTGAATAGAAGATAATGAGATGTGAAATACTTAAAAGTGTACATATGTGACTCCATAATTTAACCTAGGTCCTAGCTGCAAAATAATTAGCCATATAAAATATGTGCAATATAAAACAGAAAGCTGTCTCCAATGTGACCAGTGGTTGCTGCATGATGTTTTTCAATTGGTCCACAATCAAAAATAAAATGTGTAATAAATTCAAAACCTGTCTTAAAATGTCAATTTAAAACCACATTCTTCAAGGCCTACTTCGATTCGTCCAACTCGGGTAACCCAAGGTTGATTGTATGATCAATCTACGCATGCGTCGACTCTTTTACAATCGAAGTAGAAACTCGACATTAGTTACCCAAAATATATTTGGATATTAGTATCAATGGAAAAATGTACAGTTATGTGCATTTTTTTAATAGCAATTAAAATATCGAGTTTTTTGTAGAAAAAAAAAGATACTATATTGGCATCTCCAGTGTCCATATCAGGTGAAGTGTTATTAATCTACCGGAGCATTGGAACAGAAATGGTCTTTACTAGTTAATAGAGGCATTTCTATATATTTTCTTTTTTTTTGCAAGAACGATCATTTCATTTTTACAAACAACATCGGAAACAGTGGCGGATCCGCAAATTCTGAAAAAGGGGGCCCACTGACTGGCCTAAGAGGGGACCCGATTTCGTCACGCTTCAATGATTTCCTATGTATTCAACCAAATTTGTCCGCCTAAAGGGGGCAGGCCCCCAGGCACCCCCCCTGGATTTGCCTATGGGAAAAGAGTAGACTCGGCTAGTTTTCGGTTAATTTAACAAGCCAGCATTGGCTGCCAGAAACATAAAAAAGTGGATAGGTGCCATAAAATTTATTCATTCGATTGTTTATCATGGACAAATGAAAAACAGTTTTAATTTTACCTATAAACATACACTGCTACGGCATCGCATCAAAAGCATTGCAATTTCTGCAAATGTGTTCATAATTTATTAATTTCAACAATGGTGTATGCACTCCATAAATTTTAATCTATTCTTTTTATTATATTTTATTTGCAATTTGTGTTTTTAATGTTTTTTACTCTATAATTACTGCTGACTTCGTAATAAATATACAAATCATTTGTTAAAAATTCTATAAGTTCTCTGGACGCCATCTTGCAACTCGACTAAACCTGCTCAGAGGCAGGGGCGATATCGAGTTGACTCGGGTCGGGTTCAAAGGTCAAACTTGGGTACTTCGATTGACACTCGAGTAACTAGAGAAACCCGAGTTGGACAAATCGAAGTAGGCCCAAGTTCTTGCCAAAGAACAAATAAGATAACTGACAACAAGTACAATAAAGAACACATTAAATTGTAATTATTATTCATGGCAAAATATTAAACAACTAATGAACAAAACTACTGAGGAAAATTAATTAACTCATCAAAACATTCCAGGTTAACTCGAGTTGTTTATCTACCGACACGTGTCAAAAAGCCACATACACCGGTACTTATCATGCAATTTTAACGAGGTTAGGGCATTTAAGACTGTTCCGTCAACACAAGATGTGAGTATCAACAATAAAGAAAGCTTGTGATTTTGTAAATTGATGAAAAGATCAACATTCTTGAGAAAAAGCAAGATTTTTTTACCATTTTAATTCTATTTTCTTTTCGACCAACGGAAGTAGCGGAAGTGACAGGGGTGGTGACTAAAACGAGTAACCCGGGCCCGGGCCCGGGCCAACATCCGCTAACCCAAATATTTCAAAATGCTCTAAAATCTTTATTTCTGAATATTTTTCGATGAAAATTGGAAATAATGTGTAAAAGTATAGTATCTTATTGTTTATTTTCGATTTTTCAAATAAAAATTCGTAAATTTTAATTTCGAGGCAATTTTCGATTTTTAGGTGACTAAAATGTGTAACCCGATGAAAAGTGGAAATACTCGATTTGCACATCCGAAACACTTATAATACGAAAAAGTGGTGATAATAATTGAAGAGATGGATAAAAATGATATAATAGACTATTATAATATCATCGTTAATAAGTGCTTGGTAGTTTCAAAGGTCTTTTATAGGAGAAAATATGAATATTCCACTTTTCGTTGGGTTACACATTTTAGTCACCTAAAAATCGAAAATTGTCTCGAAATTAAAATGTTTTAATTTTTATTTTGAAAATCGAATATGAATAATAAGATATTATACTTTTACACATTATTTTCAATTTTCATTGAAAAATATTCAGAAATAAAGATTTTAGAGCATTTTGAAATATTTGGGTTAGCGGATGTTGGCCCGGGCCCGGGCCCGGGTTACTCGTTTTAGTCACCACCGTGACAGGTGCCCCTTAATGCGCATGTCCAGAAAGTGAAAGTAGGACGAGTTCATTTAAAAAAGTAAATAGAAAGTAGACTCTACTTTCATTTTAAAGAAAAAAATATTTTAAAAATGCTAGTTTTAATTGGCTTCTTACTAGTTTCTAAATATGCTAAAATTTATCTATAAAACATTTGAAAAAGTGTATTTTAGTAAACAATTATTTTCTATTTTACGACTTTTTAACCCCCTTCATATGGACTCGTCTATATTTGTTTTCCCTGACACCGACACGAGATTGGTTGACAGAATCAAATTTATATCAATATTCAATTCAATAATGTGTTAATTAATGGATAAAGTAATTAAAAGTGAAATTTAAGTGTTAACAACAAATAAGGAATATCTTGATCATTATGTAATATGGGTTAGATTTATCAAAACATTTGTGAAAAAAATACTTTTAAAATTATCTTGAAAGTAAAAAGTTTTGAAACTTTTTCATTAAAAGTTTGTTTTGGAAATAAGAAATGTTAAGTCCACTTACTAAAGGTTATGGAACATGGACTGGGAATGTTAATCCATATGATGATGATGGAGAGGTAAGGATATTTAAAAAAAGATTTAAAAAAATATGAGGCAGGTTTAAATAAACCTGTTACGCTCCTGAAGTTTCAATTAATTTAATATTTTTTTTAGTTCGAAAATAAAAACAAACTAGCTTTTCTTGTGGGTTACGCCTGCATTTTCTGACGTCAAAAATTTTGAAAGAAAAAGCGTAAAAAAAATGCAGAAAGTTAGGGAAAAGAGCATGCTATATTTGACTATGAAGGAAAATTGTTAATTCAGGTCATAGTACAACTAGAATATTGACATTTCTGCCATATAGCTCCCTTCGGGAAGCTTCGGGATTGTATTGTAATATAGTAATTAATATTTTTTTTCCAAGATATTATTATATCTTACATCCAACCTGGAAGCCTTTTTTATAATTTTCCTTTGGTGGATCTAAAAATTAAAAATGACTTAATTATTAACCTATTTACATATGTAGAAATTAGAATTGAATTTTTGAATATGCATGTACGTATATGTAAATTAACAAAAAAAAATTTTGTTACATGTAATAAGACTAATTGCATGAATTAAACACATTTTTCAAAAGATTAATCTTCAAAAAGGTTTTATTGTTTTTTACACATATCATGTTATCTCGTAATGTTCATTTATAATAATACAAACATTTCTAATATTTATGATCTTTTGTATCTCACACATGTGTTTCATGATTTGAAAATGATATGTGAACATACATGCACATGTAACTGTACTGGAAGACCTTATATATTGTAAGGCAAACTACACATACATGTAGAAACATTTGACTCTAAATAAAAATTTGTAAATGTTAAAGTTCCATTATTATATTTATTGAAACGCTTAAAATAAATGGGGATTATTTTGGTGTAAATTGCTTTATTAGCATCTACATGTATATCTGTACTGTGATTTCAGACCAACCTTAAAAAAATGTTGGTTTCCCCTTTCCCAGCCCTACATGTACATATGTACCTTTAATTCACTGTGAACGGAATTTTTTTTATTTTTTTAATTAACAAAACAAAACAAACATGACAAAATGTACATTGATGTAGAAATTATTAGATTCATTCAAGAAAGAAAACATTATTTATGAATTAGAAAAAATATTTCTGAAAAAAAAAGATATTTGATGTAAATGTAAATAACATTGTTGGGGTAGGGGCTTATTTTGTGGGTAGATAGGAAAAGGGGAAACAAGCAATATTTTATTTTTGGCATCAGTTTAAGGAAGTGCTCAATTTTTTTTTTACAGTATACACTGTCTTTAATTGTCAAATGGGACAGTATCCATGGTATCTCTGAAATTAAAAATCAACAATAAAAGAACTTTTAAATTTCAGTACATATTTTTCTGCCATTTCAGTTTTTATAATTAAATAAACTTATACAGTTTATTTTATACTCAAATAAATAAACCTATAAAGTACACAAAACTATTTTGTTAAAGAAACTTTACCGTAAATAAACCTGTTCACTTTTACAATGTACATTTGTAATCAGACCAAATAAAAAAAAATATAGTGTGTTTCTCATTCCCCTACAATGTTACCTACAATGTACCACAGGGACTTGCTCCCCTCTATCAATATTTGGCAGAGTCAATGTGCGGTACGAATTTTTTTTTTCGTACTGCACATTGACTCTAACAAAATATTGATAGAGGGGAGCAAGTCCCTGTGAATGTGACTCAATTTTTTTATGCCAACTGCAGTGGATGTTTAAGATAACTGTAAATATTTCATATTTGCTTCACAGGACTCCGACACCTCACTACCTGAATCAGAAGTTCCTCATCGCCATGGAATTACAGTAGGATTTGTATCCCGTACCCCCTCAGCCACAGCAATCTCTCCTGCATACAGACAATCAAGTGGTCATGCAAGACCCATTTCTTCCAGAGATGGGGCACGATCGGCAAGGAGAAGTGGCTCAGCAAGAGAGCCAAGGAATGTCCCATCCTCACCAGGTCCTCTTAGACGAGAACAAACAGATTCCCAGATTAGTTTGTCCAAGACATATACAACCAAGAAAGGGGCTCTAATGTTGTTTTCTGCCACTGAGGAAGAGCTGGAGATGTATTCAAAACCATCATCCAAATATAGGGTGAAGTTTAACAAGAAGCCAGTTGATTTGATCGATACCAGTTTACGATTGGGAACATTAGATAAGCTGGTTATGTCAGTTTTGAAATTTGGTGAAGATGTAAGTCTTATGATATTTTGACAATAGCCCTTCTTAAAAACTCATCTGGATTTCCAGTTTTGGTTTGTTCATTTTAATTTTCCTTTTGCATGTTGTCCACATGACGTGAACAATGTTCTCGAGCTAAGGGAACAAAATTTATTCTGATTTAGACCTTTTTGGCGAAATTTCTCCTAGCTCCCCAATTTAAATGAAGTGGTTGGGAGTGAGGTCTTAGATGTTCATCAGTCTGTCCCAGGGTTAAGGATTATAAAACAGTGAATTTTAGGTGGCGGGCGGGCGGGGTAGAAATTTTTGTAACAGTTTTCTCAGCAACTACTTACATTTTGTATCACAGCCACTTGATATTTGGTATACATCATACAGGGTGGGACCCATAACATGGGATTTGATTGCTGGTCTGTCACTCATCTACTGCCTGTTTATAGAAATTCTGTCATTTTTGGAATTTAAAGCCCTACTCAATGAACTTGGGCCATATAGAGTGGTCACTTTTGATGGTTGAGGAAACCAATCAACCAAGAGAAAACAAAATGACCTTGGCCATGTCAAATTTAAGTGTAGTTCTTTATCACACTTCAGATCCTTCAGAATCACTGTACATCTTCTTTATTCTGGTGTTTTATTTTACAAGCTTAAGTTTTATTTTATTTTTTAAAATTTTTATCATATGATTATTTTTAGGAGTTAGAGGCAGATGGATCAACCAAAGGGAGCATTAAAGAAGAAAAAGAAAAGTTGTTTATGAAATTTCTTAACAGAATTGATGAGATGGATGTAGATATACGATCAAAACCAGGTGGAGAAATGAAGGAGTATATGAGAGATCTTAAAAAGACAACAAGGTAGGCAGAACTAAGAGTAGTATATATACTTTATAATCATTTATTTTTATACGACCGCAAAAAATTTGCGGCCGTATTATGGTATGATGCTGTCGTCGTCGTCGTCGTCGTCGGTGTCTGTTAACTTTTTAGTGTTTCCACAATAACTTTAGTTCCAGTTATCGCTTGCTATGAAACTTGACAATGATGTTCCTTACCATAAAAGGATGGATGGGATTGATTTTGGGGGTCCCCCCATTTTTCGTTTAGAAATTAGGGGCCAAAAATACTACTATTTTGTTTGTTTCCACAATAACTTTAGTTCTAGTTATCCGATTGCTATGAAATTTGACAGTAATGTTCCTTACCATACAAGGATGAATGGGATTGATTTTGGAGGCCCCCCTTTTTTTGTTTCGAAATTAGGGGCCCAAAAGGGGCAAAAAATTCAAATATTTTACTTGTTTCCATCATTACTTTGGTCCTAGTTGGCCTATTGTTGTGAAATTTGTCAAGAATGTTTCTTACAATAAAAGAATGAACCTGATGAATTTTTGCCCCCCCCCCCTTTTTCTCCGTTGTGTAATTAGGGGCCAAAATAAAAACTTTTTTATTTGTGGTCCGATTTTGAAATTTTTTTTTGCATGTTTGTTCTTGTCAAATAGCGGATACAAAATTAAGAATTAATTTTTGCGACCCCCCCTTTTTCCCACTATAACGTCATTAGGGGCCAAATGGGGCAAAAATTGAAACTTTTTTTATTTGTGGTCCGATTTTGAAATTTTTTTTTGCAAGTTTATTCTTGTCAGGTAGCGAATCCCAATTTGAGAATTTATTTTTGCGACCATCCCTTTTTTCACTTGTTTTGTAATTAGGGGCCAAAAGGGGCCGTAATCAAAACTTTTTTATTTCTGATTTGTTTTTGAAAATTTTTTTTGCAAGTTTATTTTTGTCAAGTAGCGAATCCAAATTTGATAATTTATTTTTGCGACCCCCACCCCTTTTTCACCTGTTACGTAATAAGGGGCCAAAAGGGGCCGAAATTGAAACTTTTTAAATTTTTGTCCGATTTTGACAATTTTTTTGCAAGTTTATTCTTAAGTTACAGATATATTTTTGTGTCCCCTTTTTTACTGTTATGTTATTAGGGACCAAAAGGGGCCAAATTGTAACTTTTTTATTTCTGGTCCGATTTAAAAAATTTTTTTTGCATGTTTGATTTTGTCAAATAGCGGATACAAAATTAAGAATTAATTTTTGCGACCCCCTATTTCCCCCTATTACGTAATTAGGGGCCAAAATCGAAACTTTTTAATTTGTGGTCTGATTTTGAAAATTTTTTTTGCAAATTTATTCTTGTCAGGTAGCGATTCTAAATTTAAGAATAAATTTTTAGGGCTGTAATCATAATTTTTAAAAAATTCTGGTTCGATTTTTAAATTTTTTCCCAAAACATTATTCTTTTAAAGAGTAGAATACAACATTCAAAATTTATATTTTTACCCCCTGGGTCGAAAGTCCATCAGAGAAGCATGTGTCAAAAACCTTTGTCAGTCCACCATGGGCTGCATGTGTCCAGAGCAATAGACTATCCATATTAGGCCTAAAACGTACAGGGTTCAATATGTTGCGGTCGTATCATGCTGCACTCGGCGAAGCTTTTTATTGTGGGAATAAAATTTCGTGGATTAGAGCACAAAACTGAATTGGTGGGGACAAATTTTCATGGATTTTGTAATTTTGATATACACTCTTTAACTAAATATTTTCAAATCGAGGGGGATTTAATTTCGTGGATTTTTCTTACCCACAAAATAAACGAAAATTAATCCCCCACGAATATTCTGCTACTACAGTAACCTGATCACATTTGTACCTTCCAAGACTGGTACTCTTTAAGCAGGGTTAAGCATATGAATGCTATTGAAGGGTGGAGCATTTACACCAGTTGTTTTATCTCCATATTTTCTCTCCAACTTTAACTCGCATCCTAATAGTAGGATGTTTTTATGCCCCATGGCAAGTAGTGTAATGGTCTGTTCGTTCTTCTGTCCGTAATGTCATGAGATGGGGCATTATGTCTTTTGGACATATATATTCTTGTTTTAATAAGATTTTATTTGTATGGGGTTCAAACTGCATTGATTTGATCCCTTGAATTTCAAATTATTTTCATTGCCCTAGGCCTTCATTACATGATTATACCATAGTTTATTCTTTGTTGCATTATGTACTAAATTAAGCTCGTTAGATTTTTTGGCCCCTTTAAATCAAACTGTTTTTTTTTTAACAGAATCCAGATTTGGTACAAAATTTAATTTTGATACCTGAAGAATGTTTAATTACAGTTTACGGAATACGTTATCTTATATTCTGATTATTATGATTATAAATGCATGAAATGGCTAAAGTATAGAATTTATGTCGTGCCATAGTTTTTATTGCATAAATTATTTTATACAGAAAAAGTTTAAACCTTTCATTAAAAATTTATATTTGTATTTTCATATTCGAGTGTGGAACTGACAAATATTTAAAGTGCACAAATGGATGTTAAGTTTTTTCTTTTGATTTTTTTGACAAATTGGTCCATTGTTAACAGGTCATAATAATTTTAAGATAAGTTTTAAAGTAAACTTTAATATTCAATCCATTAGTATGTTTTCCATTTTATTTCAAACACATTTTAATAAGTTGAAGCCCTTTAAATGAAATAAAGTTGTCAGTTAAAAGGGAAGTTTTTTGGGCAATTTTGTCTGGGCGTTTTTAACGATTTGCGTAAATCAAGTCACGGGACTTTAATATATGTTATACAAATGTAATAATGGTATGCAGAGTTTACTTTTTGACACATTATACTTTGACAAATATTTGTTGAAAGGCTTAAGTGATTTCTGTTTTTCTTGGGTTTAAATCAATAAAAGAATACTTAAATCATTACCGTTAGTGTTTGGCGAAATCCTTAACTTGACGGCAATGAGGGACATCTGTAAAATGACCCTATATAAATAAAGCTTACATTAAAAAAGAAATGCACTTCAAAGTATTTTTATTAAATTTTATAAGTCTTGAGATTTTGAGAGTTATATACATGTAAATTAAATTTGTATTGAAATTGCCCCCCCCCCAAAAAAAAAACCAAAAAAAATTATTAAAATGACTCCCTTTACTTAATTTGAAAAATTTTCAAACAATAAAAGTTTCCTTGAACATGCAGTATTTAATTGAGCTGAAGTGACTTATAGGTTCTTACATAAGTTCCTGGAAAAGACCGGCTGATCTTTCACGAGTGATAGAATTTTTCAGTCTTTTTGCGAGTGGAGCGCAGCGGAACGAGTCAAAAGACCAAAAACATTGTATCACGAGTGAAAGATCATTGCGGTTTTCCAAGGACGCGTGTAAGTACCTATTTCTTCCGTAAAAATCAATTTTTTTATATTCTGAAGCCTAAGGTTACTTCATTCTAAAAACCGAAAGTTTAAAGTAACATTGCATTTTATTGGTCAACATCATTGATCAATATCAGTACCGACGGTTATAATTGGTTAATTGACCAGTGTGAGATCGTTGCACGTGTTCGTATCTCAACCTTGTCATCTTTCACTGCAAACAGTCATTTACGGAAGAATCTGTGTTCTTTACATCAGTACAAAGATAGGGTATAAAAATCCTTTAACCTTTACAAATGTAGGTTTAGCATGTTTAGGTCTTCTCCATTGCCAATGAAAAAATATTGCAAAAACAAAGCTCACACAGTGTTAATTAGGTGTTAGAAAAAGAAAGCTAACAAAGTTCTATATACATGTATGATCAAATGTTGCTGGACAGAAGCAATTAAAGAAAGATAATATACATGTATAAGCATTAATTTGAACATAAGAATTACTTTTATTGCAGGTATCTTTTTAACATTTTCCTCCACATTGGGATTAGTTATATCAAAAATAAGAATAAAAATTATGAAATGCTAATAATTTTGGGTCCATTAATACATGTACAGTACTAACTTATACTTTCTTTTTCATTGAATTCAAATTCAGTACAGAATCTACTTCTGTTTAAAAAAAAAAAGTTTTTAAGACAAGAGCATGTATCCTATTTACAGTTTTTATTGAAAAATAAACAAAAGAATTTAATGTCAATTGTTACAAGTTTTCCCTACACTTGAAAGAAACCGAGACAATCTTCAAGAAAGTAAACATTTATCTTAAACAAGCTGATCGTTAAAGTTGAAATTCTTTCCTTTTGATTTCAATATTTATAACTTATGGATTAGTTATCTATGCAATAACATTATCTATCTAAAACGAAATTAATTCCTTTAAATTCTTACTCAAACACGAATTGGGTTTTATTACAATGACTTATCAGTTCAACTCCTGAGATAAGGCTGCTTGAATGCGACAATTTTGCAGTATGAGCAAACACAAATAGACAGATAATCAATGTTTGTGTAGAATCTGGGGAACTCCTTATTGAAGATTTGACATCCACTAGATGGGTTGATTGATTGATGAGTTTTGACGCTGCTAAAAGGGTTGAAAATTACAATGTAAGGGACTTAAAGTTTTAATGTTGATATGGGTGAAATCTTATGTTTAAAGACATTTTAAGAGGGGCTCATGACATGACGAAAATCCTGTCAAGCTTATTTTAGAAATCGTACAAGTTTTAAAATTTGGTATAGTAGTAAGATATGAAAAACTATATGTCCTGTCAGAATCCTGCTTCCTGTTTGGGACTGGGCCTAAATGAAAATTTCTTTCAAGCAAATTTCTCTGAAACCCTAAATAGGAATAATATGAAATTTCAATTATTTAGTAGGGTGTTTAAGCATGTAAAGTACGCCAAAACTGTATGCTGGACTATACATGTATATATATATATTATTATATATAAAGAGTCTAAAGGAAGCTACCAACCAGTCAACTTATTGAGTATCGGATCGACAAAACAATTGACGATGCAACATAAACAAAATAATATAAAAGTCTAAAGGATTATGCAACGATACAATAATGATGTTATAAATTATAAAGACAGATATTTCGACCAACAGATGGCCTTCATCAGTGTCAAAAATACACAACTTTACACTTTGAAAGATAAATGTAAACTGAGCTGTTAAATGGTGTTGTAAAAACAACTCACTACGATAAAGTTTGTTTATTATCGTCACTTGCATATTTAAAACTCATTAATGAAATACGTCATCAATGTAGATCTTGAACTTTATCTGACAACAGAGGATTACAGACAGACTAAAAAGATGATTGATTGATTGATTGATTTAATGTTTATATTATTATATATATATATAGATTTCTGATTGTTAAAGGAATATCTCATCCTGACTTTTATAGCAATGTAGTTTATAAAGCACAAAAATTCAAAAACAACCTTATGGAAATTAAAAACTGGCTTAAAAACCTTTTGAAAAAAGGATACGAATTCAATGTTTTAGTAAAATCTTTGCATTTGGTATGTTTTGGCAGAAATATTGATAGCTTGTTAGAAACTTTAAAACGTTAAATTTTCACTTTGTATCCACTGTATTATTTATAAGCACCACAGCGATCAAGTATGTCGGTTCTGTATGGTGATACAACTCTTAATCATTCATTGTTTTGACGTGGGGTGTCGGATTTAGAACTGATGTATTTGATTCTTTTACATATATCGATAAATGTTTCTTAGCTAGTTGTCAGTAACTTCGAGTGTTCTCAAGAGAGTTCCTCCTTGTCTTGTTGTTTTCGTACAGTATTTTGTCTTAGGTTCTCTCTTGTTGAATTGAACTTTTGTCGATTGAGTTTTACAGTGTGTTTTATATGTAGCTTTGTGCAAGCTTATCAATAGGGGGAAGGTTGGATCCAAAAAACTAGTTTAACCCCGCCACATTTCATATGTGCCTGTCCTAAGCCAGGAAACTTTGCCAAAGCCTTTGTTTGTCCTTGTCATTCTATGTTAACTATTTTATGTCAAGAACTGAGTCTTTCGTTGATGATTTAGGGATTGGTTTTGATACTTTTGTATTGTATTATAAGTCTTGACGGTAAGTAGTGACCTATGGTCATGTTGAAGACTGCTTGCTGTTTTCCGTTGTGATTTTTTGAATTGCTGTTTGTTTATGTTTGTTGTGTCGCGTACACTTATTCCACATCTCAATATCGTATATATATATGTTCTTAATAAATTTGAGCTCCAACTTTCTGTTTTTAGTACAGGATTGTCCAATATTGTCATTTTTTGTTTTTTTATACATGAGTATGTATTAGCTTCAGACGTATTTATGCCTTCTCTATAAGTATTGAATGTGAAGATATATTTACCGTCTTCTTAAAATTTAAATCTACTTATTTAATTCCACTATTTATATATTTGACTATTGTAGTGAGTTTAATTTTTTAATAACATGAAGAATAACAAATCGCTTCTGAAACTAATTGGATTAAATTAGAATTAAAAGTTAAATATGTGTGTACATTGGTCAAGCTAATAACGCTGGTTTTGTAAAAGTACTTTTGTGGTGGTATAATGGGGCAACTTATAGAATTTTGATACTTAAAATCACAGAAAAATTATGCAATAATATATATAGAAAAAATCTAGTTTTTGCATCGTTTTATGATCATTATTTTCAAAAGTCTGTTCTAAAACATGACTGTGTACTTCTAAACATTTCCTTTTATGGCATTATAGCTTTAAAGTGTTCATCCAAGCAAACTCATCATGTGTATGTTTTATGCAATTGTTTGAATTACATTTTACAGTACTTTACATCATTCATACTTCAAAATTTACTCTTTAAAAAAATTCTTTAAGTTTTCTCATAGGCAAATATTGCTGACCATTAATATTAAAAAAAGATGTCAAAAGCTGTATTTTTGACTTTTATTCACATGTCCAATTTTACAAGTCTATAGGTGACTTGTCAAGGGGCACCTAGTTTTTCTTATGCCTGTTTGTCTGTTACATATAATGTCAATACAAAATTTCCTTTGAACTTTTCTCATACATGTCTTAGAGATTTTGCAAGGTGGTTCTGGTACATGTATGACAAACTCTTAAGCCATGAAAAATTATTTATAAAATATTGTAAATGATGACTATATTGTTTCTTATTTGTATTTTTCAGTGTAAAATTGGGTTTGACAGGAGAAACCTCACTGCCCCATGATAAAGATGCTATGGAACTAAGAGCTATTTTACGAGGCTTACAGAACAACAGATGGCCATTCATTTACAAACCTGATGCTGACCAACCAGACTTTAGCCAACCCAGCCCCTTGGCTTACAAGTTTTCCAGACGTCCATCTCATCTGCAACATCCACCACAGTATGTATAAATCAGGTTTCTATAATGCAGCAGTGTTGGCTTGTTTAGGGCATTATAAGTCTTACAAGTGTCCTTCAGTTTATTTCTGTCCTTACAGAAATTTTGTATCAAGATTTTCTGAGAAATGGTACATGCTATTTGAATACTAGTAGTCGTTTGGTATGACCTACCATATTGTCCTTAGCCATTTTCAGACTTTAATTTTTGGCATTTGTAGATATTGTTATGATCTACAAAACTCACATTTACAAAAATTAATGACTAATAAAATATAGAATTTTAAGGATAATAAAAAAAGTTGGTTAAAACGTAGTATCAAATACAATGTATGTTTTAAATGTTATTCCCTTTACTGGAACTGTTAAAGAAATTTACTCTTTGTAAAATATAAACTAAGTATGTAAACATACATTCACTAAGAAAATAAAAGTCAAGTAATTTCTTATTCTGACATTTTTTTCTATACATAAGTATATCCTTTACAATTAATTGAATGTCTCACAGCGTGACATATTTTGATGAAATTTTGAAGTATGCTTATTTATTTGTTATCATATTTGTTCACCTGCTGATTTGTCAAATAGGAAATTTATAACATATTATTTAAATTTCAATGAACAAACTGTTTATCTTCTTTTTTTGAAGTTTGAAGGAATTCATTAATATACTTAAATGTCTTTTCATTTAAATTGTGTTCAGTGACAGTTGGGAATTATCATTGGAGTTGTAGGTTTGTTGAACTGCAATCTGCTTGACATTTTTTTTTTATAGTTTGTATAGACTCAGTTTGTTTCTTATGCAGGCTTGTAACATTGGTAGATCCAGAGCCCCCCTCCCCCCTTTTGTTCGAGCATGACCAAAGTGCCCCCTACCATAACCAAGCACTGCATTCACACACCCCTCTTATCCAGTCAGTTGGCCCCTCTTTTCGAAATTTCTGGATTTGCCACTGTGTAAGGATGACTTTGTGAATTGGTTTTCTTTGTGCTCTTAGACCCAAAGTGGTCATGGATGAAGCTTGTAATGCGTCTTAATACTAAAACTAGGGTTAAGGGTTTGATCCTGGTCAGGGTTATAAAAATTTCAAGGACTTTTTTTACTCTTTTTCAACACCATTTGTGAGGATGGTCTTGAGGGATGATGCTTGTCTTTCTGAAAAGAAGAAAAAAAAGTTGCCCTGTGTATAGGGAGAGCAATACTTTATGCATGTTCATGACCCTTTTTTAGAGTTGAATAAGATTAGGCTCATTGCAAACCTGTCAAGTTTCATGCAACTAGCATGAGACTCGCGCATCTGACTCTAAATTGGCAAGCAAATTTCTTTGAACTTTTAATTTTTTCCTTGATCTTTCGATTTTTCAATCTCACATGAACAGCCAACAGTCCTGTCTTTGGGGCAGCTTGTAAAAAGGCCATGCTCACAATCTGTGTAAGCTGGAGAGGGGTTTACATTAGCTTATTAACAGGGTGTTTTCAAATCCGGAATAAATAAATAAGTTTAAACTAAGTAAGAGGAGGCATGCACCAGTTTCACTCCAGTCTTTGTATAAAGTTTAATAGCTCTGCAATTTAATAATCATGTTTTACAATGACCTTTTTCACTAATATTTATTTTGTTGCTGCAGGTGTTATAATTTCAGCAACTAAAGCAATAATATACATGTAGTTCATATTTACCAAATAGTAAAAGAGTACAAATGTATCTAAAACTGAATCGAAACTACATATATGATATTTTGAAACATTATTAAAATAACCTTTTTCAAAGGTTGTAATTTATTTAACTGAGTAGTCAGACTTATATGAAATTGAATTTTCACTTTGAATTTTTCGGTTTTAAGGCTCTTACAATAGACATATTCAAGTAGATGTATTAAATTTTATAGCCCACTTTTCATACAAATTTCTAAAGCTTATTCAAAAGTATAAAATGGTTAAACTTCAATATATCTGTAAAAGGTATTCTTGATAGAGTGTATCAATTTTTAATAAACGAATGATTTCTGATTTGAGTAGTTCAATCGTTGACACTCCACCGTTATTTAAAGGTCTGAGAAGTATTTCAAATGATCGAAATCACTTAAATTAAAATTTAACTTATGACTAAGGATTTTAAATACCCTTTTCAGAATGTTTTTTCTATTTCTTTTCATTGTTTGTATGTAATTATGTGTTTTTTCGTCTATTGTTTAGATTGAATAATAACTTTTAAAAATTTCCAAAGATTTTATAACAGTATAAGCCAAATGTACTGCAAGTTGTTCTCAACCTATAGAAAAAAAATATATCAAAAAACTTTAAAAAATTTAAAGATATTTTAACATAACAAAATGTTCAAAATGTACTTGACCTAGTAGAAAAAAACATATTAAAAAAACTATAATGGATGAGATAAGACTGAAATATTTGAAGACATTTATTAAAATTTCTGAAATGACTTTGTTGCCTGGTGGATGATATTATCTTTTTTGTCTTTTTCTTTATAGATATGAAGTATGAAATTTATTAAAGCGCTTTGTAACTTTTTCCATAAATAAGACTTATATTTTGAGTACATACATGACATAAGCACTTTGTCGATCATGTAATTAAAACTGTTTTTTATAAAATTGACAATATATTGTAGAAGTTGGCATTGATAAATTACATACATGGAAATGAAGACAATCTAAACATTTGAATCTATATAGTATAAGTTAAAAGTCTTTAAAAAAAGTACTTAAAAACCACATGGGTATTAATACAGAATAGGATATTGTATTCTATTGTTTAGAATCTATTTAATCCTGTAGTTTTATATGGTCGAAATTTACAGGGTACATTGTTTGTCAGTCTGTACTTAAGTTTGTTCATTCATTTCACTTCAGGTTTACTTTTGCTATTTAGCTGATTAATTCAAAGAAACCTGGAAGTGAGATCTTCATTAAAATTAGTACACTCATGTAGTCAAACCTGTATATAAAGGGCAGCCATGGGACGACAAAATCATGCCCTTTATAAGCAGCTGCCCTTTATATAAAGGTTCATTTTGATTGTATTGTCATAAAATAGATAATTTTGAGGTGCACTTTATAGGCAGTGATTTGCTATATACAGGTGCCCTTTAAGGCAGGTTTGCCAGTAATTCCAATTACTGTGGTTTCATTTATTTTCGTGGTTTTGTGAAAAAAAAATCAGATTGTGGATTCCTAAATTTGTGGTTCTGAAATCTGCAGCCTACAGATTCAATGTTATATTTCTCTTTTTGTTAGCTATCAAATTTAGTGGGTCAAGGCCACCTATGAAAACTGCCAAAATTGATACCCCATGAATAATAATGAAACCACAGTAAAAAATATTTATCAGTGTCTTCGAGACCCATGTTCAAAACAAATTACCACACTGCTATCGATTCTATAATTATAATATAATAGCATGATATATTTTTATTTCAGCAACAAGAATCAAAGAATTTTGTCTTCCAAGAAACTTGAAGATTCTCTCTTATCATTGAAGTCTTACCTTGGTAGATCATTAGGTAACTGTACTACATATACTATGGAAGTATTATTATTATTATTGGCTGGATTTCACTGAGTGAAAAATCCAGGTTATAAAATGGTGAATGACGGCGGGCGGGAAACAAATTTTCGTAACAGTTTTCTCAGCAACTGCTTATCACAGCCACTTTATATTTGGTATGCGTTCAGGGTGGGGTCCCATAATATGGGATTCAATTTCAGGTCTGTCGCTCACCTACTTCCTGTTTAACGAAATCCAGCCATTAATTTTTTACTTTGACAGATTTTTATAATTCTTTAAGAGGTTATTTATAGTACATGTCTAAAATTTTGTACATTTAGTATATATTATTTATAGATGTACATACTATGATTCAATACAATTGGTACAAATAATTTATTTTTTTAGGGGGGGGGTCTTAGAAAATCATGGATTTTGAGAAATGAGAAATGATATTTCTGAATACTGAAAATTTGCAAATTAAAACTGTAAGAAAATCTATGTCATAGTTTTTTTTTTTAAACAAAAATTTATGCAGACAAGACCCATTCTGACTAGGTCAGATTTTGAATTAAGGTCAATATAAAAGATACCTTAACTCCTCATCCCTTCCCGCAACGATTTTTTTTCAGGCGCCTTAAAAGAAGTTATTTTGATTTTATGGAAAATTATGTTCAATTTTGTTGAATATCCTTAAAAATGGCAAATCGTTTTACAAAACAGATAAGAAATATGCCTGCCTGCCCCGTATATTCAAGAAATTTGGATAAGAATCTAGAAATTATTTTATTATGGCCTTAGTAGATGAAAAATAAATTTTTGAACATCTATGTTCATACATGTAGATGATATATACTGTACAGAAATAGAGGGAAATTTAGTATTCAGGTTTGTTCAGTTATTGGTTCTTAATTATTTGATATACTTTATTCTTCAGATGATTTTGATGAAGTACCACCACCTTTACTCACTCGCAGACGTGCCAAACACGATAAAGAAAGCGCAAGACAGAAGTACGCTAGAGACAAAACTGATGAAGAATTTAAAAAACATTGGTCACAGCGACCTCATACTAATACTCCAACTCAAGGGGAAGGTAAAATGACTGTCAGTTTTTCTGACGAAAATGAAGACATGAATGTTGACGAAGATGAAAATTGCATGGATGGCAAATCCACCTCACGTCAATCACGGGATACTGGATTTTATAGCATGTCGCACGGTGATGGCAATAGTTTTGTTTTAGGTCCACGTGACTGGACGCCTGTCAAGTCACAAACACCAAGAGAAGAAGAGCCATGTCCCCAACAGCCCACGGTTGACATTAAAAAAATGGTTGATAAAGGTAGCGACGTTGATGACGACAGTAGTGTGGACGATGGGTTAGATGGCGGGGGCATAGTTGTAGGTTTAGCTCAGGGTAGTGATGATTCGGATGTAGATATTATTTATAGTACAGGCAGCCATATTGAAGTGCCTGATAATACGCTAGATTTGGTGGAGGGTATACATAGCAATGATATAAGTGTTCAAACTCATACAAGTAAATCTGTCTCACCTGACAATGATAAATCATTCAAACATGAAAATCAAATATATGGACAGGAAGTTAATAGTGCAATAGTCTCGCAGTCAATAAATTCAAATCAAACAATTGGTCAAATATCTAATCAAAACAATTCTTCTGATTTCAATGAAAATTTGTTAAATAGTTCTGGTGCTCATACTAACAATAATGTTTTAGCAACCTCGTGTGATTTGACTGAAACTTGTGATACGGATCTTATCGCAAGTGATGGAGAAAGTGTAGCAGAACTCATAGATGATGTTGAGACAAAAATAGAAACAAATGTTGACTCAAATCAAATTGAAACTGTACAAAGACCAAGTACATCTGCTGCTAGCAGACGACACACTCCTGGAAGTGCCTCATCTCAAAAACTGTCAAGGTCAATGACCCCTTCAAGCATGCATAGCACATTTGCACAAGATGATGACAAATCATCCGTGACCATTTTACCACATGACCAAGATTTGATATCTGTGGATGTTCGGTCATCCATGAATATATCTGATCAGTTCACTGCACAAGAGAATGCTTCTCAAACCACTGACTCTTATGCACCAAACTCTGAAGCACAGGTGAAAGACACTGAGTCAGTTTACACTGGTGATGATGCATTGTCTGTTTCCATGTCGATGGGGGAGGACACCACTTCTGTTATACAACAACTGAGAGGTATCAGAACTATGTTTTATAGTAAAATTTGTACCCTGAAAAAAAAAAAAAAAACTCAGCACCTTAAAACATGTGTTTATCACACCTATTTTGGACAGAACAATTTGTTTAGTTTAGACAGATACTGGGTTTAAACAAACTCATACTATTTTGAAAAAAAGAGACTATATGAAATTCTGTCTAAACAGGATTTTGTGAATGTCCCTGCAGACCTATATCTAGGTATAGTCGCGACATAAAACTCCTCGTACAGTCAGGATTTTGTTTTATTCAGGGTTCCAAACGTTTCACTTTATTATAGCTTCTTTTAAATAACAATGCAGGCCACATATTACCATATATAGTTGTTAACAAAACACATACATGTAAAATAAATAAAATATTCAGTACTACACATAGTTTGCTGGTTAATTTTGTTGTGAAACTGCACACATCCAACTTCTTAGGACAAGTTTGTTAAGAGCAATTCTGTTCAAGAGAATGTTTAGCACAACAAAAATCAACAATGAAAACACTTTAAGGTTAAAAATGCCTTTTCCATGTCTGCAATTCTCTGTAAAATTTCTTTTTCTTAAATACAATGACAATTTAGAAAACATTTTATATGTTATTAAGGCATTTTGATTCTTTTACAGATCTTCATGAAGATTATGGTGAAGAAGGCAGAGGTTAGTATGTCAGACCTGTCAAGTGTCACGTAACTCGCCACAGACTCATGCATCTACTCTGCAGTTTGGCAGCAATTTTTAGCTCACCTGACCCGAAGGGTCATGTGAGCTATTGTCATCATTAAGCGTCCGTCGTCCGTCCGTTAACTTTTCTTCAAAGATCTTCTTCTCTGAAACCACTGAAGGGATTGCATTGATACTTGGTATACATGATCTTTAGAATGTCCTCTACCAAGTTTGTGAATTATATACATGTCAACCAACCAACATGGCCGCCGTTGCTAAAAATAGAACAGGGGGGTCAGACTATTGTTTTTGGCTTATAACTCAAAAAGTATAAGAGATAGAGAAAATCTGAAGCAACCTTCCTTGTTCAGCATCAAAAGCTCTACAAATCTCTCTATTGAGTCGAAGTTGTGAAACGACTCCTTATAGGAGTTATTGCCCTTTAATCATCAAAATTGACCATTTTTGCAGTTTTTGGACTATATCTTGAAAACCGTTAGAGCTAGAGGAAAAGTTAGCATTGCAGAATTGTTAAGCTCATTGAGATCTACAAAAATGATTTCAGGGTCTAAATTGTCAGATCAGCCGTTTAAGAGTTATTCCCCTTTAACTGTTTTTTCCATTAATTTTAACTGATTTTCAAAAATCTTCTTCTCTGAAATCACTGAAGGGATTGCATTGATACTTGGTATACTTGATTTTTAGGATGTCCTCTACCAAGTTTGTGAATTATATACATTTCGACCAACCAACATGGCCACCGTTGCTAAAAATAGAACAGGGGGACAGACCATTGTTTTTGGGTTACAACTCGAAAAGTATAAGAGATAGAGAAAATCTGAAGCAACCTACCTTGTTCAGCATCAACAGCTCTACAAATCTCTCCATTGAGTTGAAGTTGTGAAACGACTCCTTATAGGAGTTATTGCCCTTTAATCATCAAAATTTACCATTTTTGCAGTTTTTGGACTATATATTGAAAACCGTTAGAGCTAGAGGAAAAGTTAGCATTGCAAAATTGTTAAGCTCATTGAGATCTACAAAAATGATTTAAGGGTCTAAATTGTCAGATCAGCTGTTTAAGAGTTATTCCCCTTTAACTGTTTTTTCCATTAATTTACACTGATTTTCAAAAATCTTTTTCTGAAACCACTGAAGGGATTGCATTGATACTTGTTATACTTGATCTTTAGGATGTCCTCTACCAAGTTTTTGAATTATATACATGTCGACCAACCAACATGGCCACCGTTGCTAAAAATAGAACAGGGGGGTCAGACCATTGTTTTTGGCTTACAACTCGAAAAGTATAAGAGATAGAGAAAATCCGAAGCAACTTACATTGTTCAGCATCAACAGCTCTACAAATCTCTCCATTGAGTCGAAGTTGTGAAACGACTCCTTATAGGAGTTATTGCCCTTTTATCATCAAAATTGACCATTTTTGCAGCTTTTGGACTATATATTGAAAACCGTTAGAGCTAGAGGAAAAGTTAGCATTGCAGAATTGTTAAGCTCATTGAGATCTACAAAAATGATTTCAGGGTCAAAATTGTCAGATCAGCCGTTTAAGAGTTATTCCCCTTTAACTGTTTTATTCCATTAATTTACACTGATTTTCAAAAATCTTCTCTGAAACCACTGAAGGGATTGCATTGATACTTGGTATACTTGATCTTTAGGATGTCCTCTACCAAGTTTGTGAATTATATACATGTCAACCAACCAACATGGCCGCCATTGCTAAAAATAGAACAGGGGGGTCAGACCATTGTTTTTGGCTTACAACTCGAAAAGTATAACAGATAGAGAAAATCCGAAGCAACATACCTTGTTCAGCATCAAAAGCTCTACAAATCTCTCCATTGAGTCGAAGTTGTGAAATGACTCCTTATAGGAGTTATTGCCGATTATTCATCAAAATTGACCATTTTTGCAGTTTTTGGACTATATCTAGAAAACGGTTAGAGCTAGAGGAAAAGTTAGCATTGCAGAATTGTTTAGTTCATTGAGATCTAACTTAAATGAAATCTGTAGCAACTTTTCTTGTTCAGCATCAAAAGGTCCTTATAGGAGTAATTGCCCTTTAACTGTTTCTTCTATTAATTTGAACTGATTTCCAAAAATCTTCTCTGAAACCACTGAAGGGATTGTTTTGCAACTTTGTATACTTGAAAGTTTGTGAAATTTATTCAAACTTTGGCATAAGAGATCAGGTGAGCGATTCAGGCTCCTGGGAGCCTCTAGTTCCTAATGCTTTGATCTTTAAATTTTTCGGTAAATAGCATGCGAGTAGCTCATCAAAACTACAACCCTGGTATGTTTTAATTCCTTTAGTTTTCTGAATTCATACACACTGTCTCAACATGCATGACATGTCTCGGATGAAAATTGAATATGCTAGAAACGCATGAGTCAACTTACATGTACAATGTAGTATTAAAAGTCTTAGGATAAAAGATATAATTGAAAAAGAGTTGAAAGTAACAGTTACTGTTGTATCAAAGCAAATACTGGTATTAAATTAAAGAGAGGGTTCTATGCAAAGTAAGCTTCATTGTCATTTGTGGAAGACAATTCTTTGTTTAATCTTAATCTATTAGAAAATGTTTGAACTTTAAAAAAAATACATATAGATTCACATTTTATTTTGTTTGCTTTGCTGGTTTTATAAGTGATGTATCTTTTCTTTTCAGACAAACTAGGGGAGATAATTGATCCAAAATTGTAAGTTTTAAGACTTGGTCATTTGCATAATGTACCACACTTTCAATATAAACTACATGTAAAAAAATATCATGAATTAGAAATAAAACCTGCTTAAATGTACTGTAATTAATGACTTTGTTTTACCAATTCTGGAACTTATTTGTTATTGCAGGTGACATGGGCAACCATTCACTTTTGAGATTAGAAAGAAAGCTAAAAAAAAACCAACACAAAATAAATTTCATTGAACAAAAAAACTACCGGTATTGCAAAACAAGTGCTCATATACATGTATCATCAAATGGTGATAAAAACTAGTGAACTAAGCTTCTCCGACAAACCTCTGCCTTTTAATAAAAGGAATTTAGTTCATAGAATAATACAACAAAAAGGAGAGATAATTTAAAACCTTTTAAAGATGTTCAAATGAAACTTTTATCTATATTTTTAGCCCCAGAGATGATAGAGGGAGGATAGAAATGATAGGTATGTTAGAGACTATAACATATTAACATGATATTGTCCAGCTGTTGGTTATGGGAACTCAATCTGATTCAAATGTTTCCTACTTTCTCTACCATGCAGAGACAGTATGGAACAATTGATAGATCTGATTTTGATCAGATTGATAGGAACTAGAGTACAAAAGGTGGAAAAATGTGTTGGTGGATGCATTTTGAAGTTTGAAATTTTAGGATGATCTTCTGAATATGCTGGTTCTGGGATTTATAGTATTTGTTTTTGGTCAACATTAACTTAATAGTTTCTGTTTATACAATAGGTACTAAGGGTTTACTAGTAAGAACTAGTTTAAGGGATATATTTCATCTATATCAACTTATATAAAATAATTTAAGTTAAACATAAGTCACACATACAATTGTTTGATTCTGATGAATAATTTAAGCAAAATTACCTTAAGTTTTTTTGCATTTTTGAGGTATTTGGGACAGACCTTGCAAATTGTGAGTCATTATGATTCATTTTGAATTGAAAACATAAGGATATTCAGCTTCTATATATCTTTGAAATAAAAGCTCTAAAATATGTGTTTTTGCTATTAAAGTTTAACATTTAAAGGTAAGACCTCAGTACAAGATTTCCCAGTTATATTTTTTAAAATTGTGTTCCACTAAGATGAGTTAGCTTTTATTCTTTGACCAGTTGTTCACATTTTTAGATATGGAGCTTATTTTTATGATCACAGCATGAATTTTACAAATTATTCTAGATATTTTCGCTTGTTTGAAAGAGTCATCTTCAAATGTTTACATTTTAAGAGATGTTTGGAAAAATTATAAACAGTATGTTTGCTTTCCTTCTAAGATTTCAGACTTAATTTTTGTGAGGTTTTCTAAGCTTTTGAAGAGATTGAATGTGCTTTATTTGGGAAAACTCATGAACATAATGATAACAAAATTTTAAAATAAATCAAGAATCTACATGTCAGTATGGAATCACTGAAAGTCTCATTGAAACTTTCAATTCCTGGATTGTTTTTTTTTCTGAAAAAAAAGGTAATGACTTGAAAACAAAACCATACATTTTTGTACCTTTAAATTCACTTTTCAAAGTGCTTGGGAACAGGGAATGGGAAAATAGCAATTATTAAATTCTATAAAAATTCTCCACCTGAATGACTATTAAAGCAACCAAATAGAAAAAATCAATATGAAATTTATTTCTTCTTTGTTTATTTGTGCATCACTATCTATTTTGCTGATATAAAGAATCAATTTTCATTCTAAGGAATAATAGGACCTATTTGGAAAAAATGAAATTGCAAAATTCAAAACATAATAGAAACCAGGAAATCTTTTCAACAATTTTCAAATGTTGAAATTGATCAACATTGATCATGTTTTCAAGAAGACTCAAATTATTGGCAATTTCACTTTACAAGATAGATTTCATAAATGATACTGACTTGTTATTTAATAGATGCCAATATTTGTCTTTGTTTGAGTTGGATTATTAATTAAAATATCAATAGAAACCATTGTCTGATAGTAAACAAATTTCTATATCTTAATTGGTATCTAAAGTACTGACTTTTTTCCTTTATGGTTTTATACATTTAATTAACAGAGTATCAATAATATTATTTTTTTATGCCCAACCTATACAAGTAGACTCTATTTGGTAGAGGGGTGGGGCACATCGTGTTTAGGTCTGTACGTCCCTCCGTCTACCTTTAGGTTGATAATTGTTTTTTCCATGTTGTGAAGTGGGGAATAATCTCTTTGGGACATACTTTTGTTTACAGTACAAATATAGATCCTGTACGATTCAGAATCTTTCATGTACATTGTACATGTACAATTTTGATTTTCAATTTGTATTAATTGTTTATTTATTCATTACATATCACAATTCCATTTTCCTTTCTTTTTGCATTTCCATTTCCATCTGAAGATTCTAGAATAATTTTACTGGTATGTTTCTAGATTTCAAAATGGTATTAAATTCATTTTATCAATGTTTGAACATTTCAGATTCAGAAGAGTTAAATCTCTCCTTTACTAAAACAAGCACCCCATTTCTTCCCCCAACTCCTTCAGAGAATGCCAGTGAAAATATAACCCCTAGAACATTCTCATCTCCCATAAAAGACACCAACAATGACCAGTCTGCCAATGACATTGACCTAGATTCATCCCAGAGATCATTAAAACGTCAAAAGGGAGATATTTCATCCAGCAAGGAAGAGCAACAGCATTTAAATCAGGGGCAGATCTCAAAGAGTGACATTCTGAAAGAACTTGATGGGAACACTGTTGAACCACTTCCCTCTGAAATAGTTTCAATTCATGAGGAAATAGCTGATAGAATTGTCAAATCACATCTTGAAGAAAACTCAAACATAAGTATCGGTACTAAAGATCAGTCCTTAAATTTGAACTCAAGTATTGACTCTGCTTCAAGATTGAGTGAAAAGGACAGCCCAAATTTGGTTTTAAGAGATAATGTAAGCCCTGATCCAACAAATTCTAGGGCAGAATCGAGGTTAAGTGCAAATGGAAGCTTTAAATCAGTGTCACAGAGCATAAATTACCAAGACTTGGCCAACATTCGCCCTGATTCTCAACTTTCTGTACAATCAGGGAGATCTATCCTTAGCAATTTGTCAACTGAAAATGTTTTAGTAAAGGGAGATAACTCAACAAGTCACCTGAATTCCAGTAAAGGTTAAAAAATGTTTTTATGTTTAGATGATTTAATCTTTAATCAATTGTATGGTAGTGTCTAATTTTAACTTTATTTATTATTTTCACAAAATTCTCTAATTTGTTACTTTATTGCAGATTTATTTTTATTTTACTCACATTTAATTTTATCAAATTCACCTCAAAGAATACATTACTATATTTGCACTTTTTGAAATAGATGTGAGACACAGTGTATTTTTGTTTTATTTTTTTGGTAATATCATTTATATTAATGTTAAAATCAGTTTTTTACGTTTTTATGTTTCAATATTTATAATTTTTTCTACTAGTTGTTGTAAAAATCTCAGCATCTGAAAACTCAATCTTTTAATCATTTGCTGCCCCTTTATATAAAAGTTGTTATATAAAAGTGATGACTCTGAAAAATATGTTTATCACAGATTTAAAAATAAATGTTGATGAAATTGTACAATTATGAAAAAGAACTATACATTTACAAAAGAACTACATGAACTAAGAAACCTCAATTTGTTTCCCCATAGCTTGATTACATACTGACATTATATGCTAATTTGCATGATTTAAATCAAATATTCATATAACTGTACAGATTTGCATAATTTCAATTATAATATTCATAATGATTTGCATATTACAGAGATCCCTCACCCAACAACTCCAAGATCAACAGAAATAGCAACTGAGGACAAATTATCACCAAGACCAAAATCTGAATCTTCATCCAAACTAGGTAAAATATTTGTATGCTTGTCTGTCCAAAGTTGATGGATATCTCCATGTTCTTTTAGTACACGCTTCAAAGCAGGATTGCCACACATTCTTGAAACCTGGAAAAACTCTTGAATTTCATTTGTTAGTTTGGAAATGACCTTGAATTTTGAAAAATTGAAAATATCCTTGATAAACGCAATAGTCGTTTTTATCGTTTGAAAACAGAAAGTTTGGGATTGAACTGTTTCACAGAAAATTTCATCGGGGGACAGAAATTGTGTCATGTATTTTTATCCTTGAAAAACACAAAAATACCATGATAGGTCCTGGGAAAACCCTTGAATTTTTTTCCAACAAAATAGTGGCAACTCTGTTAAAGTCATCCGAGACCATCTAGGAACTTGTTGTCGAGAGAGATTGTAAAACTTTACAATAAAATTTTTATTCCCAATAATGACCCAACAAAACAACTTCAAATCTTGATCAAGGAATTATAAAACTATTTATGTTATTTAAAATGTTCTTAAACTTTGTTTTTTCTAATTTTTAGGGGAGAAACTTGAAGATGAAGTTGGTCCTGAAACTCTGATATCAGTTACAAAGAAAAGCGAATTTCCAATCATACCTGATTATCTTAAGCCAAAACCACAGCCAAAGTCACAACTCAGAAAGGTGAGATACTATGAAATAGAGATTAAAATATAAGAGAAAATTAGATAGGTGTTGGGTAGATTTTCCATTTCAAATATACCGTAGTTGGATTTCTTTGTGGTTATAGAGTTAAAAATTGAAGCGTTAGAAAAATTTTATTTTTAATGCAGAGAATTTTAAATTGCAAGTAGTTTATCTTCCATAGTTACTTTATGTTCTATGTAGTTTGTTTAGGTTTCTTGGTAAATAAATTTGTAAATTTGTTTATGAATTATTACCAGCAGTTGTGTAAAATTCAGGATTTTTATGTTGTTTTTTTCCACCCCCCTCCCCTCCCCAAAAAAATAAACATGTATATCAAATTTTAAGAAAAGAATGAAATTTTCAATGGTCATTCATGAGACAAATTGCAAATTTAATCCCAATGTAATTAATTATTAATTATTTTTCCACAATGATATTTTGTTTTGTATTAGTCACCTTATCTTTTTGTCCACCAACAATTTTTGTGAATGGGAGCTAAAACAGTTTCATGTGTTAAATTTTCACAGTGATTTTTAGCATAAAAAAATTTACATTCTACCCAAATTTCATGTTATCCTGTCAATATTTTTGTTAAAACTTTGATTTTCACCAACAGTTCCCTTCTTGACTTTGGCAGTATTTAGTATTGGTGATGAGTTTTTGGCCAAATTTCATGGAGTGAAAAATCCAGTTTATAAATTGGTGAATGTCAGGCAGGGGATGGGCGTTCAGGGAAGAAATTTGTGTAACAGTTTTCTCAGCAACTACTTATCACAGCCTCTATATATTTGGTATACAGCATCAGGGTTGGGTCCCATAATGTGGGATTTGATGTCAGGCCTGTTGCTCACCTACTTCCTGTTAATCAAAATCCTGCCATTTTTTACTTTGACAGATTTTTATATTCTAACATAGTTGTTATTAGACAAACTAGATAGTAGATTTTATTATTCACTAACATAGGATCAAAAGAAAAAGGTCCAAAAGGGTAAGAAGACACCTATTAGAGTACCAACTGGTAAAACTGATAAACCTAAAGCGACACCTACAGAAAAACAGGAAGATGAGGTTTGTTATTATCTCCCCTTAATATGTATATCTTAATAGTAGGAATTCATTATAGATTACACATATTACGTATGAAATAGTTCTATCTTAGTTGATTTTTAAGGTCGCGACTATAGGGGAATATCCTTCCTCAGCAACTATTGAGACATGCTATGTGCCAAGAGTTGTCCAGCAAAAGTCACATCATAGCCAGAGTTGAATTCACCAGTGGACCTGAAACAAAGGTGTTCCTTTCACAGGAGACAGGAACCATGTGAGAGAAGCAAAGAGGCACCAAAGGGGCATTCGAGTGTCAAAAAAGTCTGAAAGGGCAACGACAAAACCGATAAGCACAAACAAAAACAGCACAAAGAAACACAAAACACAAATTCAACTAAACGGAAATCAACAACGCGAACTAAGTCGTAACAAGAGAGATTTCAGGTGAGGATTTTGGAGACTGTATGATTGTTTTACTTAGTATATCTCCCGTTCCAAGTTTATGCTAAAAAAATTAGATACTGCAAAGTGATAAATACAAATTGGACAGTATTATCCATTTTCAAAATAGAAATTATACCCCATGCAACAAAGTTGCAAAGGGTATAATGTTTTTGACTGGTCTATCAGTGATCTAAATTTCCATAACAGATTTCTCAGCATACATATTTCTTAGGCTTTTGATATTTGGTTTTGAGCTTCAGGTGGTGGTCCCATATGGGATAGGTATTCAGGTCTGTCGATCATCTACTTCCTATTTTAAGAGCGGACATGGAAAAAAAAGAAATCTGACTTTTTATTCCTAACACTAAATAGATAACTGTTAACCAACTCATTTTCATGAGTGATTTATATTCACGTATTTCGTGAGGAACAGAAATTCATGCATATAGATTGTTGCGAACTACTTCATTTGAACAGTAATATTAAAGTTTTTATGAAGATTCATTTGACCAGTAATATAATTGTTTTTATGAAGATTCATTTAAACAGTAATATAATAGTTTTTATGAAGAATCATGAAAATAAATAGCTGCGAAATTGCCCTCTGACACAAAAACGCAAAATATTGTAGTTGGTTTACAGTGTCTCTGACAACAATTTAGACGTGTGAGGTGTGTGAAGTTCGTTCATTTTCTATTGAGTAGATATAAAAAAAGTTGACATTTAAACTAATTTTAAAAAAATGTTCTTTGGTTTAATTTTAGATTACACAGATAATAAAGAAAAAGGTCACATTGCCACCAGAGAATGAGTATAGTGTTATACCAGACTTTGTTGGAGAGGCACTCCAGCGTAGCAAGGAAAGATCCAAACAACAGCTGGAACAAGAATTCAAAGAGAGTAAGATGTTTTTTTTATCTTTTTCCAATTTTTGCAGAACATATTTATGTTCATAATATAATAATTCCTAGTTTCTCTTCAAAATTTCTTGAAAATAAGGGGTGAGCAGGTGAATTTTATTTTTTATTTTTTATCCCATTTGATAAAATTTTCTGTCATTTTGAAGGAAACTGACAAAATATGAACATAATTTACCCAAAAAATCAAAAATTTTGAGGCAGCAAAAAAAAAAAAAAATAATAATTAGAATGGGAGGGGATAAGAATTTAGGATATTTTTTTATATTGGTCTTACTGTAACTGGTCTTAACTTGTGCACAAAAAAATAAACTGACATTTACTAGAACAGTTTGGAAAAAAGGTATATGGAATAATGTTGAATTGATTATATTGAAAAAAATACATACATGTGAGGGATCTGTGATGACAAAGCTGGACATTTTGATATTTTTGGCTGGAGATTGGACCATAAAGCGGGAGATTTTCAACGCTCATTAAAATTGCATTTAAATGTTACTTGGGGGCACTAGGGTGTGCCGAATATACATGGCTTCACTGATTAATCTCAAACTGTTTATACAATAATCAGGTCAATTATGGCAATAAACCTTTAATTAACACCTTTACCTGTTAAATTAATGTCTACCTAATTGACAAACCCCTAAAACAACGGAAATGTTTTATGACTGAACGATTAAAATGTATAAAACTAAATTTTCTCATGTCTTGAAAAAGCGGGAAATTACACAAAAAGTCGGGAGAACGGGAGATGGATCAAAAAGTCGGGAGATTTCGTCTCCCGGCGGGAGAATCACATGTATGAAAATAGGCAATTTCATTGCTTTCCTTCTTCAATTAATCACAAGTCAATAAGAACATTCGGTTATGAAAATATTTTAAATTTGGAAATCACAGTTGTAACATTTGATTTCATCAGTGTACAGTATATTGTATATCATTGGTAAAGGACAAGGTAGGATAAGTGAACAAATTTGCCCCCTAAAAATTGTGTATATTTTCTTTTTAGGAATGTTTCATTGTTTTTGCAGGATTTTGAAGTTAAAGGGTTATATTTGACAGAAAAAAGACATTGATTATTAGAAATTGCTAAAGTATGCATGTGCACAAAATTCTAAAACCAGCAAAATTGACCAAACATGCTAAAAATATCTAAAAAGTAGGCAGTTTTTTTGAAAATTAAATATGAGCAAACCTGTGACCCACAAAGATATTTTCCCAAATCATTAGTATAGTGATGCTACACCCACAGTTAAAATATTTTTTTGGGGGTCACATGTTTGCTCAAACTTTTTTTAATAAGAAACGTTTGATATTATGCCATATTTCGAGACTTTTGGGGGAAAAGTCGCTCTCCACTCACCACTGAGAAGAAAACTGATAAATCATAGCTTTGAAACATACAAAGAATTTAAAATTCACCACTTTAGAAAAGTAAAATAAATATTTCAAAAAAAAAATTTGTCAGTTTTGAAAAAGGGGCCAAGAACAGCCCTTATCATATCTTGTCCTTTGATATTGAAATCCAACAACATTAAGAAGTTTGATTATGTTACTTACCGGGTAAGTGTTGCTTTATATGCTTAACTTAATGAAATTGTATTCTTTTATTTTTAGAACAAGATATGATCGGACAAGAACTTTCAGACACCTTATTTGAGGGTCATGAGGGAATGACAGCTGAAGAATTAGAGTTAGCAAAGAAAGCATTAAGGGTATGTAAGGAGTACTACAAGAAACAAACCAGAAATTATCAAACGGTCATTCTGATATTAAAATCCATAAAGCAAAGACAAACCACAGAAGACAAATACAACCCGTCCGATTTAACTATGGACTTTTGATTGAAGTGTGCAACAATGAAAAATTACGTCGTCATGAACAAGCCAATCAGTAACAAAAACCGCAAATCCTCATACATGTAATAGGAAAACCCAATCAGATAGAAGCTGCGTGCAACGTCAGCCAGACCATTCATCAATATCCAATCAGATTTAATGTCTGCACGACCCATTCATCAGGTCTTTTATGGAAATCCACGTGATTTTTAAAAGCATCTAGTAATCAGCCAATCATGACGACGTAAATTTTCATTGTTGTGTTTGCACACTTCACTACAATCAAAAGTCCATAGTCAAATCAGACGGGTTGTATGAAAAAAAAAAAGATTAAACTGATCTGCTTACATCAATACTAACTCTTGTAGGGGACTAAAAAAAATGAAAAATATAGGTGAAATCAAACTGAAATTTGCTTATTAAGCAATATCAAAAAATAAGGAATATTTTATATCTTGAAAATCCATCACCCTCCTAAAAAAATTCTGGTTTCTGTGGTTTCATTATTTTTCGTGGGGTACTTATTTTCATGGTTTTCGTGGGTGGTCTTGACTCACGAAATTTGATACCCCATGTAAAGGAAATTTTACATTGATCTAATGCTGCTGACTTCAGAACCACAAATTTAAGATTCCACGAAATTGTCCTTTTTCACTAAACACTGAAAATTGGTACCCACGAAAATAAATGAATCCACAATACTAGTATGCTTGTACTGTTGATAATCTTATGATAAACATTTAATGATTTATCTTTCTTTGCGCTTCACATTACACCAAAGGCTAAAACCAGATCTTTTTAAAACCCTACTTAAATATCGATATAAAGCATATCCAAATTAACTGTTATTCCCGCATTTTGGTATTTGTTATTTTAAATAGGAAAGAGAAGAAACGGCCAGAGAAAAGTTAAAGGACAAAACCCTTAAAAAGCCAGACGACAAATTGAGAAAATCCACCGCAGGAAGTAGTAGCGTGAAATCAAAGAAGGGAAAAGGTGGTATGGCTAACATTGCCAAAGATACACTGCAGCAGGAAAAAGAGAGACTGAAAATGCTCAAAGAACAAGAAAAACAGGTAAAAACAAAGTGCAAAGGGAATCCGATGCTATATAGTTAGTTTTATATTTTTTAAAACCTTATGGTTTCAGTATAAATACCTTCAAAGTTGTTGCATGATATAAGAAAGAGACCATGAAATTGTATATATTATGCTGTTGATGTTAAAATGTATGGTTGAATAAATCTTTTTAAATCCATTACGTTAAGGTTTCCTCAGTCTAGACTATTGAAGTCTATTGAGCTCATGTACTGTTAATGTAGTAATTTTTGCTGTGTTCTAATTTTGCTATGTGTGTAGTCAATAGAAATCCTCTAAAAATAGTACATAATTATTTTCAATAATTATATGTAAACCAAATATATTAATTAAATACCATGAAAATTAATAGCTGCAAAGTAGACATTTGGGTCAAATGGGCAAAATTAAATAAACGCTAAAAATTAGTACGGTATACATATTATAATTGCTACATGTAATATTTCTAAGCAGATAAAATACAAATTCAACTTGTTTCATTTGCTTGAAATCCACTTTGATCTTTAGGGGTCTGACCCAGTAAGTATAGTAATATCATTGGTGATGGTTGTTTCACTAAAAAATAGCATGGGATTCACATGCGTGATAAAATGCTGTTAAACCACCTGCAAACATAGTTTGAGGGTATATAAGAAACACCTTGTCTGTCTGTCTGTCTGTCTGTCTGTCTGTCTGTCTGTCTGTCTGTCTGTCTGTCTGTCTGTCTGTCAATATTTTAACAAATCTTGGTAGTATTTACTCCCCTTAAACTGTTTGATGGGTTTTAATGAATTTTTGTATTAAGTAAGCACATCATATGGAGATATGCACGAAGAAATTCAGTGCTTTTAGTTATCATTAAGGGGAGATAATTGAACCTTTTTTTTTAAATAAAGAGTTAAGTATGAAGCCATGGGTATCCTTTTGTGAGCTTTCTTTCAAGATTCATAGTTAAATATACTTTGTGCCACAATTTTTTTTCTGTTAGATTGTGCTGGAAAAAGAAATAAATAGTTTATGATCGCTAGCATGTTTCTACTTGTTGCATGATTAATAGTTGGTGTCAGTTCTTGCATACAAATTTTAATTCAAAGTTAGAGCTACCAGTACAATATTACACTTTGAAATTTATTTTGAAATACATCAATGATGATATCGTAACTGCTTGATTTTGCCTGTCACAAACAGTTTGTGAATCTGTAATTTTAAAAGTATTAATTACTTTGTACAGGTCAATTTGTTACACATTAGAGAAATGCACCTCTTATTTTGGAAGAATGTTGACAAAAATCACATGTTGCAATTTTTGAAAGAATGCAAGATAGGTGATGTGGATCTAGACCTGTAATTGGTCTTAATCTTGAATAATTTTAACCAAAATGTAATCTAACACATTTGAAAAATGTAACAATTTTAAGTCTATTAGCCTTTGATATAGAGGCTGATAGGGTTAATTGCTTTTTCAAAAAAAAAAGTTTAAAATCATTTCATACTTTGATTATCAACAAAGCAGATTTATAAGTAAGTGCTTATAAAGTTATTCCATTTAAAGCCAACCACGTTACAGTTCGAAAAAAAATATTTGCTTTTTTTAATGTTTTTCCTATGCTATTTCAACATGTACATTTATAGAAGGTAATTAGATGTGGAATAAGTGTATGCGAGTATGTGACACAACCTGAACTATAAATGGCAATATTAAAAAATCTGCAACAGAAATTTGCCAGCAGCCTTCAATGTGACTAGTGGTTGCTGCTTGCTGTTAAGTCAACTTTGGCTTTATGATACAAATTTTAATACTATTTTACTTACCCTTTCAGCAAAGATTATTGGAGATAAAAGCTATAGAGGACAGGATTGCTGCTTCTTCAGATTCTAGGTCTACAGAGGAAAAGAAATTCAAAGATAAACTTCAGGTAAATTTAGGACAATCTAAAAGTAAATGGTTTTCATCCTCAATGTGATATTGAGCTTAAAAAGTAGTACCATGTGACTTTGAAATTGTACATTTATTTTCTAGTCTTTTTTAGTGGAATTAGGGATTTTAAGTGGGGTTCTTTGCACATATTTTCCCATTAAATTTTTGTATTTAGCATATGACTATATTTTTACAACCTGATCTTAGCAGGAGATAAGATGGGTAAATGCTGTAATGAATTTCCAATTCCCTTAAAAATTATGAAGGGGGGGGGAAGTTAACAATAATTTTATTTAAAATGTTTACAATTTGCGTTTAGACTGATCATGTAAGTATACAGGTATAATTACGGTAATGGTGTTGGAAATTTCCAAATTGGAATGGTTATGGTTAAAGTGCAAGGAAAAGTTTGATCATCAAGGTGGCTAGAATTAATCCAAATAATATTTACTTAGAATTTTTTTTTTCATTCATCTGTCTTAAGATGGATTTTGATGGTGTCATGAATTGATGGTGACTGGCAGTTCTGGATTTTATATCACAGGGAAATTGTTCACATGAAATTCACATGAACATGAATTTCACATTAAACAAGCAAATTAAAATGAATTTCATGTGAGAAACTGTTCTCAGCATTTTTATGGCCCGACCACGTATGTGGATCAGCCATATAGTTTTACCCTTGTCCGTCCTCCATCCAACCGTAACACTTTGGTTAAGTTCTTGGTTAAGGTCCATTACTCAGATACTAGATGTTGGGAGTCAATGATATTTCACCACCAGATGGTTCTTGGGTAGGGCTAGACCAACCACTAGAAATTAGGTCACTGTGATCTACATTTTATGCATGAACGACTTCAGTTAAGTTCTTGGTTAAGGTCCATAACTTGGATACTAGATGTTGGGGATCAATGATATTTCATTACTAGATGTGTCTTAGGTAAGGTGACACCACTCACTAGAAATTAGGTCACTGTGACCTATTTTTTACGCATGAATGACTTTGGTTAAGTTCTTGGCTAAGGTCCATATCTCAGATACTACATGTTGATGGTCAATGGTATTTCACCACTAGATGTGTCTTGGGTAACATGACACCACCCAATAAAAGTTAGGTCACTGTGATCTATTTTTTATGTATAAATGACTTCGGTTAAGTTCTTGGTTAAGGTCCATAACTTGGATTCTAGATGTTTGGGGTTAATGATATTTCACCACTAGATGTGTCTTGGGTAAGGTGACACCATCCACTAGAAATGAGGTCACTGTGACCTATATTTTATGCATGAATGACTTTGGTTAACTTCTTGGTTAAGGTCCATATCTTGAACACTAAATGTTAGGGGTCAATAATATTTCACTACTCAATGAGTCTTGGTAACATGGCACCACCCACCAGAAATAAGGTCACAGCGACCTATATTTTACACATGAACACTTGATCAATTTCTTGGTAAAGGTCCATATCCTAGGTAATACACATTGAGGGTCAATGATATTTCAAGAACGGGAGGGCCATCCTGTGGCTCAAAGACACATTTTCTAGTTAATATATATCTTAACTTTCATGCAATTCTACGAATATTGAGAAAAAAATTCCCATTTATCAGAGTTTTCATGTGAAATTCTTGAAAGAAAAAAAGTTTCTTTGAAATTCATATAAATCCTGAATTCACATGAATTTCATGAAAACAAGATTTCCCAGGGCTGTATAATCTTTTCTATCATCTTTATATAGCTAGTCAGGTATGCCATAAGTCATAAAATATCAACAGATACACAAACTTATGAATTGCTTAAATGGCTTCATAGAATTATAGCATATTTAATTTGATCTTAACTCAGTATTATCAAGGCTGCCCCTTCATATACATTATAAATTGAAAGTTATACCAAAAAGAGCAATATTTTATATGTGGATTTTTTTTTCAAATTATAATACGTGTACAGGGGATCGGGAGGATATTGGGTGGTGGGTGTTTTTTGTCATTCAGGCACAAATCATTAGATGAAAATAATTTATGCAGCTCAGATTTTTCTCAATTGATATAAAATCTCAAAATTTTGCTGGAAAAAAGATTTTGTTGAAAAATATATATTGCAAAGTCAGTAAGTTTTTTCCCCCTTAATGTTTAACCTTTTTGTTATCAACTATCAACTATCAGCTAAAATTTTGTATTTTTAATTGTACTATTAAAAAACATTTTATATTTATTTAATTTTTTTTATAATTAGGAAGTACAAATGGAACTTGAGCGAATTGAAAGAGAGGCTGAAATGGCAGATCAGACAGAACAAGATGTAAGAGCGGCCTTGCGTGAAGACAGATTACGTCGTATGGAAGAAAAGGCACGACAAAAAAAGGAAGAATTAGCCAGGAAAAAACAACAACAGTTTGAGAAAAGGATGCTTGAGAAACAGAAAAAAGAAGAAGCTAAAGCAGAAGAAAAAAGAAAAATTATGATGACTGAAAATGAAAATGAGAGAAAAAAAAAAGAGGAGGAATTGCAGAAAAGACTGCTATTGGAAGAAGAGGAAGAGGAAAAGAGAAGAAAAGTAGGATATTGTTAAGTTTTTTCATGCCCCACTTATGGAAAAAAGAGGGGCATATAGTCTTCCATCTGTCTGTCTGCCCCAAATCAAGTTTATCCTAAGATTGAGGTATCTTTTCATTGTTAAAAGGTGGTTAATCAATGCCTTTTTGAAACATACCTTTTTTAAGACCCTGCATCGAAGATGCGAATGCCCTATAGTTTTCAATTTGTCCGTCTGTCTGTCCCTCCCTCTGTCCGTCTGTCAGTCCGTCCGTCAACAATTCTTGTGAACACTAAAACTCAAAAAGTTCTGAAATTTTGTACAGCTATTCAGTAGCATGTCATAATTTGCATATTAAATTTCAAGGAAAAATGTGAAATATTTTTGTAAAAAAACTTCATTTTTTATCGAAAATCACAGATTTTGAGAATTGGCCTTTGTGAACACTAAAACTCAAAAACTGTTAACAATACAGCTCTGAACCATTGTACAGCTGCTTAATAGCATGTCATGATTTGCATATTGAAATTCATGCAAAAATGTTAAATATTTTTGGAAAAAAATCTTCAGTTTTTATCGAAAATCACAGATTTTGAGAATTGGACTTTGTGAACACTAAAACTCAACAACTGTTAACAGTACAGTTCTGAAACTTTGCACAGCTTCTAAGTAGCATGTCATAATTTGCATATTAAAATTTCGTGCAAATCTGTTTAATATTTTTGGAAAAAAATCACAGATTTTGAGAATTGGAATTTTTGAACAATAAAACTCATAGGCTATTAACAATACAGCTCTGAAGTTTCATACACATTCCATGGATCATGCCTTAGTGGTTGTAATCATAGTTAATATAATTTTGAAAACACTTACATTTTTTGCCGCGGGGCCCTTTCTGACTTTGTCAGTAATCTAGTTTTGGAAAAAAAACTTATTTTTTTATGGAAAATCACAGATTTTGAGAATCAAATTTTTCAACAATAAAACTTTTTTGGACAGCTACTTAGTGCATGTCATTATTTGCATATTAAAATTTCATGCAAAAATGTGAAATGTTTTTGGAAAAAAAACTTAATTTTTTATTGAAAATCATCATTTTGGGAATTGGACTTTGTGAACACTAAAACTCTAAAACTATTAACAATACAGTTCTGAAACTTTGCACAGCTACAAAGCAGCATGTCATGTTATGCATATTAAAATTTCGTGAAAATCTGTTGAATATTTTTGGAAAAAAACTACAATAAAACTCAAATGCTATTAACAAAACAGCTCTAAAGTTTCATACACATTTCATGGAACATGCCTTAGTGGTTATAATCAAAGTTTGTATGATTTTGAAAACACTTAACTTTTTTACAGCGGGGCCCTTTCGGACTTTGTCAGTATTCTAGTTAAGGTAAAGTATACGTAATTGAGCGCCTCTAGCGGTTGTTACGTAACGTCATAATGTGCTCCATCAAATGGCGCGACGTTCGACGCTTCACTTTCGTTTCCGATTTTATTTTATTCAGCATGTCGTCATATTTTACTGATATTTTTTGCCGATTCAGACGCACGTAGGGAAAATTAATGCAGTAACATAAGGAATGCAATTTATTTGGTCGTATATGCAGGAAGACCTAATCAAAAAGTTTTACCACTTTTGAAAAAAAAAACATAAAAGGCAATACTGCATCCTTTTCTTTTGCTATTTGTTTAAATACCGGTAGTCGGCAATTTCGAAAAAAAGAAGTCTGTGGAGAGAAGACATGATGACTAATATATGCAATAAAGTTACTTTTTATAAAACTAAATGGCATTCTGTTTCACTTCTCATGGGAACGAACCAATCCCTTTGTCACGGAAATTTTTACATATAAAAAATTGTAAATCGGGCAAACTTTTGAAAAATCTTCACCAAATAATGTCAATTTTGCTAAGCCCGCATAATTAGTACCAGTGTACTTGGATAAACGATCTCATGCAAATGTTCAAGAGAAAAGACAAAACAAAAAACAAGGAAGACATACCGGAAAAATTCAAGATCGTGATTGTCCGGACTTAGTACAGGCATTCCAAAAGATATTATATATGGGTTAAAACAGGTTTTAGGCTGCCAAACTAACAGATATTTCCAAAAGCTTTAACCCTAAAACTATAAGCACATACATGTATCTTTACTTAACACCTTAATCAAATACCATTTATATCTCGTACGGGACTCGGGAGGCGAATAGGACCGGAGCAGAGCCTAGCTTGTCATAAAAGGCGACTAAGGGTCGTGGGATTCTGACATCGGTGCTAGTGTCCAGCGCACAGACCGACCAAAGTGTGAACCCTTGGTGGCTGAATAGGGTGGCCTTCGTCTCCCGCTGTTGTCAGGTCACCTGGCCGAATACCTTAGTGGGCCAACGTGTGTGGAGAGTGCCACGCTTCATGCACGTAAAAGATCCATATTGTTGATCGCCAATAACTGCGCCACATAGGCTAAATTTTCCGCCCCTACCCATATCTCCCGGCATTTTCCTGTGGTCTTGAAAATTTGCTGTTTCTTTGTTTCCCACCTCATCCTATTTTCTCACCATCATTTCATGTTCATCGCCTTTAATTAACCTATATAGCGTTGCAAGAGCGTAAAACAACAATTCACTCATTTGACGAAAATAATTTTTTAAGTAAATCTGTAATTATTCAGATTTTATTGCCGACGAGATCTTCATTGTGTTGTTCGGTGTTGTAGTATTTTAATTCAAATGGGATAAACGCAAGCCAATTTCCACCTGCAGTAAGATGAGTTCACATAAAAATGGTTTTTGTAAATATTTGTGTTTCAAAATGATACAAAATACAAAACAGAATCCAAACTTGTTACTTTTTTCTTCGCCGGACAAAACATATTCTATTTAAATGCCTTTACATGTACGTGAATCTTGGTAAGTTTTGTTATTCTTTCATGAACTCTTCTAGTTGAGATTTACCAGTCGTGATTTCTGCGAGACGAAGCCCTTTCGTGTTATTTTTTTTTTATTTAACCGTAAAAAAAAATACTGTCCATCTTGGAAATTTAAAAGAAATCGACCAGTGCGTATTATTTTATATACTTGTAAGAGATAGGGTATGTTATTAAGACAAACTGAATGTAAAACTGATTTGGGACTAACGAGTTGACGAACAATCGTACGGAACCGAACACTATTTATGATCATCTACCTTCAAAATAAAGAAAAATCTGACGACGAAGGCAAAAACTAAGTACTTAAAATTGTAAATCAGCGTTTTACTTAGTTCACGTAGTAGTATAAATAATAAAAAAAATACTCAGAAAATTTACGGATTGCAAAGTATCATTCAACGGACAACACAAATAATAAGTTTATACTGTATAATTTATTACATACAAGTAGCGACATGCTTAGGTAGTATAGTTTGTTATACTTCAAGAATCATGTCAAAAGAGTTCAAACCCACACAAACAACACAACACAGATTTTACTTATAAACGTCGCTCTTTTTATTTGTTTTTGACGTTCGAGAAAACGTCATCAAAAATGCGTCATTTTTATCATTTATTTCCACTTTGGAAGTCAGTAGCGTGAAAACGAACTCCGTAGTCAAGGACTTTCATTACACCAAAATGCGCAGAATTTAATTTTGAATATGTCTTGAGTTTTTAAAAAATATTGATCGGTTAATAATTTTTTATTGAATGAAAATGTTCAAAAACATGACTTTCCATGTTCATTTTCCTATTATATTCAATGTAATTTTGATATAAAACCAACACATCTTCGGAAGGTAATAACTCGAAAACAAGGTCCGTGACCTCACTTTTTTATTGCATTTCCTTATTCCTCCTAACTTAAGCTACCTATGGCTAATTTTTAAAGAAAATTGATCGGACGGTCAATTTCGTATACTTTACCTTAATAATAGGTTAGTGTACATTGCATGACATATATGAAACATCAGCAACTTAAGAATGTGTGTGGATCTATCATTTTTACAGTCTTTTCTTGTTATTATACACCACGCAACAAAGTTGTGAAAGGTATGATGTTTATGAATCGTCCAAGAGTCCACGAGTCTGTCTGTAATCAGAAATCTGTAACAGATTTTTCAGCAGTTATTAATGTTAGGAATTTGATATTAGGTATGTAGATTCAGGTAGGGGTTCCATATGGTGGGGTAAGTTTTCAGGTCTGTCGGTCATTCATCTACTTTTTGTTTAACGAGCCAACTTTTTCACTAAAATGTGACTTTTGATTCCCAACTCAAAATAGATAATCTCTGGCTAAAATGTGGATGTGTAGGGAATGTGAGTTCTTTCATTAAAACTTCATTTTATGAGACAAGCTCTGTTTTTTAAAAACTAATTATACCCCCACTCGTAAGAGAGGGGGCTATATTGCAATCACCTTGTCCGTTGGTCCGTACATCCGTCCGTCTGTCCGTCCGGTTCAATTTCTCTGCTTCTACTGGATGGATTGGTTTCAAATTTGGTACACAGCTTCAGCATGATGAGTTATACTATGCCTACCCTTTCCAGGTCAGTCCATCATCTACCTCCTGTTTTCCAAGCCGACTTAGATTTTTTTAGGGGAAAAAAATTTATAAATGTGAAATTTTTCATAACAGATTTCTCGGCTTCTACTGGATAGATTGGTTTCAAATTTGGTACACAGCTTCAGCATGATGAGTTATACCGTGCCTTCCCTTTCCAGGTCAGTCCATCATCTACTTCCTGTTTTTCGAGCCGACTTTGACTTTTTAGTCTAAAAAATTTGAAAAGTGAAATTTTTCGTAACAGATTTCATGGCTTCTTCTGGATTGGTTTCAAAGGACTAGAGCCACGAACCGCCATATTTGGCCCTGTTAATACTCAAATATCAAAATTGGTTTGTTGTCTCGCCTGCGAAGCAGAGCGGGACATAGGTGTTACTTTACCGGCGGCGGCGACGGCGGCGTTAACTTTTTGGAAAAGTTTTATGAGCACCTCCATATCTCAATAACTATAAGTCCTAGGTTGATGAAACTTGGTATGCATATGCCCCAGTAGTAGCTTAGCACAGTTGCATCCCCATCTTTTGACCTTGACCTTGATTTTATGGTTGAGTGACTTTGACAATTTTCAATACATATAATAGCAATGGAAAAGTTTTGCGAGCACCTCCATATCTCAAGAACTATAGGTCCTAGGTTGATGAAACTTGGTATGCATATGCCTCAGTAGTAGCTTAGCACAGTTGCATCCCCATCTTTTGACCTTGACCTTGATTTTCTGGTTGAGTGACTTTGACAATTTTCAATACATATAATAGCAATGGAAAAGTTTTGCGAGCACCTCCATATCTCAAGAACTATAGGTCCTAGTTTGATGAAACTTGGTATGCATATGCCCCAGTAGTAGCTTAGCCCAGTTGCATCCCCATCTTTTGACCTTGACCTTGATTTTCAGGTTGAGTGACTTTGACAATATTCAATACATATAATAGCAATGGAAAAGTTTTGAGAGCACCTCCATATCTCAAGAACTATAGGTCCTAGGTTGATGAAACTTGGTATGCATATGCCCCAGTAGTAGCTTAGCCCAGTTGCATCCCCATCTTTTGACCTTGACCTTGCTTTTCCGGTTGAGTGACTTTGGTTATTTTTATGGCCCGACCACGTATGTGGATCGGACATATAGTTTTACCCTTGTCCGTCCGTCCGTCCGTACGTCCATACGTCCGTACGTCCGTCCGTAACACTTTGGTTAAGTTCTTGGTTAAGGTCCATTACTCGGATAGTAGATGTTTGAGGTCAATGATATTTCACCACCAGATGGGTCTTGGGTAGGGCTTCACCACCCACTAGAAATTAGGTCACTGTGACCTATATTTTATGCATGAACGACTTCGGTTAAGTTCTTGGTTAAGGTCCATAACTTGGATACTAGATGTTGGAGGTCAATGATATTTCACCACTAGATGTGTCTTAGGTAAGGTGACACCACCCAATAGAAATTAGGTCACTGTGACCTATATTTTACGCATGAATGACTTTGGTTAAGTTCTTGGTTAAGGTCCATTACTCGGATACTAGATGTTGGGGGTCAATGATATTTCACCACCAGATGGGTCTTGGGTAGGGCTACACCACCCACTAGAAATTAGGTCACTGTGACCTATATTTTACGCATGAATGACTTCGGTTAAGTTCTTGGTTAAGGTCCATAACTTGGATACTAGATGTTGGGGGTCAATGATATTTCACCACTAGATGTGTCTTAGGTAAGGTGACACCACCCAATAGAAATTAGGTCACTGTGACCTATATTTTACGCATGAATGACTTCGGTTAAGTTCTTGGTTAAGGTCCATAACTTGGATACTAGATGTTGGGGGTCAATGATATTTCACTACTAGATGTGTCTTAGGTAAGGTGACACCACCCACTAGAAATGAGGTGACTGTGACCTATATTTTACGCATGAATGACTTTGGTTAAGTTCTTGGTTAAGGTCCATATCTTGAATACTACATGTTAGGGGTCAATAATATTTCACGTATCCCAGGTAATGCACATTGAGGGTCGATGATATTTCAAGAACGGGAGGGCCATCCTGTGGCTCATAGACACATTTTCTAGTTATTGCATATATTTGCAATGTTTAAGTTCTATAAACATCTTTTGATCTCAGAAACTGAAAATCCATGTAAATTCAAAATATAATGGAAGTAAGAAAGAATAATTGTTTCTGATGGTGCCGGCAGGAGAGACATACTTTAGTGTTAACTCTTGTTTTACACCAAAATTTGTGTATGTATAGCTGGATGTCTGTGTTAAAAGGGAAAAGATTTGATTATGGTGTATAAATGAATTTTCAAGTACCCTAACCCTTCAAAATAGCCTAAATCAGTGATTTTTCACTTTTTGGCCAAAATGACTTGTTTTTCAGTCACAATTTTGTGATTTTCTATGTGGCGCCACCCCTCGCCCATCGAAATTTTTGTTGAAATATGACGAAAATAATGTATTTATAAAATTTATGCAAAAATATCTATGGGCGAGGGGTGGCGCCCATGTCATTTTCACCAAAAACCAGGTGGAAAATTGTGAAATTTAGCTGAAATTAGCATATTTTCATTTTAGCATCACTTTATGATGTCATTACAACGTCACAAGTACATAAAACTTTAAAATTGATTTTGTGTTGTAACAAGTAATTATCTAGACTACTTGGCCACAAAAATCTTATCTAACAAATGAATTTGAAAAAATGGCCCGATTTAGGGCCAAATATGAGGGTTCGTGGATTTAGTCCTTTGGTACACAGCTTCAGCATGATTATTTATACTGTGCCTCCCCTTTCCAGGTCAGTCCATCTTCTACTTCCTGTTTTCTGAACTGACTTATACTTTTTATGGGTAAAAAATAGACAATTTTTCGTAACAGATTTCTCGGCTTCTAGAGAAGGGATTGATTTCAAATTTGGTATGCAGCTTTAGCATGATGAGTTGTATCGTGCCTCCCCTTTCCAGGTCAGTCGGTCATCTACTTCCTGTTTTCTGAATGGCCGAGTGGGGGTATGCTTAGCACGACTTAGTGCAACCCCTTGTTGATAGTTGATTTGATGGTACTTTTGAGCAGTATGTGGAAATTCATGTGTATAAGTAAACAAAACTACTGTAAGTTTGATTTGTTATACCCCTGCTTCGAAGAAGAGTGGTATACTGTTTAACCCTTGTCTGTACGTTTGTTCGTCCGTCTGCGTTTGTCCGTCCGTAACATAATTTCCGTCACAGTTTTCTCAGTAACTACATGATGCAGAGGTCTGATATTTTGCGTATAGCTTTCTCCTATAGAACCATATGGTTTATACCAATTTCGTGCTCCTAGGTCAACTACTTCCTGTTTACTGAATACTTAGGTTTTTACAATTAGTGTACATACATTCAAACTTTTCGTCACAGTTTTCTCAGCAACTACTAGAGATAAAGGTCTAATATTTTACATATAGCTTTCTCCTATAGTACCATATGGTATATACCGATTTCATGCTCCTAGGTCAACTTCTACCTGTTTCCAAATACTTAGGTTTTTACACATAGTGTACATACATTCAAAATTTTTGTCTAAGTTTTCTCAGCAACTACTTGAGATAGAGGTCTGATATTTTGCATATAGCTTCATTCTACAGTCCCATATGATTTATAGCGATTTTATGTTCCTAGGTCAACTACTTCCTGTTTACCGAGTATTTAAACTTGTATGCATGGCATAGTTTGGGGAGCGGGGGTATCACTAGTGAGAAATAGCTCACAGATTTACTTGTTTTACTTTGCCACACAAAGTTTCAGGAATTGTAGGGTACTACCTTTTGATTATTTAAGAAATAATCCATGGTTTATTGGACATTTTAACAATTGGGTTGCCGTTGTTTTTTGTTAACATTTTGTCCTGAGTGTAGCACAGCGGAGCGAGGAGTAAAATAAACAGAAAAACAATTGATACCCATTGTAAAATCAACATAGAACCATGGGCAGCTATGGATTTTTTCTATTCTAATATGCCATTTCTGTGTTTTTCATACACCTATAGTGCAAGACAAACTTTTTATGTTTTTGTGCCCAAAATGTATTATGAAGTCCCTGGTTTAAGGGTTGAAGTACCTGTGAGGTTGACCCAGTGTATATTGGAAATTTACACACTGCTTGTCGTCATGGTTTCCTTTGTTCCTGGGCGTGGTTTATATTAGAATTTATTAATGCTGTCATTTCAACTTTGTTATAAAATAAAAAGAAAGGTAATGGTATACATGACAACATTACGTTACAATCAACAATGGCATTTTGAAATTCTAGAGTAGACAATGGCATTACAAAAATCAAAAGTAATGTTGGATGCGGCTGTGAACTGTTCTTGACTCAAAGTGACAAGATTGTACAATTTTGTTTGGTTTCTCTCCATTTTTCTGTCCTCCTATGACAAATTGAATTATTTGTGTGTTTCATGCTAAATGCCTGGGGAAAAAATAGGGTAGGTAGGCAGGTATTTTTATGCCCCCTCATCGACATGTCGGGGGCATTAAGTTTTAGTCATGTCCGTCTGTACATCCGTTTGTAAGAATTTCTGTCAAGCTTTTCTCAGAAACCATTGTACATGAGAATGATTTGAAACTTGGTAGGATTGTTCAGTATGAAAAACTGTACGTCCTAAGTGACTTTCAGGTCTGTCAGACATGTACTTCCTGTTTGGGTCCTAGCCTGGGCATCCGAGTGCCATGGACACATTCCTTCTTTATTTTTCAATGCTTTTTTTACTTGTGTAAATGGGGAGTAGATTCAAGTATTTTAAAGTAACAGTGTTTTGAAATAACTTGGAATAACAATGATAGGTTTAAGGAAACAGGAAACAGACATATTATTTAATTTGTTTTTATAGTTTCTGGATCAGATTCAGCAAAACACTTTAAAAAAATGGAAAAAAATCTTTATTCCCTAAACTTGAAGCAGACTAATAACTATAACAAAAATAATGTTTCCCACTTCCCCCATCTTAAACTCGAGACTTATTGATTTTCCTTTGTCCATATGTATTCTTATAAAGTCCTCTGTAACCAAACAGCTAGTTTTTAACCATATCTAGTTGTCCATATTACTAGAAGTATTGATCCTAAAATTTGTATGGGAGTTATGGCCCTTTCATCTTTATAGATTTTTACAGAAAAGCTTAAGAGACATAACTTTAATTTAATTTTCTCTTATTTAGGAAGAGGAAGAGGATGATGAAAGAAGAAGACGAGAAGAAGAAGAATTGATATGGCAGAGAGAAGAGGAGGTATGTAACGCTACACTTTGTAGGGATAAAATAATATGAAATAGGCAGTGCCTAAATGCGAGCACAGCATAATTCTGTTCAATAAAAAAAAAATGGATTTCGAATCGATGCAGTCAAATAAGATCTGAAACCATCGTAGTTATTTTTGTTTTGGTTAATTTTCTAGAACGTTCAATTTGGGACGAGATCCTAGGGCGATTGAACGTTAAATAGAAAAGTAAGAAAAAATTGATTAAAATTTGGTTACTACAAAAAATGTAGCAACTTGTCGTCATCAGAATATTTTTCTCTTTTTACATTCTTAAATAGATAATTTTTGGAATGCGACTACTCTAGCAAAATGGGTAATTATTTTCAAATTCACTCCCTTCCTGTAAAAATTTGAGAGCCTTTTCGGACCATGAAAAATCAATATCAGCATTAGGCAAATTTTTCGCGGGAACAAATACCGTAGAGCTCTCGGCTCGAGCGGGCACTTTGTGCCCGCTTGCGAGCTGTGCTCGCTATTATGGTTAAGAGCACAAATCTGAATTGGTAGGGACAAATTTTCTTGGATTTTTAATCTTTTGCTGAATTTCATCAAGTGAAAAATCAAGGTTATAAAATGGTGAATGTCAGGCGGTAGAGCGGGGAAGAAATTTTCATACAAGTTTTCTCCGCAACAACTTATCACAGCCACTATTTATTTGGTATACAGCATCAGGGTTGGGTCCCATAACGGAGGATTCAATTTCAGTTCTGTTGCTTACCTACTTCCTGTTTCAAACCTAGCTATTTTTTAACTTTGACTGATAATGATATGCCCTCTTTAACTTAATATTTTTGATTTGTGGAGATTTAATTTCCTGGATTTTTAAAATAAATTCCTGTTCAGCATACTGTTGTTTCATCATTTTCCATGGGGTATCATTTTCATGGTTTTTGTGGGTGGCTTTTATCAACCTAATTTGATATCCCACGAAAAGGAAATTTAACATAGATCTGTATGCTGCATACTGCAGAATCACGAATTTAAGAATCCACAAACTGATCCTTTTTCACCAAACCAAAAAATAAATTAATCCATGGTACACTCTATGACTAGATATTTAAGTCGTGGCGATTTAATTTCCTGGATTATGAATTCCTGTTTAACATATGTTTTTTTTCTGGTTTTACAGGCAGAACAAGAAAGTATGAAAAGAATACTGGAGGAACAAGACGAATTGAGACGAAAACAAGAAATGATGGCAGCTGAGAAAGAAAAATTACTTGAAGAACAAAGACGACGAAAGTGAGTTTAAGAATTTTTGCCAAATTTCTCAAAGTGAAAAATCTAGGTTAAAAAATGTGGAATGTCAGGCAGCAAATGGGCAGGTAAGATATTTTTATAACAGTTTTCAGCAACTACTTATTGCTTGGTATATGGAATCAGCATGCATTCCCATATCATGGGATTCAATTTCAGGTCTGTCACTCACCTACTTCCTGTGGAACCAACTCCAGCCATTTATATCCCCTTGCAAAAGAATTACCCTGCCTGTTTGTAAGCAAAACTCCTCCTTAACTGTTCAATGGATTTTGTAGAAACTTAACATAAAGAAAGCACATATATATGGAAATATGTATAGTAAGATTTATTGCTCTTGGTATTCTATCAGGGGAGATAATTAGACTTCAATTTTTTTTGCAATATAGTGTTCGATATAAATCTGGAAGTGGGGGGGAGTGACCGTGCAGTATTGCCTTTTAAATATCCTATAACATAAGCAAAACTTCTTCTTTATGCTTGATAGATTTTCATGAAACTATACAAGTTAGAAGTACATTTTTTAGTGATGTGCATTAATAATATGTTTAAAGATTAAGATTTTCCCTACTTTAAATTGATATAGATATATAATTGCAAACTAAGTGAAAAATCCTATTAAGCCAAAATTTCTTAACAATGGTACATGTAAAATGGTTTTTTTTTCACTTGGCCTTGTCTTTATTACAATCAAATCAAGCCTGTCATAACCATACTATTATGTTGTTGAAGGATCAGTTAGGGAATATCTGAATTGTATTTCAAGCTGTGACTGCACAAAAACTTAGATTTTACTACCTGACGACATGAATTGGAGTTTAGTAAATGGCTATTTTTGACAGTAGAATCAAGAAGAAAAAGAAGAGACTGAAAAATCAGATGTCTTTCAACAGGCTTTTGGGGTTACTGTAGATTCATCTATTTTTGTGGATTGCTGAGAAAATGCCAGTGGGTTGCTAAATTTGTGGTTCAGAAGTTTTCAATATGCAATGTTAAATTTCCTTTTTGTAGTGAACCAAATTTCGCGGATCAGCACCACCCACAAAAACCATGAAAATTGATACCCAATGAAAAATAATGAAACCACGGTATTGAGGGCTTTATTTTTGCCATGACAAACAACCTTGGGTATCACATTTATAGAATTTCTCTCGTTTTTTTTCCAGAGAACTACAAGCTCTTGAAGAACAAAGACAAAGAGAAGAGTTAGAGAGAATTAAAATGGAAGAAATCAGAAAAATGCAAGAAGAAAAAGCCAGAATACATGAGGTAAATGACATAAATAGAAAAAATGAGATGTGGAATAAGTCTATGGACACAGCTCACAATCAAGCGGCAATTCAGGAAAACCACAATGGACAACCGCCAGCAGCATTCAACGATGCCAGTAGGCGCTGCTCGCGGTTCAGCAATTGGCCCATGGTCTAAATAATATGTATATAATTTAAATCCAGTTTGCATGTACATTAAACCAAATGATAGTTAATAATGCATAAATCTGTTCCGTTAAATTCATTGTATTCTGTATTCAGTTTTAATGCGAAAGGGTGGTGATAGGAGTTCAACCAAGTTTCCATTGAATAGGTAGAAAAAGTGAAAAGGTCTTTTAAATATCAATTAATAAAATGACAAAGAATGAAATATTTGAACACATTTATCATTTGAAATATGCACACTTAACAACAACCAACACAGGGCTATTTAGTTTTTATGAGTTGCATGCCTGAGATTCGACGAAAAAATTGAAAGATTAAAGGAAAAAATTTAAAAGATCAAAGAAATTAGCTGCCGAATTGCTGACTAGATGCGTGAATCTCATCCGAGTTGCAGGACACTTGACAAGTCTGCAACAATGCAAACTCATATCAGATTTAGAGTAAGTCTGGTGCTCCATGTTGATAGTTCCCACAACACACATATCAAAAAAACGTAACAAGAATACTGAAAACTTACTTATTTTCGTGGGTACTTATTTTCATGGATTTACAATTCAACCAAGTTCACGGGTACTTAATTCCGTGTTTTCTACTCATATATTTATTCATTTCATACATATTACTTCATTTCGCGGGTATTTATTTTCGTAAAAAATACCTGACTGCGAAAATAAGAACGCTTACAGTATGTCCAAAGACATAATGCCCCATTTAGCAACATTTTGGACAGAGGGACGAACAGATCCAAACGCTATATGTCCCCTACTTTCGTACATGGGGCATAAAAATGTTAGTTTTATGTCCCACCTTGGAAAGAAGAGGGAATATAGTGTCAGGGATTTGTTTGTCCTTTGTCCCAAATCAGGTTTACAAAAAGGTTAAGTTACTTTTCGTTGAAGTATGTTGCAAAGTAGGCTACTGTAAAAGGGGATAATTTTGCATGATTTAAATTTCGCGTTTTTAGTACCAAAATGCATTCGCGAGGTTTTTATTTCACATTTTATTAGGTCATGGAATATTGGGTCCTTCTAAATGTAATTTACGCGAGGGGATATTTTCGCAAATTTGTTATGATTGCGAAATTCGGGAAAATAAACCTATCGCGAAAATTTCTCCTTTTACAGTATATTGTCTGTTGGACATATTTTGCTCTGAGATAGTGCTGACATATTTATACTATTTGTCATATTTAAGCTTCAAAAACTTGAGGAGGATGTGAGGGAGAATATGAGGCAGGAAATGGAAAGGAGGAAGAATGAGGCATTAATGAGGAGGGAATACAACTTGGAGGCCAAGTCCAACCTCAACAAGATGAAGCACAGTCAAGGGATAACTAGGGCATGGGTGTGGTCATATTTTATTGATTGGCCAATAGAAACATATTTAAGGTAACTTTGAATAACTGTTTTGTTAATTTAAAATGTGACAGAATTTTAACAGTGAAGAATCTGCAAAAAGGGAGACAATTTTTGTACAGAATATATGTGTGGTTAGCATGTATAATCATTATCTAATTCATCCTGCATTGTTTGAGCTGTCTGTATCTAATACCTGATCTTTGATTTTATTTATATCTCATTGGTTTTTTTTTGCTCATTTAAAAAAATAAAACATTAATTTAAAAAAAAACAAAAAACAATAAGCTTTGTTAATGCCCTGCTTCAAAAATTATGGAGGCTCTATAAAACTTAGAGAGAAGAGGAAAAAAACTAGATAGACACAACATAGAAAGAAGGATAATGAAGCAACATGCTATAGTAACATTCAGCCTACAGTGGTTAATTGTGATCAAGTCAAAGACCTTTTTTTCAAATTACAGATTAAAAGTTAAGCCAAAAGATACTATATGTAAATCAAAGTACTTAAATATTTATTGTCTGTCTTGTCCACAATTTTCGTGAAACTTAAGCTCAAAAACAAGTGACAGTACGGTTCTAAAATTTTGCACAGTTGCTACATGTATACAGACCTTCATGATTTGTATATTATAAGACCGCCAAAAAATTAGGGATGTATAATGGTATAATGCTGGCGTCGTCGTCGTTGTTGTCTGTTAACTTTATTAATATATACCATGCAAATCAATAAATATTTAGTGAACACTAAAACTAAAAAAATAACATAACAGTTCAGAAATTTTAAACAGTTGCTAAGCAGTATGTTATGATTGGTGTTCCTTCATTTTGAATGTATCTTTGACCCCCCCCCCCCCTTTTGCCTTTAACATTAGTCATGTCCTCTTTGCAGACCTATTGGAGAGGCAGAAAAAAAGAAGAAAGAAGCAAAACTTAGAGAGAAGAGGAAAAAAGCTAGATAGACACAACTCAGAAAGAAGGATAATGAAGCAATATGCTATAGTAACATTCATCGTGCATTGGTTAATTGTAATTCAAGTCAAAGATTTTTTTTCAAATTTCAGATTAAGAGTTAAGCCAAAAGATACTATGTGTAAATCAGAGTACTTTAATATTTATTTTACTTATCTTAGGCAAAATAAAAATAAAAATACTTAGCTTCTCATATGTTCTGAGGCAGCCTCATTGTTCTTTTTTATTGCTTTTTCATAAAATAAAAACAAAAAATCACCTGATTCATCCTTTTTTGGGGTATTTACAATGTATAAAGCTGCCTCATTCAAAATAAATTACATGATTTGCTTATAGAGAAATATAGCTTCTACAACGCGATCAAGTTGATTATGGAATTTCTAACATTGAGAGAAATAAATTTGATTATTTTAATGGCGAGGCTTGCCGAGCGATTAAAATATCAAATTTATTTCTCGAGATGTTAGAAATTCCATAATCATCAAGAATTAAGTTGTAGAAGGTTTTTCTCTAATGTTTACAGGTAAGAAATTGCAAAAGGTCGCTCATCACTTGCACATGCAATTACGCTGAGAACAAATTTCTCTCTAGAGGTGAGAAATATTTTTTCACAACTGGTTGAGAGGTTGATAAATCGGATGAAAATTAGAGAAAGAAATTTATGAAATATGTATTTTGTTTTGGACATCTTATTAAGTAAAAACTTTTTTTTTAATTTATATGCTGTAAAAGAGGAAATTTTTGCTAAATTCGTGATCATAACAAATTCACGTAAATTACATTAGAAAAAAAAAAATATTCCATGATCTAATAAAACGCAAAAACTTAAAGCTCGCAAATGCATTTTGGTACTGCAAACAAGAAATTTAAACCATGAGAAATTATCCCCTTTTACAGTATGTACTTATTTTGTTAATGTACTATTTAATTAATATAGGTATAAAAAGGAAATGTTATTGTTATTTTCTATCCATGTTTCTTACTTATTCTTACTTGCAGGTTTTGTCCTTTTTTCAAACATATATGAGATTGATCATCCCAGTTCAGTAGTTTTGTTGTTACTTTTATTTTATTCTTGAACTATGAAACTGCTTGGGGAAATAAATATCACCTACACATTTTATTATTTATTTATATTTAATTATGCAAAGTTCTTGATTGTTGATCAATAAAAGCATAAATGTTTTACTGACAGTTCCTAGTTGTCTGCCATTGGATACCTTTTTCTGAGAATTTTCAAATCAAAAGTTAAAAGAATTTTAAATTGTTCCTCATCACATCTTGATATGGGAAAAAAAATGCTGGGCATTCATGCTCAACATAATTTTTTATTTTTTTTGTGTCTCGAAAACTTGGGGAAGTTTGAATTTCAGTACAATTTTCTACTTGTCCATAATGTTTTTTACTTGTACCCGATATGATTGATACTTTCTCAAACATTTAACTTTTTCTGTAACATTGTTATTTTCTTGTTGGTCAAATATTATTACTGAATGTGTTATTTTTTGCTATATTCTTACTGTTATTTCTTTTTGTGTACTTTATTTATACTTTGTACTTTTACATGGTTGAGGGATGTAGTACATTTTATATTTTTTGCTTGCCTTTATTGCAATAGACAATTTCTGTCCTAAGTGCAACCTCCCTATTTTATCTGTGATGCAATTGTTGACTTCGTATTTTTATAGAAAAAAATGTTATAAATATATATTTTTATATACAAAATGCAATAAAATTCATGTTACAAATAATGTTGTATTTATGTTTGACAAAACTAGAATGGCGATCTTCCATGGAAGCCATATGTCACCTGCGTCTTAAAATATTCGCTAAACAGGAAGTACCTGTCGATGAGTTACTGGCATAAAATTGCTTTACACCATAAAGTACTTTAGGAGGAAGCTAAAGGGGTACATGCCAAATATTGAGAGGTTTTGACAAATAGTTGCCTGTGACAGAATTTTTTTTACGCCACAGGACGCAGGATGATGAAAAGTGTCAAGGGAGACTCCTACATGTGGCCTTGCAGCACGTTGCAGGCCACATAAAAATATAAAAAGAAATGATCATGCCTACAAATATCTGCAGAAGACATGCCAAGGGTATTACTTTAAACTGGCAGTGATGTGAAGTTTTAAAAGTCTTGGGTTATTTGAAATATATTATACATTATTGCTTTATATTTAGTTCACTAGAAAACAAGACCAATCGATGTCTGGCCCTGCGTCGCACGGCAAAACAATGAACCCTGTACGTTTTAGGCCCAATATGGACAGTAAATTGTTTTTGACACTTGCATTTTATAGTGGACTGACAAAGCATATTTGTCACATGCAACCCATTATAGACTGACAATAAATATTTAGGAAAGAAATATTTAAGATTCTTATATCTTGCAAGAATATAGAAGAAGAACTAAAGTTATTGTGGAAAACAAATCAAAGTATCATTTTCAGCCCTTTTTGGCCCTTTATTTCTTAATGAAAAAACAGGGGACACCCAAAATTAACCTAACATTCCTTTTATGGCAAGTAACATACCGGTAACTGTAAATGTTCATGCAGTTGGTTGACCTGAACAAAAGTTATTGTGAAAACAAATATAAAAGTTGTTTTGGCCCTTTTTGGGCCCCTTATTTTTAAACGAAAAAAGAGGGGACCCCCAAAATCAGCCCATCCCTTCCTTTTGTGGTAAGTAACATAACTGTAAAATTTCATGGCCTTTGGTAGACCAGAACATAAGTTATTGTGGAAACAAATGAAAAAGTCGCTTTTTGGCCCCTTTTGGGCCCCTAATTTCTAAACAAAAAAAGATGGGACCCCAAAAACAGCCCATCTCTTCCTTTTGTAGTAAGTAACATTACTGTAAAGTTTCATAGCATTTGGTCAACTAGAACAAAAGTTATTGTAAAAACAAATATAAAAGTTGTTATGGCCCTTTTTGGGCCCTTTATTTCTAAACGAAAAAAAGAGGGGACACCCAAAATCAGCCCATCCCTTCCTTTTGTAGTATTAGGAACATAACTGTAAAGTTTCATGACCTTTGGTAGACCAGAACAAAAGTTATGGTGGAAACAAATAAAAAAGTCGCTTTTTGGCCCCTTTTGGGCCCCTAATTTCTAAACAAAAAAAGACGAGACCCCCAAACACAGCATATCTCTTCCTTTTGTAGTAAGTAACATTACTGTAAAGTTCATTTGGTCAACAAGAACAAAAGTTATTCAGTGGAAACAAATAAAGAATGTGCTTTTTTGGCCCCTTTTGGGCCCCTAATTTCTAAATGAAAGTATAAAATAATCCCAAAAGAGGAGGTGCACATCTTCAATATATCTGTAATCACTGTGTAAAATTTCAGAAAGATCTGGTGTTCGCTTTTTGAGATTCAGATTAGACACAACAGGCAACTAATAGCGCGACAAGAGGGACGGACAGACGGATGGATTGACCCGACTACTAGACCTGCTTTCTCCTTTGGCGACGCAGGTAAAAATGTACTTTGGATTACAGTATTACATCCCCTGCAAACAAATAGGAATAACCCTGTCTGATCACATACCAAGTAAGTGCTTCTCCTTAATGACTTGACAGATATTTATGAAACTTTACATGAAGTAAGTACATCATTTGAAGATTTTTTGTTACTATCGTATATCATTCAGGGGAGATAATTGGATTTTGACTTTTAAAATATAGTATTCAATGGTGAGACCTCATAATTGCAACTCCCTAAACTGCTTAACGGTTTGTCTTTCCGTCTGTCTGTCCATATACCTAGTAAGTGGTTCTCCTAAACGACCAGACAGGTTTTGATAAAACTTTACATGAGGATTGAAGTATATCATTTGTAGATGTGATTAAAGAATATCTGTTGGATATAGTTCAGAAGAGATAATTTGACTAAGACTTTTTAAAGTAAGTTTTAAACTCCTTAATCCCTTGACACATTTTTATATTCTTAGGAAAATGAAGGAAGTACACCAATTAAATGAAAATGCTCATAAAGAATATTTGTCACTGCTGGATATCGTTCAGGGAAGATAATTAGACATAAGACTTTTTATTTAGCCTGCAATGTGTTGCAAAGCCACATATTCCTATGAGATACTTAGGTGATATTAATTGTCTTAGGTCATCCTATGGCGTCACAAAAATCTCTGTTGCAATTTTCTGGGCAACTACACGTCACAGCCTCTTGATATTTGTTATGTAGCTTCCTCCTATAGAAATTTATGGTATAAAACGATTTTATACCCTTAATTCATCTACTTTCTGTTTACTGAAAATTTTAAGACACAGGCAACATTCGTCCTCCATGGTGGACCGCCTTCCAATTAAGATTTTGATGAAACTTAATATGAAGGAAGAACATCATATATAGATGTGGCTGAAGAATTTTTGGCCCTGTCGGTTATCATTCAAGGGAGAAAATTGGACTTAAGAGTATTCAATGGGAGACCTTGTAAGCACAACTCCTCTTAAACTGTTAATCAGATTCTGATGAAGTACATCATATGTAGATGTACATGAAGAACTTTTGTCGCTGTTTGATATCATTCAGGGGAGATAATTGGACTTAAGGTGTTTGGGGGGTAAAATATAGAGTCCAATATGAAGCAAGGGGTATCCTTTTGTGAATGCACTCACAGTATTCCTGGATGTCTATAAATCTATAACCATGCCATGTGACCTTGACCTTATTTTCACATTTAACTATCTTGTTACAATATTTGGCAACTTTTGCATTCAATCAGTTTTCATGATATTTTTTTTATCTTAGTATCCAACCAAAATCAAAATTATACTAAATTAAGAACAACCAATCCTAATACATTTGTGTATTTCTCGTAAGCTGTTGTTTTCACAAGTAGTACCTTTATTGTATTCTGATCTCATAAAGATACTTAACACAAAACAGTATTAATATTCCATGAACTTTCTGTCATTCTTTCAAACATTCATGCGAAAATTCCTTTACAATTTACGTTTATGTTTCAGTAAACTATCAATTTTCTAATAATAGTGATACTGTTTTTGGAAGACATTTTAATACAGATCTGATTGCACTAGATGATTTTTTTGTGAAGAGAAAAGATCTTGAGAAATACAAGAAATACACAAATTTTCCAAGACCAGTCATACTGGAATCCAGGATTGAGTGTAGTTTAGAATTCAGTTGTAAATGTTGGTATCTACAATACAATGCAGAACCTGATTGATCCTTAAATGTGATACAAAGATAACAACATTAAAAAAGGTAATATGGCAAAATTGGGTTCTATTGTAAGCTAACCTGTTAATACTTGTTGCAATACTCCGTAAAGTTTGTAACAAACTTAATCATAAAGACAATTTTTTCAATATTATGCAAGCTCTTCTGCTAAAATAAGAATGTGAGGTCAACAACAAAAATGTTTAATTAAAAACTAAAAGAAATGATTGAGCAACAGACCTGATATTGAATCACACAATACAAGACCTCATGTTGATGCTGCTAGCATAAAGAATCTGTGAAAAGCAGTTGCTGAGAAAACTTCCACTATTTATATTTTGTTTTGCCTTCATGAAAAACAGCAAGAAATTAAAAAGTTTGTCTGATTTAAAAACCAAAGAAAAAATCTGAATAAAAAAGATTTATTTACATGTATAAATAATAAAATTTCTGTACAAATTTCACAAATCATAAAAATCGCCATAATCATGTCAATCACCAATCGTTATCATCATCGCTATCGTCTATTGCACTTTGTTTTACAGCTTGATCCATCACGTCGTTCACAGATTTCTTAGGTGGTTCTTCTAGTTCAGTTTGTAATACACCTATTGTTGATAATCTCCATTCTAATTCTGTAAAATAAATTGTATTAATTTTAAAGCATTATAAAAAAATATTTAAAATGTTATAAGATAGGGAAGTTTAATAAGAAAGCAAAACCATCCATTAATCTACTCTCAGGTTAACATATGTGTATTAATAGTTTGTAGTTTTAATGTAAGGCTCTTCATATTCTAATTGTCTAAACCTCTAAAGTTTTGGTGGTACAGCATATGTCTAATGAGCTTTATAGATGAAGCACTTGTCAAACAAATTTGAAAATTGTTTCCTTTCAAGTTTGTTGTAATTTTGTTAGGAGTAAGAATTTGGCATTCTGTTAAACACTTGTAAATATTGTATATGTTATGTTTTGAAAACTTTTGAATGCACGTTTGTCCTCTATACTCATATTTAATCCTTAAAACCTTTCAGCTACTTTAGATAAAACAGGTTTTGGTCAGATTTGTGAGTAGTTTGTTTTTAAAAAATCCCACTACAAAATGAAAACAAATTCATATTTTTCACAGACCTACTTTTCATAAAAGCTTTCAAGAGAAGAATATGACAAATGCTTTTAGGAACTTGCATTATTTTATTTTCAACTTTTGGAAAAGCAATATTCATACAACCTCCTTAACAGGTTGTAATGATAAAAAAAATACTCTGTTATTAAATAAACAACTCCTAGCTTTATTCTTACCATCTTGTGTAAAATTCATTCCACCAAATTCAAATGGACCTATATATTGCTTTTTCATATCTCCTTCATAGTATACAAAAATTGTTGGTAAGTTTTTATCAGGATAATTTGGAATGCACACTGATGATACGCTGCGTAGAAATTTGACACTTGGGAATTTATTGGCTAAGTTCTGTATGTGTTGATTGATGAGTTTACACAATGGAATACTGAAAAATAAAAATATATAATCATATTAAGTGACAATAGACAGAAGATAGATGAAAACAGTAGAAGAAAAAGGTTACCATTTCTTGAGTACATTATGTGGAGATTAGTATTGCTAGTAAGTAAACAAACACAGGATTTTAAACTCACAGATGAGTTTAAATGTTGGTTTGTCATGAAGTTTTCTCAAAGTCAATGCCTGAATTTAACATAGTTGACTTATGTGGTTTTTACATTTCAAAATATAGTTGGTTTTTAGATATTTTTTGACTGGTAAAATAGAGAAAAAATATGGCGGGAAATTTTCCAGTACTTTCTCTGTACAATGTAACTAAATTCTCCTAAACCCAAGACTGACTTATAAATCTAGTGGTCAAAACAAAGTTTACTGGGGTTGCTTTACCTAATTCAATTTACATTTTTTTTGTGTAATTGTTATCAATATGCCACCCTATAAACATGACAAACAGTATCTGCACTAAAAATCTTAATATACCTTATTAACTTATCCCAGAAACACTGATGGTTTTGCCCTATTTAAAACTTACTCATTTTTATATACATGTACTACAACCCAGACACCGTCTCCTGCTTTGTTGATTTCAGTCACCCAATCTACTTTGGATATTTCTTTAACTTGTCCATATTTAGCTTTCATAGATGCTGCTTGCATTTCTGCCATTCTTTGTCTCCTGTAATGAATATATCATTCAACACTTCATGAGTTTTCTTTAATTCTTCAATTTTCACATATGGGTAATAAAACATGATTTTTTTCTTAAAAAAAAAACTTTGGAAAGGAGGTACAATCTAAAGTGTGTCATAAAGACTGTGTTAAAAAAGTTTCATGAAAATCAATTGTGTACTTTAGGAGGAGTTACAAAAAGGTAATGGATGAATAGACACCCCTATCACTATCCCCCCCCCAAATTAAAAAACATATCAAGCAGGAATATAAAAAAATATTTCTTTACCTAATTGCATGTACCAAGTCAGGACCATTGCGATCTATAACTATTCCGGTGTGTCTTCCGTGTTTTGTCTTTTCTCTTGGATACTGAGATTGATCCTCCAAGTTCTGTAATTTTGTTACCTTTATTCACATATATATAGTATATTTTGTACTTTCCTTTTTGATACTATCTATAACTAGGTGAGCATCAGATAAGTCTGATATGAGACGAGATGTAGATGGTATCAAAAAGGAAAGTACATATATTCTTTTTATCGGTAATTAAAAACACACACATGTAACAAGTTTTCAATACAATAATGTCACATGACGTCACATTTCATCACATTACGTGCTCCCACCTGATGTTTTCTTGTATCAAGGACTGTTTGTGATACTAAAAAAAATATCAGGCAGATGAGTCAAAGGGAAAAGCTGCTTATTACCGATAAAAGTGTAATTATAGGTACCCTAAAGTGTAAGACACTAAATACAGACATCTGTATCTATATATGCCCATCATCAAGAATGGAGTGTAAAAACATTTCTTTTAACTACAAGTGTTATACACATATTCACATGTAACCTGGTTTTGGGCTTCTTATTTACCTATATGCCTCAAATATTCTTTCATCTTCTTCATCTATATCATCTTCTTTTTCATTCAGTTCGTCTAATGTCATGTCATCAAATGTTTTACCTGCAAAAATTAAATTTAACATGTACAGTTAATCATACTGTATGATACATGCATACTAAAATTATCAATACATTGTACATGTATAATAAGATTTAATTTCAAATTGAAACTAATTCATAAATTAAACTGATGGGTTCTACATATATTTTGTCATGCTGGTCTTATATGTATTTCTATGGACATGATGAGTAAGTACTGAATATTCATGTACATGTATATGTAACAACACATTATTTTCAATCCAGGGCCAATTAAAAAACAGGGAGCAGCGACCGCTGCTCACATTGAAGGCTCCTGGCTGTGAGTGTTTTCCAAATTGTGGATTTTTTAAAATTGTCGTTTAAATATCTTAGGTGTTGTGGTGTACACTTATTCCACTTCTCATTGTCTTCTACACTTGTGAAATTTCTTTTCCTACATGTATCATAAACACTCTGTATAAAAATCAGTGCATTTTTCTGGTAATTTTTAAAACTTGAAACAAAGACCTATATGTACATGAAGGATTATCTTTTGATGGATTGATGTCCTCAAAGCTAAATCTTAATCTCTTTGAAATGTTTGATGTGTAATGGTCTATTTCTAAAATTAACACTTCACACAACTGACAACCCTAAGCTTCACCTTGTGCTTTTTGTTCAATAGTTTGTTCCACCATGTTGATGACATCATCTTCTGTTATTTCCTTGTCTTCCTTTGGTGGTAAAATTCCTTTCTGTCGTAAAATGTCATTCCACTCTGTGTCTGCATTTGGGTCCTTAAATTAAATTTTGTATTTACATTTAATATACAACATGAAAAGAAATTACTTGTACATTGATATACCAAAAGAATTCTACAATGCAGCACCATAATCATGATAATGTTCACAGTTTAAAACATGTGGTAAAAGTTCAAAAACATAATTCTGCCATGCAGCACTATTAAATTTCTTCTACTTAGAGATAACAAAATACTGGTGCAAGTTTATCTTTTGGTATTATCAGAATTTAATGAACATTTCAAACAGATATTTATTTTACTTATTTTGTATTTGGTTATAAAAATGATCGTAACAAAAATGAAATTAGCCAATAATATATAATTTTTCTGTATGAAAATTGTAACTTGTAACCTTTACCATGGTACAGAAACAAACAGACATGTATCACATTACAGTCACAAACATCCTGGACAGTATGTCTAATTATTCCTAAAGTCCCTTCAAGTTTCACTGTAATCTAGTTATTATCTACAGTAAGTTAAGAACATAACATTAAATTTAGACATAAATAAAACCAACCTGCATGTCTGTTGATTTGAACTTGGTCTGATTTTCTGTCAAATTTAGATGTTACTCATATGCTGAAATGACAGTGCCCTCCACATGTGGATTTAGTAAACAGGAAGTTGATAGTATTTCCTTATTTGGTCATATATTAGGGGACCTGGAATTTAATAATTTTTCAAGTTATAAAGGCATCGAAATAATTTTTAAATAGATTTGCTAAATAAACTTCTCTATTTTTTTACTTTTATTTTATGAAATAACTATTTTTTTTACAATTAAAACAATATTTTTTATATTGAATGTACTATTCCCCACTGGTTACCCCATTAAATTTTCAGACTGGATACCTTTTTGTTTATTTTATTTTTCCTTATGCTCTTCATTGTTTGTCGGTTTCAGGGACCAGTCGAATATTATTCGCCGCCATTTTCACAACGTGCTTTAAGCATTTTATTTTTGGAAGCCCTCTATCACGATGGCATACAAAGGAGGACAGAAAGTACAGAAGGTTATGGTGCAGCCCATTGTATCCTTTCTAAAAAGCAATTTAAAATGTTGCTTGAAGATGCTGTTCAATATTTCCTCTCCCCTGAACTTTGCTTTCTCTTTCAGTTTTTCATGTTTTTGTTCCTACTCTTCAAATACGATATAAATAGTAAAACATTTATGTCAAAAGTTGCATTATGATTGAATTGGCTATTGACTTATTTACATAATGCACCTAGCCACCTACATAGTGTGGACAGTGTGACTGCCTTACTTAGTTAAACATGACTTCGGAAAGGGAAGAAATAAACCATTACAGGAACTCTTACTCTGTTACTCTTCGTGAGGGTTACGATTCCCGCCCACTGTCAATGCCAAAATTACAGCACAGCAGGCTCACAGTGCTTTAATGGTTTGGGGAGAACACTTTTTTATGTACCCCTCTGTTATGAGCACCACCATATTTCATACATGTGACAGATCCATAAAGACAATGCTGGAGATTTTCAACGGTCATTAAAACTGCATTTCAATGACATTTGTCGGCACTAGCGAGTGCCAAATATACCTGGCTTCATTGATTAATCTCCAACTCTTTATACAATTATCAGGTCAATTATGGCAGTATATAATCCTTAAAATAACACCATTACCTTTTGAATTAAAGGCTGCTCAATTGATAAACCACTAAACAGGAAATGTTTTATGATTGGACAATAAAAATGTCTACAAATCTAAAATAATTTCATGTCTTGAAAAAGCAGGAGATTGCATAAAAAGCTAGGAGAACAGAAGATGGGTAAAAAAGTCTGGAGATTTTGTCTCCCGGCAGAAGAATCACATGTATGATACATGTAATTCGTAATTTATAGGTGTAAGGTAGAGACCTTGAAAAAAATGCACCAGTGCTAGGGTGTTTAGTCACGTGACTTGACTATCGGGAAAATGGTGACGTCCGTATAAAATTCTTATCGAGTGTTGAACTTTTTCTTTTCCTGACTTTAAATTACCATTGTTATGTGTGTTTTATATATCGATGAATTGCATTTTAAAAGGGCTTTCTACTGATATCATTTTTATTTAAATCGGACTTATAATAATCGGAAAACTAGTGTTTAAAGTTGGGGGATTAACTTTGTTTTGATTGCGGCGTAAAAAATATTGATTGGCACCTAATTTTAAACTGAGCTATACGTCAGTACCTATTTTTGGAGGGGATTCCGCGAATCCCCTGTTTCGATTGGATCCCTCGATGTGGTTTATATTAAAATAGACATTCTGTAGTGCATTTCGGTGAAACCCCGAACTTTCTAGCATGTCGGGAAGTGAAAATACGGAGGTAATCTTTGAAAGAAATAGATTTTTCTAAATGAAATAGCGTGTTGCGAAATTTTGGGGATAGATATTATAAAACATAGATCTATCCCCGATATGATCCGTTTATTATTGTTGATGTTTGCTTGAAAGGATCGTGCGGGTATACGATTTTCGAGACGTGGTGAAACATGAAATTTGTCGCCATTTTGAGGTCAGAGAAATTGATGACGGTCTGTATTTGACGTGCCGATTCGTGTAAAAACGATAGATAATATGTGTTTTTGGTGTCGAAATGATGTTTAAATATTAAAAAACGTATCCAGCAGTGTTGAAAGGAGGTGCCAGAGGAGAAATAAAAAAAATAAAAATGTCATGCCTTGTCCCCCCCTTTTTCAAGGACATCTTTGAAAATGTTGCTTTTCCTCTTAAAATCAATTTGAAATGCACTTTGCTAGTTTAAAAATGGCAGATGAACAATTTTCGAGGCTGGCTATTTTGTTTTTAGGGAATTTAACATTGATTTTCTTGTTGTCCAAGGATTTCCTTCTTTGTCATGTTTGTCAGGTACTCAGTGGTGTATGATTTTCATGTTTGTGCATAGTTTTTGTCTCTTTTTCAGGTGTAAGTTATAACAGCCATTTAAAAATCACACCCCAAAGGCACAACACAAAAGAATTGAAGAATATTTTAATTGAAATGGTAAATTTTGTTTTTTCAATCAGTGCCTTTAGTCAATATTATATTTCATAAGACAGAACAGCTCTAAGACTAAGTCTTTTTGTTAAATATTGCAAAATCTTATCTTACTGTAGACCTAGGGCTAGGTGATTTATGGTGTCATGAAATTTTATATCAATGAAGAATAAAACTTATTTGTTTTTCATTATATTCCAATGTTTGAGTTGTATGTCAGGCTGCTCTTGTATGTCAGTATGGTCAGTCATTTTTAGTTATCTTGTTTGAATATTCCAGGTTTTGTCATAAGTAAAATACAGCCCATACCAAGTCCAAGCCCAGAGAACCAAAGTTTCCCTTAACTTTATAATTTGGTAGGATATTATTGATATTGTCATACTTTCTTGAAATAGGTACCTTTGTGACATTATTAATTAGCATTGTGCAGCCATGGAATTGAATGAAATAATGTATGAGCTTATGAATATAATATTAAAAATTGAATTAGATATATGCTTGTATTACAAATCACATTCAGATAAAAAAGAGTATTTAAGATATTGTCTTGCCAATTCTTGCTTGTCATCAACAAGATTCAGTTGAGAAATAATTATGAATCAAAACAAATTTACACTGGATAATTATTCAGGAGATACTCACTAGTTTGTATTGCTTTCTTGTTGGATTTTTGTCCCTTTGTCTTTAATTGTTCATATTGTTCAATGATTTTGATTGTTCCTATTTTTATGGGTTATTATGATAAAATCAAGTTCAAGACAAGTTCAAGTACAGATTGAAGATGGAGAGTGATTCTTGCACATTAAAGACTGACTCTAGTATTGAATATTTTGGACCCTTTTCAGAAAAACTTGGTATATCTGTTGAACTCTTGAATAAGTTTAAGTTTGTTGTAAATGAAGTTCCTATTGGGTTTATTTGTGAATTAAGGCAATTTTGTCACAGTGAAGACCAATGTTTGTCACATCTTTTTGCACTCACAGGTACTGAGAGAAATAGTTCAAATGAGAGTAGTGTAAGGAGAAAAATAAAAGATGCAACTGATAAGGTTAAGAAATTGAAAAAAAATAAAAGTAAACATTTTGATGAATTTTTAGAGAGTGCTTTTAAGTTTCCCAAAAGAAGGGAGGACATCATAGCTGAATCATTCATTGATGATGACCAGCAAAAATTAGCAAGACAAGTTCTTGACCAAACAAAACATGTTGTTACTGAAAATAAAATATTGAAAAGAAAAATAAATGAACAATCTAATGATTTGGGCCAGGCCTTTCAATTGTATAGTGCTCTAAAGGAGAGCTACCATAGTATCATTGAAAACTGTTCTGCAATTATATCTGAATGCAAAACAGAGGTTACAGAGGCTAAAAACAGCAATGAAAAACTTATAAAAAGTCTCAATAAAATGGAACAAAAATATGAAGAGCAGGCTGGCAAATTAGATGTTAAAATGAAAGAGCTTGCTGACACAAAAGCAAAACTTAGTACTTATGACACCAGAAATATGAATAAAAAACTCAAGAGAAAAAATGAGACAATTAAGGTTTTGAAAAATGAATTAAAGGTTAAAACTGATCTAAATGAACAGCTCTGGGAAGAAGTAGGGGAGAGAGAGCAAATGATCATAGAAGCAGATTTAGCTAAGCTAAACTCTGATCAATATGAGAAAGACATTGATGGATTATGGGAAGATCTCTTTGAAAAAGAAGATCACAGATTTAATTTAGAGCAACAAAAACAAAAGTTAACAACACAAAAAATTGCATTACAGAAAAAAGTCTCAGCCTTAAATAAAATGGTAGAAAAGGCCAAAAATGAAAATGAAAGGCTCAAACAAAAGCATGAAGTTGAAATTGAAACATTTGAACATGAAACAGTACTTTTAAATGAGCAAATTATCAGCCTAGAAAAAGTTAATGATTTTTTAGAAAGTGACATTATTAAAACCTTTGAAAATGGCAAGTACACAAATGAAGTGAGAGAATGTTGTATGCAACTAGTAACAGAGGGCAATGTTAGTCTAAACAAAATACCTATTGTCATTAACTCTGTTTTAAAAAATCTAACGGGCAAATTACCAGAAAGATTGCCAAGCAAAGGCCTGATTAGTAGTAGGTTTATGGTCGAAGCCAAAATTGTAGCCTGTAAACAGGCATGTGAGGCCATGCTAACAGACTATGATCCCAGAAATATTAAGGGTAATGTTTTGCACCAAGATGCAACAACAAAATTTCATGATCATTATGAAGGGATGCAAATAACCCTGAAAGATGGCAGAAATATGTCACTTGGTTTAAGTAAAGTTGGTGGTGGTGATGGTGCTACATACACCAAATGTTTTAATAATATTATTGAAGATCTTGCTATTGCAAACTCTGATCAAGAGGTCAATGAAACAAAAGCAAAGCTTATAACATCTATTAAATGCTTGTTGAGTGATCAGTGTGCAACAAATAATGTCCTCAATGACAATATAGAGAAAATCAGAAAAGAATTTCTACCAGCTGTCATTGAAAATTTTGAAAATTTGTCGGAGCAAGAAAAACTAGAAATTACAAAAATGGGCAGATTTGCATGCAGGCTACACTTACTTGCTAACTTTGGTACTGCAGCTGATAAGGCACTTAAACTGTTTGAGGACTCGGTTACAGACAGTAGAAATCCTCATGCATTTGAAAAGGATGAAAGTGGTACCTTTCGTCTAGCAAGAACATCAGCTAAAGCTCTTACAAAAAGGGGATCAGACAAAGCTGGCATTGGGGCATTTTGGGAAGTATTTCTTAAAGGAAAAAATCAAAAAAATCACTTGGTTACTTTTCATGGGCACAGAATCAATATTGCTTTTCATGACTGTGCTGCTGTATACTTCCATAGAAATGATATATTAGAGCTTTTACAGGATTACCCCGATCCTAATGGTCTATTGAAATCTGTCTTGTTTGATATTCAAGGCAAAGTATTTATTGCTGGGGCAAGGGCAATGGGTATACTTGATAAATTAGTTACTGCTCCATTTTGGAAGATCTTAGAGCAAGAGGGATCTATCCTTGATTTAAACAATCACATGTTACAAATGAAACTAAGTCTTGAACAGTGGGCATCTGATGGCTCAGAACCATTTAATGGTTCATTTATATTTGATGAGACATTGACTGATAAAGATGATTTATATCATGAATTGTTTCGGGAAACAAATGATCCCCAGTTAGATTCATTTACCCAAATTGCCCTTGAGTTGCTTGCTGCACAGTTACAAATTATTTTAGAAAGACAAGCAGCAACTCAGTTGCCAGGTGGTTCTTATTGGGAACCTACAGAAAGTTTGACCAAAATGTCAAGTAATGTACCAAAAACAAATGCTATCAGTGAAAGAGACATGGCCATTTTAGACAATCTCTTAAAAGCAAAGCCTGCTGCAAAATCCTCCACATTAGAAACAATTTTAATGTGGACAAGAAACAAACCATCAGAGTGGCTTAGAAACTTGTCTGTGGAGGACAAGGCATTTGCATTGAATAGTGCCCAAAAACTAGCCCCTCAGTATAAAGAAACGATTAAAAATAGACAAAAAGAGGTAGAAGCACAAATTTCTTGTAAACTTGCTGAAAAAAAAGCAAAAAGAGAAAAAACAGAACAAACTAAAATGAACAACAAGTTGTCTGTCAGTCGGGAAATTGTGAAATTTGGTGGTGTTTGGGATAAAGGGCAGTTAGAAGAGCAAGTGAATACACTTGAATCAAAAAAATTAAGAGAGGGCTTACTGCTGCAAATAAAATTTCACAAAGTTGTTCTAATGTTGAAAGGTTCAAAAGAGCTATTCCAAGAAACCTTTAAGAAAAAAAAGTATACAAATGAAGAGTTGCAAGAAAATTTAACAAAAATTTTAGAATTAAATGATGTTAATGATATTGAGACAGTCTCTGTACAAAATGAAAATGCTATGTCATATAAATCAGAGGAACAGATAAGAGAGTCTCTTCAAGACAAAAAAACTTTGTTGTTTTCAAAACTGTCTGAGGAAAGATTATCCAGGCAAATAAAACAGCAAAAAGAATCACTGCCTCTTTATCTCAAACACCCTGAAAATTTAGTTGGGAAAAATATTTCCCAAAAATGTATTGAAAATAATGCTACCCAATGGTTCAATGCCAAAGTAATTAGCATAAAAAGAAAAAAGCCAGATGCATTTAAGACTGAATATAATATTCAATATGAAGATTGTCCCGATGATGTCTGGTTCTTCCCCCTTCTTATGGACATGAAAAAAGGGGACCTTCTTGTTATGGATTAATTTTTAAAGATTCCATAAACAACTTACTTATCTGTTGTTCACTTTTTTATAGTAACTTCATTTTAATGAATGAATTGGGCAAATTTATGCCCATATAAGCCAATTCTTCCCATCAATAGTGTTTTTGTTGTTGTTATTTTGACCAATGAATTACTTAACTGTATTTTTTTTTACTTTTGTATTTACCTGTATAAAGAATCAAATAATGCTGTAAACCTATCCTTTAATGGGGGATGTAAGCTATAATATTTCCAAAAACTAATATCCAATGCCAATTTTTGATTATTAAATCCATATTTTGTATTTTGAATTTACCTGTAATTTATTAACATACTTACCTGTATTTACCTGTAAAGAATACTATTACCTTATATGCATACTTACGTTTGAAAGCTAAGCAGTAATAGCCCAAAAACTTACCTTTTATGCCAATTTTGATGATTTAATCTGTATAGTTTGCAACTTTTGACTCGCTTTTTTAAATTTACCTGTAATTAATTAATTTCTCACCTGTATTTACCTGTATACAATAACCTTAAAGTTTACTTTAATTAGTAAAAAGTATTCCATTAAATTCGTCAATGTATTAACTTTTAAATACCGTTTCTTGACATATCTAACTATAAATATAGATAATTGGTGTTTTTTTAACTTACCTGTAATTAATTAACTTTTACCTGTAATTTACCTGAGCTATAAAATACCTGACCTTTAGGTTTATCTAATATTTTTTAGGTATCAAAGGGATATCAAAATCACCATTACCTGTTAAAATTTCATAAGATATATCATTGTAATTTTGGATTTAACGTTATTTTCACCTGTCATACCTGTAATTAATTTACCTGTTGTGTAAAACACCTTTATAAACTGTTTATTAACCAGAATATATGAAATAAATTTGGTTAGAAAGTAAAAACTACTTTGTTTTCTCTCTTAATAGCTGAAAAATGCCCTTTTAACCAGTTTTTATTCATTTGAAATGTCTATTTTCACCTGTATTTACACCTGTATAACTCAGGTATGAAAAGTAAGACATTATATAATTGTTGCTATCCTCAAAGTTTCGTACCTCAAAAATACACCACAAAAAAAATTTTGCTAATCGGATATTTGGTACAAAAATTATGACACTTTGAAAATTGGAATTTAGTCCTTATCTTTAATGGTGCCATTCTTAATAATAATTATAATATGGATTTATACGGTATATATTATACTTTTATATAATAGAGTTTCCGAAAAAGCCTTTCAACGACTTGCATTCAAAAACTGATATCTCGGTAACCAATTGTCCGACAATGGAAAACAATGGCTCAAAATGTTCAGGAGAGAGAGTTCTACAAGATTAATCCACTTAAAATAATGTATTTGTAATGAACAAAAACACCCTAAACACCCTACCAGTGCAATTAATATGAGCATTGCCTTTCCCAAATCCCTAACCATAATCCTATAACTAAATGCAAATAAAATACAATGAAAGAAATAAAACCCCACACAACACTTCATCAGATCAAAGATGTGAAGAAATACAAAATAAATGGCATTCTTGGCAAGCAGTTCTACATGAAAAGCAAATGCAAGGTATAGCTTTACAATGTAGTGTAATAATATTATACTGCAGAGTTTAATTGAGATTTTTGGATTTATTTTTCCTTAACATTAAAACAGAACTTAATTTTCAGATATTTACAAAATGTAAGTATAATTGATACATTTCTACATCATGTACAATCAACAGAAATATTCTAAAAAAAAAAATTGTAGTCCGCTATATACAATATAAGTGGTGAAATGAATAATATGCATTGGTAAATCACTATTTATTAGGGGGTTTTTTTTGGGGGGGGGGGGTAATACATTACTGTACATTGTACATAAATTATAAGCCCAGAGTTCGCGAAATACGTCGGACCTGACTGGTAAAATTTAAGCAGGTCCAGCATTTTTAACATACTTACTGGACCCATTTTAGAAATTTTTTGCAAGTTGTAGTAGACAGGACCAGTGAAAAAAAATTAGGTCCAATCAAAGATTCCCTTTTGGCAGACCTATGTCTGGCAAAGAAATTTTAAGTTTCGCGAACTCTGTAAGCCATCTACATGTACTTGTTTTGTAACTTTTTGCACTGAACATTTTCTGTAACTATACACAAGTGCATGTACTTGCACAAAAAAAAAATGAAATTAAAAAGCATAAATATAATCATGATAATGAATTTTAGTTCATTTATTAATTAGAAAAATTGCAATGTGACTAAAATTAATATTATTATTATATGATTATTTCTCCTTTCAGTTTAAACATTCCAAGGATTATTTGTGATTTTGTTTTATTTTATTTTAGAGATGATGTTATTATTATTTTTTTTATTTCAGAGATCTAGAATCCAAGTATGGTTGTATGAACAAACAAACCTCAGAATTGAAGGATGCATTGTTGTAAGAATTTATTCTAATGCAAGAAATATTTAGAAATATAAATTAATGAGATGTGATTAAGTGTACGCAACACAGCCCACTATGAAGCGGCAAGTCAAAAAACCACAATGGACAATCGCCAGCAGCCTTCAACGAGGCCAGTAGGTGCTGCTCCTGGTTCTGCAATTGGCCCATGGTCTAAATAAAATGCATATTATTCAAATCCAGTCCTGAAATATTCACAGATAGACCCTCTTCTTCAACAAGGAACAGAAAACATCAAAAAGACAAGTACAAAGATTCCTGGCTAAGGACAGGCACATATGATATGTGGCAGGGTTAAACTAGTTTTTTGGGGCCCCAACTTCCCCCTATCAAAATACTTAGACAAAGCACAAAAACTAAGCACACAATAAAATCAAATTGATCAAAGTTCAATTCCACTAGAGAGAACCTTAGACAAAAGACAACAAGAACAAACGAAAGGACGGTAAAGGGACTCTCTATAGAACACTTAGAATAAATTTTCTAAGCAATTTTCACAATCTTTTGAAATTTTTACCTGGTGTGCAGCACTAGCTTCAGATTCCATTTTGTTGTATTCAGTCTGAATAATAAAATCCACAAGTTCAATTTTGTTGTATTAAATAAATAAAATCCATAAGTTTTATATATACATGTATAACATATTTTCTTATATTAATAAAAAAAACTATTTCAGGGATTTGATGAGTACATGAATCTAGTATTGGATGAAGCTGAAGAAGTTCACATGAAAACAAAGAACAGGAAAACACTTGGTTTGTATAATGAATTAGATAATTATCATACAGAATTAGATGTAGCCTTTTGCTGTAGAAAAATTCCCCATTACATATCAGTCATTAAAACCGTTTAAAAAAATCTGCAAAGTTGAAAGATTTACATTTGAAATAAGCAGCAAAGATTACAATGAATTTTCACAAGGTATCTGAAAATGAATTCAAACATTGCTTTAGGCCAAATGAAAAAAAAAAATGTGTTTCATGTTTCCCTACTGTTCCTAGTTTTTCGCGCCAACCCTAGACTTTATTTATCTGTTTTTGCTTAAACTTGAAATCTGCTCCAAACAACATGGCCGCCGTTACTAAAAATAGACCAGGGGGGTCAGACTACTGTTTTTGGCTTGTAAATCAAAAAGTATAAGAGATAGATGAAATCTGATGCCACGCTACTGCTTCAGCATCAAAAGCTCTACTAAAGTCTCTATTGAGTCAAAGTTGTCAGATGACCCCTTATAGGAGTTACGGCCCCTTAAAGGTGAAAAATAGCATTTTTTCATGTTTTTGGCTTATAGAATGAAAACTATGACAGATAGAGAAAAGTTGTTGCTTGCTTAAATGTTCAGCTCATTTAGCTCTACAAAAGTCTCCATAGGGTCGAAGTTGTCAGATGACCCCTTATAGGGGTTACAGCCCCTAAAATAACGTTTTTTCATGTTTTTGTCCTATTGAATGAAAACTATAGCAGACAGAGAAAAGCTATTGCTTGCTTAAATGTTCAGCTTATTTAGCTCTACAAAAGTCTCCATAGGGTCAAAGTTGTCAGATGTCCTCTTATAGGGGTTACGGCCCCTAAAATAACGTTCTTTCATGTTTTTGGCCTATTGAATGAAAACTATAGCAGATAGAGAGAAGATATTGCTTGCTTAAATGTTCAGCTTATTTAGCTCTACAAAAGTTTCCATAGGGTCGAAGTTGTCAGATGTTCCCTTATAGGGGTTACGGCCTCTAAAATAACGTTCTTTCATGTTTTGGCCTATAAAATGAAAACTATAGCAGATAGAGAGAAGCAGTTGCTTGCTTAAATGTTCAGTTAATTTAGCTCTTCAAAAGTTTTCGGAGGGTCAAAGTTGTTAGATGACTCCTTATCAGGGTTATGGCCCTTAAAATAATGTTTTTTTCATTATTTGGGCCTACGGCTACAGAATGGAAACTACATGTATAGTAGATAGAGAAAATCTGTTACTTGCTTAAATGTTCAGCTCATTTAGCTCTAGAAAAAGTCTTTTTAGGGTCGACATCAAGACCAGGTGAGCGATTCAGGCTCCTGGGAGCCTCTTGTTTTCAAACATGAAACTAGAAACACGCATACTTTTTTATTTGGCCTTGTGTGGTTAGTCTGGAAAAAATGTGCTTTCCATTGCCTATTACATTTATTTCTGGAAACTATGTAAAATTTGTTTTATTAAAAACAAAATAATGTGTCATTGACATATACAAATCATCTTAAACTGTAATTGTGTGAACAATGTATTCCCTTTATACTGTATGATAAAATGAATATTTGCCCTTGACATTTTCAAATCCTTTTATATGGAATTGTATGTTCAAATCTTTATTATGAAATTTTACTAAATATGATTCTATTTGATAAAGCAACTTGACACATCTGAAGAAAATTTAAAACCAAAAGATGAACTAAAACAAAATACCAAAATTCAGAAGTAAAGGATACCTCTTCTAGTATCAGTATGAACTTGTATTGCACTTGTCACACAAAATATTAGCACTAATCAATATTCGCAGACTGTTAATTAAACAAATATAAATTATATTTTGCAGGAAGGATCATGTTAAAGGGAGACAACATCACATTGATTCAACAAGTGCAGTAACATTTGGCAGCATTTTTGTACATTCTTATGGAACTATTTTTTTATGGGAACAATTTGAAATGTCTTTTTATTTGTTGTAAATTGTTGAGTTTTTACAATCAAGTGACACAGTAGGATGATGTCACAGCAATTTCTTAAAAATGTCCATTTTATGTCAGTTCAAATAATTAATTTGATAATAAGGAAAAACAAATTACTGATGTATATATAAAAGACCATGTGTTGCAGATAACATAATAAATGATCAATTTGAAAAAGTGAAAAGTTTTTGAAACTCCCATTCATATGCCATTTCTATCATGTCATTAACAACATTTTTTATGACAAGACATAGTTATTGATTTCTTCAAGCAACTTTGTGTACATTAATTTCACTTCTTCATCATTTCTGTACATTCTTTTGTTGTCGATCATGTCATTGTAAAATAAATTTTATAAAAACCTTTTAAACACTCTTTATTTGCACCATCTTTTATTTGCCCTTCCAAGTACATGTATGTATTTAAAGACATTAGATCCTGTTGCTATTAGATATGAATGGTTAATATTTCTTCAGAACTTAGGAAGCAATGGAAATATTCTTTTTGATAACTGTATATTTATATCGGGTAAAGTTGAAAGTTCACATACATGTATGTGAACATTGTTAGCACAACTAAATGAATTTTTATGAAACTTTACATGAATAAAATACATATTGATGAAGATGTGCATAAAATTTCATCACTCTGATATATTTGGGAAAGATATTAATTGGATGTTGTTGTAGTTTTTTAGCTCACCTGACCCGAAGGGTCATGTTAGCTATTGTCATCATTAGGCGTCCGTCGTCCGTCCGTCTGTCCGTCGTCCGTCGTCCGTCGTCCGTCGTCCGTTAACTTTTCTTCAAAGATCTTCTTCTCTGAAACCACTGAAGGGATTGCATTGATACTTGGTATACATGATATTTAGGATGTCCTCTACCAAGTTTGTGAATTATATACATGTCGACCAACCAACATGGCCGCCGTTGCTAAAAATAGAACAGGGGGGTCAGACCATTGTTTTTGGCTTATAACTCAAAAAGTATAAGAGATAGAGAAAATCCGAAGCAACCTTCCTTGTTCAGCATCAACAGCTCTACGAAACTCTCCATTGAGTCGAAGTTGTGAAACGACTCCTTATAGGAGTTATTGCCCTTTAATCATCAAAATTGACCATTTTTGCAGTTTTTGGACTATATCTTGAAAACCGTTAGAGCTAGAGGAAAAGTTAGCATTGCAGAATTGTTAAGCTTATTGAGATCTACAAAAATGATTTCAGGGTCTAAATTGTCAGATCAGCCGTTTAAGAGTTATTCCCCTTTAACTGTTTTTTCCATTAATTTACACTGATTTTCAAAAATCTTCTTCTCTAAAACCACTGAAGGGATTGCATTGATACTTAGTATACATGATATTTAGGATGTCCTCTACCAAGTTTGTGAATTATATACATGTCGACCAACCAACATGGCCGCCGTTGCTAAAAATAGAACAGGGGGGTCAGACCATTGTTTTTGGCTTATAACTCAAAAAGTATAAGAGATAGAGAAAATCCGAAGCAATCTTCCTTGTTCAGCATCAAAAGCTCTACGAAACTCTCCATTGAGTCGAAGTTGTGAAACGACTCCTTATAGGAGTTATTGCCCTTTAATCATCAAAATTGACCATTTTTGCAGTTTTTGGACTATATCTTGAAAACCGTTAGAGCTAGAGGAAAAGTTAGCATTGCAGAATTGTTAAGCTTATTAAGATCTACAAAAATGATTTCAGGGTCTAAATTGTCAGATCAGCCGTTTAAGAGTTATTCCCCTTTAACTGTTTTTTCCATTAATTTACACTGATTTTCAAAAATCTTCTTCTCTAAAACCACTGAAGGGATTGCTTTGATACTTGGTATACATGATCTTTAGGATGTCCTCTACCAAGTTTGTGAATTATATACATGTCGACCAACCAACATGGCCACCGTTGCTAAATATAGAACAGGGGGGTCAGACCATTGTTTTTGACTTATAACTAAAAAAATATTAGAGATAGAGAAAATCCGAAGCAATCTTCCTTGTTCAGCATCAAAAGCTCTACGAAACTCTCCATTGAGTCGAAGTTGTGAAACGACTCCTTATAGGAGTTATTGCCCTTTAATCATCAAAATTGACCATTTTTGCAGTTTTTGGACTATATCTTGAAAACCGTTAGAGCTAGAGGAAAAGTTAGCATTGCAGAATTGTTAAGCTCATTCAGATCTACAACACTGATTTCAGAGTCAAAATTGTCAGATCAGCCATTGAAGAGTTGTTCCCCTTTAACTGTTTTTTTGCATTAATTTACACTGATTTTCAAAAATCTTCTTCTCTGAAACCACTGAAGGGATTGCTTTGAAACTTGGTACACTTGATCTTTAGGATGTCCTCTACCATGTTTGTGAATTATATACATGGCCACCATTGCTAAAAATAGAACAAGGGGTCAGACCATTGTTTTTGGCTTATAACTCGAAAAGTATAAAAAATAGAGAAAATCTGAAGCAAATTTGCTTGTTCAGCATCAAAAGGTCCTTACAGGAGTTATTGCATTTTAACTGTTTTTTCTATTAGTTTAAACTGATTTCCATAAATCTTCTCTGAAACCACTGAAAGGATTGTTTTGCAACTTTGTATACTTGAAAGTTTGTGAAATTTATTCAAACTTTGGCATAAGAGATCAGGTGAGCGATTCAGGCTCCTGGGAGCCTCTAGTTTTGGTCAGTCATGGTTTAGGGATATAATCTACTTAGATACTTTGTTGTCTTAACTGAACAAAGAGAAACTTTACTTTTTATCACCACTTAAAATGGTAGAAACTTAGAATGCATTGGTCCCAGTTGCAGCTTATAAAGAAGCTTATGTTTATAGCAAATTTGCATATCCATCCCTTTGGCCTTAACTTTTGGTATCTGGTTAATTGACTGAAATTATACTAAACATGTGTGAATTGTTTCGAGCACCTCTATATTTTGAGAAAATAAAACTTGATATTCATTTGCTCCAGTGGTACATTTTCATCCTAATCTTAAGATCTTGAGGTTTCTACCTGTCTTAATAGTAGTGTCTGAGCACTATTGGGTTTGTCTACAAACTAAAAACGTCACCTGTACATAATAAGATCCCTTGGATAATAATGATATTTAAAAGGAAAATAGCTTACAATTGCGGTTTGCAGACCTGCAGTTAACACATTTTAACTGAAATGCATATGATGCATAACTAATCCATCAAAGAATGAGTCTGCACAGCTTCTAGACAGTAAACATGTACAAAACAATGCTAACACAAGTACATGTAATAACATGCTTCGACAGAGAACTTTGATTTTTATTTTTGAGCGTAAACTGACTGTGAATCTTATGTGTATGTCTGAAAAAAGGCCAAAATATCAACTCTTAATGGACTCTTCCAATACAGGTAAGGTTCATGACTTCAAATGGAATGGCCCATTACAAAGATTGATCAAATATAAACTGTTCCAAAACTGGCAATGATGACAAATCCCCTGTCCTTCAAATGGAACATTCCATTACTGAGTAATGCCTAATTTTAACAAAACTCATCACTTCCTTGTAGAGTGTTATTCAATCATGAGTAAAGCTCAGAACAGAAATGTATTCATCACCTTCAAGAATAAGAAAGGAATGGTGTATGAACAAAAATCATTTCATGTTGAACAGCTCATCTGAACTGAACTGTTTTCAGAGTTTTATTCAGTGACAAGAAAAGCTCATAATTCTAGATGGACTGTTCCATTTAGAGTAGTGTTCACAAGTGAGAAAACTTCATATAATCCATGACAGAGGGATAGTAGTATTATGGACTATTCTATGAATTTGATTTACAAAATGGGACGGACCATTTAACTTGGAGGGGGGCTTGGTTTTTTGTTTTGTTCAGAGTGCGAACAGATATATATATCAAACACATTTTTTATGCACACCCCAATATCCTAAAACTTAATGAATTAATGAATAGTAACCATCCACCAGATCTTGTTAAACTGTGCAAATTCATAAATATTATTAATAAGAAAATAGAATCTCTTGGGTAAACGTTTCATATCATATATGTACATGTGTACCTCCTTTACCTCCGTTATTGTATTATATTATTACAGACATTATAACTATTGCTATATTTGTAGTGTTTTACAACTACAACATTACTCCTCTTTCTTTCTTTTTTTTTCCTGTAATACTTTCTGATTTTTTTGTTCTTTAGTATGTTTCTCTGTACCTATTAATGGTTTTTAGAGAATAAAGATATATATATATAACAAAATATTTATTTTTCGAAGGCTACACGACAGAATATTTTTTTCATTATCAGAATTATTTTTTATAGCAGAAATCCTTCTTCAGAATATTTTTTTTCTCAGCTGCCAAAATTTTTTTTCATCAAAAATAATTTTCAGAATATTTTTTTAGGACAATACCAAGGCCCCGCCCCCCTTCAAGTTAAATGGTCGGTCCCTCAGCAACCTTTGTAAAATGAGTTTGCTCCAAATGGAATGAGGATGGATTTCACTCCAAACAATATAAAATCACATCAATTATTTTTTTTTTAATTGTTCCTTTTATTGGTAAATGGCAATGTTGTAAAGAAATCCATACATAAGTTTTTCGCTTTGTGTTCTACAATTGTATAAACTGCTTTATATGGTAATTACAGAATTTTCTTGTATTTTACAGCAGCAGTCTGAAAGACCAAAATCTGTTATGATCACAAGAGAAAATTTGTCATTTTAGTATCAAAATTTATCATTTAAATTCCTTGAGGTAAGCCTGCTCTGGCATAAACACCCTTGTGTCAGAACACATCAAAGCTAAATTAGCAATGAAAATTTCAAAATTGTGATAATTTTCCTCTTTTTCATGATGTGTATTTTGATCTTTTATAAACATTATTTGGGTCCAAGTTTGGCATATTTTGGTTTTTTTCCAAGGTTTTCAAATTCATTCATTTAGTTTTTGCATTTTCAGTCTTTTTATAGGGCACCTCTTATGATTCTTATTAGACAAAAAACATATGTAAAATGTAGTTAAATTAATTTTATTTTTTATTTCTAGCATCCATGATGGTTCTGTGCATGCATGTGGTTAGTCCACCACACATCATCAATTTTGTTAACTTAAGTTTTCTATGACTAGAGTTCATGTTGTTTATTGATATTCAGTACCGGTAGTTCCTGTGTTTCCATGTTTGATATGTTGTCTTTTTTTTGTCCTGTTCTCTTTGGTGTTTAATGGTTTTGTCTCTGCCCTATTTGTGTGCCCCATTGGTACCTCTGCTTTTTCTCCAACCCAAGATATAGGTTGATCATTTCTTGGGTTCCAGTTTTGGCATAATTGGATCTATATTTTGATCAACAAAACTTGTGTCAGGCATAACAAAATGTTTTGTCTGGAACTTTGTTGTATTTTTGAATTAAAAGCTAAATACAGAATAGAGTAAGACAGCACTAAAAAGAAAAAAATCTATTATTATATTAATCTTTAATCAGATATAAATAATTTACAAATTCACACACTTCACTTATTGTATACAAAACACAATCACTCTAAATGACAAAGATCGATTAAGAAATTAAGATTTATTTTAAACATATCACATCCATACATTAGATATCGAGAGATGAAATAAGAAATGCCTTCATACACGAAGAAATGCAGAAAAAGGTAAGCATTTACAGAAAATGTAGTCCATTACAGGAACAGGGTGCTAATAGACTCTAAAATTCCAATATATCAAGGAATGGAAAATAGTTCCTTATTTAGTAAAGAGAAGAAATTTATTTCCCAAAAATTTCAAGATATAGTTTTGAATTTATAACAATTTTTATGTGCATAACAAAACAGTATCTAATATTAATTACATAATTAGGTGCCTATTTTCTGATTTACTAATAAAATTAGTTTTCCAGTTACATTCATCCCAATCCATTGAATAAATTATCTAAATACTGTAAATGTATTAATTTTTGCAGTTGATTATTTTTGCACATTCAATCCAAATGACTACTTTGCAGATATTTTTTTTCACAGTTTTCAATTATCACACTTTGATTTACAAATAAAAATTTTCACATGTTCTATTGTCGCAGATTTTCATTGACCACAAAAATAGCGAAAAATAAGTACAACATGAAAATTACTATGTTTACAGTATAACTTTCTACAGCAACAAATGTACAAGTTTTACATTAGGGAGATACCAACTGATGAAGGATTGCTCCAGTTCCGGACTTCCCGATTTAAATGCCTCTGTGAAAAGATGAAATTTACATTGGAAAACCTTCAATTCCCTCACTGTCTTAACTCAACTCTGTTACTTATTTAGTAATTATTTCTGCTTATGCAAATTAAATATACCTACGTATTATAAATACAAATCAGAGCACTTTTATAACTAATAAAATACAACTAGAAGTAAGCCATATAAATAAAACATTAAATGATTTCTTTTCCTACTCCAATGACTATTTTACAATAATATCACAAGATTAAATCCTAATGGCTGCTCCAGAATTAAATGGGAGGTGTCTGAGAAAATATTATTATTTGTGAAGAATCAATATGGAAATATCAAATACTACAAAATGTGTTTATGAGCTACTGATGGTAAATCTGTTCTTGAAATATCATTGACCCCCAACATGTAGTATCCCAGATATTGACCTAAACCAAAGTTGTTCATGTGTAAAATATAAGCCACAGTGACTGAACTTCTAGTGGGTTGGGTCACACTTCTCTAGACACATATAGCATCCGAGATATGGACCTTAACTAAGTATTTTACCCAAGTGTTACAGATGTATGGATGTACATGTTCTAGGGTATAACTATATGTCAGACAATGTCAGACCTACAAGTGTTGGCGAACCATAAATGTTTTATGGGTTATTAAAAGCATTGTGGTTTTTCTAAATTCCATTGATTGTGGGCTGTGTCGCGTACACTTATTACACATCTCATTATTTTATATCCAACCCCTATTTACTTCTGGAACAGCCTTTATCTGTTACCATGGTAACAGAATTAGTGTAAGGACTAGATAAATAGAAAAAAATAATGCACATACAATATAATCAAATTATTAACTTATTGGTATAAATGTTATTTACACTTGTTTGAAATTCATTGATTACAATGTGCTATATTCATAATTAACAAGTGAAAGTCACATGTGCAAATACACAAGAAAATCCTAGAACTCTCAATATTGAGTACATTTAATGTTAATATGAACCAACAATAAATAGAGGTAGTGTTTTAAAATGCTATGAAATTTACTTAACTTTGATTTTAAACTTGTATGCTTTTAGAATTTTTTTAATGGGACTTCAATAACATGATCAATTGTCCTCCATATGACATAAACAAAAAAACTCAATGTTAATGATACTAAATTTTCACAATTTTTCCAATTAACAAACATCTTAAGTAATGGCTTTTTGTTTGAAAAATGATGTCTGATTCAACTTTTAAATAATTTTAAATATTTCAACTTTATCTATTCTACTTTATAAATCTACATAACATAAAATTAGATAATAAAATATCTCTACAATTGCACTTGACTATAAACATTAGTCAAACATTTATTCAGATTGATGGACTATTACAAACTGTAGCCATCAACAACCCATACACACTTTGTCTTTTGGTTAAGTAGCTAGAACCCCATTACACAATTGTAATGAAAGTTTCTATACGAGATGATAAAACAGATACACAAATACAAAAATCCTAGCATCAAGCCTTTCATTACATTTTGATAAATTAAAAAACACACTTTAAAATCAAAACTGGATTCACATATTTACTCTTGCCTTGTGGTTAAGCTGTCAGAAATCTATTATTCAAACTTATACAAATCGTACTACGAAACTCATACCATTGAAATATCTACTTTCACATTTGAACTTTTGTCTTTTGGTTAAGTTGTCAGAAGCCATTACTTTTAATAGTGATGTTATTCTATAATAACAAATTGAGATACATCAATTTGAAAATAAAATCACATTATAGCACTTTATACTCTTATATAAAAAATTCTCACTTTTTACTATAAAAAAAAACACATTAAAGGCACCTCACATACATTTGACCATAAGTACCCTGTTTTATTACTTTGAAAGTACTTCATTGGCATCAGGTTTTTTTATGGATTGAGAATAAAATGCAAAATGCAGATTCATAAATTGATAGTTTAAACATATCTATTATAGAAACAATGAAAAATTTCTTATTTTTTGGAAAAATTCAATTAGTTTACCTTGACACTAGAAAATGGTGAAAATACATGTATTACTCCACAAAAATAATACTTTCACATCACATACTACATACATAACTCATACATTATAATGAATTTCACACATTTCAGCAAAATACCTTTTAAAACCTACTATACCTTCAAAAATAATACTTTCAAAACACAAATCAATCACAAATCATTTTCAATCTATTACACATTTAAAAAAACATTAGTTGTACATATCAACTTCGTAACATATAAAACAATACATTTTCCTTGATACACACAGGTCTGATAAATGTGTAAATTCATAAACACATATTACACAAGTTTCTATAAATAGAAATACACAATGCTATAAATAACCTACTGGGACATTAAAGTACAAAACACTACACTATAGACATAAGTGGGTGGGGACAAATAAACAACAAAAGCATAGAATAGGAATGTACACTATAGAAGAGGGTGTGAATGGGGGTGTCCTAAATTCTTCATTCTGTAATTTTTTTGCCTTTTATTCTCTATTCTTTTTGGCCACTTTCCACAATATTCTTTATTCTGTAAGAGTCATTATTTTCTATTCTTTAGTTTTTTAGGGGGGTTAATTTTTTTGGCCATTATTTTCTTTTCTGTAAACCCCATCCACACCCTCATAGAAAATGCTTATACAACACCAAATGAGCAATTAGCAGTCTTGACAATATCATAAATATAAAACATCATTTTAATATTGAGACATAACAGCAGATGCTTTTTCTTAGGGCTATTTGAGAGATAAATGTTTGGTTTTTTTTCACATTTGCTATTCCCTTCTAGGGCACCCATCCTTGTGTCAAAAATAAAACAGAACCAAGAGTTGTCCCTGTTTTGTGGGGGTCAATCATTTTCTCTATATTACAACATTTTCCCATCGAAGTTGCAAATTACAGTAACTGAAATGATTCTATATTTGCCCAAAAGTGAATAGCTTTCTCTTCGCCAGAGTTTTGCTGGGTTTTATTAATGTTTTATACATGTGTTTGATTTTGACCTTGGTCCATTTATTTCTAGAATAGCCTAAAGCAGAATTTTTAACCTTTCAAACAATGCATGATTTATGCACGTTTTATTTGTAGAATTTGACTTGCATATAAAATTGTTAGAAATTACCCAAAATAAAAATCTATAATTAGGATCTTTTTAAAAATTTGTAACAACAGGGTTTTGAAAATACTCAAATTATCATCGAATAACATTTTTGCTGTTTGAACTTTTTTTTCTAAATCTAGCCATAGCATTTATTCTAAATAAATGAAAAAGCTTATATGTATAAAATATCTGTGATAAAATATGTAGGATTTTGATAAAAGAAAATTTTACAATAATACATAAGAATAATGAATACAATATACAAATGATTGCCTGATGCAATAGCACTCAATGTGAGAAAAAAATAAATATGAGTAAAGAAAAAAAAATATGGTCTTAATGTGCTCAATCCTAACACAAAATCAAAAGAAAAGAGACGGCATAATTTTTTTAATATACCAGTGACATTTCTTATATCAAAAATATCTTGGCTTATCCTAACAAAAACTTCAAAATAATAAAAATACATTACCCGGTAAATCCATAAAATTGATACGGTAAAAAATAATGGTAAATGAACAACCTGGTAAAACTGTGGGCTATCAGCAACATAATGCCATTATTTTATCAACATTATAGTCCATAACAGCAGACTTAAGCTGAATGACGAATTCAGCAATTTTTTATACAACTTTCTTCACAAATCAAAACTAAAATGCATGCTTCAGTTCAGCCATATACTAATTTGCATTATGCAAATTAGCCTCAATCTGGTGTATAATCAAATCTATGCAAATTTTTATGCTAATTTCTTTCTATCTTCAGGATTCTATTACTTTGACTTTATTTGCACCTTGGACCGGCAGTGGATGAGCTTCTGTATTAAATACCCATTTATCTATTGGTATGACTGAATCTTCGGAAAATGTTAAATATAAATATTTGAGAGTTTCTGCTAAGAAGAAACTTTGTTGTACATCATCTTGAGGAGGATTGTCTTGGTAAACGTCTCTAACTCCAGTAAACCCACCGTCAACACGGCAGTGCTTGTTTAATGCCTGAAATGTAAATGTTGAAATTAATGCCTGAAATGTAAATGTAGAAATTGAAACAAGTATTATGATCATGGCAAAAGTTTTTTTTCAAAGAAAAAAATTATGTGCATCAATTTCTAGGACTAAGAATAAAATGCATTTTTTTTTAGATTTATTGTTTTAAAAACCAATTCTATCAAAAAGCAATGTAAAATTTATTATTTGCTTAGGAATCTAACTTCATAGTTTGCCAGAGTGTGAAAACATAAAACTTGGAACCCTATGAAAATACACCCTTACACAGTGGTTAAACGCTATCAGAAATCTTATTTCAAGGCGATATAAATTTTCAGAAATTTTTTAGTGTGAATAATATTGTCCGATTTTTGTTAAATCACATTCTATTTCTTTTGGCAATACATGTAAGCAAGAAACTTTTTGTGGGTTAAGTTTCCTAATTTTGCAATCACCGACTATATGCAAAGTTTTTTTTATTCTCCATGTAAAAATTTTAACGCTTAAAAAAATATCAACCAATAAACATTTCCATGTTTGAAGCTTTATCCAATACTAGAATACTGACTTAGTCAGAAAGTGCCCTGTTGGCAAATACATCTTAGTTTTTTCTAAAAATATTCAAAGGATTTTCATGAAATTTTTAAATGCAATTTACTTAAATAGTACTGTAAAACTATGTACAATTTCAAATCTGTTATCCATAGGGATGGACCAACTTGAAGGTGGAGGCCTTGATTTGCATTTTGGTGAGAAATCTTTTGTAGGTGTTGTGAGGCAGATATTTTCATTTTTAGCATTATTTTATATAGCAGAAAACCTTCAGAATATTTTTTTCTTACCATCTGCTGCCAAAATATTTTTCTTCATCAAATATCTTCTTCAAAATATTTTTCGGAAGAAACCAAGGCTTCCTTTTTCAAGTTAAATGGCTGGACCCTTATACTTTTTAATTTTAGTGTTGACAAAATGTTGCTGAGGAATGCAAAGTGAAAACTATAGAGCTTTTGCAACCTCGATGTGGTACCCTAAATATACTAACCTCTATTGCCTCCCACGCCCAGTCTCTATACTTCTGCTCCTTGGTTAGCCTCCACATGTAGAAATGTGTTTCTACAACCTCTGGACGAAGTATGTAATATTTCTCATTCTGTCGTATTGATTTAGCCTCCGTCTGCCCATCAAATCTGAAAGCTTCTGGTCCAAGTTTGGTGTCTGGAAATTTAAGAGATGTTCAATTAAAAATGTTAAAAATGACAATATTGCACTTAAAATGATAAAGAATTCAAAGTTTCAGACAAATGATAGCATAAATGAATGATATATAAAATGAAACATCAATTTGTATGTCTTGCTCAATATAAATATTATTGAGAGAAATTTTCAATTCAACAGACAGTTTCTTGAGATATAAATGACCAACACATACATAGAAAACATTGGCTTAATATTTCTATTAATTTTTACATAGAAATATTCTATTTAAATAAAAGCCAAATGATATTATGACCAATTTTAAGAAAGTAGTATGACTTTTCATGTTCACAACTTATAAATCAAATAAACCCAACAAAATATTTTTCTAAATCATTATATTTCATTTACTATAAAATATCCCAGTGAGTTTTTGTGCTTTAACAAGTTTGACTACAATAGACTTTAATGGATCTGGTGCATTAGACTCATGACCAATATGTGCAATGTCTGCTATTTTCAAATACCCTTTAATCTTATGAAAGAAACATAACCATTTGAATGAAAGATTCAGTAACAGGTGAGGCAACTGTATTAGACTAACTTGATCTGGCATATGACTCATGGCCATTGTGGGCAATGTCTGCTCCAAATTTCAAATTCCCTAAAATTTAACAAAGAAATGAAAGATTTGGCCTTGGTAATTTTAACTTCTTCAAACTTACTAGATCTAGCATATGACTCATGACAAGTATGTGCAATGTCTGCCCCTAGTTTCAAATACTTTTCCTTTTCGTCTGAATGTTGGGCACCAAGTGCAAACATACCACCTGAAATTTATAAATATTTTGAAATCTAAACATACATAGTGAGTTTTATGGATTGTTGAGGTTTTTTGTGATGTGTTTTTTTTTCCAGGATTTATTCATACAACATTCAATTTTGTAATTTAGTCAATTATATCAAAACTGTATGCTTTAATTCATCAATATTCTAATCCTCTTATCTTTCAAGATGTTAAGAAAGTCATTTATCTTTACATGTCATCCATTCTTCATTGACAGTGCTCATTAACATTTTATATTGTTCCATTTCCCATTTTGTTATAAAGAGCTTCTTTTGTACAAAAGATTTTACCACAAATGCAGCCCAAATTGTCCCATTCTTGACAGTGCTCTTTAACTTTTTATATATTTATTGTTCCATTTCCCATTTATTGTTGTAAAGAGGTTTTAAAGTTAAAAAGATTTTTACCACAGAAGCAGCCCAAATGGTCCATCTTGTGTTCCAGTCGACCAGATTTGTATTCGGCTAAATATACCATACCACTTTTAGACTTCTGAACCATCTTATTTTCCATAGCCTGTAACAATAAAGGCATACATGTAATTAATTTACTGAAAACACAGTAGACTTTTCTGAACTGCAACAAGCCAATATGTCTTTTAAAACAGGGATGACCTTTTTAATCCATGTTGGATAAAAAAAAAGCAAAAATTGGGCAGCGAGTTTTTCATGAACAGAAAATTTTTAGTTTTAAAGTAAAAAAGCTTTAAAACAAAGACAAACCTGAGGCTAGACTGAAAGATATTAGTAGGGATTGAAACTATTAAAATCTTTCAAATATAGTAGGTAGATCATAAATACTCCAAATCATTGAACTATGTGATAAAAGATATGAAATTACTGTAAATATAGTTTATATTTATTTGCCTGGTACTTATTTTAACAGATTACATGAATTTCTTGCAAAATCAAATACCTGACAAAAGAACTATTTTGTACATGATAAAGGGAATAGTTATCAGAAAACAACAAACTAAAGTAACTAGTTCTACATTGCTAAATTTTAAAATCTATACCCAGGAAAATTTGTCAAAGTAAAAAAAGGCCGGATTTCATTAAACAGGAGTAAGTGAGCCACAGACCTGAAATATAATTCCACGTTATTGGACCCCACCCTGATGCTGTGTACCAAATATCAAGTGTCTGTGAAAAGTAGTTGCTGAATAAATGTTACAAAAATGTTTTCCCCGCCCGCATGACATTAATCATTTTATAACCCAGTGAAATCCGGCATAAATTAGACAGCGTTTCAGGAAATTCAACCCAGACAAATTCCTCTGAATTAACTGATAAGCAAATAAAACAAACCTTGACAGCATCAAAGTACATTTTCTTGGCGACTTCATCTTTCTGTCCAGACTGTATGTAAGCCTTTAGTAAATACTCATAGAAACTGTCTCCAAGGGCTCCAATAGCAACATGCTCTGGAAAGATAAAAAGATAGAAATATTTACTAGTTTTGTTCTATGTGTACATTTTTTTTCTACATTTTTAAAAATTCTAATTCACATTTTTTTTTCAGTAACTTGATTTTTTGTTTTAATCTTGGAAACAAACTTGAATGTATTAGATTTCTCACTTACACAAAAAAAAGTTTGAATCTGTCAAAAATTGTTGACACCTTATGGAAAAAATATATTTCAACCAAAATCAACTTGTTTTTTTTTTTTGTGGAAAGGAATGTACAAAGTCAAGACCCTGCGTTTTTTATTTGTCCAGTGCACATGCAAAAATGACATAAATCTGCTAAATACTGACATACAATACTGATTTACAGGAAGAAGGCAAGCAACAGACCTGAAATGGGAACCAATTGATGCAGCATACCAAATATCAAGAGAACTGTAACAAAAATATATTCCTTGCATGTGTACTAGCTGACATTTCATAACCTGATTTACTTATGCTGACCCCATCTTCCAGTCTTGGGGTTTAAGAAGTTCATCCCCCATTTAGCACCCCTGATTTACTTACGCTGCCCCCACCTTCCAGTCTTGGGGTTTAAGTAGTTGGGGTACAGACCATCTGGTTTCTCAATTGAGTTTAATACTTCTCTAATCTTCATCACCTGAAGAGAACAAAACATTGGTTATACAGAATATATGATAATTAGGACAACTAGATACCAGGGAGATGATAGCCATCTCCAAGGGCCCCGCTACCGGCCTCATATTTCAGTCACTGGTAACAATTTGTCAAACAAATGAATACCTAAACTTGATCAGTTTATTATCTACAAGGAACAATAAAAAAGTGTAGAAAATAAAATTGCAATGGATTTTCTAACTTCAAAGTGCAATAGCTCCCATAAAAATTTTTTTGAATTTTCAAATTTCAAAAGGGCCATAACTCCCATAAAAAATTGTGGACCAGCACGAAACTCAAACTTGATCTGTAACTCATCAAGGTAAACTCACATACCAAAAATCAGTTCATTATCTATAAGCATTTAGAAAAAAAGTGCGGAAAACTGAAATTTTAATGAATTTTCAAAGTTCAAAGGGCCATAACTCCCATAATAATTTGTGGACCGGCACGAAACTCAAACTTGATCTGTAACTCATCAAGGTAAACTCACATACCAAAAATCAATTCATTATCTATAAGTGTTTAGAAAAAAAGTGCGGAAAACTGAAATTTTAGTGAATTTTCTAAGTTCAAAGGGCCATAACTCCCATAAAAATTTGTGGACCGGCACATAACTCGAACTTGATCTGTAACTCATCAAGGTAAACTCACATACCAAAAATCAGTTCATTATCTATAAGCGTTTAGAAAAAAAGTGCGGAAAACTGAAATTTTAGTGAATTTTCAAAGTTCAAAGGGCCATAACTCCCATAAAAAATTGTGGACTGGCACGAAACTCAAACTTGATCTGTAACTCATCAAGGTAAACTCACATACCAAAAATCAGTTCATTATCTATAAGCATTTAGAAAAAAAGTCTGGAAAACTGAATTTGTTACGGACGGACGGACGGACGGACGGACGGACGGACGCACGGACGGACAGACTGATTACTATAGGGCGTCCGCAACAAAGTTGCGGGGCCCTAATAATGAATACTTCTCTGATTTTCATGACCTAATGTTCACAAAACATTGGTTTTACAGAATCTGTGGCCAATCATCAATACAAAGAATTTCAGAAATTTCAGACACAAATGTATCAAGTTTTTGTTGGGTGCTTGGGTTTCTCTGAATGACTTTCCATTAAAAAATGTTCTTTTCAACCATTGAGAGAGCAACAATCAAATGTGTTTTATATGAAAATTAACTAATGTAAAGGCCATAAATAGGCATGACAATAAATTCATATACAGGTGAACTGTACTGTCTTCAGGGGTGTCCAGTAACAAGCAGAGATTTCTTTCATGATTGAATTACCGAGATTCACACACATTCTGAGTTGTTGTTGCTTACTGCAGTTCAGTTTGTTCATCTAGATTTTTGTGTTGTAAGTTTCATCTTTTTTATGATTTCTTTGGTTATTGATGGTGTCAACTGATTTCCTGCTTGCCTTGTTCAACTTTAAATGACCCATTGGAACTTCTTTGCCTGCTTCAGCCATCTTCATGATCAATTTCTATATGCTTACCTTTTCCCTATAAACAGGGTTTCCTGTGATTTCTGAGAGATAAACAAACTCTAAATGAAAAGATCCAAATTCTGCCAGAATGGAACAGCCTCCTGAGGCCCAACCCCAGTTTCTTGCACTGCCTCTGTTATAAAAGATATTTTTCATACATGCACTGTTAACTAAATTAGCATTTTAAAACTGATGATTTTTCTTTATTTTTTCTTACTGTAGATTCATTCATTTTCATGGGCACCAATTTTAATGGTTTGGTAAAAATGTATCAGTTCGTGGATTCTTAAATTTGTGATTCTTTAGTCTGCAGCATACATACACACCAATGTTAAATTTCCTTTTCCTGGGATATCAAATTTCGTGGTTCAAAGCTACCCACGAAAACCACAAAAATTGATACCCCTAGAATAATAATGAAACCACAGTATGGAATATAAAAGAGAAACTTGATAGGGAAATCTTGCACCTCTAGCATCTGTTTATTAGTGATATGATTAGCAAGCTCCTAAACAGACATACTGTGGATTCATTTATATTATTGGGTACCAATTTTCGTGGTTTGTTGAAAATTGATAAGTTTGTGGAATTTAAAATTTGTGATTCTGAAGTCTGCAGCTTAGAGATAATCATTAAGTTTCCTTTTCATGTGGTATCAAATTTCATGGGTCAATGCCACACACAAAAACCATGAAAATTGATAATGAAACCACAGTAAGTCTTGCTGTCCATTAATGTTGCAAGAATATTATTAGTGGTCCAAAGTAAAATTATCTCCCTTGAATAATCTATGATTTTTACAATTTTTGTTTGACACACTTACGTCTTAATATTAACCATAGAATAAGGTATCCCTGACGGTGTATTAAAAGCTGGTAATAATTTGTCCGCTATTGTAACTACCCTGTCTTTGTAAACCTAAAATGAAACAAGCATAAACAAAGTATTATAAAAGTTTTAAAATAATAAAACGGTTCCATTTGATGGGAAATAAATTTAATATGTTAATTATCCTGCTTCCAAGCCTTGGAAATATGGTAGGTAGGTAGGAAAATTATTCTATTTTCTAAATTTCTAGCTCGTTATCTTACTGTAAATAAATGGAGAAGCTAAAAATAATAGTTCTTGTTCCCAAATGCCAATTGAATCTGTAGGGTTGAGTGTGTAAAAATAAGATAAGGTAAGAAAGCAGGAAATAAACATACTATTTGAATTAAACCTTAGATGATTTTTTTTAAAGGTCAAAGTTGCTGTCAATGAATATTTGCAATTATAGTACTAGTACATTTAGTATATATTTACAAGTAGATTGATGTACAATACTGTTACAGGGATTTAGCTAGGATTTTTCAGGCTTTAGTCACTTTAGCGGCGGGCATATTTTTGACCACATTTTCAGTCACTGTTCAGATCTAGTAATATTCTATCATGTCTATGGTTAATCTTAATTTATAAACTTTTTTTTGCAAATGGTCTGTTTGTAATTCATTGATTTCTAATAAAATTTATCTTCTAAATAAAGTATTATCCAACATTTACAGCTTTGTTATTTTAGTACGAATTATATGTATGTTTTTATATTTTATAAATACTAATTATGTATTTCAACACCCTCCCCTTTTTCCCCTCAAAAGAAAAAAAAATAACATGAGTAGGAAGAACTATGCAGTGTTTTACTACCCATAATCAAAGAGAGTTCTATTTTATTTATATTTAATCATAACATGCACAGTATATAAAGATGCAGAATAAATATATAACCTTATTAAATAAAATCAGGAACAGTTATTTAAAGTTCCTGAAAAAATCTATGTTATACTAATTAAGTTTTTTTGCTTTGGACTAGAGTTATCTTTCTTTTTCTACTAAGTAATATAGATATGTTAATTTTCCCGCCAAAAACGTCACATGATCACAGCTCAAAATGTAAACAAACACACTATGGTCATTCGTGACCTTTGTAGAAGTTCCTTCTACATATGTATGGCATATATTCAAATTATTGTATGTTTTGTGCTATTTTATGGATTTAACTTTTTCCTAGAAAGGTAAATATCCCCATGCATTCATTTTCTTTTCAATAAGACCTTAGCTTTGAAAAATAAACCACGTGGTTGAGTTGGTCATTTTATTTTTATTTACATTTCTCACGTTTTGATTGGCTAAATAGAAATTTGCATAATTTCAATTATTCTTAACACCTCCTGTTTTACCTTGTCGGCGGACTTCTTTTATGTTTGCTGTTCTCATATCGATCTATTTTAATTGGCATGAGTTGTAAAAGTGTCAATTGATGTCTCCAATCATATCCGGTGTTCATTATCAGCTTGGCTTCGTAAATTAATTAGCCTTGATTCATTCGCAATAATTGACGAAAGTGACACTGGAATTGACTTTTACCACTGATTTTCGTAAAATAAATTTTACACACTTTTTGAAAATTTAGGTGACGAAAATGGTTAAATAAATTTTCGCTATTTGAAAAATCTTTTCGCCAATGACGAAAATGACGAGCGCTAGCTAAATCACTGCTGTTATTAAAAAACATGAAAATCATTACCTCCAAAATAGTCAATTAGATTGTAAAAGCATAAATTGACAACCATGAAAATTAATGTAATGTACAGTATTTTTGTGTGTGTGTCATTTATTTTTTGTATGTGTCTTTTTTCAATATATCATGAATGTTGTGTCCTATTAGCTGCATTGGTTTTGAATTGTTACTTTAAGACCATATCAAGTAAGTAGATTCTTATAGACCTACAGCAAGATGAAAATATTAGAGAGGGTGGGAGTCTCTAATTTTCTATTTTTTACCTATTTTCATGAAAAATTCCATAAAATTGAAAGAATTTGTTATACAATTGTATATCCCTCAACAACAAAAAAGAATCAAAATTGCCATCTATAAAGTTTGGACAGATAGGATTAAGAAACTACATATTAAATTGATATGACCTTTCCTTAGAATCTTTAAAGTTTTCTCACCTTGTCTCCTGTTAAAGCATACAGTGATAGCAATCCACCAACAAATCTTATATTTGTCTCAAACACAGACATTTCTGTTGACTGAAAAAAAGATTAGATAGCCTTTAAAAAATGTATGTGCCATTCATAAGAAAGTCTCAAAAAGAACATATCAAAAATATACCCATGAAAATGTGGTAGGAGTGCAAATTTTTTTTTGACCACTTGACATTGCATTTTGCTAAAAAAAAAATGGTCATTTCAAACAGCTACAAGATGGCAAACCAAACTCAAGGTTGACCTTCCTGTGAAGGAAAACAAACATGGGTTTCTAGTTGGGGTTCCAACACCAGAAAGACCCCATTAATGTTTAGTCAAACCATACATTTTCAATCAATTGTCTGATATCTACATGTATATAATTTTTTGTACATGCCTATGTAACATTTTACTTTAACAGTGTGGAAAAGGATTTCTTCAGCTTGCCGTTCAGTTCTGGCTGGTACCCAAATAATAGAACTTGCCAAATTTATAGTCTACAAGTTAGAGTTGGCAAGTAGTTTTTCAAAGTTTTTCATCAACACCATCTAACTTCATTAACTCAGGATGAATTAATATCTTAAATTCGGAGTCTTACCGGTAACTTAAAAAAAATATTACATTTTATACACCACACACATTTTTTTTGTCTTATGGATCTCAATTTTTGTGGTTTCCATGAAAATGACATTTGGTTGGATTTATTGCCATTTTGCGTTTGCTAATCATGACATGACCATCTATAATTATACATTTAAAATTGAAACATAACATGACTTTATAACACACAAAAAATAATTTATTACGCCACCAAAAAAGAAATCATGATTGCCAATGGACATTAAGTACTAAATTATCATATTCAAGTTCTGCAGCTATCTATCATTAAAACAGATTTGATAGCATTAAAGAAACATGTGTTACAATAAAGATTTTAATCTATTACACCTTATATGTTTTTACATAAAAGCATGACAGTTTTCCAGATGAATAATTTTCTGTTTTCTTTATTATCATGTTCACAAGTTTTATAAACAAATATTTAATAAATATATTTAAATGTGATTAGGAAACAAGTGTTTCAACGGATGAAGTTGTAAAATTATTTTTTGAAAGATAGTTGCATTTGACAAAATGCAGAATTTGTCATATGTTTCTCAAAAATTGTTAAAGAGCATCTTGGACTTAACAAGTCCTATTAAAGGATGTTTCAACAGATTTCTTATGATCATGATGATGAAGCATTATACGTGTACCATATAGCCAGTTATTTTTGCGGTGGTTTAATCTTAGCTTATATTTGTGGTCTGAAGGAAACAGCGAAAATAAATCCCACAAAAAATATACACATATCATAAATAAACCTATTCACCAACCGGAAAAAATTAAATCTGCATTTTTTTTTACACATAGCCTATGACTCAAAACCTGTGAAAATGACCCAGTATACGGTTTAAAAAAAAAAATCCAACATATTCCTTTATAATTTGTGGGTCTTTTATTTGTGCTTCTGCCTTGTAATGTTGGGTTCATTTTGTTACTATTGTTACCTGTTTATTAGTTTCTTGTCATAAATTTTCATAGATATGTCAACTCCTCGTATATATTATTAATCATGCTCTTTCAGTTTCAATAGCAAAAACATAGACAAATGTACATAAATTATTTATCAGGCATATCAAAGATAATTGGAAACCAAAAAATTAATGAACTCTATCATTCCATCAGAAATTGTAGCCTTGTAGAGGGTAAAAAATTTTATATTTATCGTGCTTATATTATATATACTTCATTTGCTTTGTATTTACAATGTACAAGCAATGGCTTCATACAACTACAGCAAAAAGATTTTTTAACAATCATGACAATGCAAGGTGTTTCGGAGTATCTTTTGTCATGACTGGAAAAGAAATATTAATAATCAATATCACAACACTTTTACTTCTAGCATTTAATGTTGTTTTTTTTAAGTTATAAATACTTTATCTTTATTGTACATTTCAGTGTGGAAAAAAACTTTGCCATTCCCCAACTCAACAAATTTGAGTTGAAAAGAATTTGGGCAAGTTCACATCATCTGCAGCTAACAATATAAGCAAACTGAAATTTTGAGGCCAGTTCTATGAAAAATTTACAAGCTATACATGTATGCTATATATGATCAATGAACCTAAATTTATTTTAAGACATTTCTTTTTTCGGTGTCAAGATTCAATGCATTTACATTATTTTGTACCACATGTTAATCATGTTAAATCATTTATATGGTGTTGGTGAGAACGTTTGAAAACCTTTAAGCTGTGGCTATAACATTATTAATTTAGCAAGTATATTTTTTGTACTAGCCAGAATGGAAAATGGAAAAAAAAATTCCAAACATGTACTTCATTTCTAGGAATTTTTAATGTTTGTAACCAAGTACATGTAACCAAGAAATGTCCAATTTATTTGGGACAAATTCGTAGAAAGAACAATCTGAAAAACAGACCACCCAAACAATATGCTGCTCTACTTTTTGTTTTTAAACTGTTAAATGTTCATATACATATAAAACAATATACAAACATATATGTACATGTATGTTTTACAAATAGCCTAGTATCGGAAATATTGAGGAATAACCACTCTTATACATGTACAAATATATCTAAAACCTGAAATACTACAACAACCCCCCAAAAAATTCAATTTAATTGTAACAGATTCCTTCTGGATGCTTTATGGTGATTTTGATTATACTTACACCGTCAAAATGGAGATTCTCAGCAATCCAATCTCTCGCTTCTTTATATTCATCCATAAGTTCCATTATATATAATGTGTCTGCTGCATCTATGATTGTAGCTCCAAGCTGTAAGGTACCAAATATACTGGCACTGTGACCTCTTCTCGATATAGGACGGAGTTCATTTGAACCCCAGGCATACTTCTTGTAATTGACCCAGGCATGCTTCATCATCTAAAGTAAAGTTCAATAAGATTTTTTATTTTCTAATGCAGAATGATCTAATGTTAAGACATTTTGAATTCTTAATTTATATTTAAAACTATTAAAAAAGCAGCAGTACCGCTAGCTAAATAATTTGAATCTCAAAGGACCAAAGACAAATGAGAACAATATAATAGCGAGCACAGCTCTACAGCAAGTTCCCGCGAAAAAATTGCCTAATGCTGATATTGATTTTTTTCGCCCGGATAGGCTTCTCACAATTTCATGTTCACAATTTATACTGGTTCGATGTGAATTTGAAAATAATTACCAATTTTGCTACTCGCCTTCCAAAAATTTTCTATGTATTATGTAAATACAGAACAAGGAGAAAAATATTCTGATGACGATGAGTTACTTCATTTTTGAAGTAAAACAAATTCTATTCATATTTTTACATTTTCTTTTTTTACACTAATTCACCCTAGATACCTCGTCCCAAACTGAAGTGATTAAAGTAAAAATAACTACGATCAAAACAGTTAACATTTGCATCAAAAGTGTGCACATCTTTTTGGGAATGTCCTCTAGATCTTATATTCTGAATTCTGAACGATTTTATTCCTCAATTAAGGCGTTGAACTCCGTCATGTGAGGGCCAAAAAAGAAGATCCATCTTTGATGTTTCATGATATAGGGGGAGCCTTCTTCAACTCAATTAAGCTGTTCATTTACATCTTATATTTTTGTTGTGCTCACATTTAGGCAATGTCTACCTCATATTAAAACAGGCCTGGTCAGGCCAACATAAAAGCAACACAACAGAAATTAGCAAATACATGTGCATTTGTCATGTCCTTTTATACATGCTCCTCTGAATATACTGATCCACACCAAATTGTGCTGGTAATCCTGAACAAAATTGTCGCTTTCTGGAAGATACATGTCTGTATACGGCTTTTAAAATCATGCAGGTATCACATTGAAGGCTGCTGGCTGTTTTCCATTGTCAAACGATTGTGGATGTTTTAAATAGACCCTTTCACGGTTATTGCAGCCATATTGGATAGGGGGCAAATTTTTTAAAAGGAGGAGAGAATATTATACAAAATCGGGAAAATATATGTGTGTTACTAAGCAATAGAGTTGTTTTTATGACATTTTCCCGAATTTTTGCCCCCTATCCAATATGGCTGCAATAACCGTGAAAGGGTCTATTTACGATTATATAGTGGGTTGTGTCGCGTACACTTATTACACATCTCATTTTCTTCTATCATGTATACTAGATTTACAACAATTTCGTGTAGCTCAGATAACATATTACCTCTCTAACTGTATTACGCTGTTCTAATACTCTGGCATCTGATGGTGCACCGCCTTGTCCACCCTCTCCCCCTCCATGAACCTGTTTTATTTCCTTTAACATTTCCATTTCTTGTTGCTTACGCCTCAATTCCTCCTGTTGTTTTTGTTTTATTATTTTGTCTTTGTCTTCTTCTATGTTTTGCTTGACTTTAAGTGTATCATCTTTTGACATATTGAGCTTTTTACCCACATCTTCCATTCTTTTTTGTTGTGCCATGTCAAATTCAATTTTCTGACCTAGTCTCATTTTATCATCGATGGCATGGACATCTATACCATCATCATCGTGTCTAAATACCTTCCCCCTGTTTCCTCTTTGAGGAACAAAAACATCCCCTGCATTTTGAAGATGTCCACGAAGAGAATCTACCCTAACACGGTCCCTCATATCAGGCAAATACATAAAAGCCCCAAAACAAACGGTACCAAATGTAACAAATACTAAAAGAATAACATATTTTTCTCTCATTCGAAGAGTCTTTCTTGATGTAGGAATCGGCACTCCATTCACATATCGCTGGGGAAGTATCCCAGTCGATGCCATGTTGACAAGCAAGCGAACGTGTAGATTTTTCAAAGGGGCATAATTGTGTAATTACTTCCGGGTCAAAAATCTGCCCGATAACCCACGAAGAACGTCATCCAAACAAGACCAGCAAAGGACGCATGTAAGTTTAAAGTTTAAAGTTTAAACATATTTATTTATCCTGGATTGGAAAACAAGCTTAATGCTTATGTAAATCCCTCTCCAGCTAGCAGTTTGCGAGTGTGGCCTTTGCAGCGGCCCCCATTGAGCCTACTCTTATCGAACTCTACAAAGGGGTCTTTAACGTGCATGTAAGTTTAGTTTTTCATGTATCATATGTACAATTAATGAAGAAGAATTGAGCTAAATCAACAAGCACAGAATTAAAACACATTCAATCCATACCCTTTTTAGACGTGATGGTAATTTCCTTTTTTTTTTGTCTGCAATTTATTCACATTTTTTTCTTAGGCACGGACCATTTGATTTTCTGGGGGGGGCCTGGGATTTTACCTTGAGCCGGGAAATTTTTTTCGCCCGCTTTGCGGGCCAGATTATTTTTTTCACACACATACTAAGCAAGGAAATTTTGTTGGCAAGATTATTTTTTTTTCAATTGGCAAGATTGAAACCAGATTATTTTTTTCAACCTAGGTGCTGGCCAGATTATTTTTTTTTACAAAAATCAGGGCCAGGAAATTTTTTTCAAAAAAATCCCAGGCCCCCCCCCAGAAAATCAAATGGTCCGTGCCTTATACAGGACAAGTTGCCATTCCAACTAATAACAGGTACAAATAAATGATTTTTTTTTAAACACTGGAACATTTTATATGTAACCTTTGTAATATTTCTGTCATATCAGTGTAAGCTCAATGACTTGTCCTTTTTAACCATGTTTTTATATTATATTTTATTCTATATAGTATTTTGCTGAAAAAACATGGGTTTCTTTTGGGGATTTTGTTTAGTTTGTTTTGTTCTGTTTTGTTCTGATTTGTTTTAATTTTTTGTTTATTTATGGAGATACACATCATGTAATAAAAAAAATCACTAATTTTGAACAGCAGAAATTAGCAAGGTTTAGTGCCATAAACCTGGATTAACTCACCATTCCAACTTAAGTACATGAACCAAGTCCGGACAATGATAAAATTTTAACTCACCCAATTTTATCAGTTCAAGATTTTAAATCTATTAAAAATTGTCATTTGGTAAATTGGTTGTTTTTGTTTTTGTTGTTTTTTTTTTTTTTTTGTGTGTTGCTGTGTTTTTGTTTTCTTTGAATGATTGTTTTTGGATTTTTAGGTATTACATGTACTTGTTTCTTTGGAAAAGTATAATACATAAAACAAAATAAACAATTAATTTTATTTATCAACATATGTATAATATGGTTATTATATTACATGTATAAAAAAAGATTTTAAAATATATAAATCATTTATAAAATCAGTCCAAAAGATTTGATATGTAAATTTAATTTTTGTTATATTTGTAATTAAGACAAATCTCTGAAAAGATAATCATTAGTAATTTCCAAAAACTATAAAGAAATGAGATTCAGCTTCAAAACCAAATTTCTACTCAATATTTGTTTTGAAACATTTCAATTGTCTAAATTGTATATCTTAATCAAAGCAAAACACAATTTATAACATAAAAAAAAAACAGTTAAAATAAAGCTGAAGCAAGTACTAACAACAAATGGCCCTTAAAATATTTTTATTTCACAACCAAGAAACATAACATTCATTAAAAATACATTTGTATGGGACGCAGTCCCACATATGTAGAAACTTCCTAAAACTAATGGTTTGGTTTTTTTTCCAAACCGGATATGCCGAGTGCGCGGAAGCGCACTAGGCACGAATTTCTATGGGGCCAGAAATTCGATGCTTTTTTAAAAATAAATTTTAAAATTGACAGATTTAATTACTACAGTTAAATTTCTTTTCAAAATTGCAGGGGAATACGGATGGAAAGTCAAAACTAAACTCTCTAAATATATTTTCAATCAAACTCTCGTTGTCAAAGACATGAAATGATCTCGCCAAGTTCTCGCGAGAATGGTCATTGTGAACAGGTGCGTTGTTAGGAACAATCTTGATTAATGATTTGTTTACCAATTTATGGCGATGTTTAAGACAAAAACAATAAAAGATATATAAAGCTTTACAACACTGAATAGTAAAAAAGAAGGTCTTACCTTAGGCTTAGCTGATCATGGAGATGATCAATCCTGTGCATGTTTTTTCCAAAATCCTGATTGAAACAAGTCGTCATTTTCTGCCAGGTTTTTATATCGATCTTCTCCACCCAATACTTCTAAAAATATATATTGGTATACAGAAAATCACCCAAAACCTGACAAAAAAGGGTTGCTTTGTTTACTTCTGCAAAATTCTGCTGGAGCGCAAAATACTCTGACCTGGAAATGACGTCATGGATAACATAACACCAAAAGAAGGCTATTTCGTCCCGTCAACGTCATCCTATTATATTTTGATACTATTTTAGAATGTTACAAATATTTGTAATTTGCACAAATAATTCGATATTTGTAACTATTAGTTATTGATCAATTAATTACATTTTTGGCAACTATTTTCTAAAGCTGCGTCCCGTTTTAGGTTGCACCTATTATCATATTATAGTTAATTTACAAATCTTAATTTAGATTTGATCATTACATAAAAAGATAAAAAAAATATCACAGAAAAATTTCTTAACATGAGTTGTATATAAATAAAAGTTTTGTCTTTTATATTCAAACAAACATATTTTGAATATCTTCATTTTCCTAAATAAAATGCTTCCTCCTAATGACAACATCTATATATTAAACTAGAATACTGCAAAAGTCACTAAGTGTCCCATTTGCCAAAAACATCCTAGTGTTTTTCCAAAAATATTGAGAGATTAACATTAAATGTTAATGCATGAATTATCAAACAAATGAATTTCAATAATTTTAGACAGATGGACTGACAGATGTACAGACAAAGTGATCCTTGATGCATGGCCTTAAATGTTCTATGAATGCTTCTTATTCTAATCATACATATAAATTGTATTAAAAGGATAATATGTTTTTTTTCTACTGTTAAAAAATATTTTGTTCTCAAAAAAACAAATAAAATCTTCAATAACTGTTATGAGTAAAATACAATACATAAAATTAAAAACGAAAGAATAAGTATAAGACAATACAACACATACCTTTTTACTTAAAAATATCTAGCAAGAAATATCACTTTAAGGTGTTTAACAGTAGCAAACTACATTACCACAACAAAATACCTAAAAGAATTTACCCTTCAATAGAAATATGAAGATATTTTTTTTATTTTCCTCATAAATAGATTTTGATTATTTATTTTGTCTGCAGTTTTATTCTTAAAAATTATAATATAGTTTATGGACACATAATATTTTTCTTCAAGTAATGAAAATTTGAAATACCATAAACCTTCATATACATTTAATTTATCATTGTTCTTTAAAACATGCCAATTTTTATTCCAAGTTTAACATTGCGTGTATGGGATATTCTTTACAATTCATTAGTCCGTTCATGTTTTTGTATAACAATTTGTATAACACCAATATTTAGCCTTTAATTCTCAACTTTTAAAAAAGTTTCTTTCCAAAAATGGATGGATTGAGAGAGTGCATGCTTTTTTCAATGAATCAAATTAAATTCCAAAAATAAGTAAATTTTTGGCATTAAATTTTATACAACTTTAGTTTGGAAATTTAAATTTTGACAAAAAATGTTATTATAGTTTAAAAGTTTTTCGGAGATCTCCAAACAAGCACCGGTTTTAAAGTTTTATATGTTCCAAGTATTGTGTAGTATATTAGCAAATTCTATGTCATCTTTAACACTTATGCTTAGTCCCTCATAATATTCTTCAAATTCTACGTAGTTTATATCCTCCTGTTTCGGTGAAGACAAAATGGCTTCCAAGAAGGCCTGAAGACTACTAACTCCTGGTGTGGACCCTGAAATTAGATGAGAATTATAAATTAGCACAGACTGATTGATTGTTGTTTGTTTAAAGTCCTGTCAGCAATATTGCAGCAATATTCAGGACATAAATAAGTTGGCATATATAAATAAAGTGTGTGTGTGTTTGTGTGTGTGTGTTGGTGTTTAACACCCTTTATTGACGCACCTGGGCCATGTAGAGGGGTCAGTTTTAATGGTGGAAGAAACAGGAGTACCCGGGGGAAACCACCTTAGGCAGGTAAATGACAAATCTAATCACAAACAGTTGGGGGAGTACCTTTTTTGTTAAATACAAACGTGACTCGAACACCAGCTGAGAGGTGATTGGCTAGTGATCAATCATCAATAGTATGATATTTAAACCAGCGCCTTAGACCACTCGGCCCCTCATGTATAAATAAAAGTCTGACATAGAACAAAATCAAAACAAAGAGTATGACTTGATAAATAAATTAGCACAGAAAACATGAACTACTGCAGAAGAGGTGTTTTATGTATAAATTGTATTAGTATAAAATTAGAAAACTCAAATGAAGGGACCCATCAGGAAATTTTTTTTCAGAAATATTCAATCAATAGATTTACACAAAATTTTATATGCAAATCCTCAAAAAGCACATGGATATAATCATTGTGTACATTTCATTACTGGACCTGTTATATTTGTTGAGTCCACTCTTTACACATCTGTTCCGCATGAACAACTCAAATCACGATTGGCACAGTTGATTAAACTCAGTTTTTTCAAAAAGAATGGAAAACAAAGGTACGAATATCTGGTAGTCCATTACAGTAAGACTTACTTTGTCATCAATGAGTCTAAGAAAAAGAACAAATATACAGAAGACAAAATAATCGACATGCTCAATTTTCTTATCAACAACACATTTGTTCAGTTTGGTGATTATGTTTTTCTTTGATTTGTTACTCCAGATCATGCCGGAATTACATCACTTTCCTTGGAACAGCATCACATTTGGCACTGAAATTGCTCACAAAGGGTTATGTTGCTCCATGGTTGCTGTCTTCACTAAAGAAATTTTACAGTAGACACCATGCACTTGTAGACATACCAGTATATGGGATTTCTCTCTCTCAAATGAGTGCAGATGTTCTGTGGTAGAGTTTTGTTTTGTCTTCCTTTACTGGATTTGAAACACTGAATTGGAAGTAAGCAGCATAACATGTGTACATGTAATAGCAGGCAGGAACCGCTTACTCTTCAGGAGCATCTGAGTTCACTCTTGTTTGACTTAAGTTTGCGTTGTTGATTTCTCTTCGGTTGATTTTGTGTTTTTTGTATCTTCGTGCTGTTCTTGATCGTCTAATTTATACATAGTTTTATTGAATTCCAATGGGAAATAATACCATTTTTCATTTAAAAAACACTTTAAGGTTTATACCAAAAAAAAAAACTATTTGAATGAGAAAAAAAGTTCATGCATTTTTATATTTAAAATATTGGCAAATTGAAAACATAAAATTAATCTTGTGATATAATTTCTACTTATGTATTTTAGGTTTTAATGGTCAGAAGCATTCATAAAATAGAAATAAAATGCTTACTTCTGAGTTTTTAATCATAATCAATTGTTTAGTCTATATCTATATTTCACTGTTAATTTTTGGTTTATTGTGGATTATTTTCATGATATATATGATAAAAAATTATTTCTTAAAATTCAATGGGAATCTTTTAAAATGTTTTCAAAGATAATAAATTGACACATTCAATTAATTACTCAACTCTCCTAATTAATAGTATAAAATTTCTGAATGAAATTAGGTTTTGACTACTGTAAACCGGGAAATTTTCGCGGCAGTTTAATTTTCGCTATTTTCGCGGTAAGGACAGCAGCGCGAAAATAAAACTGCCGCGAAATTTAGTCGTAATTTTAAAGGCTGAACTGAAAAATATGTAGCTACCGTGGTTACTAAAAATCAACATCGTATATTAATCAAATGACAAAGACATACCTTGTTATGACCTAAATTTACGGGCTGATTGTATTTTAAAGTATTTGTTCAATATTTCATTGAAACGAATAAAATCTATTAAAACATTTATTTATTACAATAAAACACATTTTAATAAATGTAAGCACTATTTCACTGTTTTAAAACATCATTGTTATAAAAACACCCAAGCGATTAAAGACCACAATTACACAGTTCGGTGCACATCAAAGACAGTTATGACCATTGATTGACAGTTAAATACCCGCGGCAGTAAAGGCACTCTTGATCAGGTCACACTTTAGAGATAATTGTTTAAATGTTTTGACAATCCATCTTGCATGTAATGGTTTAATGACACTAAGTCTGAGATCGATTTCAAATTTCTCCAACTTTTTGTTCTTTTTGAGAAACTTGGCTACTTCATCGGCGTACCAGTTTTGAAACTCCGATTTCAGAATATCTTTAAACACTTTGTTGATTTTAAGATCCAATGGTTGTAGGTGATCAGTACACCCGGCCAGCACAAACACAACTTTTATGTTAGCTCTATATAATGCATCTAAGACGTCTTGGTGCCTATGAGCACTGAACACATCGAAAATTGCAAGTGCAGGTTGTTTCAACGGTAAATCAAGTTCGTCACGTTTGTCATTTACATAGGGCACCAACACCTTGTCTATGAAATGTAACATTGTTTCAGTATTTGACCAATGATTTTCGGAATGATATATATCCCATGTTTTCGGAAATTGAAATTTAGGATGGCATTGTTCAGTTTTACCGGCATAGAGTACTTGCGGTGGCAGTAAAACACCAGACTTCGAAATTGTCAGTAATGCTGTAATCTGACGTTTATCGTCTATCCCAGCGATGTCCACCTGCTTGCTGCCTTTCACATCCATTGTCCAATCTCCACCCGGAACCATATTAACGCCTGTCTGATCCCAATTGAACACTAAATCGTTAGGAATGTTGTGATCTTTAATACATTTTTCGACACGTTCAACATACTCTTGTTTAGAAATTTTACCAGTGGACTACAGAAAGAAACTGAACATCGTTCAATTGGATCGATAGACGTAAATATTATTCCTTGTAGAGATCGGACATTTACACAAATAACAGTACATATTTTTTTTGGATCGGCTTTAGGACCGCGAATTTAAAACTGCGCGAAATCGAATTCCATCAACCGACCGCGAAAAAAAGACGGCGCGAAAATTTCCCGGTTTACAGTAATTGATTACTTGATTACTTCTGAATGATTCTATTCTTTGTCAATGATTACCCCAAGCTATAGTCAAGCTAACTGCTCAATCAGTCTAATGTCTGTCACCTTTCTCTTTCACTCCTTGTCAAAAATGGAGCAAATCATTTCAATATTGCTACATATAAATACAGAATCTGGCCTCAACAAAGTCATATCAATTCTGAATCTTACAAAGTTATAAGTCATATTAAGCAGATATATCTATTCTACAAATCCAAGATGGAGAGATGTGAATCTACCTTAGCTTTAGTTGCTCATGAAGTTGAATCAGATGGATATTCTTCTGGATATGAATCAACACCATCTGACACAGAATCTACATCAGGGACCAAAAACTCAAACCCAAGAGCAGCATCACAAGTACCAGTCAGACCAAACAGGGAACCAGTCAAGATCAAAGAGAAGATGACCTATAGAAATACACATGCTTTAGCTGAACATCTGAAGACCATCTCATCCCTTCCTGAACTCTGTGATGTCACATTTGAAGTAGGTCATGAAAAGGTCAAAGTTCATGGGGTCAAGGCCATCTTAGGATCAAGGAGCAGAGTCATGTACAACCTAATCTTGAAGAAACAGAAGGAAGAACAGTTTGAGAAAAAGTCAGGAAAGAAAGACAAGAAGAAGAAAACCAGCTCAGACAAAGTCACCATTGTTGTTAAAAAATATGAACCAGAAGACTTCAGAAAGATCATACAGTTTGTTCATAGTGGTTCTGTAGATATCAACAGTTCATGTGTAGCAGGACTTTTGTGTGGAGCCTCACAGTTTGGACTTGATGACCTTGAAGCTGCATGCTGGGACTTTGTCAAACATTCCATAAAGAAGGGGACTTTCTCAAAGATTATCCTTTCAGCCAAAAGATACAGCCAACACAAGACTGGACAGAGGTTATTGGAAAAGATCTTCAGCCACACTACCACATCAGTGGAATTGTGAAAACAAATGAACATTTATAAAATGTGCTTAAAAATGCATTAATAGTGCTATTGTTGTTATTGATTATGCGTCAAAATAAATAATTGAAAAAAAACTTTGTCATGCCTTTTTTCCCCTAAATTTAACATTTTTTAGTCCAGTTTAGAAGAATCCTATCAGCATTATATCACAAAGTGCACTTTTTATTTTGTATACAAGTTGGATGCACCATTTGAGGCAAAAGTCTTCCGTTGAAAGTTCAGTTGATTTGTGTTTTGTGTTTCTTCGTGCTGTTCTTGTTTCTTGTTCGTGTTTACTGGTTTTGTTGTTGCCCTTTCGGAATTTTAACACTTGAATGCCCAATTGGTGCCTTTTTGCTTCTTAAAAATTTGGACAAAGTGAAAAAATATGAGAATTGGAAAATAAGTTGACATAATTACATTAATCAACCCTTTTCATTTTATTCAAAGTTTTAACAGGTGACTTTCAACTAGCTGAAAAAGAATCTAACAAAGTGTTTATTTATTTGATTCTCTCTAACAACATGAGGAAACCATGAAAACAAGAACAGAATTCCTGGGTCCCCTGCTAAGCGATAAAAATTTAAGCTATCTCAGATCAACAGGGAGTAGATATGCAACAGACCTGAAACCACATACCACCAAAGGCGACCCTAACTGAAGCTGCATACAAAGTATTGAAGACCTACAACTTAAAGTAGCTTAGAAATCTTTTATCCCCCCACCTTTCACCCCCACACACACATGGATGGATGCCTAGCATTTCTATGTCCGTGCTCTGCATTGTGGCGGGGGACAATAAATACCCATGGAAATAAATGAACCCACAGTGTTTACCTTGTCTATATGGAGGTTGGAAACTAGCATTGAAATATTTCTTCAGTTCACTAATGTTGATCTCTCCTCTTCTTTGGGAATCTATTTTTCTAAAAGCCTAAAAAATATAAATAGATTTGTTACTGAGCACTAAAATAGTCTTAAAATGTGAAGCATTTTCACGCTGACTATTTGTGTTTTTTATACTGTATAAGAGGTTGTGTTGTGTAAAATATTAAAAGGTTTGTTAGATACTTAAACAATAATGAATTGTGAAGCATTTTTATGCTTACTATTTTTTTTTTACTGCAAAACAGAATACTTCTTCATGGTTTAATGCACTGTGTTCATTCTTGAGGTTTAATTTTAGTAATTCACTGGATGTGCAGTGTTTAACTGATATTATCTGATAAACCTTTTTTGTACTAAAACTTGTCCATGTTTTGAACAAAAATTAAATGCAAACAGGACCAGATGCAGAGATTTTTTCCCATAACTAAACAGATTTCTTGTCCACAATTTAACATTTATTGACTATTGTACAAATATGACTTAACTTTTCTGGTCAGTTTTAACACTGGTAGGCATTCAAGGCCTAATTTGTACAATGGCTTGTGTGTAATCTTTAAATAATGATTTTTGAAAATGTTTTGCAAAACTATCTCACCTTTCTGACTAGATTTTTTCGAGGTTCAGACATTTCTCCAATGACACCCCTCATGTATATCCTATAGTCTAACTCGCCTGTTTCATTTGGATCCAGAACATAAAATATGTTGTCTAAATCCTAAAACAGACAAAAAAATCAACCTTTTTTAACAGTTGTATTTCCCTGTCTGACATATAGTCAATTATACCAAAAAGTTTCCTATTTCTACTTTACACATTAAATACATTGATATACTGTGGGTGCCCTTATTTTTGTGAGTACTAATTTTTGTTATTTAATGAAAGCAGATCAGTTAGGGCTGTTCCAGAATTAAATGGGGGGGGGGGTAGGACGTTACTGTTTTCTTTACCCCCACCACCCATAAAAAAATAATTAATTTTTATCATTGTTTCTTCACAATATATTTCTAAAACACCCACCACCCACCATATACATGTATGTAATAGAACTACCTCCAACAGCCCTTAATGAATTCTAAATTTGTGGTTCTGAAGTCTATGGCATACAGATCAATGATAAATTTCCTTTCCTTTGGATAATAAAATTTATTTAGGTAAATGCCATCCATGATAACCACAACAATTGAATTCCCACAAATAATAAATAAACCACAGTAGTTGAAAGTAAGGTCTCAATTATTCTGACATTTCAAGGTTTTTTGGGTTCATTGGCCTCTAAAACCTTCAATATAAATGAAATTGTCAGATGCATTCAACATTTTTCTAAGACCTTTGTATCCAACAGGAATTTTTCAAAACAGGTTGAAGGCTGACACTGTCCTGAGCATGAAACTAAAATTTATCATTCAATACATAGCCCATTTTTGTGTGTTTTTCTTTTACAAAATGTTCACTTATATAGTACACTTTTCCCCAGAAAAAGTTTTTAACATAGAATAATAGTTCAAAACCTGTCTTTACATTTAATAACATTTTTATTTTTTGATGTTTATATTGACCTTGACCTACCTGAGGTGTCAATTCTATATGGTAGGTAAAAAGTCCTTTTTCTAGTTCAAATTTATAAAGTACACCTGACCCCGTCTTGTCACATTTTCTGTAATATCTTCCTAACCCTGTCACAGTTTTTATACCACGCTTGAGTAGTTTTTCTCTGACATGTTCTGAAAAATAAAGATAAAATCTGTCAAAGTTAAAAATGGTCAGCAGCAGTCCTTTTCACAAAAACAAGTTGTAAGTGAAATCTACGCTTACGTTAAATTTAACTCCTAAGATTTTTTGTCAAAAGAGCTGCAGATTTCTTTTAAACAGGAAGTATGGGGAGGGACAGACTTGAAATCAAATACCTCCCATGCTGATGTTTCATACCAAATATCAAGAGGCTGTGTGATTAGTAGTTGCTGAAAAACTGTTAAAAAGATTACTTTCCCACCTGCAGTCCACCATTCAATATTGTATCACAGGGGCTAGAATTTTGGTCTATAGTACCCACATAATAGGGGTTCAATATAAATGACCAGAATTCAAACCCCTGTGTATTTTAGAATTCTGTGAAATCCAATAAAAAGTGCCTTCCTTTTCTAGGACCATAAGTCCATATTCAAGGCTGCTAATTATTTCTACTTTAGATTTCTTTATATCACCGTTTTTCAATGTAATGGATGTTGTGTCATGTACCCTGTAACTATACTGTTAATCGGGATTTTTTTTTGCTCTTTATTTTCCGCAGTAGGACAACTGTATTTTAGTTTGTGCAGTTTTAAATTCATGTTGTAATGTTATTGTTTATAGGCTACAATTGAAGACAAATATATATTTGCCCCGTTTAATTTTAGCACTAGCAATTTTATCTCCTAATATTAATACCAATACATCAAATCAAATAATAAATTTTTTATTATTCTCAAATCTAAAAAGAAATGTGAATTTATTTTATATCTGAACTGAAACAGATAAAGCGTGATTTAGTTTATTCAGATGTTAAATGTTTTGTGTCTTCATCATAATATCATTCAACTGGATTGATATATCCAAGATGAACAAACCTTGAACACCCTCTAAAATTCTCTTGTTGGCAATATCTTGTTTATTAGGAGTTCTGCAAGGAACTTCACTCCTGAAAAAATAAGAAATAGAACTTTTCTTAGAAATGAATCAATTACGAAACTTAATTTCAAGAAATTGTAAAATGAAATACTGTTTATTCAAAATTATGTTTTATTTGATTTAGATTTGTTAATTTCATGGTTGATTTTTTGCAAATTTGAGTTAAAATCATAATTTCCAGGTTCAGTCTGAAAGTTGCTAACATCAAAGTATTCAAAATTTATTTTTTGCCCCTTATCTCTTTTGTAAAATTGCTAGATTTTGTTGTTGTTGTTTTTTCTGTGTTTTTTTATTTGGCATTTGATATTCCTCAAAATGAATTCATAAAATTAAATGGTTTGTTACAAGACTATATATACATTCATGTGGCAGTAAACCACTATTTTGTGAAAACTACTTACAAGAGGAAATCTTTTTCTTGTTCATCTACATCTGTGATTTTGAAATAAACTTTATCCTTTTTCTTTATGGTATCTGGTAATGAGTGATGTCCCCTTGTCTCCAGAACAATTTCATTCCCCTAAAATTGTTAATTCAAATAAGTATCACAGTTAATACAATGAGAATATTTTTTTTTCTGATAACTTGGGGATGTGGTACTGCTTTTCAGTTAGTACCAAAGAAATGTCTAATCACATGTGTCATTTATCAAAAGCACAGTACAGTAGATTTATGTAAATTATATAATTTTATCATCAATAAAAATCTGTCAAAGTCCAAAGTTGTCAGATTTTGTTGACAGGAAGTAGGTGAGTAATATACCTGAAGTTGGATCCAACAGTTTAGAAACCCATGCTTATGCTGCACACCAAATATCAAGAGGCTGTGATTAGTAGTTTCTAAGAGAGCTTTTTTCAAAAATTATTTCCCTATCCCTATGCCGACACATTTACGTTTTATAACCCTGATTTTCCACTCTGTGATATCAGGCAAAAAAATTAATTGAAAAAAGCCAAAAGTCTTCATTGTGAAGCAGTGGTCATTGCTCATACTTTTGCAATTGACTCCTAACACAATTATAATTCAACTATTCAAAACAAAGCTTTAAATTATCTCCCCCTTACACAAAATATCTTTAAATGTTACATGGACACAATACTTCTTCTTTTTATATTTCACATCTTCAGTAAATGCAAAAATATTTCTTAGGTAAGAGAAATAACAAAAATAAACCTTTGAGAATTCAAATATTCAGTTGAAGAAATTATACCAATGAAAATAATATTCCCCACTAATTCAATTTTGTGCTCTAAAATTTGGTTTATCTCCCTTTAATTTTTTTTTTTACAGTTCATGTATACTAACAGTATAAATATCTTCTAAGTTGTAAGGTTCCCCTTCTCTTGGTCCCTGTAGGTGAGGATATCTTCCTTTAGTGATGAGTGGTAAAGCTTTGGCACTAGAAGAAATGAAAAAAAAAATATTCTTCAAAGATTTAAAGGTTCTAAACAGGAGTAAAACCTTGAGGTGACAAGTTGTGATAAATTGTTCCAAGTTGAGGTCTAAACCATGATATGAATATTTTTCCATTGTTCTTTTTTTCAAGTTCAAGAGTAATGTCACTTTTTGGTTGTTTAATAAATTACACAGTACCAATTTTCAAAAATCCCTCTTCAGCCAATTTAACTGGATAAGCAAAATTATTTTCAATGTACAGTCATACAAAGTTTATTAGTAAAGGACCTTGAAAACATTTTCATAAATTTTTTTCATCAAATACAGAATGAATGCCAACAGATTTTTATCAACTTGAAATGTTGTATATCACTTATCTATATATTCATATACCTTTTACCAAACTGTCTGAACTCATAAATAGTGAATGTGTTATCAAAATGAAAGAAGAATCCTGTCAGCTCTCTCATGGCATCATGTCCATTCCTCGTCAAGATTCTGGCTCCAAATCTGACTCTTCTAGAAAGAAGGTTCTCTGTGGCAGTATTTTTTGTTCTGACTCTAAAAGTAAAATCAATAACTAGAGGCTCCCAGGAGCCTGAATCGCTCACCTGATCTCTTATGCCAAAGTTTGAATAAATTTCACAAACTTTCAAGTATACAAAGTTGCAAAACAATCCCTTCAGTGGTTTCAGAGAAGATTTTTGGAAATCAGTTTAAATTAATAGAAAAAAAAAACAGTTGAAGGGCAATAACTCCTACAAGGACCTTTTGATGCTGAACAAGAAAAGTTGCTTTGGATTTTCTCTATCTCTTATACTTTTTGGGTTATAAGCCAAAAACAATGGGCTGACCCCCGTGTTCTATTTTTAGCAATGGCGGCCATGTTGGTTGGTCAACATGTATATAATTCACAAACTTGGCAGACTCATCCTAGAGATAAAGTGAACCAAGTTTCAAAGCAATCCCTTCAGTGGTTTCAGAGAAGAAAATCAGTTAAAATTGATGGAAAAAAAAAACAGTTAAAGGGGAATAACTCTTAAATTGCTGATCTGACAATTTTGACCCTGAAATCATTTTTGTAGATCTGAATGAGCTAAACAATTCTGAAATGCTAACTTTTCCTATAGGTCTAACAATTTTCAAGATATTGTCCAAAAACTGCAAAAATGGTCAATTTTGACGATTAAAGGACAATAACTCCTATAAGGAGTCGTTTCACAATTTTGACTGAATGGAGAGATTTGTAGAGCTTTTGATGCTGAACATGAAAGGTTGCTTCGGATTTTCTCTATCTCTTATACTTTTTGAGTTATAAGCCCAAAACAATGGTCTGACCCCCTGTTCTATTTTTAGCAACGGCGGCCATGTTGGTTGGTTGACATGTATATAATTCACAAACTTGGTAGAGGACATCCTAAAGATCAAGCATACCAAGTATCAATGCAATCCCTTCAGTGGTTTCAGAGAAGAAGATTTTTGAAAATCAGTGTAAATTAATGGAAAAAACAGTTAAAGGGGAATAACTCTTAAACGGTTGATCTGACAATTTTTACCCTGCAATCATTTTTGTAGATCTCAATGAGCTTAGCAATTGTGCAATGCTAACTTTTCCTCTAGCTCCAACGGTTTTCAAGATATAGTCCAAAAACCGCAAAAATGGTCAATTTGATGATTAAAGGGCAATAACTTCTATAAGGAGTCATTTCACAACTTCGACTCAATGGAGAAATTTGTAGAGCTTTTGATGCTGAACAAGAAAGGTTGCTTCCGATTTTCTCTATCTCTTATACTTTTCGAGTTATAAGCCAAAAACAATGGTCTGACCCCCCTGTTCTATTTTTAGCAATGGCGGCCATGTTGGTTTGTCAACATGTATATAATTCACAAACTTGGTAGAGGACATCCTAAAGATCAAGTATACCAAGTTTCAATGCAATCCCTTCAGTGGTTTTAGAGAAGAAGATCTTTGAAGAAAAGATAATGGACGGACTGAACCTGAAATGTTGCATCGGATTTTCTCTATCTCTTATACTTTTCGAGTTATAAGCCAAAAACAATGGTCTGACCCCCCTGTTCTATTTTTAGCAACGGCGGCCATGTTGGTTGGTCAGCGTGTATATAATTCACAAACTTGGTAGAGGACATCATAAAGATCAAGTATACCAAATATCAATGCAATCCCTTCAGTGGTTTCAGAGAAGAAGATTTTTGAAAATCAGTGTAAATTAATGGAAAAAACAGTTAAAGGGGAATAACTCTTAAACGGTTGATCTGACAATTTTGACCCTGAAATCATTTTTGTAGATCTCAATGAGCTTAAGGCACGGACCATTTGATTTTCTGGGGGGGGCCTGGGATTTTACCTTGAGCCGGGAAATTTTTTTCGCCCGCTTTGCGGGCCAGATTATTTTTTTCACACACATACTAAGCAAGGAAATTTTGTTGGCAAGATTATTTTTTTTTCAATTGGCAAGATTGAAACCAGATTATTTTTTTCAACCTAGGTGCTGGCCAGATTATTTTTTTTTACAAAAATCAGGGCCAGGAAATTTTTTTCAAAAAAATCCCAGGCCCCCCCCAGAAAATCAAATGGTCCGTGCCTAACAATTCTGCAATGCTAACTTTTCCTCTAGCTCCAACGGTTTTCAAGATATAGTCCAAAAACCGCAAAAATGGTCAATTTTGATGATTAAAGGGCAATAACTTCTATAAGGAGTCATTTCACAACTTCGACTCAATGGAGAAATTTGTAGAGCTTTTGATGCTGAACAAGAAAGGTTGCTTCCGATTTTCTCTATCTCTTATACTTTTCGAGTTATAAGCCAAAAACAATGGTCTGACCCCCCTGTTCTATTTTTAGCAATGGCGGCCATGTTGGTTTGTCAACATGTATATAATTCACAAACTTGGTAGAGGACATCCTAAAGATCAAGTATACCAAGTTTCAATGCAATCCCTTCAGTGGTTTTAGAGAAGAAGATCTTTGAAGAAAAGATAATGGACGGACTGAACCTGAAATGTTGCATCAGATTTTCTCTATCTCTTATACTTTTCGAGTTATAAGCCAAAAACAATGGTCTGACCCCCCTGTTCTATTTTTAGCAATGGCGGCCATGTTGGTTTGTCAACATGTATATAATTCACAAACTTGGTAGAGGACATCCTAAAGATCAAGTATACCAAGTTTCAATGCAATCCCTTCAGTGGTTTTAGAGAAGAAGATCTTTGAAGAAAAGATAATGGACGGACTGAACCTGAAATGTTGCATCAGATTTTCTCTATCTCTTATACTTTTCGAGTTATAAGCCAAAAACAATGGTCTGACCCCCCTGTTCTATTTTTAGCAATGGCGGCCATGTTGGTTTGTCAACATGTATATAATTCACAAACTTGGTAGAGGACATCCTAAAGATCAAGTATACCAAGTTTCAATGCAATCCCTTCAGTGGTTTTAGAGAAGAAGATCTTTGAAGAAAAGATAATGGACGGACTGAACCTGAAATGTTGCATCAGATTTTCTCTATCTCTTATACTTTTCGAGTTATAAGCCAAAAACAATGGTCTGACCCCCCTGTTCTATTTTTAGCAATGGCGGCCATGTTGGTTTGTCAACATGTATATAATTCACAAACTTGGTAGAGGACATCCTAAAGATCAAGTATACCAAGTTTCAATGCAATCCCTTCAGTGGTTTTAGAGAAGAAGATCTTTGAAGAAAAGATAATGGACGGACTGAACCTGAAATGTTGCATCAGATTTTCTCTATCTCTTATACTTTTCGAGTTATAAGCCAAAAACAATGGTCTGACCCCCCTGTTCTATTTTTAGCAATGGCGGCCATGTTGGTTTGTCAACATGTATATAATTCACAAACTTGGTAGAGGACATCCTAAAGATCAAGTATACCAAGTTTCAATGCAATCCCTTCAGTGGTTTTAGAGAAGAAGATCTTTGAAGAAAAGATAATGGACGGACTGAACCTGAAATGTTGCATCAGATTTTCTCTATCTCTTATACTTTTCGAGTTATAAGCCAAAAACAATGGTCTGACCCCCCTGTTCTATTTTTAGCAATGGCGGCCATGTTGGTTTGTCAACATGTATATAATTCACAAACTTGGTAGAGGACATCCTAAAGATCAAGTATACCAAGTTTCAATGCAATCCCTTCAGTGGTTTTAGAGAAGAAGATCTTTGAAGAAAAGATAATGGACGGACTGAACCTGAAATGTTGCATCAGATTTTCTCTATCTCTTATACTTTTCGAGTTATAAGCCAAAAACAATGGTCTGACCCCCCTGTTCTATTTTTAGCAATGGCGGCCATGTTGGTTTGTCAACATGTATATAATTCACAAACTTGGTAGAGGACATCCTAAAGATCAAGTATACCAAGTTTCAATGCAATCCCTTCAGTGGTTTTAGAGAAGAAGATCTTTGAAGAAAAGATAATGGACGGACTGAACCTGAAATGTTGCATCAGATTTTCTCTATCTCTTATACTTTTCGAGTTATAAGCCAAAAACAATGGTCTGACCCCCCTGTTCTATTTTTAGCAACGGCGGCCATGTTGGTTGGTCAGCGTGTATATAATTCACAAACTTGGTAGAGGACATCATAAAGATCAAGTATACCAAATATCAATGCAATCCCTTCAGTGGTTTCAGAGAAGAAGATTTTTGAAAATCAGTTAAAATTAATGGAAAAAAACAGTTAAAGGGGAATAACTCTTAAACGGCTGATCTGACAATTTTGACCCTGAAATCATTTTTGTAGATCTCAATGAGCTTAACAATTCTGCAATGCTAACTTTTCCTGTAGCTCTAACGGTTTTCAAGATATAGTCAAAAAACTGCAAAAATGGTCAATTTTGAGGATTAAAGGGCAATAACTTCTATAAGGAGTCATTTCACAACTTCGACTCAATGGAGAAATTTGTAGAGCTTTTGATGCTGAACAAGAGAGGTTGCTTCCGATTTTCTCTATCTCTTATACTTTTCGAGTTATAAGCCAAAAACAATGGTCTGACCCCCCTGTTCTATTTTTAGCAACGGCGGCCATGTTGGTTGGTCAGCGTGTATATAATTCACAAACTTGGTAGAGGACATCATAAAGATCAAGTATACCAAATATCAATGCAATCCCTTCAGTGGTTTCAGAGAAGAAGATTTTTGAAAATCAGTGTAAATTAATGGAACTAGAGGCTCCCAGGAGCCTGAATCGCTCACCTGATCTCTTACGCCAAAGTTTGAATTAATTACACAACCTTTCAAGAATACAAAGTTGCAAAACAATCCTTTCAGTAGTTTCAGAAAAGATTTTTTGAAATCAGTTTAAATAAATAGAAAAAAACAGTTAAAGGGCAATAACTCCTATAAGGACCATAGCAATGGCGGCCTTGTTGGTTGGTCGACATGTATATAATTCACAAACTTGGTAGAGGACATCCTAAAGATCAAGTGTACCAAGTTTCAAAGCAATCCCTTCAGTGGTTTCAGAGAAGAAGATTTTTGAAAATCAGTTAAAATCAATGGAAAAAAAACAGTTAAAGGGGAATAACTCTTAAATGGCTGATCTGACAATTTTGACCCCCTGAAATCATTTTTGTTGATCAGAATGAGCTTAACAATTCTGCAATGCAAACTTTTCCTCTAGCTTTTACGGTTTTCAAGATATTGTCCAAAAACTGCAAAAATGGTCAATTTTCACGATTAAAGGGCAATTACTCCTATAAGGAGTCGTTTCACAATTTTGACTCAATGGAGAGATTTGTAGAGCTTTTGATGCTGAGCAAGGAAGGTTGCTTCAGATTTTCTCTATCTCTTATACTTTTCGAGTTATAGGCCAAAAACAATTGTCTGACCCCCCTGTTCTATTTTTAGCAACCGCGGCCATGTTGGTTGGTCAACGTGTATATAATTCACAAACATGGTAGAGGACATCCTAAAGATCAAGTATACCAAAAATCAATGCAATCCCTTCAGTGGTTTCAGAGAAGAAGATTTTTGAAAATCTGTGTAAATTAATGGAAAAAAAACAGTTAAAGGGGAATAACTCTTAAACGGTTGATCTGACAATTTTGACCCTGAAATCATTTTCGCAGATCTCAATGAGCTTAACAATTCTGCAGTGCTAACTTTTCCTCTAGCTCTAACGATTTTCAAGATATAGTCCAAAAACTGCAAAAATGGTCAATTTTGACGATTAAAGGGCAATTACTCCTATAAGGAGTTGTTTCACAATTTTGACTCAATGGAGAGATTTGTAGAGCTTTTGATGCTGAACATGGAAGGTAGCTTCGGATTTTCTCTATCTCTTATACTTTTCAAGTTATAAGCCAAAAACAATTGTCTGACCCCCCTGTTCTATTTTTAGCAACGGCGGCCATGTTGGTTGGTCAACGTGTATATAATTCACAAACTTGGTAGAGGACATCCTAAAGATCAAGTATATCAAGTATCAATGCAATCCCTTCAGTGGTTTCAGAGAAGAAGATTTTTGAAAATCAGTGTAAATTAATGGAAAAAAACAGTTAAAGGGGAATAACTCTTAAACGGTTGATCTGACAATTTTGACCCTGAATTCATTTTAGTAGATCTCAATGAGCTTAACAATTCTGCAATGCTAACTTTTCCTCTAGCTTTTACGGTTTTCAAGATATAGTCCAAAAACTGAAAAAATGGTCAATTTTGATGATTAAAGGGCAATAACTCCTATAAGGAGTCGTTTCACAACTTCGACTCAATGGAGAGATTTGTAGAGCTTTTGATGCTGAACAAGAAAGGTTGCTTCAGATTTTCTCTATCTCTTATACTTTTCGAGTTATAAGCCAAAAACAATGGTCTGACCCCCCTGTTCTATTTTTAGCAACAGCGGCCATGTTGGTTTGTCGACATGTATATAATTCACAAACTTGGTGGAGGACATCCTAAAGATCAAGTATACCAAGTTTCAATGCAATCCCTTCAGTGGTTTCAGAGAAGAAGATCTTTGAAGAAAAGTTAACGGACGGACGGACGACGGACGGACGGACGACGGACGACGGACGCTTAACGATGACAATAGCTCACATGACCCTTCGGGTCAGGTGAGCTAAAAACATTAAAATGGATCAAATAATCATTTTTCAAAACAGTAGCAAGGCAATAGTCCTTGTCTGTGTTCTAATTTTAAAGTTATGTACATTAATATTACAATTTTCACACAAAATAATCTATAATAAATGCTAATTAATTAATATAATCTAAATAAGACCTAATACATTTTTGGCATGAGTTCATAGAAGATTCTGTTCATTGACAAAAACACTGGAACAGGTTCATACATTGAGCATTTGCACATACTAGAAGATTCACTTTAAAACTAAATATCTCCCTTATGCAAGAATCATTTAAACAAATTATCTCCCTTATGCAAATGCACATATCCAAAAAAACTAAAAGTAGAATTCAGGTTAACTCATACTTTGTTTCATGTAGCAACCTCTGACTCCCTCTATGGTGTCTTTCAGAAACAGGGGCATGTACTCTGCTATTCTGTTCTGGGTCACTGATTACTGCTCTAAAATTAGAAATACTATCATGCTTTAATATTTCATTTCTAATATAATTCTTAATTAAAGTAAATGCCTAAAAATGCAAACAAACATCAAAGCCATTGGGCAAGCTACAATCTTTGTGTATGTCGGTGTTTTACCCCTATTTTTGACGCTCCTGGGATGTACAGGGCATTTTTGGGGTTTTTTTTCTGGTTTTTGGTTGTTATTTTTTTTAATTTTTTTTTTGTGGGGGGGGGGGGTGGAGGAAACAGTAGGAAACCACTAATCTTGGGCAAGTAATTGACAAACCTTCTAATATACAGGCAGGTAAGTCCCATTTTTGTAAATAACCAACTAGGACTCAATCCAAAAAGCTATGAAGAGGTTATTGACTAATGATCATTATTGTGATATCTAAACCACTGCCTTAGACCATTTAGCCACCAACAATAAAAGACAGCACAAGCATACAGAAATTTTGTGTGATTTTAATATCTAACTTTTTATCATGTCCTGTCTTTTTTTTTCTTTCATAAATTTATGTATGCATACTTAATTTTAATTTTTAACATTAAATTAACATTAACTAAATTGCTTGTGTAATTTTTCAAAATATTTTACCTTGAAAGTTGATCTGCCATTACTGTTTCAATCAGTTTCAATTTCTTATTATGTTCCAGTAGTTCTTCCTGCAAAAATGTACTTAAATTAAAAATATAATTCTTTTGATGGAAAAAACTACACTGTATGTTACTTAAATGAACATGGGATGACAATTCAGCAAAGAATTCTGCTTGGACTTGTGCTAGAGGCCAACTAAATGTGCAGTGCGATGGCAACATTTGTGTCTCATAACATATCTCATTTTACTTTTAAATGATCAATAGCATAAAAGTGTAGTTATCTATTTGCTTTATTTTAATATTTATTATGTTGCATACATGTGATTCTCCCGTCGGGAGACAAAATCTCCCGACTTTTTGGCCCATCTCCCGTTCTCCCGACTTTTTGTTTAATCTCCCGCTTTTTCAAGACTTGACAAAATTTTCCATTTATAGACATTCGTAATATATTTACTGTGTTTTAGGGGTTCGGCTAACTAGTCAGACGTTAATTTCCCAGGTAAAGATGTTATTTGAAGGTTTATTGTCATAATTGACATAATGATTGTAAAAACAGTGGGACATTATTAAGTGAAGCCAGGTCTATTATGTCTATATGGCACATGCTAGTGCCCACAATATGCCCTTAACATGCAATTTAAAAGTGTGTTGAAAATCTCCCGCTTTTTTGTCCAATCTCCAGCTAAAAAAATCAAAATCTCCAGTTTTGTCATGACCGATCCGTCACATGTATGATGTTGTGTATTTATTTTTGCGTGTGTGTTATACATATTCAACATTCCATTTTCATCAAATAAAACATTAATTTCAGTCAAAAAGTATCTCAACGCATTTAAAGAGACAAAAAAAAAAAGCTTCAAAAAAGTCATAAATTACTTTTATTGCAAAATCATTTAAAAAATGTTCCCTTAATAATAATGTTCTACTGCAGGTAACTAACCAACCTGATTTTATATAGATGAAAGAGCAATGGCTATTATGCTTTTGCAAATAGGAAAGTTGAAACCAAACTCTCACTATATGGGAAATTGTCTACTAAACAAGAACAGTCAGGTAGTTTTAGATAGAAGACAGGTAAGCGAGAGACTTGGATAAACTTCCCACCAAATGAAACCCCTATCTAAAGCTGCATACCAAATATGGAGAGCCTATAGTTAAACAGGAAGCAGGTAAGTGACAGACCTGGAAACACATCCACCCATATGGGACCCCTACCTGAAGCTGCATACCAAATATGAAAACTGTACAAATAGTAGAAGATAAGACATCTGTTACGAAAATGTTTCTTTTTTTGACCCTTAAAAAATTTGAAGTCAGCTTGTCAAACAGGAAGTAGGTAAACAACAGACCTGAATACACACACCACCATATGGGACACCTACCTGAAGCTGCATTTAAAATATTGAAAGTCTAGGAATAATAGCTCTGAGAAATCTGTTACTTAAAAAGTGTGATGGAAGAACACACTGACAGACAGATGGACAATTTCTTGACATTTTTATGTCCCCTCTGCGCCTTGCTGTGGGGGACAATAAAAGACCAACAATAGATGAGTAGCACACCATTTCTCTTCAATAACCCTTATATATAAATAATACTAACTGCATCCATCTTTTTTAGTTGTTCTGCTTTAGATACTGGTTTTCGTTTAGACCAATTTTGATCAAGGTAGTCCTCGTCTTCAACCTCTCTCCTGATCTCACCATACGTTTTCTTTTGGACTGGTTCCTTATGAACTTCCCTTACTGGTTTCCTGTCCTCAACATCCAACATTTTAAGCCTTAATTGTTGTTTTAGTCCATCATCATTTATATCATTCTAAAATAAGACAATTAATGAATTTACTGTAGTGCAAGAATCATTCTTTTTAACAAACAAGTTGCTTGACATGTACTTATGAAGCATACCTATTTCTTTGTGTAAAACTTTTCAAGAATTTTCTATCCATTTTATATATGGAATACCTTTATCAATTGCAGTGCAACAAAAATAATGTGCCAGTAATTAGAAATGTTAAGCTCACCAAAACAGTGATTATGTGTCTTTTTTTTTGTATGTTGTTCTTATTTGGTCTTATTTCATTTTTGATTTTGTTTGTTTAATAAATATCCGTCTAGTAAGTCAAAATAAAAACTTCATTCACTATTTTCCTTTTTTTTTATTACTCATATAATTACAAAATTCATTAACAATACAAAAACATAGCACTAATATTTACAAAAGCACTTTTAAGTAGCGATAAAGTCATTATCTTTTTACAAATCTACAGATTTTGCTGTCAAACTGAAGATCTTCTCTAATAATCTCTGCCCAGTCTTATGTTGGCTGTATCTCTTGGCTGCAGGAATCATCTTTGAGAAAGTCCCCTTCTTTATTGAGTGGTTGACAAACTCCCAGCATGCTGCTTCAAGGTCATCAAGTCCAAACTGAGAGGCTCCACACAGAAGTCCAGCTACACATGAACTGTTGATATCCACAGAACCACTGTGAACAAACTGTATGATCTTTCTGAAGTCTTCAGGTTCATATTTCTTGACAACAATGGTGGCTTTGTCTGAGCTGGTTTTCTTCTTCTTGTCTTTCTTTCCTGACTTGGTCTCAAATTGTTCTTCTTTCTGTTTCTTTAAGATCAGGTTGTACATGATTCTGCTCCTTGAACCCAAGATGGCCTTGACTCCATGAACTTTGACCTGTTCATGGCCTACTTCAAATATGACATCACAGAGTTCAGGAAGGGATGAGATGGTCTTCAGATGTTCAGCTAAAGCATGTGTATTTCTGTATGTCATCTTCTCTTTGATCTTGGCTGGTTCCCTGTTTGGTCTGACTGGTACCTTTGATGCTGCTCCCGAGTTTGAGCTTCTGGTATGTGGTGTAGATTCTGTGTCTGATGGTGTTGATTCATATCCAGAAGAATATCCATCTGATTCAACTTCATGAGCAACTAAAGCTAAGGTAGATTCACATCTCTCCATTTTGAATTTGTAGATTTGGTTATTGCTGTATTTGACTATGTTATAACTTTGTAAGATTCAGAATTGATATGACTTTTCTGAGGCCAGTTTCTATATTTATATGTAGCAATACTGAAATGATTTGCTTCATTTTGACAAGGAGTGAAAGAGAAAGGTGACAGACATCAGACTGATTGAGCAGTTAGCTTGACTAAAGCTTGGGGTAATCATTGACAAAGAATAGACTCCATTCACAAGTAATCAATTAGTCAAAAACCAAATTTCAATAATGAGTTTGAGACAATCAATTAATATAAAAATTTCAATTTGTAAATAATCAATTTGCATTAAACAAAAGTTGAAATATTTTCATAGTACAATACAGTTGTAGTTGTTTTTAAATAAACACATAACCTTGTTTATGAAAAAGAAAACATCACCTTAATAAAAATTTGTTTTGTATAATATTAAAGAAAATATATATATACTTTTTTTCACTTTCATTGGTCTCCTTAGTTTCTAAACATTTCCTAAATTAAAAGGTGGTAAAATTTCTAAGAAAAATACAAAGATAAATTAAACACATAGTATATACTTAAAGAAAATTTATATATAACCTAAGTATTGATCATTACAAAGGCATACAAGAGCATCTTTATTGTTTTCTTATTTCTCAATGTTTTTTTTATATTTTACTTTTTAAATGTGGTTTTACCTAGTTCCAATTATTTATTTTTAATTTGCTTATATAGTGTCATGCATATATACTGTCATTTCAATAAGAGTTTTTAAAGCATCATTGAAATTCCTATTTTTTAAAAGACAATAGTAACTTGACTAACTGAAATAAGAATAAACTCTTTGATACATTAAATAATTGAATCAAGATGAGAAAATAATGCCATTTTCTTAATAAATATTTTTATATGTTTTTTATATACCTGTAGTTTTTTTCATTTGAATGAATAAAAGTTGATTCATTTTATTTTCAAAATAAAGTTCAATATATTATTTGATAACTATTTATGTCTGTGTGTTTTTTGTTTTTAGTTTTGTTAGACACATTACATAAAATATAAACAAATTTTAAAAATATATACACATGACTTGTTTAAATACACACATTTCTTAAAAGTCTAATATCTATATTTCGAATTTATTTTTAATGTCATTTTCAGGTTAATTGTGGGTTAATTTTGTGAATGTATTTATGATGAAAAAGAAAAGCAAAATTCATTCAAAAATCTTTTTTTTTATATTGTTTTCAAAATAAATTAACATTCAATTAATATTCTCCTAATTAATAGTATAAGATTTCTGAATGAAATAGGTTTTACTAATTAATTACTTGATTACTTGTGAATGGAGTCTATTCTTTGTTAATGATTACCCCAAGCTATAGTCAAGCTAACTGCTCAATCAGTCTGATGTCTGTCACCTTTCTCTTTCACTCCTTGTCAAAAATGGAGCAAATCATTTCAGTATTGCTACATATAAATATAGAAACTGGCCTCAACAAAGTCATATCAAATCTGAATCTTACAAAGTAATAACCTATTCAAATACATCAATTAGCCAATCTACAAATTCAAGATGGAGAGATGTGAATCTACCTTAGCTTTAGTAGCTCATGAAGTTGAATCTGATGGATATTCTTCTGGATATGAATCAACACCATCTGACACAGAATCGACATCAGGGACCAGAAACTCAAACTCAGGAGCAGCATCAAAGGTACCAGTTAGACCAAACAGGGAACCAGTCAAGATCAAAGAGAAGATGACCTACAGAAATACACATGCTTTAGCTGAACATATGAAGACCATCTCATCTCTTCATGAACTCTGTGATGTCACATTTGAAGTAGGCCATGAACAGGTCAAAGTTCATGGAGTCAAGGCCATCTTAGGATCAAGGAGCAGAGTGCTGTATAATCTGATCTTAAAGAAACAGAAAGAAGAACAGCTTGAGAAAAAGTCAGGAAAGAAAGACAAGAAGAAGAAGACCAGCTCAGACAAAGTCACCATTGTTGTCAAGAAATATGAACCAGAAGACTTCAGAAAGATCATACAGTTTGTTCACAGTGGTTCTGTAGATATCAACAGTTCATGTGTAGCTGGACTTTTGTGTGGAGCCTCACAGTTTGGACTTGATGACCTTGAAGCTGCATGCTGGGAATTTGTCAACCACTCAATAAAGAAGGGGACTTTCTCAAAGATGATTCCTACAGCCAAAAGATATAGCCAACACAAAACAGGACAGAATTTATTGGAGAAGATCTTCAGCCACACTCAAACATCAGTTGAATTATGAATACAAATGAACATTTATCAAATGTGCTTATTAATTATTTCATAGTGCTATTTCTTGTTACTGATCATTTGTCAAAAATAAACAATAAAAAAAATGTCATGTCTCTTTTTTTAACTTAACATGTTGTTTAGTGAAAAAAACTCTACTTATCAGCAATATATAACAAGGTGTATTTTTTTATTTTTGTATACGAGTATGATCTACCACTTGCTGACTTGAGGCAAAAACTCTTCCATTGTAAGTTCACAAAATATGACTTACAATACATTACAAAACTTACTCTTGCTGATCCACCAGATGGTGGATAATCTCTATAACTTCTCTCAGTTTCTGTGCCCCAGCTACAATACATCAAGTTGTGATTACAAAAAGAAAACATATTAGTAAAAAGCAATGTTTCCCCTTAGTTACACCTTTATATTGGTAAAAAGCACTACAATCATAAATTATACTTAACTTATTGTAAACATGATAATTTATCAGACTTTCTACTCAGTCTTTCCTTAAAATTTTGTGTTTAATGGGTTTTCATTATTCACCTGACAGCTGTCAAAAAAGCTCTATCAATCTTTCTACTAAAGCATATTCTATAAGTCTTAAAATTTGGAATGATTGTGCATGTGAAATACAGCATGAAAAAAACAATATATATATAATGTGGACCAACATTTTAAGTCAGCAACTGCTTGTTGTTTTTTATACAAAGACTAAATGAGCATTTAATCTATACCTCTAAATAAATTTGTTTAGCATAGAACATCTTGTGAATTTTTTAATTGACTTTTTGATAGATACATGTAATGTTTTGTGTCAAATATATATTGTTATTAATTTCTTTGTCTAATAAATTCTACTTTATAGAAATTAACCTTATTGTAGATACACCAGATCTTCCTGAATCTAATGCATAATCATACTGTTCTGGTAAAACCGTCCTAGGTTCAGCTCTAAAGCAGTCTAAGTCTAGTTCTGGGACACTACATAGAAATAATAAAAAAATATTTAATCAGAACAATTTAAACATTTTCTATAAGTTATTACAAACTTATTCTACTACAAGAATATACATTCTACATATCCATTACAATTGAAAACAAGAATATATCAAAAAAACACAATGCCTTGCCTCACAACATATCATTTTTTCATCAGTCAACCTCAAAGTGGACGTCAGAGGTATAGTATCATGATAATTTTTTGTTAATATCCTAATACATATGTGTATAGAGAATCAATGATTCAGGTAATAGCAAACTACATTCATTGTGAACTTATCTGGAAGCATACCTTGTTTGATAGATGAACATATAAAAAATGACCGTTTTCCATTGTAGCATTTAATGTTGCTGCAGGTTTATGTACATTGCCTATGGTATACTTTATCTGCAATAATGTAGCTCCTTAGACATCTTTAAGATTAGGCGGAGTTACAATGGGTCCCGTAATGGAGCAAGTCGAAATTTTATGTTGAGCCTTCTCAAGACTCTAAACATGCTAAATGAATTTAGATAGTTTGGAAAACTTGGAAAAGTACTAGGTTGTGTTATTTATCATTAAAAACTTCCAAGTTAATAAAAGTTTTGACGATAATATTGTCACTTTTACCAGGGATTAAATAAAGCTTTGGACATCCCTGCTTTTACTAATTTGATCCTGAACTTTTCTATGAAGTTCAGGATCAAAATATATAAAAATATGATGGGTAATATCACTAATTCAGTATCAAAGTAATAATATATACACTAACTCAGAAATCACACCTAAATGCTCTTAAACTTGGCGCTTAAATTTCAGACGGCTGCTCCCTTACGTTCAATGGGACCCTTTTAAAACCCTCACGAGGAAGCGAGCAATGGAGGGTTTTATTGTTATAACTAGGTATACTTAACCCACATCTAACCATCTACGTCATTTATTTGCCTGAGGTTGTGATAAAATAGGTTTTGGCAATAAAAGTTTATTTAGCCCACCATTTCTGATTAGTATTATATTTTAATATTCTACAATTGGGATATGCAATTTATTAAAGTATATCTGCTGTTTGAATTTATCTCTCTTCTTCATTTATGAATATTGATGACATTATTACAAAACTATTATTTTCTAAGAAACCAACCCAGCTGGTCTACTGTAAGGCCTGGACTCAGGTCTGGGCTCCTGTCTAGGTGTTGCTCTGGAAACTGGTCTAGGATATGGTGTTTCTTCTCCCTTAAAATATATTGATGGATGTCTTTAATTAATGACTCTCCACTTACAATTTCTATCATAAAATATAAATAATTTAAAGACATTGTGGATTCATCTACATGTATTTTCATGCATTTGGATCAGTTTATGTAGTTTCTTAAAACATTGAATAAAGAGACATAACTTTTGGTTTTTTTTAATTTCATGGTGTTCACATATGCTACAAGAAATCCATATAAATCTACACTCTGTTGAATTCTTGTTGTTTTTTTCGTTGACACAGAAACCATCAAAAGGTGTTACTAAAAAGTATCATATTTTTATACCCCCGTGGTAGGGGATAGTTGTAGGGGTGTTTGTTAATGCATCCCTTACACCTTTTGGTACCAATCTGGAAAGAAGGTGGTAAAGATGATAGGGGACTGAGGTGTTTGTCAATCCATCTGTTGCATCTGACGGTTTGTACTTTTATTAATGTCTCCTTTTATATTTGGTCTCATTTCAATGGATTTTCAATTTTTAAATTGCTTTGGTAAATTAGTTGTACTTTATTGAGGACATGCAGCACAGCCTTTGTCTTAAAATTATAAAAGTGTACACACTGTAATAGGATTCCTTGAACTTCCAGGGCGACCATTCTGCATTCTAGATCTGGCACTTCTAGGGACATCTTGTACCATGAAACTCATTCTGATTGAAGCCTGAAAATTAAAGAAATGTTTCTCTTTGACAGTGAAATTTAGAGAAAAGGGAATTAAAAGTACATGTACACTAACATGACTAAAGGGAATACTCAAGATAAGAAGTCCCACTTGTAGATTTTTAAGTGCATAAGGTTTTCAGGAATTTTCTTTTCTTCTACAAATTGGTTAAATCAATGCAATGACATTTTAAATTAAATTTACTTTTCATTGTTTTTCAATTTGGCACATACAAGAAGGTCCTGATCACGAATCACGAAGAATAAAAAATGCAAATAACGAAACACGGAAACATGGCTAAATTTTTGTTCACGGATAAAAATTAGATTGTGTTTTACTATAAAGCATGCCTAAAACGAATCAGGGACAAAATACTTCGCTGAGAACGTTTAACGTGCAATATCCAATCATGATGCACCGAAAAATATTTCAACAAATCACAATTCATGGAAAATAAAAATTGCCAATAACGGAGAGCGAAATAAACCCATCGGCCCCCTCATACAATAACAACAAGACCAAGTTTAAAGCTTTCAACAATGTTCCATTTTATAATATGCAAGCATAGCAGTAGAAAGTCTACCAAAATGAATGAGTCTCATAATATGACATAAGAAAGATTGTTCTGTCACTCATTCTGATTACTATTAAAGTTTTCAAAACAGTCATGAGTGCATATGCTGAAAATTATGGTAAATTGTGTATCTCTAATACTGTTTGAACCTTTGGCAATACCTTTTGACAATACTGTTCTAATAACATAATGCTGAAATGTTGGTAAGCTTTTTTTATGATAAGAACTGCCATGTTCAAAACAGGTACATATAAGAATTGAATGTATTGTTTTGAAAAAAAATGTTTCCCCAAATTTTCTTGATGATTGATCTACCTATTAAACCACAGGGACTTGTTACGAAAAAAAAATTAAAAAATCTCTATATAAAAAACCACAAGGGAGGAATCTCCATGTCATAATACCGCATACTGCAATTTTTCAATCTCATTTTAAACTATCTATTCATTCGTAATTTTTGGTAAAACTGGTGTGCATTTGAAGATAAATGAATATATTTTTAGGATATCTACTTCATTATTCACCTACTTTTGTTTAAACATTACTACGATGACACTTTTTGTGAAAATTTACTCGTGCGAAAGCTCCTTCCATATTTTTACGACCCAATTCTTGATCTGCGAGTTGATTGGTCGATAAGTAGGTGAGGTATTATTTTCTTTTCCGAGAATCGGAGCACCGTAATTTGATTGGTTAAGGTGCGGTGCTCCGATTCTCGGAAGAGAAAATAATACCTCCACCTACTTATCGACCAATCAAATCGCAGATTAAGAATTGGGTCGTAAAAAAATATGGAAGGAGATTTCGCACGAGTAAATTTTCACAAAAAGTGTCATCGAAGTGAAGTTTAAATAAAAGTAAGTGAATAATGAAGTAGATATCCTGAAAATATATTCATTTATCTTCAAAGGCACGCCAGTTTTACCAAAAATTACGAATGACTAGATAGTTTAAAATGAAATTGAAAAATTGCAGTATGCGGTATTATGACATGGAGATTCCTCCCTTGTGTTTTTTTATATAGAGATATTTAATTTTTTTTTTCGTAACAAGTCCCTGTGATTAAACATAAAATGACAAAAACCCGATAGTAAAACAAGTTAGGGATTATGTGAAAACTGTCTCTCAAAATATAAACCTGAATAAATTTCAATACAAGTTGATCTTTAAGTAAATAGCTGCATTTTTGTCACTGTTCAAAATCAAAACACGCAAAAATTTTACCGGAAGTCCAATGTAAACAAATAATGCATTACCTAAAATTAAGAACACATCCCGAGTTGGTTTCTGAGACGCAAAACATTTTAAATTAACCTTTTTTTATTTGAGTTATACTAGCATAAATAAAGTCATTTACAGATATACAAATGTGTTCCGAGAATGTTATCGCCGAAATTGTTTTCAAATTTTTGATCAGTTATCAGTATGAACAATGTAAATCAAAGCCAAGATTTAACTCACTTTTTAAGGCTTACATTTCTTAATGGTGAATTCCTTCAAATTCTTTCAGGAATGTTCACAATAAAAGAGACAAAAATATTGATTAAAGACAATCAATTACTTTTACAACATAAAAAAAATAATGCATGTGATGCAACTTCCACTAAAGCACTCATCGAACAGACCGAGCAACTGACCATCGCTTTGCAATAAGTGCGTCTCTAAACCATTTTGGGAGACTATTACTTTAAACTAACACATCCCTTTTTAGTTCACCTGGCCAAAGGCCACGTGAGCTATTGCCATCACTTGGCGTCCGTCGTCGTCGTCGTTAACTTTTCTTCAAACTTCTTCTCCTCTGAAACGGCTGCACAGATTCAAACCAAATTTGGTCTGGTGGTACTTTAGGGTATCCCCCACTGAACTGATGTGGGGATTTTTGATTCGTCGAAAAACATGGCCGCCGTTGCTAAAAATAGACCAGGGGGTCAGACTACTGTTTTTGGCTTGTAAATCAAAAAGTATAAGAGATAAATGAAATCTGATGCCACCCTTCTGCTTCAGCATCAAAAGTTCTACAAAAGTCTCCATTTGGTCCAAGTTGTCAGATGACCCCTTATAGGGGTTACAGCCCCTTAAAGGCGAAAAATAGCCGCGTTTTTCATGTTTTTGCCCTATAGTATGAAAACTATTGCAGATAGAAAGAAGTTGTTGCTTGCTTAAATGTTAAGCTTATTTAGCTCTACAAAAGTCTCCATAGGGTTGAAGTTGTCAAATGACCCCTTATAGGGGTTATGGCCCCGTTAAGGCAAAAAATTAAGTTTTTGGCCTATAGAATGAAAACTATTGCAGATAGAGAAAAGCAGTTGCTTGCTTAAATGTTCAGCTCGTTTAGCTCTACACAAGTCTCCATAGGGTCGAAGTTGTCAGATAACCCCTTATAGGCCCCATAAAGCAAAAAATAATGTTTTTGGCCGATAGGATGAAAACTATTGCAGATAGAGAAAAGTTGTTGCTTGCTTAAATGTTCAGCTCATTTAGCTCTACAAAAGTCTTCATAGGGTCGGTTGAAGTTGTCAGATGATCCCTTATAGGGGTAATGGCCCTTTAAAGGCAAAAATAGTGTTTTTGGCCTATATAATGAAAACTATTGCAGATAGAGAAAAGCTGTTGCTTGCTTAAATGTTCAGCTCATTTAGCTCTACAAAAGTCTCCATAGGGTCAAAGTTGTCAAATGACCTCTTATAGTGGTTACCGCCTCTTAAAGGCAAAAAATAGTGGTTTTGGCATATAGGATGAAAACTATTGCAGATAGAGAAAAGCTGTTGCTTGCTGAGATGTTCAGCTCATTTAGCTCAACAAAAGTCTTCATAGGGTTGAAGTTGTCAGATGACCCCTTAAAGGCAAAAATAGTGTTTTTGGCATATTGAAAGAAAACTATTGCAGATAGAGAAAAGATGTAGCTTGCTTAAAAGTTCAGCTTAATTAGCTGTACAAAAGTCTTCTTAGGGTTCGAAGTTGTCACATGACCCCTTTAAGGGGTTATGGCCCTTTAAAGGTGAAAAATTGTGTTTTTTGCTTTGGAATGAAAACTATTGCAGATAGAGAAAAGCTTTTTATTGCTTAAACATTCAGCCCATTTAGCTATACAAAAGTCTTCAAAGGGTTGCCATCAAGACCAGGTGAGCGATTCAGGCTCCTGGGAGCCTCTTGTTTGTCAATATTTTCATCGGTTATTTGCCGCTCTCTGGACAAGTAGATGTGCGTAGTAAGTATATATACATTTCCCGGTGATTTATTCCGGCAAACGTTTTGGCTGTACCCCTTATAACTCAATTGTCCACGTGCATTTGACTCGAATTATCAAACTAAAAAGACAGCGACATTTTATCTTAACTTTTTGTTGAGTGTTTTCATCGCATGTATCAAATCTGAGAACTTCAGTTATTCAGCGAGAAAATTAACCAAGTTAATGCTGTGCTTTGGGGTTCATCTGTTTTTCTAGTATTTTTTTTTTCGGTGAACTATGCGCGGAACGTGAAATAACCTCAATAAGCAATGCTTAGGAAAATATTTATATCATTAAACTTAACAAGATAATTCATACATCTGAAACCTGTATGTATTTGTTTTCTTTTTCTCATTTTTGTCACCATTTCATGTTCATTTTATCATGGTCGTTATGTTCATCTCCGGCCTTGTTTAATTTTTATGTACTTTAATGATGTTTGCCCTTCCAAGTGCTTGAAATTCCCCCGTTGAAAGATTTACTAATCATCCATTACTAGTCATCGAAATCTTTTGAAGACTTATTTCAAATGCATACAAAACATCCATAAATCTAACATTGAATAAAGAAGGTCCGAGTGTTGTCGACGTGTGAATATGTGTTGACTGTTATTTTCAAACTTTGCTATAATGTTCTATTCATTTTTTTGTATATTCTGGTGAGCTTGACTAAAGTGTCTCTGAGATCAGCCCTCTACAAATGAAGTGCCATCTTATGGAGTTTACGTACCACAATATTAATTTTGATCTCCTTGGCAAAGGGAAACGTCTGATACTAAAATTGCTAACACAAGGATGGTTAATGTCTTCACTCAAGAATGTCTACGAGAGACATTATGCACCCATAGACAAATACGGAATTTCTATCTCTCAGATGAGTGTAGATGTTTGTCATAAAGTTTTGTTTTGTTTTGTTTGAACCGATTTGTAATTGCAAACAGGAGCTGCTTACTCTTCCGGAGTACATGAGTTCACTCTCGTTACGACTTGATCTGAGTTCGAGTTGTTGATTTCTGATCAGTTGTTTTTGTGTTATTATGTTTTGTGTTTCTTGAGTTATTGAAATACGTAAACCAGCGAGCAGGAACTGCTTATTCTTCTGGAGCACCTGAGTTCACTCTCGTTACGACTTGATCTGTGTTCGCATTGTTGATTTCTGCTCAGTTGTTTTTGTGTTTTAATGCGTTGTATTTTTTCGTGCTGATCTCGTTCGTGTTTACTGGTTGTGTTGTTGCCCTTCGGACTTTTGACACTCAAATGCCCCATTGGTATGGAGCATCTTTGCTTCTTCGAATCTTGCAAGAAGTTATTTAACTAAAGAGGACCAAACATATATCAAAAGGTTAAGAAAGTACACAGTAAAGCCGTGATTTACTAAACTTATACATTACAAGCAATGTTTTAAAGTTCCTGTTATGTTTTGTTTTCATTACACAAACTAAAATGTTAGAAATACATTGAATTCTTTTGCAGTCTTTTTATCTCTTTAATTTCTTAAAAAACTAAAGTTTTATTTTGTTGAATTCGATTCCTCATTATCGTAATCCTCGCTGCTGGATTTGGGTTTTTTAACATCTGTATGAGTGTTGGTACTTCTCTTTAGATAAATACGTATAGTCAAAATGCTAAAGGTGATTCGTGGCCTCATAGCATATACAGCATAAATCACCCGTTTAGTTGTCACAACCTTTTTTTTCTCATTGCTCATTGACAAAACTTGTTATAGAATGGTACTAATTTATTAGTATCCAAAGATTCGAAAGCCCCAAAGTTTGAATCCTTAATGGAGAACATTCTAATTAGTCTGAGCTTTGAGGTTTTTGCGACAGTTTCTTGGCCTGACTAGAAAAAAAACATTATCAAGAAAATAAAACTACCAATGTGTATTTTTCGAAGAGACAGCATAATAAGAAACACGGGACCGTACGTCGCTTTTATTCAACTTGCAAATAGGATTTTAACTGTTGTTGGCGTTCTCCGTGCAGGTCTCCTTAAAATTTCCTGATACATTTTGTTTTACGTTGAAAATAAAATATTTAATGCTCTTTATTGTGAATCATGGAGCTTCTTAACCACGCAGGCTTTGGATGATGCATTGAACACTCCATAGACTCTTTTCCTTTACATCTACATGTACTTATTAAAGTCGTATCGTCTACCCTGCTTACTTGTAAACATATTTTGAATGATGTAGACTCAGTATCAGATTTCATATAAATATTTCGCTTTTTGGCTTAAAATACCTAAAAACAAATATCAAAAGGATGTCATATCGAGGATGGGATAAAACAGCACATTGTAGGGCACATATCGAAGTCACTTAACGAAGAATTATAATTCTACTTTAAACTAGCAATTCTTTTTAAATAAGTGATGTCTCAAGAACTACAAAACCTAAGTCAAACACTGGATCAAGGATTCTATACAAGTTCGAGCTACTGTTGCTAGGTTCATGCTCCGTTTGGACTGTAATTTAGAACAAGAGTAGTAGTTATTTTAAACAAACAAAACAATTCAAATAAATTTATTACAACAAGAACAGAAATTGATGAAACAATTTTAGATATTTAAACAAATTCAAAAAAGAAAAAACAACATGAAAAATTAAAAAGATGAATAAATGACATAAAGATAACATAGAATAGATAAAATGAAAAAAAAGTAACAATTAGAATAAAGTAATAGGAAAGGAAAAGAAAGAAACATAACATAACATAACATAACATAACATAACATAACATAACATAACATAACATAACATAACATAACATAACATAACATAACATAACATAACATAACATAACATAACATAACATAACATAACATAACATAACATAACATAACATAACATAACATAACATAACATAACATAACATAACATAACATAACATAACATAACATAACATAACATAATATAACATAACATAACATAACACACGTATCACAAAAAGAAGATAAGAAAGAAAAACATTTTAACAAAAAGTAAACTTTACAAATTTTATATATGTCGAAATCAGTCTCTATACAAATCAGCCTCTGTGAATGTGTTGTTCTCGAAGTCCGTTGCGCTGAAGCGGAACACAAAGTCTTCTTCCCTTGGTTCAGACTTAAAGTATTCATCTCTCTTGCTATCATCTCTCCTGCTGTATTGATAAGAAGTGTCTTCGTTGAAGCTTTCATCGATATCTGACTCGTCTACGTCGAATACATCAGTGTAAGAGTATGTCTCGTCAAAGTACGATTCGTTTTCGTCGCCATTTTCTGCTCTCTCTTTGTCGATTCTGCTTCCAAATACAACATCCCAGAAGTACTGATAAGACTTGATGAACAAACCCTTCCTGTTTTTCTTTGATTTGAGGACGTTCTTTACACATTTTAGCCAAAGCCACAAGCTGTCTCCGTTGTTGTCGTTTCTGTGCTTACTGTTTCCTACAAAAGAGCAAAATCGTTTGTGTCCAAAGATATATAAAATAAAACAGAAAATATAACAGAAAGCTTAAGCTATGAAAGTCTGTTTCTTTTAATTTGCTTGGAGTTTCGTCTATATTTAATTAAGTTTTTTTTACCATTACTTACAAAACTTGTTGTACCTATGACTATTTCATGAAATCATCAAATGTTTAAGGAAGGGTTGTGGGTAAGACATGTATGGTCAACTAAGGTGCAACAGACGAACGGACGCCCCGATAACATACCCTCTACACAAATATTTAAAAAAGACTTTTGTTGCAGTAAACAAGAAGTGTATAACTCATAGTATCAATAATATTGTTGTTCATATTGTAAAAGGGGAATTTTCTCGAGGGGTCAAACTTCAATTTTTTGCGAATTTCGCGTCATATATTCGCGAAAATCGGACCACACCCACGAAGATGACCATTCGGATTACTGTTAAAGATCAGACACTTCACCAAAAACAAACACCACGAACATCCTAGAACAATACAGAAAACGCGAAATTAAAACCGCCGTTTATAGTTTTTCGATGTAATCTATTTTTTGAAGACCTTTGTGTTTGCTGCATCGATTTAGATACTTATTTTTCTATAATGATTAACAAAAATAGTCTCACCTGTGTTCTTCTTTGCTTCTTGTTCAGTGTTTGGTGTGTTGACATTAGTTTCCTTTCTTGGCGCTGTTTCCTGATACTTGAGCATGGGCACGCTTCGAAAGTTTTCTTGACTATTACTAATATTTCCATTTCTTTGCTGTAAAAAAAAAAACGAAACAAACCGAGTTTTAAGAAAAGTGAAAAGATTGTAAGACAACACTATCAAATGATGATTGTTTGGATAAAGTGACTAAAAGACAAATCTCACCTCAGACTTAATTTGGCCAGCAAGATTAGTCAAGTTTTGATAGGGTTTAATCTTAATCCTACATGTACCAATTGCAAAGATCCGAGTTTTTTCTGGTTTAATTAATAATAAATAAAAGTGCATGATGCTATCAAGTATTTCGATAAGATAAATTGACATTTTTAGAGTATGGACAACCACACACGCATTCGTATTAAGTGCAGCTTTAATTAAGACAGAGATATTTTAATTAGAAATTCCAAAAAAAACAACAAACAAACTGGTTTAACTAAAACGTGTCGTTCCTTAATCTAAAGTAAACAAAATGTACAACAAATTTTATGGCATGCATTAAAATTTGGAGAGAGAAAAAAAAATCGCTGAAAATTAAAGTCTGTGATAAATGAACGCGTCTGTATTTTAGTTGTGCTGTGGTATATCAAACTACTACTGATACTGTACAGGACGTAATTTTCGTGGTTAATTGCTTATTTTCGCGCCATTCAATCAAGTTGTCTCTTTTCCTTGTATTAGTTTGCACAGTTTTCTATTTTCCTACTTTGATATGGATTAAATAATTGCATATTCGCGTGTACTTTTTGTTTGTTTGCGGATTTTCATTGTCATCGAATATAGCGAAAATCAGTATACAGTTTCAGTTTCATTTGACAATTATGAAACAGGAATTGAAGTCCCAGTAGTCAAGATTATGGATAAATTATTGCCACTCTAAAGCAAATGTTGAAATATTTTATAAATTTTGCTAGTTTATAACAGGGATGGGAACTAAATACAAATTGATAAGTGAAAAAAATCGTACCTTTCTCATTCCTGGAAGTCTGAGAGTCCCAAGAACCAGTCTTATAACAGAATTCGCGTTCTTGTTCATGTTAGCTTCTGTTATTTGTCTCCAAGAAAAGATATAAATGCTTGCGATGTTTCGTTGAAACTCTGCACTGTGTAACTATACACGTTACCATAGAACGTCTTTGACGTTAGCGTCGTGTACTTCTCGTCGGCAATGCGCAGACGCCATCGTTTTAGCTAAAGGAACAGGAACGTACGTTCCGACCGTTCAGAAAAAAATAACGATATTTTCCCATCCAAACAAAGAAAATATGTCCAAGTCATGTTGTTTATCCAAGGCCCAAGCATTTGTATGAAGTGGAAAACTAGGATCTTACCTGCAATATAGCGTCCATTATGTATGGATGGTCTTACAAGCTCGTTTTTTTTTATTTGGTATCTGTTTCTTTTGAATAACCACTTTATCATAAAGGGCCATATAATACTGTAAGCTAGGAAAGCGGTGGGTTGGGATTGGGTTGCTGATGAATAATGCAGTTGGAATACTTTTATATTTTCAGGTATACTAACGGAAAGCCTTACAAAAAGTTTAAAATAAATTTTCATATGCTAATATATAAATATGTGATAAAAATGTATTCTTTTCGGACGTGTAAGTTGTTCATGTGAAACATATTGCTGTTAATTTTACTGTCCGTTTCTTGGAAAAAAGGGGAAAAAACGGGAGCCTCTCTTTCAATTCATCGGAAGGCAATTAAAAAAAAAAATAGTTGAAGCGTGAAACCTATTTTAGAATGATTTCGGTTGTATCTTATAGTAGAGTTTTTGATGTTGAAGATGGAAGGTCGGTTAAGATTTTCTCTATCTCTTTATACATTTTTTACTTTAAACCAGCAATTCATTTTGAAAAATTGATGTTTCAAGAACTACAAAACCTAAGTCAGACACTGGATCAAGGATTCTATACAAGTTCGAGCTATACTGTTGCTAGGTTCATGCTCCGTTTGGACTGTAATTTAGAACAAGAGTAAAAGTCATTTTAAACAAATAAAACAATTGAAATTAATTTATTACAACAAGAACAGAAATTGATGGAACAATTTTAAATATCAAAACAAATTCAAAAAAGAAAAACAACATGAAAAATTAAAAAGATGAAAAAATGACATAAAGATAAAATAGAATAGATAAAATGAAAGTAACAATTAGAATAAAACAAGATTGCTACGCGTAGCCATGTGTCCCCCGCCGCCGCATAAAAGTTGTGTGGTATGTCAATTCAAGCAATATATTCTCAGAGAAACGATAGAAATAAGTTGTCAAAATATGGGATGATCACCTATTAACAGTACCCTATCAGTGTGTAAAGTTTCAGCAACATCTGTTCAGTAGTATCCGAGGAGTTGCACCCACAAAAATGTTTGATATGACAAAGTCCCACTTTTCGGACTGAAAAATCACAAATTCGTAAATAACTCGAAAACCGTTAATATCGCTTCAATTTTTTTTTTCGGTATTATTAAAGAGTACCTTTTGCTCTATCAGCTTACAAAATTTCAGAACCCTGTGCACCTAGGTAACCGAGATATTGAATGTCCTATATTTTGACCTTTGTTCCCTGTTTCCATGGAAACGGCGACCATTTTGAAAATTTCAAATATGGGATGGTCATCTACTAATTGTACCCTATCAGTGTGTAAAGTTTCAGCAACATCCATTCAGTAGTGTCCGAGGAGTTGCACCCACAAAAAACGTGACGGACGGACGGGGACCATTACTAAGTCCCTCCGACGCGTTGCGGCGGGGGACAATAACATAACATAACATAACATAACATAACATAACATAACATAACATAACATAACATAACATAACATAACATAACATAACATAACATAACATAACATAACATAACATAACATAACATAACATAACATAACATAACATAACACATGTATCACAAAAAGAAGATGAAAAAGAAAAACATTTTAACAAAAAGTAAACTTTACAAATTTTATGTATGTCGAAATCAGTCTCTATACAAATGAGCCTCTGTGAATGTGTTGTTCTCGAAGTCCTTTGCACTGAAGCGGAACACAAAGTCTTCTTCCCTTGGTTCAGACTTAAAGTATTCATCTCTCTTGCTATCATCTCTCCTGCTGTATCGATAAGAAGTGTCTTCGTTGAAGCTTTCATCGATATCTGATTCGTCTACGTCGAATACATCAGTGTAAGAATATGTCTCGTCAAAGTACGATTCATTTTCGTCGCAATTTTCTGCTCTCTCTTTGTCAATTCTGCTTCCAAATACAACATCCCAGAAGTACTGATAAGACTTTATGAACAAACCCTTTCTGTTTTTCTTTGACTTGAGGACGTTCTTCACACAGTTTAGCCAAAGCCAAAAGCTGTCCCCGTTGTTGTCATTTTTGTGCTTACTTTTTCCTACAAAAAAAAAATCGTTCAGGTCTAAAGTTATATAAAAAGAAGCGAGTAATACTTAGCTCGTACAAGGAAATAAAGAGAAGGCTTATGCTATTAAGGCTTGTTTCTCTTGACCTGCTTGGATTTCAAATCAGTGCGCTTTAGTTAAATAGACTGTTCTCGATGGTGTTTGGAAATGTTCCTTTTTTAGAGTTTTTTTAACTCACAAAAATGTGTGACAATTTCATGAAAGTCATCAAGTGTTTAAGGAGGGGTTATGGACAAGACATGCAATGCATGTGTAACAGACGGAAGAACGCCCCTATAACATACCCGCTATACAAACAAGATTTATGTTGCAATAAACTGGAGGTGTAAAGACCTCATTTCCTTCTCATCGTATCAATGATATCATTGTTCAAACTGTAAAAGGGGGGCTTTTCTCGAGGGGGTGAAGCCATTAAATTTTGCAAATTTCGTGCTTAATATTTTTGGGAAAATAGGACCACACAAAGGTTAACTTCCGTATTGCTGTAAAAGTGCAGACACTTTGTCAAAAACAAGCCCGAGAACACCACATTCTTATGCAGCAAACGCGAAATTTAAACCACTGGAAACATCTCCTTCTACAGTATTCGATTTAATTTTTTTTCGGCAGACCTTTCTGTTAATATCGCTCAATTAAGGCACTTATATCTATATTTTAAAAATGATCAATAAAATACCCCACCTTTGTCCCTCCTTGCTTCTTGTTCAGTGTTTGGTAGATTAGTGTTGTTTTCCTTTCTTGGTGCTGCTTCCTGATACTTGAGCATGGGCACGCTTCGAAAGTTTTCTTGTACATTACTAGCATTTCCATTTCTTTGCTTAAAAGAAAGAAACGAGTTTAAGAAAAGTGAAAAGATGGTAAGACAACAATCAAGTGATGAATTTTGAGATAAAGTGGCTAAAAGACTGTTTTGAACAGCAAGATAAGTCAAGTTTTGAAAGGGTTTATATTTTGTACCAATTGCAAAAAAGTTTTTTTTTTACAATTTTCCGTGGAGTAAAAGTGCACGTTTTTTCGGTAAAATACTAGTCAATTGTCATTGTTGAAAGCATAAACCACCACGCATTCGTATCAAGTGAAGCTTTAAAAGCAGACATATTTTAATTACAAATTCTTAAAACAATAAAAAAAATGGTTTAATTAAAACATCATTAAATTCATGTAAACAAAATGTACAGAGAAATTTATAGCATGCATTAGAATTGGAAAAGAAATGATATGTGAAAATTGAAGTCTGATACATGATCGCGTAGGTATTTTAGTGCTGCTCTGTTTTGAATCTGTTTAGTTGAATTTGATCGATTAGTTGAAAAATCTGAAATACAAATTGCAGTGGTGGCGCTCTCAACCTCTGAATAATTTATTGTCACCTCACCTCTTTTGCAAATGTTAAAATATCTTATATATTATGTTAGTTTATATATAACAGAAATGGGAACTAAATACAAATTAATAAGTAAAAAAAATCTTACCTTTCTCATTCCTGGAAGTCTGAGAGTCCCCAAAACCAGCCTTATAACAGAATTCGCGTTCTTGTTCATGTTCCTGCTAATGATTAGCTTTAAGAAAAGATATTTTAAATGCTTGCGATGTTTCGTTGAAACTCTGCACAGTGTAACTATACACGTTTCCATAGAACGTCTTTGACGTTAACGTGTACTTCTCGAACCTCGGTAATGCGCATGACGCCATCATAGGAATGTACGTTCCGTTCGAAAAAAAAAAGAAATAACGAATATTTCTCATCTAGACAAAGAGAATAAGTTAAAGTCTTGTTGTTTATCGACGGCCCATGTAATTGTATGAAGTGGAATTCTAGGATCTATCCTGCAATATAGCGTTCATTATGCAAGGATAGTCGTACAAGCTCGGTTTTTTTATTTGGTATCTTTTTCTTTTGAATAACCACTTTATCATAAAGAACCATATAACAATTCTCAATTAAAAAGCGGTGGGTTGGGATTGGGTTGCTGATGAATAATGTAGTTGGAATACTTTATATTTTCAGGTATACTTACGGAAAGCCTTACAAAAAGTGTAAAATAAATTTTCATATGCTAATATATAAATAAATGATTTGTATTCTTTTCGGACGTGTAAGTTGTTCATGTGAAACATATTGCTGTTAATTTTACTGTCTGTTTCATGGAAAAAAAGAGAAAAAACGGTAGCCTCTCTTTCAATGCATCGGAAGGCAATTGAAAAAAAATAGTTGAAGCGTGAAATACAAATTACAACAAAGTTCCAGACAATAAATTTTGCTACGCCTGACCAGGGATGTCCAAAACAGTTTTATTTAATCCCTGGCCTGACGCGCGTTTCGTCTACTCATAGATCTGTATAATTTTAATATACAGGTCTATGGTCTACTTAAGACTCATCAGAGGCGCTCTACCAAAAATATTGAAAATGCCAAACACTATATGAATATGAAGAGCATAGAACAGTAAAACCAAAAATCCCAAACTGAGGAACTTATTTTAGAACGATTTCGGTTGTATCTTATAGTAGAGTTTTTGATGTTAAATATGGAAAGTCGGTTCAGATTTTCTCTTTCTCTTTATACATTTTGCATTATAAGCCAAAAAACTGTGGTCTTACTCCCTGTTCTATTTTTAGTTACGGGGGCCATGTTGTTTGGTCGTCAGTCACCATTTGTGCAATCTTGGTAGAAGACATCCCATAGACGAAGAGTGCAAAGATTCAAAGCAATCTCAGGGGAGAAGATTTGTAAAGAAAAACTAAGAAGGACGACGGACGCCAAATGATTGCAATAGCTCACGTGAATGAGAAAAAGTCGCCTCAGACTGTAACTGATACATGTAAGGCTGATATGTATAATTTTTTAATAGTTTCCTGGATGTTGTTTCAGGAACATTTATACAATTTCTCATTGATCAGTAGTGAATAATTGTTTAACTTGATTTACAGTAGTTTTTTTCTATCCCATTGTTCCAGTTTTACCACATGAATAATTGCAATGTTGGCAATTTCAAATTGGGTCATCCAGGAATTTTTGTAAGAGAATTCTTTGTATATCAAGTTTCACAACCATTCTCTCACCTCTTATAGTTCTTTAGCATGGATTTGCAAACAAGACTTCACCTTACTTGTCATTGTGAGTCACTCAAAAGTACATAAAATTTAAAGGTCAAGGTCAAATGAAGGGAAAACAGATTTTGTACAGGAAGCTGCATACCAAGTTTTATTGACATGAGATATATAGTACAAGAAATAAAATGGAAACAAAAAAAAGTGTTAACCCAAGTTCCTCCTATAAAGCCCTCCACAAAGGTCAAATATTACATGCATCATAGATTTCTTTGGATACATATCTACCAAGTTTCATCAACTAGAGATATTTCATGAGAAAATTGGTACCCCAAATTTCTGTTGCTGTGTTAATTAAGTGCTAGGATAATAATGTGGATTTACCTATGACTTAAAGTTCTTGAGATTGAAGACATGACCACACCAAATCCAAAGCCTATAGAATGGTAATTATAAAAAAACATATGATTTTTGTTGATTCTAATGCCTGGTTTTGAATTATATGCATTTTATTTCTGATCTGAACAGTGTAAACAGTGACCATTGGTTACATTGCTGTTTGTTTATGTTTGTTGTGTCGCGTACACTTATTCCACATCTCAATATCGTCTATTGATGGCTGTTGCCTTTTTTTAATTGTGGGTATGGAATTGGTGTCACATGCACTTACTCCTTTACTCATTCTCTATCTTTTGTCCAATTGACCACTATAATATATAACAATCCAATCAAGTTTTTAACAACTAGCAAAACAATAGATGTGTTGAAAGAACAGAAAACGCCTAGTTACTGCTTAAAAAGCAGAAGTACATTCTAATTGACCACTATTTACATTTAGCTCATATTCTGATTTTTATTGTTGTTTATTTTGTAGGTATCAATGTGTTTATAAATTTTGAGATACATGTAGTACTTTAAGATTTGCTTGCAGGAATCCCTTATTCTTCTGAAGCACTTAAATTAACTCATGTTTTCACTTGAGTTCATGTACATTGCTGTTTGTAATTTGCGTGTGTGTGTGTGTGTTGGTGTTTTACGCCCTTTATTGATGCACCTGGGCCATTTAGGACGGTCAGTCTTAATGGTGGAGGAAACCACCGACCTTGGGCAGGTAACTGACAAACCTAATCACATACAATTGGGGAAGTCCCTTTTTTGTTAAATACAAACGGGACTCAAACACCAGCTGAGAGGTGATCGACTAGTTATCAATAGTGTGGTATTTAAACCAGCGCCTTAGACCACTCGGCCACCCAGGCCCTGTTTGTAATTTGCAGTTTGGTTGGAATATGTGTTTTTTGTATGTAATGTGGATAGTTTTGTAATGATTTTATGTCTACAGATTTTGTCTCAGCCTTTTTGGACTTTTGATAATCTATTGCCACATTGGTACATCTTTAAAATATTCAGTTGTCCTTTCTATATTTCTCAGTCTTTCTTTCTTTATTTTTCAATATTCCTTTCTTTTCGCAAAATAACAGTAACACAACAAATTATATAATTAAATATATTTTATCCTCTTTGAATACAATAATCAATTAGTTATAACAAAACAATAATAATATGTTTTCAGAATTAAAAACAAATGAATTCATCAATGAATATGTATAAAGGTAGGTAACTCTGTTACTATGGCGACACAACCAAACAGTATATTCTTTCTATTCAAAATCAAACTTTAAAAAAATGAGAATATATAAGTTAATAAAAATGAAAATACACTTTCTTGCTAACTATATTTTATCGTCAAATAATCTAATTACAAATAGAAATACTTAGAAAATTATCATTCTTGGAAGCAGGATAAAAATATTTTAAATTTAAATTTATCGATTTGATGCAGCAAGAATTAGTTTTCCGATTTTGAATAGTAATAAATCTATTTTCTTTTCCTTTTATTTTAGACACATTTTATTCTTAAATAATCATATTTACCATTGAATTTATTAAATCTGAAGAAAAAAAAGTATTTAACAGTAATGTGATTTGGACAGCAAATGCAATGCACAATGGACTCTCATTCATTGCACCATTAATACATTCACATATGGTAAAATCTTTTAAATAAAGTAAAGCAAAACCTGTTAAAATCAAAAATGGTTGCATGTGCTGATAAATAAGGTAATGAATAAAATATAATCACCAATTTGTTATCAATATTAAGTCCAGCTTTCGACTCTGTTATCACATGCAAAGTTTTACCATATGCAAATTTTTGACACCAAAAAAAAAACATTTATAAATATGCACATATCACAGAATATTTGATGCTGACAAAAATAATATTCAGACTACATGTATATATAAAATGCTGATTTTAAAGATTTTGAAGAGGTTTTAATACAACAATGCTGATAAATGAATAAAAATCAGACTAAAAATGTAACGTTAAATTACCTTAATTTTTTTTTCCAAAATACTTATGAATTTTTTTAATCAAAGCACATAAGGAATTAATTCATTTGTATTTTTCCCCATAAAAAAATAGGTACATGTACAAATAATTTGGCTATTCTAGAAAGAGGAAATTCAGAGATATTATGAGTATTCAATGTCGAGGTAAATCAAAACAGGAAAATACTGAGAAAAGTCTGAATGATTTCTAATAGATAACATTTGATAGAAATTTTTCGAATCTTTGTATTGTTCAAAATGATTTCAGAAACAAATAATGACCCAAAACAATTACTCTTAGGAATATAAATTTACCAAATAAGATAAAAATTAAGATAAAGGTTTTACAGAAGTCGCTATATTAACCATTAAATGGAAATAACTATTAAATTTAGAAAGTTGGGAAAATTATACTTTTAAATATTCCCTGAGATTTCAAATCACAACCTAAATATAAGATAAATGTATTTCACTTTTTCTTACTACATGTAGTTCTTTGCTCAAAAACTTTAAAATGTCTAAAATATTTCTTTAAAATCAATTAATATTAAAAAGAAATGTCTTTAAAAAGAATTGACATAATGTATAAAAAGCTGCAGTAAAATCACAACCACTTGAAGGACTAGTTATGCAAAAATTACAACCATTTTTTACTAATCTGTATGAAAGTTATGGGTATGTTACAGAAAAATGGATATGTTAATTCAACATGTTCAATATTTTTCAAATAACTGGTACCTGCATTTCTGCTTCTAGGTACCAGTTCAAGAATTGCAGATTTAAAAAATAATTATTATGGACAAATTAATATTAATATAATCTGGGATATTTTTTTTATACATACAAATTAATTATCTCACTTTTATGAAAAGCAATTCGTTGTAAATTATGAATAAATATGTTATGTATAAATATCAGTTAGCACTTAAGCAAAAGAAGAAAGAAAATTATTAAACAGAGTGCCATGAAACTTGGATGAAATGTTTTTTTTAACATACACATTATGGATGAAATATATAACAAATGGAAAAATATAACTTATCATAAATGACTAGATGAGACAATATTTTTAGGTAAAGTCAACTTCTTAATTGATCTTTCCAAGTTCATACGATGACCAACTTGTGTAACTCCCAAGTCAATATAATCGTTCCTGCTTAGGTTTTGCAATCTTTTACCGTCAATGCACTTTTGCTGAAAGCCTGTCTTATATTGCGATAATTTTAAACTGTCCAGCCAATCAAGAACGTCCAAACATTGCCAAGAGTCTAAAGATTTGGAATTAAAAGGTTTCGAAATTTGTTTGGAATTATTTTCCCCAAAATCAGGAGGAGGTGGAATCACTGATGGAATTGTTTCATACTCCTGATTTGACGAATCACCGAATTCAGGGGGAGGTGGTGCAATAAGTTCCTCATAATTATGTCGCTGACGTCCATATCCAGAATCTGCTTGGTCGTCTGATAATGTAGACAATGTTGAAACAGACGACACTACACTTTCATTGTCCTCGTGGTTCAGAACGGAACTATGACGTGAAATATCACTAAAATTGCTTCCACTATCGAATCCTGAAGGTGGAGGAATTATCTCCACTTGCACAGAGTCACCAAACTCAGGTGGTGGCGGAACTGAAGATTTTTCCGATTTATCAGTAATGGAGCTATTCACTGTAACTCCCTTTACACTAATTTTGTCATTTGTAAGTTTCCCATTGGAATTAACTTTCTTTTGTTCGATCTTGTTAATGCTGGCAATTCGATCACGGATCGATATGCTATTATCACCGTTATTTGTTTGTTTAAAAGATTTCACATCACCATTGTTGCTATTTTTAACATTTCCATTTGGAATCTGGGAATCTGAATTGAAAACTTGTTTCCCTTCGGTACCTGTTGAAATAATGTTTTTGTTTTGATCTCTGACAGGTGCTTTTGAGTTAGTTCCTGTTTTCACAGGAGAAGTCGGACCAATCTTAGCTTTCTCTCCAGGTTTTGTTTTTCCTGTATTGTTTGTTGCAGAAACATTCAATGAGGATTGGCTTGCTTTCTTTTGAAGATAAGCCAGTCTTGCCTTTTCCGCCATGGCTACGTAGTTTGTGCTACGAGGAGAAAGCTGAGCATTGTCCTTAATTTCGGTTTTGGTTTTGCTATCCTCCTCTTTTAAAATAGGTTCCACTTTTTTCTCAGTAGCCCTTATGTCTGGCTTTTCAACAGTCCCATTGACAGTACTCATAATTTTTGTGGGTTCTTTCCCTTTAATTGGAATTGTTTTTATCGGTTTAATCTCCACTTTTGGAGGTAAAGATGATTTCACTTCAACTTTTGTTGGTGGCTTTTCAGAAATTGGCTTAGCCTCTACCTTTGGTGGAGTTTTAACTGTTGGAGATTTGGTTTCTGTTTTGCCATTAACTCTTGTATCTGGAAGAGTGGCACTTTTTCTTTTTGCCTCAGGAGTATTTCCAATGTTGTCACTAGAAAATGCAAGTTTGGCCGATTGCAGCTTCTTTGTTTTCTGAAGTCTTGACTCGATGGAATCAATGATAGACTTTTCACCTTTTTCTTCGAGCATTTTTCTCCTTCTTGCAACAGCTGCTATAATTGCCGCCTGATTATCATCTTTTGGAGCACCATCTTTGGCAGGTGGCAAAGCTGAAATTTTTGGTCCGTCCTCATCCATTCTCTGTTGTCGTTTTTGAACTGCCGCTAACAGATCACTTGCTTGTACACCTTGTGGTGTTTTGTTTTCTGTCTTTGCCTTGACTTCTGTTTTGGTCATAGCTGGCGGCTCCGTTTTTGGTAATGGAGGAGGTCCATCACTTGGTGGCAATGGGGGCACAGGCGGAGGGGGTGGGGCTGGAGGAGCAGGCACTGCTGGCTCTCCCACCTTTGGTTCTTCCCTCTTTGGTGATTCTTGTTTCTTATGTTCTATTTTTGGTGATGGTGTTTTTGATTTTGGTGATGGAGGTTTTGGAGCAGAAGACTTAGCCATCACAGATTGTGGTGCAGTTGCTTTCATGGGCTGTGGTGCTGAAGATTTTACCGGAGACGGAGCTTTCGATTTCATAGATGGCGGTTGAGGTGCCGGCTCTGATGGAGGGGGAGGAATGTTCCCAGAAGGTATGTCGGATCGCACAGAAAATCTTTTTGATTCAGTTTCGCCCATTTTTCTATCACCAATTGATATAACAGTCACTTTACTTTTGTTTTTATCCTCCTCCATATCATAATCTGGTTCTGGTTCATAACTGGTTGCCTGTTTCTTATCATTTGAATGTACGTCTGCTGTCACAAGCAGTTTTGCATTTGGATGTTTTTGCAAGTATGTTTTAGCATTGTCCAAGACTTTGTCTTCTGCAAATGAAACACTATGCTTATCATCACTTTGTCGACTTCCACCAGAATTAGTTGATGCATGACTAGATGTTCGCTGGTGAGTTTTCAATTTAATTTTTGGCTCGTCAGTCATCTTTGCTGAAGCACCAGGTCGGAAACTAGACTCATAATCGTCATTTTGTGAACTCTTTTCTGGACGAGCATAGAGTGATGTTCTACTTCCTGTTGTATTAATAGAAACAACTTCTGCCTTTGATGTCAGTGTGGTGTCATTGTCCATTGGCAGACCAGGGGCGGGTCTCTTACCCCCAGAAGCTCCTGGTGGGGGAGGAGGAGGGGCTTTAGGCCTCTCCATTGTTGACATTCCACTTTTCATTGAAACGTTATCCTCAGGAGTGGCATAAACATTGCCACTGCTATTTTTACGATGAGCACCTACTGAACCAGGCACAACAGGCGTGGCATATACTGGTTCAGGTTTTTTATCCGAAAGGTCAGGTGTACTTTGTGAACGATCCATAGCACTTAATTTCCTATCGTTACTATATTTATGTACGAGTCTTTCTGATGGTCCTCTGTGTTCGCTTTTATCCGAATCATGGCTTTCAATATTAGATAAATCCACACACGAAACACGTTTTGATGCATGCTTAGCTCGGATTGATGCAGTTTTCTGTTCTGTTGAAATGTTTGGTTGTTCATTAGTCTCCCTTTCAAACTCTGCTAAGGCCAAGTCTAGTTGATCTGGAAAAACAATAAAAACAGAATATTACATTAAAGTACAAATAAAGATACCCAAACAGCTTTCAATCAAAATAGAAATTTAAATCATTCTAATTTGGTTAAGATATTTCAAATTGTGATTAATTCATGCCATAAAGTGCATAAGAGATGCCTGGTCCACAGTTAAAATTTTTCAAGTTTGGAATTTTCAATGTGTGAATCTTTTCATAACTTTGTTTTTGATTTTGTTAGATCATGAGTAATGATTTCATGCTTCTGTGTTTGATCAACTTATCTTATAATAACTATATTTTCTTGTGTACTTGTGACTTTATGAATTCTGAAGTTCAGTGTCAAATATATTTTACTTCTATAACATTTAAATGAAGGTATTTTCTTTGAAGGTCAGATTCAAATATAGCAAAATAACAAACACATTTGAAATAAAACATGTATACAACATAAAAAGATGAATTATAAAACTTGAAAGATAAAAAACATTTTGGAATTTGCTTATCTTTTCATTTCTGAATGTAATCTAAAAGTTTTAAGTTTCAGGTCTTATACTTTTCAATTTTTTTACTGCATCAATGTAGGCATGCCAAAAGAAAAGAAGAAGTGCTTTTCATGCAATTATAAGGCATTTCAAATTGTTTTGTTAAAATTTTTATAATTTTTATAATTTTGAGCATCAAACAATCTATTTATAATTGATGTTGCAGAATAATAATTTAAATTCTGTTAATCTTAAGCAAATAAAAAAAATCTCATTTCCATCATACTCGGGAAGGCAAAATGCTAAAACATATACAACATGTAAAATCTAAAGCTATCAGAACATTTTTAAAAACTAACAAAACTCATAATCTAAACATAACGATGAAAAACTAAGCTAAGTTGTAGAAATATCTATACATAACATTCAAAGCTAAAAGCAACAAAATCAAAATTTGTGAACCATCACCTTCAGAATGTGTATTGGCCACACAATTTAGTGTATTGGAATTTCCTGTTGTGCCTGTCAAAATTAAAGCTAAATTGAAACTTATATTCTTTTGTCAATTTTAAATTCAAAATTTGAATTGAATTATCTCCCCTGAAAGGAAGAAGTAATAATTCTTATTTTTTTTGTAGAACTTTTTTCTTATTTCCATTATTGATGTGTTTTTTTTTTTTTCTTCAATTTTTTCAAGAAGAGCAATACTTATAAAATAGTAGATTTATATACCTAATTCATTGAGTCCTTCAGCTATCTGTCGACCCTTTTCTTTCGAAAGAGATGTCCTTGGGTCTCTCCTAGGAGGTTGAGGAGCTATAAATATAAAATAAATTTATCAATTACCTAAAAACATTCTTAAGAATATCTTCTACTTTAAACAAGTAATACTGTGAGCGAGCTCACAAATGGATACCCCCCGCTTCATATTGGACTTTGTACTGTAAAAGAACAATCTCAAGTCCAGTTATCTCCCCTCGATGATAGCCGAGAGCAATACCAATTCTTCATGCACGTCTACAGATGATGTACTATCTTCATGTAAAGTTTCGTCAAAATCCATCCAACAGTTTAAGAGGAGTTGCGCTTACGAGGTTTCCAATTGAATAATGTATTTAAAAGTCTAAGTCCAATTATCTCCCCTGAATGATGTCTGATTGCGATGAAAATTCTTCATGGACATCTACATATGATGTTCTTCCTTTAGATTAAGTTTCATCAAAATCCTTCAAGCGTTTTAGGAGGAGAAGCGCTTACGAGGTTTCCCATTGTATAATGTATTTAAAAAGTCTAAGTCCAATTATCTCCCCTGAATGATGTCTGATTGCGATGAAAATTCTTCATGCACATCTACATATGATGTTCTTCCTTTAGATTAAGTTTCATCAAAATCCTTCAAGCGGTTTAGGAAGAGAAGCGCTTACGAGTTATGTGGACAGACGGACAGACGGACAGACAGATGGACGGACAGACAGGGTGTTTCCTATATACCCCCCCAAACTTTGTTTGCGGGGGGTATAAAAATTGTTTTGCCTGAAGGAGCAATTTTTGATACTATGCAAGATAGAAAATGTTCTCATACTTTTGTTCCATAAAAGAATATCTATTAATCAGACAAAAGTTTGTATATAAGAACTTCAGCTATATAATCATTATTTATCCTTCGTCTAAAAAACCTTTTATACTTCCTTTACAATTTTGAGCTTTTGCGTTGCAATGTCAAGTGCACTTCCTGGTTCTGAGAAGAAGCTGTGTCAATATTTTTCAGTTTGTGATATAATTGCACGCATGCCTTTGAATTGCTTCTTTGTCTGCTTAAAATATCTTCTCTCATTCAGTTTTTTACTAAAATTTGAATTTTCAAATTGTCTTAATCAATGTTTAAAAACACCAGGTTTATTTCCTTGTACTGTATATATGATATCATCATTCCTAACTATATCATGTATATCTTCCTTTTTGAAAACTTTTTTTGTTTGAATTCCATTGTGGATGTTTTAAATTTAGGTTTATATTGTAGGGTGTGTCTTGTACACTTATTCCACATCTCATTTTCTTATACTTTCTTTACATTATACTTTTGGTTTTCAACCTTCCAATTATTTTTATTCAATTGCTGCTGATGAGAGATTTCTCCTTTAAATATGCACATACTGACAGCATAATTGATTTTACCAATTTTTAATACCCAATTCAATACTTTATATCACCCCTACCTTGTTTTTTACTGATAGCACTGGTCCCCCTAGTGGGTAGTGTCATCGTCCCGTCCAAATGTTGCCAGTTGACGGGGGTCTGTTGTTTCTGTACTGTGACCACTTTCATGGCGAGGGTATCACCAGAGTGCCTTATAATCTGTACAACTCTGTCATGTGAGGCTCTTACTACATTCTCCCCATTAATCTGAAGAAAAAAAATTAACAGACTTTAATTATAGCAAGAATATGCCCAAAAGAAAAGATGCCCCATCTGGCAACATGAAATGGTAATTTGACCTGAAAGTAAACCTATTTTGGATGTACAGACAGACAGACAGACAGATCTGAACAACTTTGTCATGAAGCTTATAATTGCAACACAGTTGAAAGATGAGCAAGTTTAAACTGTAAATGACACATTTCATCTTCAAATGTTTCATCAGAGACACCTTAAAATAGGGTTCATTAATTGATAAAGATTTAGTTTGGTCTGCCTGTTATAAACAGGTCATTCTCTCATGTATTGGTAAGCAAGAAAGTTTTTTCCTTCTGAAGTGTATGTGCTTTTTAAAGTTTTTTTCAGTGACACCAAAGAAATGAGCCTGGGACCCACTTTTATGAAAAAAGCATTTTTGGAATACCCAGTTTATATTTTGTTACAAACTTTAGAGTTTGTGAACTTTTCCATCCTTTTAATAGCAAGGACCACAACAATAGAGGCAAGTGCGTACATGACTTTAATTGTAAAGATTTTGCAGCTGTATAGTTTTAAATACATGTACCATGTTCAAGTTTGTACGAAATTTAAAAGTTTTTAAACAAGGGCATAAAATGACTCAAAACTACATTAAAAGTCAAGAAACTTTTCTCTTTGTTTCATTTTATGAACATAATACACATTTCATGACCATTTTCAAATTTCAAGTTGTGTGATCTATTGGTTACGATTTCACACTGTATGCATCGTGAAAGGCTATACATCACCTTAAAATTCTTTTTTAATTGCTTTTTCTACATGACTTGTTTTTAAATATGTTGTGCCTTTTATTTTTCCGAACAATTTGAACTCCATTAAAACTTATACCGTAATGTAGATTATAAACAATCTATCTTTTGACCATCCCTTTTCCACAAAGGCTTTCATGTAACTTTTAAACAAACTTTAAAATGTGATCAAACTGAAATTTCACTCCTTTTCAAATATTCGTAAACTGATGATGTCTTTAATTTAAAACCACTTGTTTATAGTAAATTGACCTCAAAAGTTTTAGGATTGAATTTAAATTGAAGTTGATCAAGTTCAAAGTATCATCCCTTTCATGTTCATCTCCCAGATATAGCTGAAATCATGCAGCTTGAGAGTAAAGCAATTACTAACTAAATTGAAGATGAAAGAAGTCAAGCAATATTATAGTGATATAGCTAGTAAAATGAAGAAATCCCCCCTGCCCCCCCCCCCCCCCTCCCTAAAAAAAAGGCAAGATATAAGAACAAAGTGTCTTTTCACAAAGCATAAAAGTCAGTGAGTTTTTTTAAATGGAAATATTTATTTTACAGTGCAAATTAAAAATTTCAAAAAAATATCCAGAATCTTCCTTGCTGATTTGTACTATTAATAAATATACATATACAGGCTATCTGATTACTGTAATAGTTATTAAATTCTCAACTTTTAAGAAAATCTGTCTAAGTAAAAAATGGCTGGATTTTGTTAAACAGGAAGTAGGTCAGTCACAGACCTGAAACCTAACCCACATTATGGAACCCCATCCTGATGCTGTACACCAAATATCAAAAGGCTGAAATTACTGTAGTAATTGCTGAGAAATTAACTGTTGCGACAACTTCTTCCACACCTGCCACCTAAAATTCACCTTTTTATAACCTAGATTTTCACTATTCCATCACTTCATTAAAAGTGCTTATCAAATTCTTTACCAGGGGAAACAAACATGGTTGTTAGTAAGTAGAAGTAAAACACGTCTTTCGCCATAGCGACTAGATCTGTTTTCTAGAATGTCATAGCTGATAAAACTGTGAACAATGTCAACTATGTTTCATTTTGAACGGAAATTTTTTTCGAGTAGTCCAAGCAATGAAAGTGCTTTTAATTGGACTTATCTGCCTAATTAAATTGTATGACAAGATTTTATCTTAGCAAAGACATTTATCAAGCTAGAAATACCCCAAAATTTGGACACTGGGTGAACTGGAAAGGTATAGTTTGGAGAATTCAAGAACACTGTTAAAAATTGCAAAAATAAGGAAAAACGGAAAAACTTTATAATGAAAAACTAATTTCCTGCTTGAGTCAGCATTTCTGATATTTGATATTAATTATTACATGCATGACATAGTTTATCATGATTAAGTTGCAGTCAATTAAAAATCAAGTCAATCAGTAATTTTACATTTTTTTCACTGAAATTTTCCTATGTATGGGCATTTTAGAAGGAATTAAGATTATCTTGAAAATCCATTCAGGTAGATAAAAACATAGCTAAATTTAGAAATTAAGTAATAACTAGTAAATCAGCCACCATAAATGCCAAATAAGTTAAATTTTCTATCTTCAATAATTTAATTTTCCCACTACTTAAAACCCTGTCTGACTACATACAAAACCCTACATAAACCACTGTCTATAAATCAATGAAAAACTTGTTGATCGAACCCCAAGATATGATATATTCAAATATTCATTTATTTCATAGAAGATCATTAAAGTGATCTGTACACCCTAAAAACAAACAAAGCCGGGACCGAGATATATTGATATCTATCAAAACTGTATATATGACATAGGTATTTGTGAAATACTTTAGTGTATGTATACACAACATATAGTCCCTGCGGAGTGACCTAGATTTTTTCTCTCGTACTAATAGATAAAAGATAGCGAGGGTTATAAATAGGTTTGCGTCAGCTGATCAAACTTTTGAACTATGAGTTTTGGAAAATTTTTACAATTTCGTTTATTGAAAATATATACATATTTTTTTAAATGCTGAGTCAAGGGAAAGAAAGAGTTTCAAATGAACTTCCTTAACATTTTATTGAAGATTTTTGGTTTATAAAGAACACTTATAATATATACTTATTTAAGAATTAAGCCATATAATGTATTTCATGTAAAAATTTCTTATTTTTTTTATTGACAGGATTTTCTATATTACAGACAGAAAAATTTCAATGTACTTCAAAGAAGTCAATTTTCTCATTGTGGATTTTAAATTGCTGCTTATTCATAGCTGCTGCCTTGAGTATTGTTCTACATTAGGATTAAAATAGAAATGCCTCCATCGATTACGTTGACAAAAAAGTAGAATGAAATTAAATTCGAATAGAAAATGAACAGTGAATGAATTAATAATTTTAATAGCTTGAAAATAATCCATTTAATTTTAGCATGTATACAAAGCATGTTCTACATAAAGGTGGAAAGTACAAATATCTGAACAAATATAGGTCTAAATTTAAATAGATTCATGAATTAAGTGAGAGTTTTTTCATTATTTATTTTGATTTAAATATAATCAACATTTCTATTGGATTGAGTACTTTAATTTGCTTAATTTTTTTTTATACAGATTGTCAATTAGTTTTTAACATAAAAATTCTAACAACGAAAAAGAAATTTATATATCATTTTCTTTCTTGCTTTCCTTATTTCATTTTATAATTATTTTCCCATTATCCAACATACTGCTTTCTCTACTTTTTGTGTAAAAGTTGTGCATTCTTGTTTAAAAATTTAAACTTATGTAATAAGTGACTGTAAGGGTTAATTGCCGTTTTAAACACACATTGACCATACAGAATGTCCATTTTTTACTGGTGGAGGAACTGTCAATCTTGGGGCAGGCCAGAAACTGACAAACCTAAGTTCAGATTTTTTTGCTATTCAAATGTCCCTGTGGTTAATTTCTTGTTGCCCAAAAAGCGCAAACTTCATACCACACACAGTACATGTATGTATGAATATAGTGTGTCTCTTTTATTTACCTCAAGTATAAAATCACCACCTTTCAGCCCGGCTCTATCTGCCCTACTCCCTGGATCGACACTATCCAAATACTGAAGGGCAGGAAACTCGGGTGTGGGATGGAAATCAAGTTCTCCATTTCTGGTACTTTGTGCTACAAAGAGAAAAGGGTACCAGTTAAAGTGAGATGTGTTGATATGTTATAGGCATTGATTGTGCTTAAGTTCTTCATTTCTTGTAATTGCTGTTGAATAAAATATTCTAAAGGTAAAATCATATACCGGTACCAGTGTAAATTCATGATTTATTTTTATGAGGAAAACAGCAATTGCAAGGAAGTGCAATGCAGAATACATATACTAGTTTTACATGTAAATGTGATCTACAATATGTGTACTTTATATCTACCTTAGGTAACTTATCTAAATAGTAATCATTTCATATTTAAGAAAATTATTTCAGAAAACCAAATGGTGATTTTAAGCTAAGGGCATTTTTATTCCTTAACCCAAGCAATTTTTACGAACAACTATAATTGACTAGTTATGAATGCAGATGAACATAACCAATCACTGGCATGAGCCAGCTGCAAAATAATCAAAAATTGAAAATAATTTTACCTTTCCGAGCTTTCTTAGAACTCTTAGTATCATAAGAATATTTTTGTTTTCCAGAGCGTACAACATTTCCCATTTCAGACACAATATAAATAAGAGTTAATCCAAAAAGTACAACACAAAAATTTCTGATCCTCAAAAACACAAAATATTTCCTTTAATCAATTATGATTCCTCATCAGAAGACATCTATACATGACATATATTGACAATGATGTAATTAGTCAGCCATCTGTTGCCAACAAGGTGTTACTACAACTTTTTGTAAAAATCTTAAAACTTTTGCAGGCTGAACAAATGATGTTGACAAAAAGGTCAAATTTTCAATTATTATGGTTAGATTGATTTCATCATTGTTAGGAATGATAATCATGAAACTTTGTATGATGTTTATGAAAATTTTACATAGTCTTCAATAAAAAAGGTCTCTCCTTTCTTCAATCTTTACTTTATATCCATTAATTATTCAATAAATGCTAATTAAACCAATTAAGGAACATGGCTACTCCAAATATGGTCTTTCTTGTCAAAAACAGTCTATTTCAATTCCAAATTAATCAAAAATCGAATTCCCAAAATCTTCAAGTGTTTATCCGTAAAAAAAAACTTTAAATTTGCTACTTCACATCATCACATCCGATTTTATAATCCAAAAACATTCATGAAAATATAATTTATGTAATAAGAAAATTCCATAAATAAACTTTTAATCCATGACTTTAAATCTAATCTTCATTCCTATTTTAATTGATGAATTTCCTTTGTGGATAAAATTGGTACAACTTTCTAATCTTTAAACCACAGAAAAAACTTTCACTGTAAAGCATCAAAATGGTTCACTGTCAAGTTTCCAAAAAACTTTCAGCAAATATGTTTCAAAAATTCAAAACATCAAGTCAAATGTCCTTCCTTCTTTTCAAAATCATGAAATTCCATGTAGATTCTTGTATAGAAGTGTTTGAATACACTTCAAATTCTGATTAAGATATGTTATAATGAGTCTTAAGGTATTCAAATTTCAAAAGCATATGATTTAATATCCTCAGATCATCTTTTTGACCTCCCCTTTTCAATTTTCGTACTATTAAAAAGGAATTTCAACTTCAACACAATGGATGGACTTATAAGACGAACCATACAAGTTTAAGCATCTCCTTAACAATTTAAATGTTCTTTTTATTAATAAAATATAAAAATATTTGAGTTCATTTACAGTTAATTGATTGTTTGGCAGATTTGAAAGGAATGAGTAATGGTAAATCAAATGCCAAAAAAAAAAAATTCCAGATGTCAAAATGGGTACAAATTACAATGCAATACTTCAACCCAAATTTAATCAATTTACTATATGTGAAAAACATATATATTAAAAGGCAATTACTTAACATAACATTATTGTTTTGGTACAAAGAGTGAATTATAAGTCAAAAACTGCTATAAAAATAAGACCATAGAAGATGGTCTAATGTAATCACAAATCCATTAAAGTCCAAAAAGTTCAGATCAAAAGTTTGTTTTTGGATGAAAAAGATTTATTCATTCTATAATCAATTTTGATTTTTTAAAAATATTAAGCTGTTTGAGGGCCATGTTATGGTGTTAATGTTTTGGTATTTGGACAAAAGCCTACATTTTCTAGTATAAAACTTTAAAGATTGCATTCAGGTATGTTTTTTTTATTCAAAACTATCCCACATTTAAATAAATGTTTACGAAAAATTTAGCCCATTATTTTCGTGGTCAGTTTTATAAACAAGCTCATGCTAAGTGAACTTAAATGGTCGTGATAAACATCTAGGGTATTTTGTATGACAAATATTTGTCTGTAGTGTTGTTAAATCTTCATCTGTTACGAATGTTGTGAAGTACGTTAGCTTAGGGTGATGGGACAATGGATAAACGATGAGTTAGGGGTCAGTGTTTATACCAGAAACAAGAAAAAATCCCAAGTGAATGGAAGTTTTTATAAAATATTTGAAACATTTTTGTCCCAACCAAAGAATTTAGAATGTTGCTAATGAGTTGAAATAGTTTTTAATGTGTAAGAAAGAAATAAGAATGTACTTAAAATGTGATGAAAATTTCCTTCCAGTATACAACTAGCAAGTGCATCTTAATAAAAAGGTATTGTACTTATATGATACAATGTCCATGTTTTTAAGCATTCAAATATACACCAGTGTGCAAAATTTCATGAGGATCAAACTGATGAAAAAGAGAAAAGATTTTTTAATCTGATTCACATCTTTGAACATCCACATCCAAAGAAAAGAACTTTAATGTTTTTTTTTAAATATTTTTATAGCTATTTATACATTTTTGTATCAAAATCTTTTATATTTGAATTTGAGAATTGATCCATCATTTTCACCATTATTTTCAGATCAAGAGGAGATTTAACTTTTTAACTTAGATTCTGATGACTTATTTAACCTTTAAAGGACATTTGCACTTGAATAGTCACCTTTGACTCTGGACTGATTAACCCTTAAGTTCTTATCAGTTCAAAACTTAAAGGAGTAGAGCCACGAAGGCCCCAAAATGGCCCGAAAATTCAATTTTGATATATCTGGTTGTAATTGCTGCATTAATGTTCTTTAGTCTTTATATTTCATGAATTGCACTATTTTTTACCTCAATTATTTATCAATAAATAGAGCAGTGAAGTAAAAAATAGACTATTTTGTGAAAAAGAACAATTTATGTCAGTTTTCCTTGATTTTCATGTATAAATCGATGAATATGAAATGGGCCACACCTGTCGACCAAAATTATTTTGTGATAGAAATGTGTATTTTGATATAGAAAATTAAATATAAAAAAAATACGATGGTCGAGGAATGTGGCCAATACTAATTTTGATGAAATATGCAGAGAAACCAGTGAAATTTTGTGAAAAATGAGGAATTTTCAAATTTATAGCCTGTTTAAAGTCTCAAGGCTAAACTAATGGTGTAAATATTTTGCTAAATCTTACAGATATGGAAAGTTTGTTCATACCTTAACATATTTTAGTTAATTTTTTGACAAGTTATAGTAGTTGAAAAAATAGTGAAAATACCGGGCCGATTTAGGACCTTCGTGGCTCTACTCCTTTGTATTTCAGTTTTAATCTATGCAAAAACATGAATTCTTCACAGCAGATTTGAATATGCAATTTTTAGAAAGAAATATGTTAAGCTAGCCCATTAATTGATAAAAACGTATAGATTTTTTTTGGTTTGCAAAAGAAAAAAAATAATATGTAAATTGGATTTAGAATTTCCTATTAGGTATTATTGATAATTCATCTTAAGAAAAAATCTTTTGAAGTCCTCTTAATGTTTGTTTACCTCAAAATAAACAAAAGTAAATATTATTATTTAATGCATAAGTGGAATAAAATATTTATCAACAATGACATCAGAGCTGTTTGAATATTGGTCATCTTTAAGTAATCCGTCAAAAATTAATCAACTTCAAAAAGATTTGTGAAAACACACCATTCAAAATTGTTTTAAGGGTATCTACTAATCACAAAATTATTTATTTAAAAAAATTGTAAATGTTTTATTTTGGTTTTTTAATTTTTTTTAGCATATGAAATTATTTTGATGTTTGCTGTAAAATAAAATTTAGATAGAGTATAAATTTTTATTTTGTAATTAGGGGCTAAAACAGGTAACACTCAAAGGCCATAGCCCTTACTCTTTCATTAAAAAAAATTAAATGTTTGTATTTTCAAAAGTAGTGCAACATGATCAATGAAAATACTACAAGTACAAGTAATGATGCACCGTTGAATCACTGCATAAAAATCTTTTCTAATTGCTTGACATTAACCCTACAGGCACAAATACAAACATGTTGAACTAAATAGATGAACTAATACAGGACATCCCTGACATACACACTTTCCAGTTTGAAATTCAATTCCTAAACATGAAAATACACACTTTACTCAAGATTTAAAAAATACAAGTTAGTAATTTATCTCTTTCATTCTTTTTGATTTTGTGTTGGGTTTCAAATTTCCAGATCAGTATCAAGTAACAAATAAAACTCTTTTAAAATAAAATCTTTAACCACAAGTTTGCAGATAAAATTACTTTTTGGCTTGGTTTTCTTTTTTTGAAAATAATCTCAAGGTAAAAATGTGTTGAGTGACAACATTTCTGAAAATTACACCTTAAACTTAATGCCATTTTAAAAATTCAAAAAGAAAATAAAAATCTAAAGATCAAGAAAGTACAGACATGTAAAAACTCCCTTAAATTGATGAAAAGTGTCCTTTGTCTCAGGTAAATAGCATGTCGTTATCCTAAAGCCGTGAAAAACAATCTGTGTTTACGTCAATTACTGGTATTAGATTTCACAATTTTTTGCCTTTTTTTCTAAAAGTTTGAAACTGATCACAAATACCGGTAAAAGGCATGTCATTATAATATATCCACAAAAATCTGCATTTACGTCAAATACTTGTATAAGATTTCAATTTTTCTTGCTTTTTTTGCCTAATTTTTGAAATTGAGTACACTGATACTGATAAAAGATAAAAAGACAGTCATCTTTATTGGTTTAAATCTGAAATTTCATTGAGTTATCTAATAAGTAGACCTGCAAACAAATAAAATTTAAAACTGCCTTTTAATCTTTTACCAAAAAAATGGTTGTTTTTTGTGCATGCTGCATCTTCTTTACTGTTTAACCTTTAATCATTTTCCCTATACATGTATAACCATGTAATGGTTAAACAGTGTCTTGCGTTTCATTTTTTTTTAGTTTCATTTCTGTAACAGCAACTTACATTTAGCTCCTCTGAGTATAAAGCCATATCCTTCAGGTCCTTTCTGTAATACTACTGTTCTTGGAGCATAGTCACTGCAAAGAGAAAAGAAAATATTTTTATTATAAATGTTGTAAAAAGTTTCCTCTGTTTTTTATCTGTAAGGCTTTCAAATTTAAGTAGTAGCAGACCAATATGCAAAAGTGCAAGTGCAATCCTAAGTTCTACAAAATATAGCTTTCATCATTTGTTTAGTAAATCAACATGAAATTATGACACCACTGAAGCCAATTTTAACAACAGTGGTAAAAGTATAAAAGAGGCAATTATATTTCCTACACATGTATTATATTATTTATAACCATATAACATATAACAAGAGTTAACACTAAAGTATGTCTCGCCTGCCGGCACAATCAGAAACAATTATTCTTTCTTACTTCCACTATATTTTGAATTTACATGGATTTTCAGTTTCTGAGATCAAAAGATGTTTATAGAACTTAAACATTGCAAATATATGCAATAAAAATAATCAAAGTCACTCAACCGGAAAATCAAGGTCAAGGTCAAAAGATGGGGATGCAACTGTGCTAAGCTACTACTGGGGAATATACATACCAAGTTTCATCAACCTAGGACCTATAGTTCTTGAGATATGGAGGTGCTCGCAAAACTTTTCCATTGCTATTATATGTATTGAAAATTGTCAAAGTCACTCAACCAAAAAATCAAGGTCAAGGTCAAAAGATGGGGATGCAACTGTGCTAAGCTACTACTGGGGCATATGCATACCAAGTTTCATCAACCCAGGGCCTATAGTTCTTGAGATATGGAGGTGCTCACAAAACTTTTTCATTGCTATTATATGTATTGAAAATTGTCAAAGTCACTCAACCGGAAAATCAAGGTCAAGGTCAAAAGATGGGGATGCAACTGTGCTAAGCTACTACTGGTGCATATGCATACCAAGTTTCATCAACCCAGGACCTATAGTTCTTGAGATATAGAGGTGCTCATAAAACTTTTTCAAAAAGTTAACGCCGCCGCCGGTAAAGTAACACCTATGTCCCGCTCTGCTTCGCAGGCAAGACAAAAATGTACCCCCCTCTTTTAAGAGCTACACCTGCTGTACTGCACCGTATTTGCATAAAAAACATATTCATCTGAAATAATGCTTAGTGGACTTATTTCAATATCTATTTTAAAAACCTTTTATTGCAATTAGAATCTTGTATAACAATGAAACATGTAGTTCGGTTAGAACATTTACCGGTAGTATGCAAGTCATGGAACTACCAAGTTGATATCACATGACATGGTCTAGAGACAGTAATATTGTGACCCTAAGTCACACTATGACCTAGATTCTACAAGAAATTAGGTAAAGAAAGTGACAAGAAACTAATGAAATATCAACATGACTACATTATAGGTCATAAAACTCTGTGTCAATAGCCTTTTCCAAATGATAGAACATACAAACTAAAAATGTATATTTCTATATTGCAGACTTGAGGGTAAATATCAGTCAAAAACCGTAAATAGGTTGAAATACACAAACACATCTGGCAATACCAGACACAAACACATCTGGCAATACCAGCAACATCTTTAAATTGACAAAGCAGGTTATTGCCTGCAAAAGCTGCAAACGTGATTGGAAGATCTTTTAAAACTTTATCATGAAATTTTTTGGGTAAAAAGTTATTGAATTTTTCCAGAAATCTGAGTGAATATGTTATACCTAGGGTGTGAAGCAAGGATACATGTAAAATGAGGCACAAAATTGCTAATTATATAAACCAATTGTTGTTATCTAGAATCCATTACGTGAACAGAGAACATTTTGTGATGAAACAACTTAAAATAAAAAAGTCACTGCCTAAAAAGCTTTCTTAGACTGGTTTAGAAAAAAAAAACAACAATTCCATGAGATGAGATACTTCAGGATGACCTGATAATATTACTATTTCAACAATTTTCAGTGTGTGCAGATTTTTTTTTTTGAAAGCTTCCAAAAATTAAGAATGCTTAATGATTGACAGAACGATTTTTCTTCCGTAATATTTTTTTACCAACTTTCTACATTAACTATATGCTAACCACAGAAACCATACATGTCCACATCAGCCTCGATTTTGCATTAAACTTACCGACTATTTACTCTAACGACAGGCCTGACTGTCACAAGTCTTAACGTAGATTTATGTTTTTGTAGCTTCCTACTAAACATGGCTTCTTGCTATCAAAGCTTCCTTAAAGTCACTGAATGGAAGCCATTTTTCTATCTTTAAGGTCAAAGCCACACAAATTTAATCCATTTCAAGAAAAACTTGCAAAACTCAAAACAAAAACTAGAGTCACATCCTAATTTGAGCACAATCGTAATCAGTTAATTTCACTGGTTAACTTAAAATAACAAAAGATGAAGGGATTTCACTATCTAATCGTCAAAACTATTGTCGTCATTGTGGACTTCGAATGTTCCTAATCTAATCAGCCGATATGCAGTAGAGATAGACATATAAAATCATAATCCATGTACATGTAGTAACACGAGGAATAGAGTTAGTTTCAGTACGAGGAAGATTTTGTCTTTATTCAAACAAAGGTTTTTCTTTGTGCTAAAAGCTTCCTTAAACTTCTATTTTGTTTTATGACCTTGACCACAAACAATGCATAACTAAGGTTTTCTTTTTAACTTGCAGTTATTGGGGCTATAGATAACTCATTCCATTTTGACTGGAAATTCAATTTTAATTAAGTCTAATTCTGAAGAATTTTATATATATTTTTCTAAGGAATGTTGTATGCACAGGAACTGAATTGTTGTTCAAGAACATTAAAGGATTAAAGTAAACATAATGCAACAGCATGGGAAAAACTTTCTGATATTTATTTATTTTCTTCATTTTTTTTTGCCCTTTAAAGGTTAAAAATACCCTTATAAAATCTATAGACATCAATTTTTATTCAAAACAATCCTCCATTTGAAGCAACATCATGTGACATCTGCCAGCAGACGACATAAAAAAAATGGCGGGAGGACAGAGGAGGCAATGAAATCAACACTTTAACATGATGTCCATTACACCTTCAGTGACAGTTTATATGTCTGTAGATTATGGCCATCCTCATAAATGTTGTCTTTGGTGACTTTAATATTGTTTGTAGTGGACATATATGATAGTTATCTCTTAAAAGTACATAGTATCTGGTAATGCAGCAATAACATTGTTTCAAACTTTTTAAGCTCATCAGAGAAAGTATAACCAAATGTTGGAGAGATGAGAATTAAAGATGACAAAATAACTGCATGGTAGGAAAAAAGTCTAAAATACAGGTCTCTGAGCATTATTTGAGACCAATGAGGCCAAATCAAGCAGGGATGAACATAAATACTAACTCTATGTCCAAAACAGCGTTGACACTAAACATGTTTTGGATAAATTTTCCAAAAAGTGCAGTAGATAAATGACGATTACTTGTCTTTAATTTCAAAATGAATTGTTCTGTAACCAACTTTCAAAATTTGATATCATTACTTTGTATCTAATGACTTTATTGCATGAAATCACATACAAAAAATTGAAATTACGCAAGAAACTGAGATGCATCATATTTCTACGTAAACAATCATAGATCGTGACCAAGAAAAGAATCCACACAACATGACAATGAAAACGCCCCGACCTTCCTCACAATGACATAACAGAACGTATCAAATATTCAAGGTTTGTCAAAACTTGTCCGTTGTCACTGGGAAGAAATAAAAAAACACCCTAAACTCTCCAGAATATTTCCCGAGCCTCCTATCTGTGCGTTTCGTCGACCAAAAAGCCTTCGCGACATTTTGGTTCGATCCAGTCTGGCTCCCAAACCCCCCAAATCTGTTGGATCTTGCAGAAAGTGCGACAGTAAGAGATGTTTGACGTGCAAGCAAATGTTGCAGACCCAAACATTTACCAGCAGGTCGACTGGAAAGACATTCACTATTTACTGAAATGTTGATTGCCATACAGCTAATGTAGTGTATCTCCTCCAGTGTAGATGTGGCTTTCAATACATTGGTGAAACGGTTCAACCTTTCAACAAACGTATGAATCTACATCGCAGCGATTACAAATGCAAACCAAACATCCCTGTCAGTCGCCATCTCAGATCCAATGGGCACAGCCCAGATGATCTCTCTAGGTTGTCCATCACCATCATTGACCACAATCCGTCCTGGTCAACCTATGAAAGGCAAGCTCGGGAAAGTTTCTGGATTAAAACATTAGAAACGAGAAATCCCTACGGAATAAAAACGAGAAAATCTAGATAGTGGATTGATTTGTATCATTAAATACCGGTATTCCAGTTTCCATTTCACTTTGAACACCTTCATTTTGTATTCATTTCATCATCATTTAATTTGTTTCCCACCCCACCTCCATATTTCATTTGTCATCATCATTTCGTGTTCATTTCACCATCATTACATATTCATTTGTCTCTGCCGTTTCGTGTTCATCTCTTGATGTGACCAAAGTCACCTACCCAATTGTTTTAAATTATACATATATCTATCTCAATCTGTTTCTGTTTTTGCAATTTGTATTGTTTTATTTTCCCCTTCAAAATTTACTGTTCTTGTGTTTTCCCATCCCAACCCATTTTCCATTTGTCGTCGTCGTTTCATGTTCGTTTTGTTGTCCTTTTCGTGTTCATCATCTGTGGATGGCCTGTGGGGCGTTAAACACCTACTCACTCACTATTTATTTGCATTGTACATATGTTCTTATTTTTATGATCATTTACCTGTCCAGTAAATTTCAGCATGCTTCGATTTTGACTAGTTTGTTTAGAATGACCTGTTTTTAAGTAAGGTTATTACGTTATTGTGTTTGAAAATTGTTTTTTATACTGATGAAGGACATACGAATGTCCGAAATATCTATAATCTTTAAATTATTTAACATCAATTGGTAATGTTGTGTACATTTTCTAGACCCTAAATATTCAAGACTGATATCTTTTGAAATGATCTAATATCATTGACATAAGCGTCATGCTTAAAATTAGAAATAAATTGATATAAACTCATTGATTTTTAAACCTTCTACACATTAATGAGTCGATCAATGTTTACAAACAATGAGTGATCGTGTATTTGTTGATATTTATAATCCAACACCTGGATACCTGAATCATTAAGGTGATTTAATATTATGATTTTATCGATAATTTTTTATTACTCAGACAATTAATTATAAATAGCCTTATAGGAATATGAAGTCATCAATGGGTAGTGCCAAAAGATAGTATTCATGCAAAATTTCAAAAACTGATGACCTAAGCTCTTTGTAGATCACTTTGAGATCATGAAGGGAGTGATGAATAAAGTGAATACATTTTTATTGAAGAGGATGTTTTTGAATCCTTGTTGGATCAAGGAATCTTTAAAGTGAAAGGGAGATCCACCTTCAATCCATTGTTGGTGAAAGGGAAGGGGTTTTTGACCAATTTTTCTGAAAATCAATAAAAGTAGCCAAATTTCCTCTGAAATTGGGAGTTGCAACATACATAAGGAGACCACTTCGATTTCTGCCACCGATAATTCAAAAATAAAACAGTTTCACAGAAAATATACTTTGGAATAATTTAAGAAACTGACAAAGAATTTCAAATCTGCCAAACTTATGAATGGCCTTTTTTATCCCAAAAACCACAAAAATTTGCATTTTAAAAACTTATTTATATGGTACTGCATGTCAAAGTTTTATAGCGAGCATAGCTCGCAAGCGGAGAGCTCTACGGTATTTGTTTCCGCGAGAAATTTGCTAATGCTGATTTAGATTTTTTATGGTCCGGAAAGGGTTATTATTTTTACAGGTCCGGAGTGAATGTTAAAATAATTTATAAGAAAAGAAATAATGCTTAAAAAAATAATAAATTGCGTTTTTTACAAGAAAATAATATTCTTAAAATAATAAATACACATAAGCTGCTCGTTTCGTCTTGGTTATATGCACGTACGAAACTAACGTGTCTCGAAGCTTAATCGCCCCATACCATCTCGCCCCAAAATAAGCAAATGGAAATATTGGAAATTAAATGATAGCGATATCCCTGAATGTCGACATTTAGAACAAAAAAAACGTAGTCCCTTTTAGCTATGCTCGCATTTAGGCAATGCCTACTCCATATTAACAATAATACATTGAAAGAGATTTATGGCTAACTTATGAAGGATCATTTTACCTCAATGTTTCAAGTACTTTTTAACAAAAGAACAAATATGGTCATATTTTTAGCAATTATGTGACAACTTTATATCTATGCATTTATCCAACATTAGATCTAAATAAACAGTCATTTCTTAAGTTAAAATCTTTCTCCCCTGACATTAATATGTAATAAAAACATTGAAATGGTCTCAAAACCAGATCAAGTGTCCTTTTGAGTCAGGTACAGCGATGTAAGCTTACACTTTGAAGCTTTCTACTGCGCAGTTTAATAATATGATCAAACACGGATACAAACTCAGATTTCATCTATTTCATATCACCCAATCATAAAATTAAAAAGCAAAATATATTGTATGTCCAAAGACTTTTGGTCAATTAGATAGAACAAGAGGCTCCCAGGAGCCTGAATCGCTCACCTGACATATGTGCCTGAAGTAAAGGTTATAAGGCAAAATCTATTTAACGTTGAAAGGGTCATAAGATTAATAAGGGGGTCATCTGACAATATGGTGGATCTAAAGGTGCTGATCACTTTTGTTGTCTAAAAATCTGTCACCCTTTTTGAGTTATTTGCAAAACAAGTGTGGCCACTAAAAGTATGTCTCGCCTGCCGGCACCATCACTAAAATCAACTACCTAAGCTTTCATTTCTTGATATAAACACAAAAAGTGTCAGTATACCTAATAACAGATGCCTAGTTATTATACTATTCAAGCAATCCATTATCCACACAAGTATTACAAAAAGTTTTCTGTCTGAAAAAAGACCTAAGTTCACAGAGTCACTGGAGCATAAAAATGGGGTCATGGTCACATGGCATGGTGACAGTTGCGTTGTCCTTAACTGCAACTGTCTGTTTACCCAATATCAGATGCCTAGCTATTATACTTTTCAAGCAATTCATCTTCCATAAAAGTCTTACAAAAAAGTTTTTTGGCCTGAAAAACACCTAAGTTCACAGAGTCACTGGAGCGTGAAAATGGGGTCAGGGTCACACAGCATGGTGACAGTTGCATGGACCATAACCTAAACTGTCTGTATACTAAATATCAGATGCCTAGCTATTATACTTTTCAAGCAATTCATCGTCCACAAAAGTCTTACAAAAAAGTTTATGGCCTGAAAAAAGACCTAAGTTCACAGAGTCACTGGAGCGTGAAAATGGGGTCAGGGTCAAACGGCATGGGGACAGTTGCGTAGACCATAACCTGAACTGTCTGTATTCGAAATATCAGATGCCTAGCTATTATACTTTTCAAGCAATTCATCGTCCACAAAAGTCTTACAAAAAAGTTTACGGCCTGAAAAAAGACCTAAGTTCACAGAGTCACTGGAGCGTGAAAATGGGGTCAGGGTCAAACGGCATGGTGACAGTTGCATAGACCATAACCTGAACTGTCTGTATACCAAATATCAGATGCCTAGCTATTATACTTTTCAAGCAATTCATCGTCCACAAAAGTCTTACAAAAAAGTTTACGGCCTGAAAAAAAACCTAAGTTCACAGAGTCACTGGAGCGTGAAAATGGGGTCAGGGTCAAACGGCATGGTGACAGTTGCGTAGACCATAACCTGAACTGTCTGTATACCAAATATCAGATGCCTAGCTATTATACTTTTCAAGCAATTCATTGTCCACAAAAGTCTTACAAAAAAGTTTACGCCGCCGCCGTCGCCGGAAAGTAATACCTATGTCTCGCCTTCCACGACTATTCGTCGCAGGCGAGACAAAAATGCAGTTTAACCTAATGTTCTATTTTTAGCCACAGCGGCCATGTTTTACAACCAACCAAAAATCCCCACAACAGTTCTATACACCTAATAATAATAAACAATATTACCAAGTTTGGTTCCATTTGGACTTAAAGTGTCAGAGGAGTTAACATTTTCAATATAAGGAAATGCAGTTAAAATGCTAAATTTTGACGTTCAAAGGGCAATAACTCCTCAAAGGAAAGGTCGTACAACGTTGACCCTGTTACAAATTTTGTAGATCTTGATGCGCTTAACAATATGCAATTTAAATTTCTCAAATATCTTGTATAGTTTTCAAGATATTGAGCTAAACAGGTGCAAAATTTGCAAAAAATCCACAAAAAGGGCAATAACTCCTACATGGGTTGTTGGATTTTCTTCAAAATTTCAGAGCTGGTAGATCTTGACGTGCTGATCACTTTTGTTCCCAATCAAAATTTTGAAATCTGTCACCGTTTTAGAGTTATTTGCAAAAAAATGCCATTTACCCCTATGTTCTATTTTTAGCCAGAGTGGCCATGTTTTACGACCAATCAAAAATCCCCACATCAATTCTATACACCTAATGCTAATAAACAACTATACCAAGTTTGGTTCCATTTGGACTTAAAGTGACAGAGGAGTTAACGTTTTCAATGTAATGAGGAAATGCTGTTAAAATGCTAAATTTTGACGTTCTAAGGGCAATAACTCCTAAAAGGAAAGGTCCGACAACGTTGACCCTGTTACATAATTTGTAGATCTTGATGTGCTTAACAATATGCAATTTAAATTTCTCAAATATCTAGTATAGTTTTCAAGATATTGAGCTAAACAGGTGCAAAATTTGCAAAAAATCCACAAAAAGGGCAATAACTCCTACATGGGTTGTTGGATTTTCTTCAAAATTTCAGAGCTGGTAAATCTTGAGGTGTTGATTACTTTTGTTCCCAATCAATATTTTGAAATCTGTCACCGTTTTAGAGTTATTTGCAAAAAAATGCCATTTACCCCTATGTTCTATTTTTAGCCAGAGTGGCCATGTTTTACGATCAATCAAAAATCCCCACATCAGTTCTATACACCTAATGCTAATAAACAACTATACCAAGTTTGGTTCCATTTGGACTTAAAGTGACAGAGGAGTTAACGTTTTCAATGTAATGAGGAAATGCTGTTAAAATGCTAAATTTTGACGTTCTAAGGGCAATAACTCCTAAAAGGAAAGGTCCGACAACGTTGACCCTGTTACATAATTTGTAGATCTTGATGTGCTTAACAATATGCAATTTAAATTTCTCAAATATCTAGTATAGTTTTCAAGATATTGAGCTAAATAGGTGCAAAATTTGCAAAAAATCCACAAAAAGGGCAATAACTCCTACATGGGTCGTTGGATTTTCTTCAAAATTTCAGGGTAGGTAGATCTTGAAGTGCTGATCACTTTTACCCATTGCCAGAATTTTTATATCTGTAGCCGTTTTTGAGTTATTTGCAAAAAACTGCATTTTACCCCTATGTTCTATTTTTAGCCATGGCGGCCATGTTTTACGACAAATCAAAAATCCCCACATCAGTTCTAAGCACCGAATGCTAATGAACAACCATACCAAGTTTGGTTGCAATTGGACTTATGGTGTCAGAGGAGTGGACGACGGACGCCAAGTGATGACAATAGCTCACATGACCCTTCGGGTCAGGTGAGCTAAAAAGGAGTCAAAACACAGATTTCATGCCTACTGTGGAAATAATTTTTCGTGGGGTACCAATTTTCATGGTTTTTGTGAGTCAGGAAAGCCACAAAATAAGTTCCCAGCAAACAGAGTATTAAACAATAGAGATTTTTTTTTAAACCATAAATTCAAGAATCCATGAATATGCAGTTTACTCCTATACCATGAAAATTGATACCAAAGAATTCAAGTACTTATACAGTATTTCTAAATTCTGGCATATCAAGCAATTTTCTACTGAGACAAAATTCTTCCATTGGATAAGCATGTTTCATTTCTATGTCCTTAAATTCTAAAAACATACTCATATGCTGTTTCAAGTAACCTTAATTTTTATACTTCTAAATTAATCCATTATTTACATTACATATTTCTTAAAAGACTCAAGAAATCTTATATATGAGAAAATAAAACAAACCCCAGGGATCTTTTTTCCAAAACTTAAATACAAATCACAGTTGACAGAACAATTTGATTAAACATTGAACTTGTCATTCAAAAGAAAGTTTATCTGTATATTAACCCTAGGTTTGACATATCAAAAACACAATCAAAGTAAACAAATCCCGCATTACAAAGACAGTATGATTAGTAAAGACATGCTATACACATGTATTTGTCTGTTAAAAGAAAGAAAACTTTAAACTTTAAAGTATATACTAGCTAGTACTTTTAATGGAAGCAAAGATTTCTTATATCATGTGAATGTAAGTCAATTTATGAACAGTGGCGGATCCAGAAGTTTTGAAAGGGGGGCACTGACTGTATAAGAGGGGTCCACTTTGGTCATGCTTCAATCCAACCACATTTTACCTCCAAGAGGGGGGATGGGGGCAGCCTGGGCCCCCCTCTGGAACAGCCCCTGATGAAAAGAACAGAACCAGAATATAACCAAATATCACTATGTAACATGAGGCACAATAATAGGATATCAGTTCTTGAAATAAGCCTCCCTTTTGTAAAACAAAATGCATATAAAGAAAAGTTTAACACATAAGCACTGCAGTCATCTGTAATTACATGTACTTTAGACACAGTGCTTTTTTTTCTAATCCTATTTGCGCCTATATCAACAATGTCTATCTTTAAGGTTTTTGTCTCTAAGCACCATGAGAACTTTTAGGTATGAGCAAATGCTACGAAACAGCCAAACCTCAAATTAATTCCCCTTTCTGAACTTGAAAAAAAAAGCATTGTCAGCAAATTCAAGCATTAATTACCCCCCTTGAATTCCTTCCTTACCTTGGGCAACATATAACACGGCTCGGTGGATTTTCGTAAACCTTCCGAATCAAGATCACATTTTTCATTTTAGCCTTTTTCCGGTTCTTTTTAAATTTGTACATGCGAACAGGCACATGGATGAAAAAGAACCGATTTCCTTGTGGCGTATACATAGTTGATTACGCTAGCAGCACTCAATCAAATCTATTTTTAACCTTTTGCGCATAAATTAGCGTCGTTTTGATTATCTAACATATTTGCATCAAGATTGATGTATATTCTCTTCATTAGCATTCCGTTTACAATTTTTTGTCTCACATTTTGACACTATTCCGTCTTGTCACAATTACGAACAATTAACACACTAAGGCTGAATAAATTGTCGCTTGAAACAACATGCTTTAACAGTTTGGCAACACAGTTACTTGTTCATACACAACCATTTTTTCCGAAATTTTTAAAACTTGGTTATTAACATTCCTAATTACTCTTAAGACTTTAAAGAATATTGTTCGTCTAAATCCCAAAGCTTTGGATTGCATTTAAAGGATTATTAAAACCCCATGTAACAAGCGAATGTTATTATGCAGACATAACTTTGCATTCATTTTTAATTAGTAGTCCAAGTTTCCAAATTATAGTCTTTGAAGTTTTTCAAAAACAGCAACTAGTCTTTTTGAATTTGAGATTACAAGCAGATGCTACTTGGCAACAAATTTTCCTAGTTTTTGAATTTTGGGAGTGCCAGCAGTTGCTACTATTAGTAGCAATAAATATTCCAATTTGTTTCCAAAATTTCGGCACTGGCTCTAGATATTATTTTATTGATTGACTTCATTGCAGTGCTTGCTGCCAATGTTCTTTCAATGTTTGGCCTGGTGGTTGCTTTCAATCTGTACAAATTTTGAGCAACTTTAATTCTTGATAAATTGTTCACAGAAACTTAATTTCCTTTTTTTTAAACCTCCCACAAATCATGCAAAGTTTTTCAAATTCTGTCAATATTTCTTAAATCAAGTCAAATTCAAATAAAAAAATCAACAGCAAAACAAATATCAATATTAATTCCAAACATTATTAACACATTAACTTTAACACTTATATAATATAGATATAAATTATAATCAGAAAGAGCTTACAAATCAATACTTGGTCCCAGACAATACCATGCGGCAATGCCTAGTATCATTTAAACCTATTTATCAAAAATTTATAGCAAAAGAAAATACCAAAGACAAAGTCAATAGGAGATGAAAAAGACATATCTAAATAATTGATCATGAATGCTTTTTGTTTAAGTGTTTGTTATAATGCTATAGTGATTCCCTAGAAGTGATTTTATGAATGCACTTTTAATTTGCTTCTTGACATTTTGAAATTTGATATACATTGAAGCTGAAAGAGATGCAAAGCAAAATTGCAATATTACCAGCAAGAAATCATACAGTTCATTTAGACTCAGAAGTGGATCATCAGGTTTTGAAAAGGGGGACTTCCATTAAAAGTCCAGCCCAAGGGAGCTCCATATGCATGGTTCCAATTTTGCCAAATATCTGCACAAAATTTGTTCCTAGGAATCTAGGTGAAAAGGATTTCAAACCTTCAAATCCCCACTCTGATTCCCCAAAAAACTTCTCTGATCTGAGGTAAGAGATGGTCAGCAAAAATTATTTCTTCAGACATCCCACATTTTAATTTTCCCATTTTTCCCATAGTACATTTACATGCAAATATGCCATAAAAAATCTAACACATTTTTTATCTTTCCATCTTCATACTTGAAAAAGTAAATACACAGTAAAATATTTTTATTACAAAAATATTTTTAAGTTTGAATAACAGGGTCATTATTATTGTATCAATATAGGTCACTGCCTTAAGAAATGGCCCTATAGAGTCAAGTAAGTCCTTTCAAGTCAGACTATTTGTGTACTTTACAAATTGGTAATACAATACTAAGACGAGAACAAAGTCACCCTTCTATCGTAGTCAAGGTGTGCTTTCGGCCCAACAAAGGCATCCCATAATGCAATTGTCACTGACATAATTCTTGAAATTCATAGTTTTTTTTAAGGAAGATATTTAAAATATTTATCAAAGGATCTCTGCTTGAAGTTGACTAAACACTTGAAAGGTCGTAATTCTGTCATGTGTAAATTTTTATAAATACCGTTATAATAACAAATTGGGGACAAAAGCGGGTGTTTAAATCAAATTCATAACTTAGACTATCTTATTCATACAAGATAGTGACCTCATTATCCTATGGCTATGACGATTATTTGGGCGATAAAACTTTGACGTGAGCAGTGAGCACTATTGGGTACACCTTTGAAAATTTTTTTGAATCTTCAATACAATCCCTTAACATTGTAAATGTTCATCCCACTATCTATGCATCATGTTTTAAGTCATACAAAAGTCTAGAGACTGAAAAATGTTATACATTGATATCTGTTTGTTGTTTACAAAGATAATGACTATGTGAGAAAAAGAGGCAAAGTCCAAAAATGCTACAGAATTCTTTCTACTGTTTTTTTACTTGACTTAACTGTCTAGTACTTCCATTTTCCATTTTGAAAATTCGACTGTTTTAAGTGTTTCTATTAGCATTTGGTCTTTTTTATAACTGATGCTCCTTTGAAGGAGAAGATTAGGGTCTACAAACAACCATAAAAAGATGTGGTAAAGCATACTGTGGATACATGATGACAGAATAACAACATTAATGAACCTACAAAATTTCTAACGTTTTAATAATTGGTCGTGCAGCTAAATTGTTCCATATTCATATTTAGTTTAAAACATATCTATTTATCCTGGATTGGGAAACAAGCTTAATGCTTCTATAAATCCCTCTGGAGTTTGCAGTTTGCGATTGTGGCCTTTGTAAACGGCTCCCATTGAGCATACTGTTATCGAACTGTTCAAAGGTGTCAAGAGAAAGTCGGAAAATTAGTTCATGAAATTTTCATCCCTGACGAGAATCAAACTACGAACCTCAGTGTTAGTAGCCTGACACCTTAACCACTACACCACAGGCATATTCATTTTTACCTTACAACACTATTGTACTTTTAGAAGACATATACAACAAACCACCCTGAAGGTATTGCACTAGCCAAAGAGTCAGTATTAGAACGGTTTCCACAAAAAGCTTCCGTTCTTGGTTCAGTTGGAACTTTCACTATATGTGTATAACCAAAGGATATGTACTTTCAACCACAAACTACACAAAAACCTAAATTCAGTTCAGTCAACAAGGTCTTGTAACAATTTTGAAACATGACATGCATTTCCCTGTATACATTGTAAATACATGACACAATTTTACACCCAAAATACAAAACACCCACTGAAAGATTCAAAAAAGTTTATCAGAAATTGAAACCTGAGCTTCAGGTCTTCGACAAATTTTGAAACATGACATAGTTTCCCCTGTAAGGATGCATTAGATAGTGCAATCTTCTGAACACAAACCACTGAAACAATATGAAAGTGCTTTATCAGCAATTGCAAAATCACAAAAATCATAAGAATCATAAGTAAAATTTTCTCGAATCTAAATGTCCAAATGTTCAAAATGACTCAATTACCTAATTCCTATATCATGTAACAGTAAATAATGGTAATTTGGTTGTATCATACAAAAAGTATGTCCCACAGGCTACAAAATACTTTGAAAATTGGTCGTCTTTTTACGTAAATACTGATAATTTTAACAGATTACATTCATTCAAACTTTGTGAACCAATTTACACATGAAATTTTCTTTTCAGAAAAAAAAGACCTTCCCAAATTTAATTCTAGCATGGCCTTTGGTCTTTAAGAAGGTAAAGAAATGAGATAATACTACACGTTTTTCAAAGTTTAAGAAAACATATTAGGCCCTATGTAAATTATCGAGCATATACTTGGATAAACTTTGAAGGATGTTTAAGAAAAACAGCCCAATCTTTTATGTAAATTAGGGGATTAACGAAATTCTTCAGCTCAAACTTGAGCGTTTTGAATAATGAAACGTGACATGCTTTTTGTGATAATGGGAATATCAATGCCCTTTGAATTACAGATTATTCACTGATTTATGGATTGGCATTTTCGTTGAAAGAGAAAGATACATACTAGAAAACATTCTGAATATTTTAAAAGATTCGTACAAGAACATAACCCTTGAAAATACCACGATGTGAACAAATAAATACCCATCTCAGACAAGATGCCAAACATAATGTCACATGTTTTAAAGAGCATTTACCATCATTACCATATAGACTGATCTAAATATCAATGCCCCGTTATTAAAGAACAATTAAGAAAATGTTTCTTATTTTTCAAATTTTGAAAAAAAATGTATTAGCAAGATTTCAAAATTTTACCAAGGCATTTGAACTACACTTTGAAAAAACATTGTCCATTTATAGTATGGTAGCATTTGCCCAGATTCTATGTTTGTAAAGGACAAAGTTACTAAAATGTACAATAAAACTATATATCAGTGCTTTTATTATGGATAAGGGATAAGAAATTGCCCAAGAATAGCAATGCTTTCTTAGTGCTATGGTCAAGATTTCTGTGATCCAAAGTCCATGAGTTGCAAAGTTCATTTTTTTTTAAAAACAGAAACTACCAAGAATAAACCTTATACTTAATAGACATTACATAGTATGTCTGGTGGCTGTTAAAACACATTTTTAAGTGTAGAAACCCCAAATACATTTAGTTTAACAGAACACCAGAGAGTTTTTGTCCAAGACCCACCAGGTCATTCATTATGACTAGAAAAACTCATTTTTCAGTGAAGAAACCTCCCAATAGTTAACAGAACACAAGAAATGTTTGTCCAAGATCCACCAAATCATTCATTATGACTGGTTAAGTACATTTTAAGTCAAGAAACCCAAAATACATGTAGTTAACAGAACATTAGAGAGTTTTGTCCAAGACCCACCAGGTCATTCATAATGACTGTTAAAGTACATTTTAAGTAAAGAAAGCCCAAAATGCATGTAGTTAACACAACATAGGAGAGTTTTTGTCCATTAAGAACCACCAGATCTTTCATAATGACTGGTAAAGTAGTCATTCCAAGTAAAGAAACCCCAAATACATGTAGTTAACACAACATTAGAGAGTTTTGTCCAAGACCCACCAGGTCATTCAAAATGACTGGTAAAGTACATTTTAAGTGAAGAAACCCAAAATACATGTAGTTAACAGAACATAAGAGTTTTTGTCCAAGACCCATCAGGTCATTGTCAATGTAATTTACTGTACATAAATTTCCATTTATTACATAAACACCACATAATATTGACATATAGGGGGTAATCAGAGGGACTGACTATTGACAAGACAAGATAGATAGGAACTAATTCCTGATCCCTTATAATTACCAAAACAAGAGGCTCCCAAAAGGGGGATTGTTGTTATTGGAAAAACTTAGTTCATAGAAATATGTTTTTGCTTTGGTTTTTGTTTTAAAAAGGGGGAGGGTGGTATAAAAATTACTTATAAAACGTGGTTTGTTTTAAGGTTAATATGTTCTAAGGCATCTAGTTCTTTTTATTAAATCTTACATGATCTATAGAGACATTTGCTTTTGTTTGTTTTGATAAAGAAAATGTGTAACTTAGTAACAGTTCAAAATATCAACTTAATATCTTATATATTTACCCCTTAGTATATCCCATATTGAAAAGTTTTAAAAATGTTAAAATAAAAATCAAGAGAAACATATCTTTATATTATTCAAATTCCTTAAATAAAGAAATCATTGAATTAAATTAGCATGACAAAATTAATTAGATTAAATTATGGTGACAAAAATTTAACTAAGATTAAATTAGAGTGACTAATTTCACTTTTGACACCTTTGACCCCTTTGATAACCTCAATTTTGACCCCATTTTTGACAGGTGTTGATAACCTATGGATATAAATTTATTGATTACCATTAACAACAAATATTTGTCATCTTGCTGACTTTCTTAAGATATTGGAATTTTATACATAAGAACTTGATTGTTCCCTTTTGAAGACAAGATTTAATCTTCCTTGAAGTTGACTAATTAAATAAATTCCCCCTTTTTCTTTTACTTTCATGTAGTTGTATAAACAGCAAAATTTCTTGTAGAAACAAGAAAAGCAAATATTTGGCAAGTTTTTGATAATCTGTATAAAAAATAAAGCTTGATCAGCTGATTAAGGTTTAGAAATTCTAAGTAAAGAAATCTGAAGGAAAAATCAAAGTCAACCCAATTTTTTTCTTCAAACAAATTATACAAGATTTATTTTGATAACAAAATATTTCTAGAAATTTTCCAATTCACATTCTTTTTCATCTTATATAAATTATGATGTTTAAAAATCTAAAATATGATTATTTACTGTATGTGTAAATCTGCTCTTTGACTTTTTAAACTTTAAATCTTTTTATATAATTCATTTCAAATCTTTTCAATAACATAAATATATACAATTTTACCCAAGATCCCTATTATATCATAAACACTGAGTTAAGAAATAAGATTTTCTTAAGAAATTATCTAACTTAGTAGAACTTTAGTATACATATTCATTGTGCCTTGAAGTTAAATTACAATTGATCTTTGAACCATTTTTTTGCCTTTGATCAGAATACTAGAATTTACATATAAAATAAAACAACAATTAATAATCATAAAATCTGATGAATTTGAATTTAGCTGTCAAATATTATGTCAACGTTGAAACAATAGCTCATCAATGGATGGATGATTTTGACAAAACATGTAGTAATGTTTGTATTTATATTTATTTAATTTTTTGCTGATTATAGCATATCAAAAGTGGCCATAAATTTAGTTTGATTTGGTAGACACATGTTTATTAGAGTTGGAAATAATGAAAAATAAGTAGAAGAAAAGACAGAAAATGGTTAAATTTTCCACGGAATTGGAAGTGAACTGTGATTTCAAGAAGCACATCATGTAAAATGAAATTCTTTGACACTTTCAGTTTTAGAGTTTTGACCTCACAATCCTTTAAAGTATTCTTTTCAAACTGCTATCATAGTATAAGTTTTGATCTATTAATCTCCTTGATTGTCTATATACAGTTTGATAGAGAATATGAGATTCTGTATAGTAATTAAGCATATCAGTAAAAGAAGAAAAAATTCAAAACCACACATGATAAACCTACCTGACAAAATTCGGTGGCATTTGATTATAAACATATACAGGTCCATTTGGCACTTTGTGTTTCCGACTATGATGGGAAGGTCCTCGAATTGTAGCACCATAAACTTGTTCCAAACGTAATAAATCTGGCGAGCTGGCATACAAAGCTCGGGCTGCTGTGTCCGACTGTAACATTTGTGAGGGAGTCATTGACGAAGGAGGGGGAGGGGGAGGTTGTTGAGGAGGGAGGGTCCTTGGAGAAGGACCATCCTCGAAATCTATTGGCACTGCAGATAATGAAAGTTTTGGTCTAGGATGTGATGATGGTCTTTGATAAACACTTTCTATAGGTTTATTCACATAAGCCCAATTTTTAGGTAAAGTCCTATTTTTATTTCCCATTTTTTCTAATTTTTTCTGTTCTTTCAGTATAGATTTTCTCCTCTTTTTCTCTTCTTGAATCCTTCTCTTTTCCTCCTCTTTTCTCCTTTTTTCTTCCTTTTCCAACATTTTCCTCTCCTCCTTTTCACGTTTTTTAATTTCCTTCATCATTTTTTTATCCGCCTTGGCATTCGGACCTAATAAAGTAGGCATACTTGAAGACAGTCCTCGAGATTTGTACAAACTACTTTTATGATTTTCCACTGGTCTTTCATTTGGCATTCTGCCACGAGAATCTTGATTTCCGACCATAATAAATTCTCCAGAATTCAAGGGTTTGTACACAACTAAACCATTACCTTGGTACGGAACTGTCCCGTTCATTTGATGAGTGGCCAACATGGGCCGTTCCACTAAAACCTCTCTCACTTGACCACTGCCAGTATTACCACCATGGGTAGAAAGAAAATTCCTAGGTAATGTTAGATATTGAGGATGCATAATATTTGTTTGTCCTGAGGGATTATCGTAACGTCCTAAGTTATGGTTACCTGTAATAGGAGTTGATTGATGATTGAATGTCACATCCCAGTCGGTTGAATCATTTAAATCTAAAGAATCCAACGAACTTGATTCATCCCAATCCTGTATATTTACGAATCCTTTCTGTTTCCCTCTGTCCTTTTCCTTCGATCGGTCACCACTGAAGTTATTTGGATTTAAATTCCCTTTTTGTATCTGATTCAATATTTGGTTATATTCTGTCTTAATTTTCTGTTCTATTTTACGATCTACAGGTGAGGCCCTCTGCCTACCTAGGTCAGGTGGTGTAGATTGTGACCGTTTCCTATATCTTCTACGTCCCTGACTCCCTGTGCCGCTGTCGATGGAAAAATTAGAAAACTCGCTAGCGAGACTGTCTATAGAGGAGACACTACCAGTTCTACTGTATGATGTTTCTTTACCTGGTTCAGGTTGGTTAAAGAATGAATTAATCTCCCCATTGTAGTCTGTGTTCACTGGAGCGTAACTGTCCAAGCCTAAAGGGACAGCCTTTATTGGCACAGGTTTCCTAGGTAAATTACTATCGTTCTCTGCTCCTGGAGATTTGATTTTAAATCCAGGTGGGAGAGCAATGAATTTTTTTAATCCGAAATCAGGCTGTTTTCGTCCTCTTAAAGATGATGGTGCGCTAACATAACCATTTGACATGTTCTGTTGTTTCTTTGGAATTTTATTATTCTGAGTCATAATGAGGCTTAGTTTAAATGGTTACAATCCTTACTATAAACAAATGCATTTAAATTGATTTTTACCATTCCAAACGCACAGGTGAACGAGACAATAATTATGTGTTAAGTATGGTACCTTAAAATAAATCCATTGTCTGCTGGGAAAAATCTTTGATCGAAATCAATGTGTCAACTTAACCACTAATCCACAAGAGTAATAATTCAATGACTTTTGCTCTAATTAATTTCCAGTATCAGTTTTGCTAATAACTCCAAATTCAGACAATTTCTCACAACATTAAATGCAATAATATTCCAGCATAAAAATCTACTCCATATTAGCTTGAAAATAATGATGATTTTTCCTCTTCTTTTTTCTCTCTCTCGATATCACACCTGTACAGACATGTTTCTATTGTTTTAAGGTGTGAAAATTTAATGTCATGGAACTCGGGTCTAGATGAAAATGAGATTTTCTTGCCTGAGAAAATCTGCCAGCAATTAGTTAATCAATTAATCTATCAGAAACAATCTCCTTTAGGCCAATACCAATTTAGACTAAATGCAGTTAATTACTGATTAAATATTCATGACATTTTAACAATATGTCAGGATATGTTTATGATAGAAAATAAATTTGCTCAGCAATTGTTTTACAATTTTTGGTTTAGTTGTGAAAAAAAAAAAAATGTATTTTTGATCAAAAAAAAAAGAAGAAAATTTATTGTTGAAATGAAAAAAATGCAGAACTAGAGAAAAAAAAACCCAAATACTTTTCACTTTTCAATATTAATTCAAATCAGAAGTTCAACTTAATAACAAAATTTTAGTTGCTTATCAAAATTGTTTTAAAAAGTGCAAAATAAATCAAAATTCCATTTCTATGATGAAAATCCTGTTTCATACATCCAATCCTTCTACGCAACTGACAATCCTTCTGCCTTGATATTCTTTGCAAAAAATTATCTAAAACCCACAGCAAAAAAATATGTTTACTTAATGATAAAACATGTCATTCACCGCACATGGCGCATGATACTTGTAAATAATCAGCTGTCACATTAAAATCCATTAATACATCACAAAATGTTCATATAATTTTCTTGAAAGAAAAATATCCTGATTTTTATTTACAAAAAAACTTAAACTGATTTCAATGTTCTTTCTTTCTTTCTCAAAGAATAGAAAAACAATGGTCTAAATGATCGAACGCTAACTTCTGAATTAAAAATCGTGGAAAGAAAGTTAAAACATGTTCCTAAAATTGACACAGTGTGCAAATTCTCCCTCACAGAATCAAAATCACGAAGACCTTTCCTTTCGGTAATTGGCGAAATAACTAATCTCCTATTGAAGTGTATGTATCCAGTTGCAGGATAACGTTAAACCTCCCTTGAACAGACTTGATTAAATGCTTTGCAAACAAACCGCTAACATTTTTCCTCTCCTAGATATAAATTCTCTATTCTTTCCATATGGCCATGTTCCAATAGATTCTCAAAAGCATATTTATACAGCCTCATAAATGCATTATTGTTTTATGCGGTATCCCATTCGGTTTATTGTGGTGACTTGTACCAAAGTTTGACGGAAGTTCAATTCATCTCAAAACCTCATCAAGTATAAATTCCAAACTGTAAAATTTTTCTATCGCTGTTCCAAAACGTTGAACAATTTGTATAACTCATATAGATCCATTTCTTTGAATTTGTCCTAAAGGTGACAGTATTAAATATCCAAACTATTTTTTCTTTTTAAATATTAATCAACAAAATCGATACCGTTATTTGACAAGAACAGTAGAAAATTATTTAAATTTATTAATGAGGTGTCAGAATACATATATTCTCGTAAGAAATGTTAATTCTTGTGAGAGCTTGTTTGTTTTTAAATGGCACTTCAAATTTGTATTTTTCATTAACTTGAACCGTTATATATTTTAAAAACTTTTGTGCATTCGCACAATAACAATAGAATCTTTTCTATTGTAAAAGAGTATATCTAATCTTTTGCTTCAAATATTCAAAACACATACATGCCTGCAAAATAAATATCTTTTGCATATATATTGTAGATTTTAATCAGCACCCATTGTATTTAATTTTTGTCACTTTAATGGTTTTATTTTTATAACCGCCATTACAAAATCAGATTTAAAATTTAAATCTGTGAGTCGAAAGTTCTTATCCTTAATCTTTCCATTCTGAAAATAATGAAGAAATTTAATAGTTTAGAGGAGAATTTGAAACTATAATTTAATATAGACCATAACACAATATTTATATACCGGTAATCTGATAGTTTAACCTTTTAGGTAAATAAACCATATATTGGATTTAGAATTTTAATATATATTAATGTGTGAAAATAAGAATTTGGTTGTTTAAATTTCTATGTTATTTTAATTAAAAAAGTAGGTCATTATTACTGTAAATTTAGGTGGTATTGACCTATTTTTATGGTGCATAATTCTTTATAAAGTTCAACAACTTAAAATTGCAACTGAACAAAAATTATTTGTTACTTAAAATTCCATAGGGAATATATCAGTTCAAGTATTGGAACAGATATATGATAACTCATTAGCATACAGGAGGTTTGTCTAGTCCAAATGGACACTCTAAAACCTTTTGGAGCCAACATCAAGGCAGTGTGATACTACAATGGAATCCATACCCATAGCCAGAATTTTTCAACAGGGGGTTCGATTTCACAATTTTTCTGACTTTAATAGTGCTTAACCGATTTTTCATCTGATTTTTCCCTATTTTTATCAAATTCTTTGTCCGAGGGGGGGGGGGTTTCGTCCGAACCCCTCAAACCCCCCTGGCTACAGGTATGGATTTCTATGGTGAGACTGTTTATGATGTCTTTCCATTAGAACTATGACATCATAAAAGTATTAATGACAAGCTGAAGAGAAGACAGTCAAAATGTAGCAGGAGAATAAATTTTGCGATACTGAAGAAGGCCTAAGGCCGAAACGTCTAATAAACTGTTTATTTCAACTGAACAAAAATTGAAAACAAAACAATATCATCAAGTAGTTTACTGACAAAGTCAAAGTTCTTAAACTTTCAAAACTTTAACTCTCTAATTTTTATGAAGTCCCCACCTAAAATTCTTGATTTTCTTTTACAAATCTAGGCTTTTTCAAAAGACAACCTCTTGACTTTCATGAAACTTTGATATGCTACATATCAACTGTACAATGTTTCAGAACTGCACTGTTATAGTATTTAGACGTAATAGTAAACAGGAGATAAACTGTAAGGCATCCACATCCTTCATCCTAAAGTGGGGCCTAACGAACAAGTAAATGAAAGTCATGTATTAAGCAATGTTAAACCTTCATACCATTATTTGAATCATCAATGACCACAATTCCCTTGAAACTTAATATCATCACCAAAAAGACCTCAGTACCATATTGCAAACAGACATTATTAAAAGAGTTTCTCAATTAAAATCAAGATTTTACTGAATAGCTGATTCAAAGTCGGAATAGAACTGCGTAATAGAAATGACGTCTTAGCAATAGCAACAAGAATACCCTGTAGCAGACTGTTTATCTCTTTACGGGACTGATTGAAGGATTCTATAGAATGTGCATCAGATATCAAAAAGTTCAATAGATGATAAAAAGGTAGTGACAAAAAGAATCTTTTCATCAAAGTCATGGATTTTTTTGCACTAAACTGCACAAGAGGAAATTATGTATGAGAAATACAGTAAACTGGTTTATGTTTCTATCATAATAATATTCCCTCTTTTCAGTTTACATAGGTTATCTCCCATAAGCAGGAGTTATCCAACTTTGCAGGAGGTGTAATTTCTTAGCCCCTCTGTTCTTTTCATGGAAAATCAAAGAAAAATCTAGAGAGATCTGAAAGAAATAAGGGATTTCCCTAAATTTCACAAGAACTTTACAATATAAAATCTTTTAAAGTTTACATTTTTATTGCAGATTATTTAATAAGTATTTTTGTAAAAGGAAATGTTTTAAAAAGTTACTTAACTATCTCAAAATGTTGGGAAATCCCTTTTCTTTCTGAACCCCTCAAATTTATCATAGGATTTCAACAATAAATCCAGAGAAAATAAATTTCATACCTGCTGTAAAGTTAGATAACTCATGCATATGGGAGATAACCTATGTTAACTGAAAAGAGGGAATAGTCAAGCAAGAAAAGATTCCATTTCATTTTAAAACATTACTTATAGTATAACTAACGAATGATTCCGAATATGAGGAAATATTCAATGAGTGACCGAACAACCCAATAATTCACGAGTGCGCCAGGCGCACGAGTGAATTATAAAGGTTGTTCGGTCACAAGTTGAATATTTCCCATAAGGAATCTTGAATTTGTTATACTATTTATTACATATATAAATGTTCAAATAAGGCTTTATTCATGGTTGAATTACGAACATTTTTTGTTGGACTATTTTCATGCAGGTGCAATGGTTTTCGACGTCACAGACGACGTTATGGGTAACACCGAATAACAGTTAATTAAATGTTCCCGAGTTTTTAGTTATTTCACTCAGTGAGATAAACGATTTCTGTTCACTCGGAAATCTCGATATTTCACTGCTATCTATGTAATAATAGAAAACTATTCAAGATGACCAATTTGATATTTACTGTCCCAGAATATATAACAGAAAGTTTACCCAGATTCATCTTAAATTGGAATTCTGTACTTGAAAATAGTCTTTAAATGGCATAGAAAGATTTCATTTGAAAAGAAAATCCTCTGCCATCATTGAAGACAGAAAGATGTTTTATAAACATTAAAAGTAACGCTACATAATGCATATGAACAGGATTGAGGTGGGATGGGTGCGTGTGTTGAGTGCAACAACACTCCCTTTCTTCAAAGCAGGGGGTCCATTGGGTGTGATCACGGGGATCATCACCCTCCCTTTTTTAAGAAAATTTTTTGAAAATTCCTTGAGACTATCTTGAATAAAAACTAGTCACATCTTTGGTTCCATCTCCTCAATTTTAATACCCACATGTAAACAGTACCCTCATTTAGAAGCATCTGGCTCCAGGCCAGAAATGAAAGAGAAAATTAATATCTATATCAGGTTTTGTCCTATCTTAAAAATAAAATTTATAATATATGGTAACAAACTATGTCAAAAACATATTCATAAACCTATTTTGCAATACTAATAATGCCATCACAAATTTTGTCATATAGATAATAAATGTAAATTTCCAAATAATTACTGCACTCGACCCGATTCATAAGGATTTTGTACTGTCACAAAATATTTGTCAACGGAAAAATATATAGACATGATCTTATCTAAAATCGAACGTGGATCAAAGTCAAAATTTTATAGTCATCTATGATGTTATAAACCACCAAAGCAAATAAATCATGAACTTGAAACTTATAAACAAATGTTCACAAAAATTAAACATGTCTTGAATGTTTCAAAAGGTTCAAAGGTCATTCAAGGTTGAACCAGGGTCATTAGCATGAAGATGTGAATTAAAATTTGATGTTGTATTCCTGTAAGAAAATAAAAACTTAAAAGGGCCACATTTATCTTGAAAATGAATGGATTGAAAATTTGATTCATGAAAAGATAATGGTTAACCAGGGCTAAATCTATTTTACAGATTTTTTGTGTTGTATTTTTGTTTTTTATTTGTCTTGTCTCTATTGTCCACTAATTCTGCCCTTGTCTTTCCAGATTTATGATATTTGGTTCTCATTTGTTTCTTACAGGGCTTGTAAAAATATCATTACTTATTTGTAAGATCAGACAGAACTTTTCAAAGTCAGACAATTTGTTAGTCACAATACAAAGTTTCATAAAGATTCAACTTGCAATTCCAAAAGTATCTTAAATGCAACCAAAATTGAAATACAAGGTCATTATATAATCAATTTAAAGACAAATTTGAATGATATCTTTAGATTTTGGGACTTTAAATTATCAAATTATTTTCCATATCATTTTTACTCCCTGTGAGTTTACTGATGGGATAAGATTGCTTCATATTTCTCCATGTTCTGATTGTGTTTTTACCCCTTAGGGACAGGACATGATTCAAGTATATACCTTTTTCACAAATAATTTGAAGGAAAAGCATGCCACATCTTTGCTGTAGGCCTAAATAACTTATTAAATTCATTTTTTGAAAGCATAATATAGCTGAATCAAAACTCAATTTACTTTAAAGATTATCTTGATTTGATTTCAAAGATGCGAGATTATACATTACTTTTAACTGTTTAAATAAAGCATCTCCAAAACATTTAAAATAGAATAGTTTAAATTTTATGGTTAATCAAAATCGTATTAAATCTCAATAGATAAAAACACAATTAACTGACAAACGGTTTGTTCATAATATTAGATCAGTGAAAAACATTTGTGAGGATAAACAATTCAGTTTCTATTTTGAAGAACTATCAGCTTGTTATTCTGTCTAAAGGAGGATAACTCTATTTGACAGCAATATCAAAAATATTTACATTTTTCAAATAACTTTTTTTTTATTTGATCTAGTTATACAAATATGGATTTATTTACATATTACTGATTAAAAGATTACAAGTTCAAATAATTATGATTCTACAGGCAAAATGAGATACAAGTACTTGCACTAGTGGTAAGGTCAAATATATTTATCTGCCATATGGTTAAGCCATGTGTTAAATATATGCAACATCAGCAAGCAGGTATTATCCTCTGTTAAAAGACTCTTTAAAGGAATTCTGAAAGTCATCAATTGTGAACAAAAAATGTTTTTTTTATTTTTTTTTCTAAAATGTATTACCATATGTGGCAATTGATTGTATACATGCATCTATGTGAAGAAATAATGGCAAACAATTGAAATCTGAATAAAGATTGCACAAAGTCATGCCAACCATACTTGGAATTAGAAAAGTAGATAACCAACTGGCATGGAAAAGGGAGTAACAGTACAACTGATTTTGCTTAAGTTAGAAGTAAAAACAAACCTCTTAAGTAAAAGAAAAAAAAATCTATCATGAAAATTTGAATGAACAGACAACCAGATGGACAAGGTGATTATAGCCTCATAAGCCTCTCTTATGAATTTCTCAAATAAAAACCAGAATTTTCATTAATGTAATATCATAGCATATCAGTGGACAAATTAAAATCCTTAAAAAGTGTCAAGTGATATAATATGGAATGTATAGAAAAGATAGATTGATTCTAACAGCTTGCAGCAAAATATAAGAATAAACAACCTATGGAAGAAGCATATTCAATACCATAAACTGTCCTTTTTAGTATTCAACAGATTAAAAAAAAAAGCATTTCACACTATCAAAATCAAAACCAGATAGGTAGAATCATTAAGTTTCTAATTGCTTTTAAAAAAGCAACAAGTTTAGCCTATTTTTTATAGAAGTTATTTTGTGCTAGTGAGATACACTTGAAAAATATCTACCAACTTTTTTCTATACATAGAAAAGATGGCCAATGGCAAAAACATTACTTGGTAAGGTGACTTCATGTCCATGTAAGGCGTCCAATACAGTACTCTGGGCAATTTGAAAGCACCAAAATGACTTTGAAAATGTCCTCAGACCCACAATTTGACCCAAACAATGTCAGAAAGTACTGATTTTCAACAGAAGTCGATAACAAATGCATCATGCATCTTTTGTTCTAAAACAGAACCTTCGCCACCAGGTTTCCTTAGTAGATTTGAAATTCATTTCAAATCATTAGCCCACAATTTTATCAAAATCTAAAACTTCAAAACATAGCAAGTTTTCTCTATACTTAGGATTTATTTATTTTCATGGGTACACAATGCTCCAATTTTCATGGTTGGATGAAAAGTGATCAAATCATGGATTCATAAATTCAAAGTTTTGAAATCTACAGCATACAGACAAATGTAAAATTTCCATTTCATGATGTATCAAATTTCATGGGTAAAGGCCAAGAAGAAAAACCATGAAAATTGATACTCAATGAATAATAATGAAACCACAGTACTTGCACATGGTCAATATTCACAGTGCTAACATTCGTTTAAAACTTTGCGTGTCTCTTTTCCAATGTTGTCTGTATAATTTTTCTTCCCAAACACACTGCCTGCATAAATCACTACTACACTTCTACCCCTAGCATAGCATGTCTTCAAACGCATTGAATGTTTGTTTTTTATCATTTATAAAAAATAATATCAATTTGTGGATCGTGTCTTTCTGGCACATTCCATATTCTTTCGTTTTTAATATATATCTATACAAACCTGTATGTATGGACTATGGATGCTAACGTGTTCCTCTGTAGCGTGCTCTCTCGTAAAATATCTCCGCAAGAACCAGCTGAAGTGTAATAAACAAAGTGTCTATAGTAAGTATGTTCTCTCCACATTGTCAGTAGTAAAACTCGATCAGAATCTATGAAAACTTATTCTACATTCATTAAACATTCAATAACCCTTCTAGGTATGAAGCAAAAAATTGCAGTTAATTAGTTTTTTTATAACGATCCAACTTAGGCTTTTGCATGCAAGTTCAATACTTAGATTCATTGATTCTCAAAGTCGTTAGATGTTCATTTTTTTTCCTTGATTTACAATGTTCAATGCAGTTCTTTTCAAATTGTTGTTTTACAGTTTTTATATTAACTCCAATCACAAGTCAGAGATAATCAAAATTCTAACTAAAGAATCAATAACTATCAGAATTTTCACATGTATCTTTTCACTGTTGATTAAATAAATACACGTAACGGTAAATCAACAATAAAATGTGTCCTGTCCTTCCATATAAAAAAATATGCATTATCAAAATATAATGTCAAGCACATCTAAACAATCCAAGTCTTGAAAATTCCATAAAAAATTTGGCACATAAATCCTGGTTCAAAATTTTAGAATCTTGTTTTACACTTTAACACCTAGTTCCGTAAAGTAAAAGACACCATCAATATCAAGGTACAAGAAAAATGATGTAGAATTACATCTTATAAGTGTCAATAACCTCCGAAATACATCAAATTATATCAAATATGTCTTTAGCCAAATACATGTAATAAATTATGTTTGCGACGGAAAAAATTCACATAAATGTTAGTAATATCAAATTATGATTGTTTAACTACATCACGTCCAATTTCTGAGTTTTGTCAAATTTGAAAAAATTTATGAGTTACAGGTAAAACATCCAGAAATAAAAGGCTTTTAATTAACCTTTTAAACAAAAGGTTAGAAGCTAGCTGTTTATCAAATTGAATAAATGTTTCTTTGTTTTTGGCGTCAAAATCTACGGATGTATTACGATTGCTGGAGGGAATGAGAAGTTAAAATCTTTTTGACCAGGGCTAAAAATGATTCAAATGATCATGCGATACGACAAAATTTATTTCTATCCCAAATGGATACGAAAATACATATTTATGACTTTAATAATTGTTTTAGATCTAAAATATGTACCTGCCTCTAGCAATGAATTTGAAATTTTATTGACATATACTGACGAATGTGTGTATCATTATACAAACACAAATTGAACAAAAAGCTCTGAGTCACTGACATCTTTTCTTTCTATAATATTTATATTGAATTTAAAAAACCGTTCCTCAATAATTAAATGAAGATTAATTTACAAAACAATGTTGCAGTTCTTTATTACAATTGTACCTTATTTCTTTTTAAATGTTGGTAAAAGAAGTTTTCTTTACATTTCCACTTTAACTAATTTTATTGTTTTTACTTTTAGGGGGGGGGGGGTAGGAAGGGGTCTTATCCCGGACTCCTGTAAAAATTAATGCTAAATCCTGTTCTCGTATCCTGTTTTAATGGTAAATTAATGGAGCAAAAAACTGAAAATCCTGAATTCCCAGAGTTTTATGGGTTATTATAATCTAAAATTCCCAGTAAATAAATAAGCCTTTCCCAGTGTCCCATGAATGTTCCTACCAACCCTATATTTACCTTTCATTAGGTTTTTATTCATAACTAAACCACAAAAGTACCAACGTTTTCTTAGTCTGAGGGCCTGAATATAACTTGGATGGAAGTACCCTTCATACCTTCACAAATTTCATAAAAAGACTAGAATGGTGGTCTTTTGTGAAAGACGTATGTCACCTGCATCTTGAACTATTTGGTAAACAGGAAGCAGATGAGTTACTGGTATAAAATGGCTTTACACCATATAGTACTATAAGAGGAAGCTACATGCTTAAATTCAAGAGGCTGTGACATGCATTTTCTCCAAAAAACTATGACAGAAATTTTGTGACTCTACAGGACGCAAGACGACAGATAGTGTCAAAGTGACTCCTATATGTCGCTTTGTAACACATTGCAGGTGACATTATAGAGGACGTATGTCGCCTGTGTCTTTAAGTATTTGGTAAACAAGAAGTACTGGAATAAAATTGTTTTACACCATAAAGTCCTATAGGAGGAAGCTACATGCCAAATTTCAAGAGACTGTGACATGCCGTTGCCCAAAAAACTGTGACAGAAATTTTTGTGAAGCCACAGGATGACAGATACTGTCAAAGTGACTCCTATATGTTGCTTTGCAACACATTGCAAGAGACATTATAATTTTGAAAGACCTTAAATGAAGATTCAATCCATCCTTACTACACAGCTGAAGAACTCACCTTTTCTGAGTCTGACCTCCTGAATATGACTAGGATGGAAGTAGCCTTCGTGTCCATTAATTCTTCCTTCCCAGAATCCATCATCTTTTGTACCAATTACTGAAAATAGAAAATAAAAAGAATTCCTTAGAAATTACTCATCATTTTTTTTCAATTAAATACATTGTGTTTTCACATCTTTTTGTTGTTATCTATTTTGTATTACTTAAACCATGTTTTATAAATGGAAAACATGTATATGAACTTTGAAAGTCTTGAAACAGATTTACAAGCCTGAAAATCTCCAAAAAATAGTAATTATTTAAAAACTTTGACACAATATATATAAAAAAAATATTGATGGAATAAAAAAAAAACCACAGTTATTGAAGTTATAACATCTTAAATGTTCCTACAGTCAAATCATCATGTAATGCTGAAAAAACAACCATTCTCATAGCAATTGAAATTTAAAATATGTTTTCATATTAAATTTATATCTATTTCAATTGCTTTTTTTTTGTAACTACACCATCAAAGGAAAGATAACTCTGACTATAAAGCAATGCTTCAATGTTAACAAGCTGTGACAAGTGTAAAATGTAAAACACTTCTTGTAAACAGGGACAAATCAAGGAAAGCACCCTTTTCTGGAAACTCTGTCACATTTCGTTTGAAATCAGCATTGCCTGATTTCATGTATCATGTATGGGTACAACAAAACGGGCAAAAAATAACTGAAAAACTTCAGCTTAACCAAAATTGTGGAATGAAAAAAAAAAATACCGTTTTTAATTTTAGTTATACAGAATCATTTTAATTCATTTTCTAATGAAGTAAATTACATTTATATTTTATAACATAGTTTTATATTATAGGTCTTTGCATTTTATTGCTTGGCTATGCTTATTTCAAACACAATATGACAGCTTATTGTTAATAAATTATGGAAAATTGTGTTAGTTCTCTATAATATAAATACAGGCATAATAAAATGTCACATCAACATAAATTGTATATATGTTTTGAGTACAAGAAAACTTATATATATTGTAAGTACAAGAGTACTAATTCTAACACATTAGATTATTCATAGTCCTCCTCACAAAGTCAGTGGACACTGATACTGAAAGGATGATTTAAAAAAAATCCTTAGAACTATGAACAGAGAGTTATCAATTGTTTCTTAAATCCTTAAGGAATTACACTTAGAGAGAGAGTTATCAAACAAGGATATGTCCAAAACATTTAGGATGGACAGAATAACAGATCTGAACACTATAAGCCCTTCCCCTACTTTTTGTAGATAGGACCAAAAAAACCTTATTCTTTATTATACAAAATGATGTGATTTCTTTTAACAGGAAGTAGGTGAGGGACAGACCAGAATCCCACATTATGGGAGATGATGATATGCTTTATACCAAATATGAAGAGGCTGTGATTAGTAGTTGCTTAGAAACCTGAAATGAAAATTATTTCCTTGCAACCTGCCACTTGACATTTACAATTCTATAACAAAACCCTATTTTAACTCTGTGAAAATCCAGCCAACAATGTATTTGACAAATTTGATAAAACCTGTTATATTTTTGAATTTATTGTCTTTTCAAAACTTAGGTGATTCAACATACAATACATTGTACTAAAAAAAGTTGTGTTTAGTGTATTAAGTGCAAAGGTCAGCAAAACACAAGGTATTAATTACATTTTTTGTGACAAAAAATTACCACTAGACAGTGTTCATTCCTGTGTAAAACAAAAAATCAAAGTTACACTTGGTGATCTTTAAAAATTGTAAACACTTTAATATATATCTATTATCTGAAATAAAGAGGGAATACAGATGCCCCCGCAAAGGACCCAAAACTGAGAGTAGAAATATGACAGGTCTGAAAGTCCATAAGGACTTACAGTTTGTATACAGACAGACAGACATAAGTAAAACTTAATGCCCCTGACATGTTATTGCAGGGGCATAAAAAATAGAAGAATTTTTCCACTGTACAAATGCATTAAAACTGACCGCCCTACATGGCCCAGGTGCGTCAATAAAGGGCGTAAAACACCAACACACACATACACCATTGGACAAATACCCTAGGGTGTGTGCTCAAAAGGAAGTTAGTCTTGTGAAGTTTTAAATTTAGCTCATAAAGTTTCCTGTCAAATTTAAAAGCATTTTCATCTGCAGTTTTCAAGAAAAGCATGGCTTAAAATTTTCAAATATAGGGACAACAAACTTATGCATATAATTTGAACTCTTATAATTTGATTTCAATTTTGGACATATTGGGAAAAATCTTTCTTGGTTTTCTTCTATTAACACATAAATAAATCTATCTATCATATCTATTATATATCAATCTGCAATCAAACATTTATAGCAGCCATGCTATATGGACACTGAAATACAAAGTTATAATTAACAGCTCCAAATAATTATGTGGAAGCTTGTCGGTTTGTCTGTGTAACATGATTTATGCATAATATTTTTTATGAAATAACCAGAAACAGTAAGAATACAATTTGACAAGACAACAAAAGATTATCATGACTGTTATTAAATTTTTGAATTATAACATTTTCTAATTTTTAAAGCAATTAATTTTTTTCTGTTACTATAAAGCGGGAAATTTTTTGTGTCATCTTTTTTTTTGGTGGAAGAACGACTGAATTTTAGTTCTCGCTGTAATATTATTATCCATAGACTATAAAGGAAGACAAATATATATTTTCACCGTTTCCTTTCTTGCTAGCAATGCCATTGCGAAAATAAAACTGCCACAAACATTTCGCAGTAACAGTAAATAAATCAAACATGCTATTCTTAAATGCCTAGAAGTTGTACAGACAAACTGACAAACTTAAATCGGTAAATAAAAAACATCAGCATAAATAATCAACTCATAACTCCATGCTCATGCAATAAATGTCAAGAAACAAATGCAGAAACCTTCAACGATCTCTCCCTTCTTCATGGAGAGTTCTCCTGGATTTTCCGCCTCGTATGTCTTGGTGCAGATATAGATGCTGTCGTCATTCTTGCCGATTCTCATGTAGTGATTTTCTTCGTCAATTTGCGACAGGGATGAAGGAGTTTTAGATTTTGACCACGAAGCAAAAGGTTTGAATTTGCTTAAGCCCTTGCTTTTTCCTGGGGTTTTAGATGTTGCCCTTTGCTTCCAAGAATCTTCAATTATGTCCTTGCTTTTTTCTGGGGTTTTAGATGTTGCCCTTTGCTTCCAAGAATCTTCAATTATGTCCTTGCTTTTTTCTGGGGTTTTAGATGTTGCCCTTTGCTTCCAAGAATCTTCAATTATGTCCTTGCTTTTTTCTGGGGTTTTAGATGGTGCTTGTTTCCAATATTCTTCAAATTCATCAGCATGGTTTTGATTTAACGGCTGGTCAACATTTCGCTCCTTATAAGACCTTGATTTATCCAAAACCATTTCAATTTGTTTTATTTTATCGTCCCAGTTATTGAAATTTTCAGGTTTCTTCCATTCGATTTCATACTCTTTAAGGTCATTCGATAATGAATGAGTTGAACCAGAATTTGAACATGGCAACTTCATTGATCGATTTGGCACAACATTTGAGGTAGAGTACGGCTCAACATCAGAGCTGACATCACACCAACTCTGGCGTAAAATTTCATTACCATGATAACCCTGCCATCTATCCCTATTGTAAACCTCTGAAAATCGTCTACGAGAATGATTGAGCCCCAAACGAGCTGACATGGCAGAGCTAAGAGTTCTAGGTCTGTCTGGAATGGCATAAGTACTATGGCTAGGGAATATTTTCTGTCTATTGAATACACTGTTGATGTGAGTAAGGCTTCGGACACTTCCATTGAATCCTGGAACCCACAACTGATGGTGCTCCTGATATGGTGAAGGATCCTCAGAAAATTGATAATGATGCTCATATAGACCTGGGCATAAGGGTGGAAATGAGTTAATAAATTAGGTCTTAGTTTTATTTAAAACCTAAATTCACATTTTGTACATTTTTGGGAGAACTTACCCTTACTTTCCATTCATGAACTTAAGAACTTATAATTTAAACAATCATAGATTACTTATTTTAAATTGCATTCCTGGTTTTGAATGTTTATGAAATCTATTTCCATGGATTGAGGGCAGAGACCGAAAAAATTATTATGATAGAAAAGAAAGTAATTTTAACAACATTAAAACTTTGGATGTCTGAAGACAACAGAAAAAGAAGGGTGTTAGAACCTTTTGAGGAATGAAAGAATGTTTAATTTTACAGAAAGAAGAAATTAATGTAAAGCCTGGCCATGCTTTTTATTTCGGGAGGTCAGAGATATTTAAGGGTTATTTAAGTCAAAGCTTTTGCACTACAAATTGCTTTGCAGGGAGATGAAAAGCAAGAAAGCAAAACTTTTGGTTTATTATACAAGAAAATAGCAGGAATAGGAGAACACAACAACACATTAATAAAAGTACCAAATACTGTTTGAATACACCTCAACACATAATTCAAGAGCAAATAATGAGAGCTGATAATATTTGTCTTCAAAATGTTATAATTATCATAAGAATTTAAAACATTAAAATAAATCCTTAACCACCTGCCTTTGGCCAACTAAGCCATTAAAAAGCCATTTATATCTATAATCTAAACCCAATTTACCACTTTAGCAACTAAGGATCAAAACCCAATTCACCATTTTAGCAACTACAAAATTATTTTAATTTTTAGAAGTCACATGATCAAAAACCTACCTGGTCCCGAACTGGTACTGGATATACTCATAGATCTAGGCGAATCAGAATAGTCACGAGAGGGGGATGATATGTTGTCGAGGTGAGAGAAGCTCTGTGTTGAGGACGAGGGACTGATGAATCGGTTATGACCATTATCCGACATGATGAGATTAATTCTGGGGTCGCTACGGCTCCGTGAGAGTGCAAACATGGCCGCTGATGCTACAGAGTCTCGTCTTCTCATGGAATATTTTGGTATTTCACGATATTGCACTAAAATTAATACAAAAGAAAAATATAGATCATTAAGCACTGGCAATGCCCATTAAAAAGAATGCACAATATTATCTTAATAGATTCCATACACTTACTGAAGTAGAATGGTAAATATTTCCTATCTGAGTTTCTTCAACATATCATCATTTCATGCAATTTGATCTATTCCAATGTACATTTTGTTATTGTTCTTGATACATGTACTTGTATTAATTATCTAAAAAGCACAATTGTGAGTATTTATTTTCCACACATTGGTGTACCATTCATTTTTTTATTTAACATTGGCAGGATTAAAATTCTTTCCTTATCAGACTATTGCAAAGTGTTTTTTTTTAATGACCAAATTTTACCATGTGCAAATGACAGCCAGAAAATACTGGTACCCACCTATTTCTTCTGACTTGTGCTCCTGTAGGATATGAGCAATCTCCTGGTTCCCAGATATGATCGCTACCTGGTAGGCTGTCTGGTTCTGGTAATTCTCTATGTCTTTGTTAGCACCACGGAACAATAGAACACGAAGGCAAGATTCCTAGGAAACAAAACATTTAATGCTAATGCACAAGAGAGATTAAACTGTTAATGTAAAAACTGTTACTGTGAAAGTATTATTATTCGTGGGGTACCAATTTTCGTGGGTCAGGCAAACCACGAAATTAAGTTCCCAAGGAACTGTGTATTACACATTGCTTTTAATAGAGATTGTTTTTAAACCACGGATTCAAGAATCCATGAATAAGGAGTTAACTTCTAATCCACGAAAATTGATACCCACGAATTTAAGTACTTTCACAGTAACCAACTAATTTTGGCGTGCAAGCACTCTATTATTGCAATATTTTGCAGAGAACAGAAATTTGCAAAAAATATAATGTTGCAAATGATTCATTTTGCATAGAAATATCAGCTATGTACAATGCTCCATAGACTCTATATTAAAAAAATATAGACTTCATTCCTTACCCATCTACATATGCTGTATATCTTTTATGTAAAGTTTCATTAAATTCAGTGACGTAGTTATGAAGAAGTTTTTGTCTTTGATATAGACAAACAGATGCACAGCCACACAGGGTTACTTCTTAAACATGTTGAAACTGCTCTGTTGTAAAAATATGGGTTTTATCTAAAAAATGGGTCAAAGACAGAAATGGCCGGATTTCGTTTAACAAGAAGTAGGTGAGCGACAGACCTGAAATCACATCCCACATTATGGGAGCCCATGTTGATGCTGCATACCAAATATCAAGAGGCTGTGATTAGTAGTTGCTAAGAAACTGTTACGAAAATTTTCTACTATTGGACATTATTGTCAAAAATTAACTAAGTCGGTAAACAGGAAGTAGATAAGCGACAGACCTGAAATCAAATCCCACGTTATGTGACCTCACCCTGATACTGTATACCAAATATCAAGTGGCTATGATAAATAGTTGCTGAGAAAACTGTTACGAAAATTTTCTACTATTGGACATTATTGTCAAAAATTAACTAAGTCGGTAAACAGGAAGTAGATAAGCGACAGACCTGAAATCAAATCCCACGTTATGGGACCTCACCCTGATACTGTATACCAAATATCAAGTGGCTATGATAAATAGTTGCTGAGAAAACTGTTACGAAAATTTTCTACTATTGGACATTATTGTCAAAAATTAACTAAGTCGGTGAACAGGAAGTAGGTAAGCGACAGACATGAAATTGCATCCCACTTTATGGGACCCCATCCTGATGCTGTATACCAAATATCAAGTGGCTGTGATAAGTAGTTACTGAGAAAACTGTTACGAAAATTTCTTCCCCGCCCGCCCGCCGACCGCCCGCCCGCCGCCCCCCCGCCCGCCCGCCCGACATTCACCATTTTATAACCCGGATTTTTCACTCCGTGAAATCCGGCCAAAAATCTATAATTGGTGTTGAATCGCTTTCTTAAAAGGAATAAAATGTTGAGCCAACTGCAAAGTGGCAGGTAGTGACCACAGGTTGAAGTTGAAATTTCAGACTTTTAGATTGCCACTGTTTTATGGAAGTTTTGACGCATGCACTTATTCTGCATCTCATTATTGTCTATATGTAATGGGAAGCTGCAACAGAGCTATTTAAAATTCATTTGGGGCTAGTGAATTCATGTGAGATTTCCTATGTTCACTGTTCAACAGTGTTCAATCATTTGGGCTACTTAAATAGCGAAACATTTTGGGCATCTTATGAACATTTTCAAAGGAAACAATTGAACAAACCTGATTATTTAAAGCACAGATGTGCAGGGCTGTGTTTCCACCAGAGTTCTGTACATCCATGTCAGCACCATAAAACAAGAGGTGTTCCAAATGTTGCAGTAAGCCTTGTTTACAGGCCTGAAAAAATAAAGAGATTTCAAGTAAAAATCTACTATCAACAAGATGGAATCTGGGACACAATAATTTCACATTCAAGGAAAGATCATATGTACTCATAAATACAGTTATTTTTTACAACTTGAAACTTTTGGTTAAAGCTCCACTGATGAGTCCCTATTCAAGATCATCCATCAGAAATTTGTTGTAAGTTTTTAACATTCTGGATAATTATATTATATCAAGATAGATGTGATAAGAGGCTCCAGATAGATGTGATAATTCCAAACTTTTAGTAAGTCTGGGCCTTTTACAGATCTATCAAAATCATGAGCCTGAATCCATTTCTTAGAAATCCTATAACTGACAAATTACAAAACTTTATTTGCAAGAAACAGGGTAGGAGTGGATTAATGCTACAATCATCAAGAACAGAGTAGTTAATAAGAGTTCTACATATAAAAAAAAAATCCTACTTACCATATCATAAAAAATCTCATCAAAAGAAGTTAAGTCCATATCTCATAAAATTTCAAAAAAAATTATTCCATCCAAAATATAATTTTTTGAAATCTCAAGAAGAGATTTTATATTAATTTTATAGTACATTATACTTACCACATTAACATATAAATAAATATAGAATATGTTCGCGTTATTAGTGTCTCAATCGCAATCAATGAGATGATCTAAATTTAAACATCACGTGATGTTATCATCTCACTATGATCATGTGACTATATTACCTGTATGTGTAATTAATCTACCTGTAATACATTCGCGCCAGTCTAAAAATTTTGACGCTTCAAATAAAGAAATTTATTTGGGGTGGTGGTGGTCTGTGGTAAGTATAATGTACTATAAAATTAATATAAAATCTCTTCTTGAGATTTCAAAAAATTATATTTTATATTAATTTTGTACATTATACTTACCACATTAACATATAAATAAATATAGAATACTTACTGATTACAAAGCAGTATTCCTCAGGAGGCTGGATAAATTTCTTCCAATACATCTCCAAAATCCAAAAGTGCATCAATAAAACATCTATAAAGTTTATATATAACTGGCACATGTAACAAAACATAACTGTTCATCAAACAACAAAACTGTTCTGTACAATTAAAATGCTTCCACCATGCATGCAAAACTAGTCTTCATTCTGTAAAAGACATAAATGCAAAAATATTTACTTTAAGAAGTTGAAGGAATCTAAATCCCTCAAATAAAACTTCACAAAAGTTGACTCAGACGCCCAATCAGCAGCTTCAATAATAGCTTTTGTAGACGCTCCTTTGTATAATGCCCAACTAGGAGCTATTGCTCTAGTGGAATGAGCATTGACTTTCAAATTTTTATCTGAATATGCATTTTGAACAGTCTTAACTATCCAACTAGCTATTGTCTGACAAGACACTGGCTTGTGCGGTTCATTCATGGACAAAAACAGCTTACCCTTGTCCAAAGCACTCAATTTTTGTCTGAATTCTTTTGTTTTTCCCAAATATGCACATAAAGCTCTTTTAGGATCTAGTAATTTCTTTTCAGAAAAACTAGGAACAAAAATCTTTGATCCCAAATGATTTTGTCTATCCTGTTTAGAAAGCCCTTGCCTTATAAAGGTTACCCCTTTATCTTGTACTTTCATTGATTCATGATCAATCCTTAAACTTTGAATATCACTGCATCTACGAAAAGTTGTAATTGCAATGAGAAACACAGTTTTGAATGTCACAAACTTTAAATCTGCTTCATTTAAAGGTTCAAATGGAGGTTTTTGTAAAGCTTCCAAAACAACTTCTAAATTCCATTCTGGAAGTAATTTAACCTTAGGTGGCCTTGACTGAAAAACACCTTTTATCAACCTTGTAACCACAGGATGTTGACCCACAGGACAATTTTGATACGCAGGTAAAACTGCCGAAAGCATTGATCGATAACCTGAAATGGTCCTGTATTGTAAACCCGACTCAAACAAATATGTCAAAAAATCAGCAATCTGATCTAAAGTTGCTGAATAGGGATCAATTTCCCTTTCACTACACCAGCTACTGTATTTTTCGAATTTTTTGACATAGTCCTTTTGTGTACCCTTTCGCCAAGATGCAATGAGTAACTTTCTAGTTGATTCAGAAAAGCCCCCTGACTCGAAATTTCTGTTGAGAGGAGCCAAGCAGTCAGATTCAACATTTGAGGATTTGGATGAAAGATCCTTGTTTTTGGTTGATTCAACAAATTCTCCCACATTGGCAACTGTATTGGAGGAGCTATCAAAAGTTCCAAAATTTGAGGATACCAATGTCTCCTCGGCCACTGTGGTGCTATCAGAATGATTGTACAATGGAACTGCCTCATATATTTTAATACTTTGGGAACAAGGCAAATTGGAGGAAATGCATAAGCAAACATGTTCTCCCATGATGTCGTTAGAGCATCCAGAGCTAATGCATCTGGGTGTGGAATCCAGGAACAGAAAATCTGAGTCTGCTTGTTCTCCGAGGAGGCAAACAGATCTACCATTGGAGTTCCCCAAACATGAAAAATTTGACTGACAACCGTTTTGTTCAAAGACCATTCTGTTGGACGAATTTTCACTCGACTCAACTGATCTGCCAATAAATTTTTCTTGCCTATGATATGTGCAGCTTTCAAAACTATTCCGTGCTGTATTGCCATCTGCCATAACTCCCAAGTCAGAAAACAAAGATTTGCTGATCTCGTGCCCCCTTGGCGATTGATATATTGGACGACACTGGTGTTGTCGCTCCTTATCAAAACCGATTTGTTTTTGACCTGATTTAGAAAATGCCTCAGCGTTAGATAAACCGCCTTCATTTCCAAACAATTGATATGCCAATTTTTCTGATCTGAATTCCATTCCCCCTGAAAAATTTGTGTCCCAATATAACCCCCAAAACCGCTTTTCGAAGCATCTGTCGTGATTGTAACAGTGCTGTTCTGTGATACTAAATATCGGCCTTTCTGCGTGTTGGCTGAATTTAACCACCACATCAGATGTGATTTTAGATGTTGAGTAAATGGGACAAATTGCTCTAAATTTCGAGATATCGGTTTCCAAAAACTCAAAAGATGCAATTGGATTGGTCTCATGTAGAGACGTGCATTGGGGATAAGATCTATACATGAAGCCATTACCCCTAATACTCTGAGAAAATCTATTGCTGTGTTTTGACCCGAAAACAATTTCTGAATCAAAGTCTCCAAGTTTTGAATTCTCTCCTCTGTGGGAAGAACAATGCCCTTGTCCAGCAAAAACCGACCCCCTAAGTAAGTCACTGTCTGACTGGGAATTAAGGCAGATTTCTCTCTGTTTATGATAAAACCCAGTGCAACTATCAGATTTAGGCACCTCTGCCGATCTTGTAATAGTTGAAACTTGTTTTGGTTTACTATTAGCCAATCGTCGAGGTAAACTACTAGTCGTATGTTTTGTGTTCTCAGATAGGCCGCAACCACTGTTACCAGTTTTGTGAAAATTCTTGGAGCAAAAGTCCCCCCGAAACACATGACTTTCCACTGGTAACATTGGTTGTTTACACAAAACCTCATGTACTGTTTGTGTTTGTGAAATATTGGTACATGAAGATACGCATCCGACAGATCGAGAGATATTGCCCAATCGTTTGGTTGCACTAGATTTATCACTTTTTGCATTGTGTCCATTTTGAAGTGAATTTTCTTTAACTGCCTGTTGAGGGGTTTTAAATTTGTCACCATTCGTAACTTCCCGTTTTTCTTGGGTAAAAGGAATAAGGTACTGTAAAAACCTGTTATTGCTTGGGGAAAATAAATTTTCTCTATTACATTCTTTTCTAGCAAAGTATCTATTTCTCCCATGAAAATATCTAAATTTTCTTTTGAAACATGAGTTTGTTTGACCCCCGTCCAAAGAGGTTTCTCCAAAAATTCCAACTTGTAACCCTCTTCTATTATTGAGAGTACCCATTTGTCGGTTGTTATTTTCTTCCAATTTTGAAGAAACAGTGACAGCCGGCCCCCAACAGGAGTTTGTGGACACAACATTAGAGGACTTACTTCTGAGTCAGCTGCTCCGTTTCTTAGGAATCCGTGGTAAGGATCCCCAGGAACTTTTTCCAGCTGGTCTGCCCTCATTTCGTCTATTGTCACTCTTAGCCCCTCCAGAGTAGTTGTTCTTGTACTCATTCTGATTTCTTTGAAATCTGGTATTTTGAACATTCTTGTCAGAGGAAGCAGTGGCATTAAATGTATTTGATTTAACTACTTTGGCCGCTGAAGGCCCATTGTCTTTAGACTCAGTCTCTAATTTACGTTTACGCGTAAACTCTGGTAACAAATCAGAAACCTTCTTTTTCTGATCTTTCCTCTTTTCTAATAAATCATCAAGATGGCTACCGAAAAGACCATCACCTGTTAATGGCAAATTCTGCCATTTTGATCTAATATCTTGTAAGGTAGACAAACCTGAATCTTCAGCTGCCACCTTTCGTCTCATCATGTGCATGAATGCACCATTTCGTCCTGCCAAATCTAGTGACTTGGTCGACATGGCAAACACATCCCTGATGGTTTGACAAGCTTGTTCCTTGTCAATTTCATCCTCCTCTAGACCTTTCAACAAAGAAGCAAGAGCCTGTTGGATATACAAAATAGAAATTATGTTCATACGTGATGATGCTTGCCCTTGATAACCTAGTTTCTCTAAGTATTTATAAGGTTGAGAATGTAAAGTTCTGTGAGTGTCCCAGCCTTTGACAGCTTTATTACCATGAGTTTTTGCCAACATAGTCTCAAGTAAATCATCAAGAGTTGGTACTTCTAAAAATTTCTCAGAACTTTGATGTAAAGGAAAGCAAGCCTTATAGTCTTCCTTAAACGCAGTCAACCTATCTGGTTTGGACGAACGCCATGAGCTTTCCAAAATTTCTACCTGGGCCTGATCTAAGACCAGCCCTGCACTAGCTTCATGTTTCTTAACCTCGTCTTTGAAGACTTTAGAAATAATGTTTGTACGGTTCTCTTTGACCTCAGACTTTTTAACAGTTGAAACACCCTCATTAGTGTTTGTGTTTTCTGTTTCATTACTACATGCATTGTCATTCGATACCACATGTTTAAGAAACCTGTTGTTGTTAGCATTAGGTTTAGTTACAATGTCAACATTTGACATATTGTCTCTGACTGGGCTTCTCCCATTGTCACTTACGGAGTCAAAATCAGATACATTTTTATCAAAATTATCTCTTTCCTCCTGATTTACTTGAAATGATATTTCTGACCTCAAGTCTATATCATGATTTCTGCTAATTCTCGGGGACCCTAGGTCCTCGTCTAAATTAGGTTCTAACGCAACTATTTGCCTTGGTGGTCTACGCTCTCCCGAAGAGACGTTCTCCACTGTCAAAACAGATCTAGGCAGACCCGAAGTCTCCTTATTCTGATTTGTCGACATAGTAGTTATCAAATCAAACATTTTATCCAACTTACTGTTAAAATTGGTCTCCATCGCATTCAAGCGAGCATCGTATTGGGCCTGCATGTCGGCCTTTGATATACGCTTCTTCTTACCAGTCTTCGTACCTGACGTACGAGCACTTTTTGCAGAAGATTTACCAGCTGACATTGTGTCAGGTTTTTCCGCTAAACTCTCTTTCTGCGGACCTACGATTGTAGTCTCGGACTCGTTCTCCGAATCTACACTTTCCATAATAATAAATTAAACGTAACCGAAAAATATAAAGTTGAAAGAAAAGCAATGAGACACCTTTTCTCTTCAACGCAAAATTTTAGACTGGCGCGAATGTATTACAGGTAGATTAATTACACATACAGGTAATATAGTCACATGATCATAGTGAGATGATAACATCACGTGATGTTTAAATTTAGATCATCTCATTGATTGCGATTGAGACACTAATAACGCGAACATATTCTATATTTATTTATATGTTAATGTGGTAAGTATAATGTACAAAATTAATATAAAATTATATTACAAAGCAATCCAATAACCTAGAAATCTCAAAACTGAATATAACTTCTCCATATATAAATAGGGGATTACAAAATCTGTTAAAATCATGTCCTTATAAAACTGCACCCTTCATAACATAGCCGACACTGAATCATGAGATGAAAGACACTGTACCATGCCCCAGGGTCGTTGGAAATTGACCAAGATAAAACAAAGAGATTAATCACTGCATAAAAAGGCATAACCATTAATGTGTAGAAAAATCCCTTGAGTTAAGAAATATTTGTTACAGAAAAAAAAGTTTTATAAGTTAAAGAGATTTTTGCAAATATTTACAAAAGTTGAGAAAAATATTCATGAAAAATGAATGGGATAAAATTGGTAACCATCTAATTAATATTGTCTTGAAAAATTTACCCCACACAGAGCTTAAAAACTATTTGGTCTACATCTGACAAACTGTCACCAACCTCATTGAAAATATCCCTGCTGTAAATTAAACTGTATTCACGTATTGGGAAAACAATTCAATCCAATTATCTCCCTTGAATAAAAATGAAAGAAATGAAGCCAAGTAGCACTTACAAGATTTGAGGACATACAGACAGATGGATAAAAATGAGAAATCAGAAAAAACACCAATGTCAGTCTGAGAATGGGTGAAAAGACAGCTTTCCAACCATTAACATGATCAACTACATGTTCAATATCCACGGCGCTAGATTTGGCTTCCCTGTTCATTTTTGGTTTGAGTTCTTTTCTTTCAATACCCTGTACTTTAGGTTTTCTCTCTAGAGTTTTGATTTAAATGCTGCTGAAGGGATGCTGTGGGGGAAAATTTCATAATTTTTCTAATAATTCATATTCTATACTAAAGAATAAATCACTCAAGTGGGGGATATTTTCGCAGATATTTTGTAATTGTGAATTTAGCAAAAATAACCCCCGCGCAAAAATTTCCACTTTTACAGTATAGCATCACCAAATTATTTTTCTATACCGTCTTAAGTATGTTGCATCTCTTAAGAGGGCTCCAAAAAATCAAAATAATTTATCACTTACATGGTGAATCTCAAACCAGTCCTGTTCATCTTTACACCCAATAAACGCCCTTTCCTGGAGTAACATCTCTGTAATGATGGGGTCTGTATCATGGGCCACGCCATAATACAGGGGGGTTAGAACCCTGGCATCTTTCATGTTAGGTGACATACCTAGGTCTAGCATAACCTAAAATATAAAATTCATATTTTTTCTATTTTTGTCACTTAAAAAGAATAACATACCTAGGCGACTCTTAAGAATAACTTTTCACAGTTTAATAACTTTGGCCAAGAGGTTTCAAAAGATTGTTGAAAAGTTGAACAATAAACAAAGAAGTATAAGTAATGGCAATACTTCCTATTTTGATGCTTACTCTTGTGAGCCAAATTTTTTTGTATGTGTCAAAACTTAAAAGGTTTTTCTGCTTAATCAAGACCCTGAGTTCAAGACATTTAATAGAAGGTTTTTTACTTGAAAGATATAAGTTTGAGCTACTAGATAATGGTTTTTAATGTCCAATAAATATTTTTGAAAGAATTATTTTACAGAAAATATTGCTGTTACCTTAATTACTTAGGAAAAAGAAGAGATTTTAATCTTAAATCATTGCTGCTGCAAAAAATTGCTATAATTCATCAGATTAAAAGCAAAAACAATATGACAATGCATTAATTATCTCAATATTTGAACTTAAATTGTGACAAGGGGGATAATTCATAATTTTCACAGTATTCTAAGTCAAATTAATAAATTTAAATATTTTTTTATGAAAATCAGCAATTGTCTATTACAATTTGGTTTTAATGTAAAAAAGTTACAAATTTTGAAAAATATTTCACATAATTTAAAAGCTGCAACAATATGAAAATGTATGAATTATCTCAATACTTGAACTTAAATTGTGACAAGGGGGATAATTCATTATTTTCACAGTATTTTAAGTGCAATGAACTAAAATTGTGACAAAGGATGTGTCATTGACATAGGTTGATCATCTTAGTAATAATTTGGTTCCCCAATTTGGTATTTTTGGTTTTACTGTTCTATGCTCTTCATAATCATAAACTGTTTGGCATTTTCAATATTTTTGGTAGAGCGCCTCTGATGAGTCTTGAATAGACGAAACGCGCCTCAGGCGTAACAAAATTTATTGTCTGGAACTTTGTTGTCATTTGTATGACAAATAAAAATATTTTTTTAATTGAAATCAGCAAGTGTCTATTACAAGGAAGTTTTAATATCAAAAAAACGTGTACAGTGAAAGTATTCATAATCAAACATGCAAGATTTTCCTTTGCAAAGCAACAGAGTTGAATCTTGTTCTGTCCTGGGATTTTCTTGCTGATGATTGCATTTAAGCTATTATATTGGTTTTACAGTATACTGAGAGTTATTTCATAAGGTCCTGTCCTTTCATGTCAAACGATTTTGTCCTAGTCCTTTTGGAATTCGAACAATTTTCAACGCCCCATTTGTACTTCCTTTTTTCTTAGGCTTTTCATGGATTTGAAAGAAAACATGGGTTTAAAGGTTCACACACTTTTTTTTATTACGCAGGGTTAATTTTTTGCAGTATTTGTGTAATTAGCTATGTGAAATAATTTTTTGGTTTTTATTTTCTGGCGTTATTATGATTTGTTTAAAATGATTTGTATAAGATGGTTACTTTTGTGGGACTTATTTATGCAATTTCCGCTGATCCAATTTTGTTTCAGTTGTTTCATTTTCTAATAAAAAGCTACGTAGAGCGCAGCATGATACGACCGCAACAAGTTAAACCCTGTACGTTAGAGGCCAAATATGGATAGTTTATTGCTTTGGACATATGCAGCCTATGGTGAACTCTCAATTACATTAACATTTATAAAAAAATCTAATTTCTATATTAAGGGGGTACCCAACACTTTGGCCAAAATAGAATTGTGTCGTTTAATTTTCATGAACATTTGCATAAATATGCACTTTAGTCATATAAATTTAATTGTCAAATATTAAGAAAATTGAACCATAGATTTCTTGGGAAATTTTTCATTGAACATAATGGAGTTTCAACATGTCATTTTTTTATCATTGAGAAGCTTGTTTTCTTCGAATAATTGTGCCTGACTAAAATGTTCAAGTGATAATTAAGAGTTATTTCCCTTAGGTGTTCTGTACCCCCTTAATTAACATTTTTGGCCCATTTTAGCCCCTTTTGGCCCTTTTTTCCAATAAATTGCGGTTGTATGAGAAAAACTGGAAAATTGGAACTAATTACTCATACCTTTACAGCTAAAGCATTTTTGACAAGAACAGCTTTATGCATGGCAGTCATTCCCTTTTTGTTCCTGAAGTCTAAATGAGCACCACCTCCAACTAACGCTAGCACCATCTCTTTGCACCTCCCACCTTTGATTGTACAGGCTATGGTTAAAGGAGTTTCTGAAAAAAAAGAACATCTTACAAACTCTATACTATACTGTATTAATCATTAGTGAAAAGGTTTTTCACAGGGGTTATTGGGATCATGTAATGCAAACTTTGATATTTTTTTTCAATGTTTGATATTAGTTTTTGTATGTTTTGATTCCATAAACATATATTTCAGGTAATTTCTAAAAGCCAATATTATTTTTTGGGTATCATTTTCATTAAATCAAATTTTATGAATTATAACAAGAATATATCCAAAAGACATAATGCCCCATCTCACAAAATTTGGGATGGATAGAGGAATGGACCCAAACACTATATGCCTCCTATTTTCATAGATGGGGCAATAAAATATTCTACATGACTTTTAATGCTCATTTAAGTTAAAAGCAACAAGCTATGGTAATTGTAAATTTGTTGAAAGTATTAATTGACGATTGATTGTTGTTTGGTTAATGTCCCATCTGCGATATTTCAGCCATAATCAGGGATATACTGTGGTTTCATTACAATTCGTTGTGTATCAATTTTCGTGATTTTCGCGGGTGGTCTTGACCCACAAGATTTGATTCCCCATTTATTACAAAATTTAACATTGCTTTCTTAAGAACCACGAATTCAAGATTCCACGAATTGGTCCTTTCTCATCAAAACACGAAAATTGGTACCCACAAAAATAAATGAATCCACAGTAGTTGAAATTATTTAACCGTTGGTATCATAATCTAATCCTTTTTGTCTAAAGCCCCTATTCATTTTACATCTACAAACAATATGAAATATTTATACCTCCTGTACTATGTTCATGTATGTTAGGGTCCAGCCCCTTATTGGTCATCTTGGTCACTTTCTCTATGTTCCCATTTCTAACATACTCCATAAACACTTTTAGGTTACTCTGAAAATATATAAATGCAGAATTAATAAACATAATTTGGTTAAAGACGGAAATTGAGACAGTATTACATAAATGAGTTAAAGACGGAAATGAATAGATTTCAGAAAGTATGCAAGCAACAGACTTGAAATCAGGGGCACTTTCCATTGTGTGGCTTGCACCAGTTGAACCTTAGATTTGTGTTCCATTACCTGGTTAGGCACAAGCCCTTTGCATCAAAAGACCAACCAGAGGAACCGGTGTGAGCCGCAAAATGGAAAGTGGCCCAAGTCCTATGATATGGGACCTCGTGCTATTACAGCATACCAAATATCAGAATGCTGTGAAAAGTAATTGCTGAGAAAAATCTAACAAAAATTCACCCCACCTGACTTTTATCATTTTTTTCCTGGGATTTTCACTTAAACCTGGCAAAAAGAGTGTCAGATAAAATTAATTGAATCTAAGACATGTTTAATCAATAAAAGATCATTCTGCTAAAAAATAAATACATGAAAAAAAATGGTTTTTTTTTACACATCTGATTAAGATAAGATTAATGCGAGAAAATGAACAAGTGTAAAAAGCTTCATGAAAATCTGTTTTTACATTTTTTAAAATAAACCTAGTAAACACAAATATAAATCTATGTGTGTCAGAAAAAATAATTGAGGGTAAAATTTTACTGACCATAAAAAATAAATGTCCATCAAAAAGATGTTTGACAACAAAAAAGTATGCCAATAGGTTGTTGAAAATGAAATGAAAAGTGTTAACAGTGGCTGATCAAGAAATTTTGAAAGGGGGGCAACTGAATGGCTATGGGGTGCAACTCTGGCCATGTTCAATGCTTACTGTGGATTCATTATTTTTCGTGGGGTATCAATTTTCGTGGTTTTCGTGGGTGGCCTTTACCCATGAAAATTGATGTCCCACGAAAAGGATATTCAACATTGATCTGTATGCCACAGTCTTAAAACCATGAATTTAAGAATCCACCAACTTGTCCTTTTTCATCAAACCATGAAAATTGGTTCCCACGACAATAAATGAGTCCACAGTACCTGTATACCGTTATTTAACCAAATTTTATTGCCTACAGGCCCCCCCTTCTGAATCCACTCCTGGCTGGTAACTGAAATGTTTCACTTGCTGCTTCAGGATATTGTTGGCATGATCATGATAAGTTTGGCTGCATTAAACTTTTTGATTTTGTTAATACTTACTTTGGTATGGAGTTGTTTCAGTTTCCTAGGATTCACATGGAGAAGTTTATAGACCCTTTTCTTATGTTTGAACTGAAATAGAAACAAAATATTGTGTGAAAAATTGCCATGTTTTTACTTAATATTGTAATTTAATTAAGAGTGTATAAATAAACTCAAAAAGAAGAGATGGCATGCCCTAAACTCACATTATATAAACAGAAATCAAACAACAAAAAGAGCATTGCTTTTGCTGCTGCTCTTCATCTTAAACTCACAGGAAGACTTTCAATGGGGACAAAATGCTGCAACCTCTCTGCAAGTTTAAAACCATCCCTAATATTGTTTTAAGCAGTTTAATTCAAAAGAAACTCCAATTTATTTAATACATTATTGAAAATCTTAGATTAACAAATGTGCAAAAAATGTTCAGGTTATAAAAATCATTTCTTTTTTTTAAGTGGAGGTAAGGGGGCTGTTACATGATAAAAAGAACATGCATATAGAAATTTTTTTCTGGAAAAAAAGCTTTTGTAACTTTTCTTGACTTTGAAAGGAGATATCATTAACACATAAAAATATTTCTTTTTTAGTCCTTTTTACCTACAGACTAGGTCAATGATCTATAAAATCATGGCCATACAAATAAACCCAGCGACAGATGTGAATAATTTCTAACAAGGTTTTTCTCATTACATATGCAAGTCCACAGAGAAATTTTTTACACAAAAAAGGAAAGTGTTACACAATGAATAATCTTATGTCTGCTTTTTGAGTGAGGAGGTTAATTATTATTTAACATGCTAGACAAGCATGACATGAAATATTATTTTTCAAGAAATATATGACAAAAGACCTTGTAGCTTCATACATGTACATGTATTTCTTTTAGTAGATCACACACTTGTCTTGTATAAACTAGAAAACTGCCAACATCAAAAATGGCCTGTCCCCCCCAAAAAAAAAAAAATTTACACCCAAAAAAATATGTAAAATTTCATATATGTACTGTATGAGTTCTGGAGTGGTGCCAATTTTCGTAATTTTCGTTGGACAACCATTCTACGAGATTAAATTCCCCACAAACAAAGAATTAAACATTGTTTATTATAGAGAATTTTTCAAAACCATGATTTCATGAATCTATAAATAAGCAATATATATCTAGGAATTTACGTACTTTCATACTTCTTCACAAAAAATTGTGGATGAAGAAAAGACAAAGTGAAAAGTATAGGAGTTCTGCAACCTACAAGTATTTTTCTTTTGGTTTTAAATCCTAAACATTTTCTATAAATTTGACCATTTTAGTCCCATTCTGCTATTTGCATCAGGGATGAAGATATTTCTAACTTCATGGGTCTGTCATACTCATAATAGTCATTTACACACAAAATTCTAAACAGATTTTCATAGTTTCATAAAGAACATTTCTATTTTGAAAAAAACTAAGACAAAATCATTTACAGTCTACAATGGTTGCAGAAGTTATGTCCCTTTGACAAAACAGCAGGATACTTGATTTGAGTGTAACAGATTGAGAGAAGAAAATAATACAATACAATGATCATTTATTATCATCTTCATGTCATTCAAATACTGCATATTATTCCCGATATTATTTCATTTAAAAAAATCTAATTTGACATTTAGATCTTACATGCCTGACATTTTGAAAACCCAATACTTCAAACAAATTTATCGTAAAATAAGATGAAGCTTTCTAAGGATGGAAGTGTCACCATTGTTTCATCTTATATAACAGGAAGTGCATACATGACAGCCAAGAAAATGGCAAACATGCTTCAGTGCAAAATAATAAGAACTGATTGAAAGCTTCTGAGAAAACAGGAGGATGGATGAACGTAGGTGAAATGTTACTGTGTTAAGTTTTTGAAATAAAACTTTTTCTGTGATTTGAAACAAAGGAACGACTCCAGAATTATATTTTATGACTCTTTTTGTTCCAATGAAATAAACTTTTTTTTTCTGCAATGTTTAATAGACAAAAGACCTAGAATTATGCTTAATCACCCTTTTTATTCCGATGAAACTGAAGGTGTTTATCCTTTGAAGGACAGCTCATGTCAATCAGTTTTAGAGTAGTAGTGACCTACTTTAAAACTTGACCTACATCTTCATGATTCTTATAGATTCTTTAAGCAGTCAAAGTAAGAAAATAAGTTTCTTTTTTCCGTCTAATAATATTTCATTCAGGTTTTCATAAAGGCACTGGCTACGTTTACATGGCTGTGTAAACCAAGAAATTGATAGGTTTACACGTGTAAAAATAATGAAAACTTTTTACAAGGAAAAGTAAAACCCAATCACAATGACGGTGACGGAACTGAAATGTGAAACGATACTTGTTTCTTTTTTTAGGGGGTCTGTTTTTGTTTTTGTGGTTTTTTTTGGTTTGATTGTTTTTTTCTTAAGAGGGATGTGTGTGTGTTTCATATGCATACCTCAAGGAACCCTATAGGCCCCTGTAGTGGATATTCACTGAGAAATCTTTCCTCATCTAAAAACTTTCCAGCTCGGCCATTCATAGGTGGCATGTATAACCCATAGTTGATGGCATCTCTTAAATCCTGAAAAAAATAATATTTAAATCAGATTAAACAGAAAATGCGTCTAAAGGGAAAAGAAAACCCCTCCCAATCTCAATATAAAACAAAAGAATATTGAATATGTGTCAGAAAGACACGATCCACATATTGATATCATTTTTTTAAATGATAAAAAAAATTCAATGCGTGTGAAGCGCTTTTCTGGACTAACCTTCATCAGACACACTAGGGGTGGAAAAATTGGAAGACCAGAAGGACATTAAATTTGAACAAAGAAAACACTAGGTAAAAAAATATTAAAACAATGACTAAATGAGGTAAATTTATTAACTGTATTAGAGATAGCCAAAATTTTAGATCAGAACATCAAAAAATAGAAATATGTAAACAGTGATTTTCCAACATATATTCAAGTACTCAAAAATATATAATAGCATACAACTCAAGCACAGGGAAGCTTTCTACGACCTCCACACGGCACTAAAGCCAAGTTTTGACAATGTTAAAAATGATCAAGAAATGTGGAATATGTTATGGAGAATCCTACTGATACGACAGCAGAACAAATGGATCATGACCGTCAAAAAGAAGGTGATAACCACTCCCTTTTTAAGAAAATATTTTAAAATTCTATGGGTTTTTCAGTATAAAATACTCACATTCTGATGTGTACCAACAAAATTTGCAACAACCATATGTAAATTAACACCCCCATTTCAGAAATATCTGGTTCCAGGACAGTGTTTATATGGACAGGACAACAGAATATGATAGAGGTTCTCCTTGGGTCAGGAATGGATTAAACTTTTTCTTCAACCCAAGATAGCTTAATTTTTATTATCAACCTGCCAGTCTTGGTGAGCTTGTTAAAATAAACATTACCCATAGAGGTTCGAGAAATCATTTATTCCACAATTTTCTCTCAGTAGGAGTACCTATTCTTCCAATAAAATTTTAGAGAAAGAACTAAAATTTGAAATGGCTTGAAAACTTGCATTGTAATTAAACTACTGACCAGAGCAAACCACTTGGATACCATTATGAGTGGGAGAAACACTAAAAATTTGAATCCAAAATGTGAATTGACCCAAAACAATGTTTTCTCAGAAAAAGTGACATTTGCAACATTAACTACACAGGCACACGTCTGAGAATTTTCAAAACCACTTTTCTCTCTTTTTTCATTAAAAATTCATAGACAACATCTGACAATTGCTACTCTCTAAACCAAAGCTTTAAGTTATGATTCAGAATTATGCTTTTCTCTAAACCCAAAGCTTCAAGGTATGATTCAGAAATACTCATGAATTTTCAATATCAACTAATTAAGAATTGATTAAAACCTGTACGACATGCAATATCATGAAAACAAAGCTGCACATCAAAGGTAAAACATGCAACTGCACATAAAACTGCATATAATCTCATGTTAAATTAAGACTCAGGCTCATATATATTATGTAACATCTCAAATATCTGCTTTTAAACAATACAGTTACAAATTAATACATGCAAACATGTGTTTTGTCACAGAAAAGGAACAAGAAAATAATTCTGAAAAGTGTGGGTATCTTACAGGTAATCAAATTAAAACAAGACGATTTGAGAGGAGAGAGTCCAACTCAAAATCCAGATACATGTAGCACAAAATGGATAAGTAACTGTATTGTGATTTGTGTTACTACCAACCCTAAGATCGCAATTGAAGAAGGAGGTTTGGTGCCATAAAACCTGGTTTAACCCACCATTTCTTTTGACATGCCTATACCAAGTCAGGACCATTGTGATCTTCAATTCACCTTGCTATTTTTTTCTCTTTGATATTTGACATTGATTCTCCAAGTTTTGTTATAAACCTAATGTACTAATATACTCCTGTAAAATTATTGAGATTCAGATAACACAACAGAGGAACCCCTATGTAAGGGACAGATGGAATGACCTGAACCCAAGACATGCCACCGCCAATAAGGGATGTAGGTTAAAATACTACATATTACCTGTGGAAAGTTTGATAATAGTCTCTGTTTTGCTTGCCATACTGTCTCATCTAGTTCAAATTGTAAACATTTCTGGAATGAAAGAGAAACAAAATAAATCATCAACTTGAATTGGGCTTTGCAAAGGATAAAACATTCTTTTATTTGCAAAATGAATAGTTCAAAATTTTAAGACTATGAGTACACATTTTAGAAATCAGAAGCATGAATGATAACAACAGATGCACAATCAGAGAATTTTTAATTTGAGGCTAAAGTTAACCTTTTAAGCAAAGGCGCCCTATATACTTTCTTTGCAACTTTTTCCAGGTACTCCAGTTCCATTTTTTAGATGGTGTTTCGGTGCACTTACTTTGCATTTTACTAAGTCTTTTTTGTTAACTGTGTTAAAATGATAACACTTGCTGAGACTATTTCTACATATCATTAATTAATACATGTAGTGAAAAGCTGTATCACAATATGCATTTAAAGTTTACAGTGCATATCTTAGGGTTTAACACCCTTTTTGACACCATACGGAGTGTTCAGTTTTAATTGTTGAGGAACTCAAAGAACCAATACTAGGAAACCATGCATCAACATTGGGCAGGTAGCTCTAAACTTAGGACTTTAGATTTTTACTACATGTTAAAACATTCTAAAATTGTACATGAGTCAGAGTTTTTATATATGTCCAAAGCATGTATGACAAAATACAGAACATCTTGAGTTTTTTGCCATGTAAGGTTATTTATTTATCAATGTACTACGTGGCCTTTCCAGAGTCTACTTATGTATATTAATGAGACAACTTATGAATATTAATGAGGTAACAATTAAGATAAATTTGGCCTTATATCAATGAGTCATAATTATGTTGACACTTTTGACAGCTTACATTGTTTAACCTTTACTTTTCAGTAATGTTTTAATAAGAGAAAGCAACAAGCATTTTACCAAAAGAATTTCACATAATTAAAAGGAAATCATCGTCAGACACCCAAAATTCTGCCACATGGCTTTCACAGACCTAGCTGTCAAGTGACACACAATTCATGTGAGACTCAAGGGAAAGGGAAGGCAGTGGGGAGCATGGGCCATGAAAAAAGTGGTAAATGTGTCTATACTAAAAATTCCTTCCAAATCCCTGGACTTGCGCATTTAGTCCACAATTTGGTGACAAATTTCTTTGATTTTAACATTTTTTTTTCTTTGATCTTTTCATTTTTGGACAAAATCTCATGTGAGCAGCTCATCAAAACTTGACATCCCTGCTTTCAGCTGAGTCAGAACATGGCCAGATATGGGTTTCCCTTTGTTGTCTTTTAGCAGATTTGACATGCTCTTAATTGAATATTAGTAAGGTTGACAGGTTTGGGACAACAAGTAAAATTGCAAAGTCCAGAGTACAAGAGTTCATACTTGTTAGGACTTGAGTGCTCATTTCTGATTGAAGTTTGGGTGTTTTGTGTGTGTGTGCTTTTACATTATTTATGTCTTTGGCTTGATTTCTTCCATATCAGCTGATTTTGCTACATTCTAATGCCTTGGCAATGCTTTTTAGCGTTTTAAATTACTCTACCACAATCTAACAACCCATCAGTACTTCCTTACTATTTCCAATACTCATGTGCTCAGCTGTTTTGATCTTGTGATTTAGCATTTTTAGACTCCTTGTTGCAGGAGGGTTGTTTTACAAAATCATTCCAATGAAGCACAGATACATGTGCACAGATACAACAAAGGTGCATTCAATCGAAGCAAAAAAGGCAAGAAGACCACAAAGAAACACAGTGCTCAGCATGATGATCACAAACTCTTTTCAAAATGAGAGAAAACTCCTGCCTTAGTTCAGGAAGGGAAGGCTGTTTTTGTCTGTTTCAAAATATTTGTTACATTGCCTATGATTAGTATCAAGATATGTGTATTTTGTGGATAATTTTAGGATTGGTATTAAATCTTATGTATCTTATTTTAAATCAAAAGCCAATGCAAGATGGCCAGCAGGGACCCTAATCACATTGAAGGCTGCTGGAAATCTCTACATTGCTGCTTATTCAAGTAAATGTGTCACATACACTTATTCCGCAGCTCATTATTGTCTGTAAGGTAGATTAGAAGACTTTACCACATTATACTCTACATTTATAAAATCAAAACTAGCATATTGCTCACCTGTATTTTGAGCTCTGGTATAGATATCCTTATAAAGACTGTTCCTGTCTGGTTGTCACCCACGTACCCATGGGAAGGGCTCCCTGATATAAAACTAACATCTCCCTGATCAACACCCCCATTAGGATAATCCTGGGGGCCGTTATAGTGTCTTGAGGGGGATGTATGGAACTTGTTCATTGTAACTGTCATCCCATTGCGGCCTGCGACATTTCAGGTTAAATTTGCTGATAGTTGTTCATGTTGTACTTGGCATTACTGAAAAACATAAAAATTTTACATTAGTAAATTTACTTGTTAAATGTTATGGCCTACATTAACATGATATCAAACATGTTTTAAATGAAAAACATTTTAAAAAGACATTGATATTTAGTTTGTGATTTTGTTTTTCGGTCTTTATTAGTTTTGGACCGGAATGTTACGATTAACACGTATTTAGTATGGCAACAATGACACCATAGTTAGCTAAAAATTTTACATATTGATGAACATGTTTTTTTACCTGCTTTAAGATAACAGTAGTAAAATTTCTTCCCTGAAAATTGGTCAATCTGAATTTTAAATAATTAGAAAGCACTAGCATCAACCATTTACCTTTAGGAGCATGTCATACAAAGAACATACATGTATTTATATGAATCAAAATAAAATTCCATAAAAAACAAAATTACTGATATTGTTCCAAACATCTACGAACTTAGCACACTTGTTGTAAATCGCATTTGCAAGAACATACTCATAAAACAAAGAATTCCAGTTCAAACAATGATCAATCAGATCTCTGACATAAATTTCAGTCACTGAACTTTAATAATTCCAAGCACTATTTTAGTCACTAATAAAAACAATTAACATATGTAAATTTCCACCAAATCAAGCCACAAATTCATTACAAGACAAAAACATGGAATTTTATGGGTCCATACATCACATAATATCACATAATAACGACAGATATTTACGTTTACTGTTAAACCATAAACCTGTGGTATATAATTTCCATAAAAGCTAATTTATTCTTATCAGCGAGAAGGTAAATATTAAACTTGAAATCTTATTTAGCCAATATTTCAATGGATAAGGCAGTTTAAGGTAATATTACTTAGTAAGAGCAAGTAGGTAGATATTGGGTTGTTATCAACTGTTCATATTGGCTGGGCAATAAGCAATTCTATTGTCTTTAGAAACCATATGCTTCATGGAAAATTTGTAGAGACCTATATAAACAGGTAGTGGCTATATGTAAGAAGGGCTCTAAACCACAGTTCCCCGAGGTTATCATTTGCCCAAAACTAACCTCCGGACCCTGTGACTAAATGATTGAAAGAAATAAAATAAGTTGATTTTGTTGAAAATTTATTATAGAAAATAATGCTCTTATTCCTTTTCTAAATCTAGCAATGTCATCCAGCATTTAATATTGCTACTGTAATTATGAGGTTTTCCAAAAGAGTCTCTTTTTTATTACAATGCTTATTACACCTTAGTCAAACTATGTCTGACTTAATTCTCTTACATGTAGCATCTCAGAATACCATCTCAATATAAGCCATCAACATAAATCAGGCCAACAGAAAAATGTCAGAAAGATCTAGTGTTTGTTTTTTGGAGATTCAGACCAAACAGGCACACATATAGTATGACAGATGGAGTAAATCTTATACCTACTCTAGTCTTCCCTTTGTCAATGCAGGTAAAAGAAGCAGAAAACAATGGTTGCAGAAAGAAGATGCATTGATGATGACAATATTACGCATTTAAGATGCCAAGGGGGTTTAAGGAACAACAAATTGTTAACACCCACATAGTGTACAAACAAATAATCATATTTGCATACCAGATCTACCAAAAAAAAACAAATTTCTTCATGTTGTACAAATGTCAAACAAGTAGATTGGCAGGTCCTTATAAATAGCGTTATTATAGAAAATATCTACATTTGAACATGACACCATATCTTAATTAATGGCCTACACAACCTAACAAGAAAATCACATTAATTATCAATAAGGCCACAAAAAAACGGTGAAATAAAAAGTTAATTTCTGCAATGTTTTTATGTTTTTGCATCAATACACCTATATGATTTCTGTATTAACTTTTTGAAATGAATGATTGATGGTGATTTTGCTTGTTTTTACCAGTAAGGTTAATTTTCAAAGGGAATCATTATTAGTTTTAAAAGAAAAGAAAAGATTTAAAAATCAGAGGTAATGATTTGATGATGGATGTTTTATCTTTCATTGATTTTATGTCAGTTTTTTTTGTTCTGCACATTCTTTGATATTACATTAGGTATACATTTATAAAACAACCTGCAAATAAAAAATGAATAGTAATTGGTCCCAAACAGAGTACACCTAAAACATTAATGATAATATTTATCTTTGCCCAATATAATTGTTTGACCAAATGCCTAAGTAGTTATTCATTTTTACAAAACTCTAACAAAAAAGAATGTTTCAAAAAGACATAATGCCCAATTTGCAACAATTTGGACAGATGGACCAATGGGTGGATGGACAGAGTGATTAATGGGCTGACCTAAACATTATATGCCCCCTACTTCCCAAGAAAGACCTGACAGTCATTGAAGCCTTAAAATCAGGTCAAAGTCACAGAGACTAAATATTAATAGTCGCATAGATCATGACCCAAAGTCAGTATTCCAAAAATCAAATGCAAAGGTATCACTTTTTTAAAAAACTCTTTCAAAAAAGTTAAGGCTGTTGCTACCTCTGTTGGAAATGAATTATTTTGTCTAACCTTATTCCTGCTATAACAAATGTTTTTGTCTTTTTTTACTTGTAATTTATCGTTGTAGCATAATGAAATATTGGTCCTTTTTTTATATCCAGACTCTTTGAACAAGTATATAGTATCTGCATCAGGCTATCTATTTATTATAATCTTATATTTTATTTTATTCTCTGTTATAATATAATCATTGTAATGATGCTGCCCTTTGAGGGACCATAATTGGAAAATAAATTATGTCCTATGTCTTATGTCTTATTCCACAACACAAACATAAGTGAAGTGTCATGTAAGTGTTTCGAAGCTTAAAAAGACAAATATAAATGATAACTAGAAAGATTTCTTCCCCGCCTGCATGTCAAACTATCACAATATTTTTACTCAGAATTTTCACTCCGTGAAATCCTGCCAATAATGAAGCAATGCTTTAGACCTTTGTAAGTGAAGATATTGTTCATTATGCAGACAGACAATGAGGCTTGCCCAAAACAAATTCTGGAGTGAACTTTTAAGTGCAACATTAACATTCACAACTATTAAGTTTTACAATCCATCAACATTGTGTCCCTATAAGTAGTTCAGATATCATCACCATTTAATTCCATACAAGCTGAGCAATGCAGAAATGACAAAAGGTTACATACTTTGTGGGATTAGGATTCTGAACTGGTTCAACCTTTTAATAGTCTTGTTGCCAAGGGACCAGCCTAAACCTGTCTTAAAAGAATGCTCAATGAAGATTTATGAATTTAAGCAGGAAAGGAACTTATGTGTACTTTTCAGTAAGATTGAATAAGGTCGTGTAATAAATTAAGAAAGGTCTTCTGGGAAGTACTGAATTATGTTGTCTGCTTTATTTGTAAGCAGAAGGTACTACCAGGCCTGTGTGTCAAATGTCATGAAACTCTCGTGAGACTCACACATCTATTCGACATTTTGGCAGCAAATTTCATTAATTTTCTCCTTTGATTTTTCAATTTTTGAGCAAATCTCACACAATCAGCTCATCAAAACTTGACAACCCTTTCCTAGTATATAGATCTGAAAAAGGACTTTCAAGCTCACAGCCTAAGAACTCTTACAATTAATATCGAATCAGTCTGATCAAAAGGCTCAAATTTTCTGTCTGATCAACTAAAATCTAGCCTTTGCTGAGACACATATGGCAATGTCTGTTGGATATTTTTCATAATAAACAGGAAATACAGACAAGCAAATGAATTGAAAATACAATGCATTATGATTATCAGTAATGCAATTTTTAGCAGTAAGCTCAGGCAGGCAGGCAGGCATGGTTTTAAGATTTTTTGCTTTTCAAACTGAAGTGCTCTTGAGCAAAATTTCCAACTCCCAAAAATTTGGGTTTTTTTAATTCTACTTGGTGTACAACATCAGATATTGAAAACAACAGATTTTATTTGAACAGACAATAAATGAAACCAAATCAACATGGAACATGTGGAAAAGCCAGTCGTGGGATCCAGAAATTTGGAAAAGGGGGGTTCACTGACTGGCTAAGGGGGGCCCATTTTTGTCAATGAGTTCCTATAAATTCAATAAATTTTCTGCCAAAAAAGGGGGGGGAAGGCCCCCTGGGTCCCCCCTCTGATTCCAACCCTTGGAACAACTTTCAATCAGACGGCAAAGCTTGGAATGAACAGACAAACAGACCCAACGACGTATGCCCTATTCTTTTGCAGATAGGATAATTCTATAAATTAAAATGATCTAAGCAGATCTAAGTGAAGGTCACGATCATCAGACACCCAAATACTTAAATTCAATCTTTATTAATCACTTTAGATATGCCAGCAACTGTTAAATACCATGAAGCTATAAATGATAACCACAGCCCTATCAAACCTATTAAACATTGCTATCAAACACACCTTACAACCCAATTAAACTAATAAGTAAAGTGTCGAAACATCAATTTCCGAACAATCATGAAACAACCTTACGACCTGATAACTTATAAGTAAAGTGTTGAAACATCAATTTCCTTATAATCTAGAAACAAACATCTTACCGATTTGACGAGAATGTATCCTGCCAAAATAAACAATATACCTGTGATTACTATAGCCCTGTAACGGCAAGACAGACATCGAGCCTGCAGGTATAATCGGAGAAATGTAATGAGCTTTCTATGTACAACTTGACCCCTTTCCTGATCATTTTACTATTTTTGCTATTACGCTGTTGTTTACCATGATAATAAAATGTTAAGATGTAGGTGACATTTTACAAATTTAGCTTGACATTTTTTTCAATAGATGTTTGAGCTTGTTTCTTCAATTTTTGTATTTAAGATTTTACTAAAATATCGTCATCAAAGAAAGTTACATGATATGGTATTTATAAATTTTCCAACTGGCTGAATTGTGATCTTTGAAGAACCAGGTGTAATACAAAGATGCAAGTTCAATATTCATGTTAAGATTTGTAGAAAATTTGATCTTTTGAATCCCATTAACAATTTACCTGAAAAGTTCCTGTCCAACCAGGCCCAAAGACCCACGATTTCTCTGTCATATTATAGGCATTCATTTGCTGTGTACAGAGACCTGAGGACCCCTTTGAAATGACAGCATATTTTCAAATGGAGGTCTGCACTCATAATTTTCAAGTAATGCCCTTACTAAGTCCAAGCAAAGGATTTTAATGCAACAAATTATAATAAGAAAATTTATTAGTATGGGAAATCACTTGCAATTTTTTGTAGACTTAAATCTTTAGCTTTTCACATCAGAACATTTTTCTAAAATACTAGAATTAAGTTGGCTTGAGATTGAACAAGAGGCTCCCAGGAGCCTGAATCGCTCACCTAGTCTTGAGTCAACCCTAAACATGTAAATACTTTTCTACAGCTGAGCTGAACATTTAAGCAAGCAACAGCTTTTCTCTATCTACTATACATGTAGTTTCCTTCTATAGGCCAAAAACATAAAAAAATGTTATTTTAGGGGCCATAACCCCAATAAGGGATCATCTGACAACTTTGACCCAATCAAAACTTTTGTAGAGCTAAATGAACTGAACATTTAAGCAAGCAACAGCTTTTCTCTATCTGCTATAGTTTTCATTCACTAAGCCAAAAACATGAAAAAATGTCATTTTAGGGGCCATTACCCCTATAAGGGGTCATCTGACAACTTCGGTCCTATGGAGACTGTTGTAGAGCTTTATGAGCTGAACATTTAAGCAAGCAACAGCTTCTCTCTATCTGCTATAGTTTTCATTCACTAAGCCAAAAACATGTAAAAACGTTATTTTAGGGGCCGTAAACCCTATAAGTGGTCATCTGACAACTTTGACCCTTTGAAGACTTTTGTATAGCCAAATGAACTTAACATTAAGCAAGCAACAGCTTTACTCTATCTGCTATAGTTTTCATTCTATAGGCCAAAAACATGAAAAAACGTCATTTTACTGGGAGTTAGTCATCTGACAACTTCGATCCTTGAAGACTTTAGTAGAGCTTAATGAGCTGAACATTTAAGCAAGCAACAGCTTCTCTCTATCTGCTATAATAGTTTTCATTCCATAGGCCAAAAATATGAAAAAACGTTATTTTAGGGGCTGTATTTTTACCCCTATAAGGGTTCATCTGACAACATCGACCCTATGGAAACTTTTGTAGAGCTAAATGAGCTGAACATTTAAGCAAGCAACAACTTTTCTCTATCTGTAATAGTTTTCATTCTATAGGCCAAAAACATGAAAAAAATGCTATTTTTCACCTTTAAGGGGCCGTAACTCCTATAAGGAGTCATCTGACAACTTAGACTCATTGGAGACATTTGTAGAGCTATTGATGCTGAAGCAGTAGCGTGGCATCAGATTTCATCTATCTCTTATACTTTTTGATTTACAAACCAAAAACAGTAGTCTGACCCCCCCTAGTCTATTTTTAGTAACCGCGGCCATGTTGTTTGGACGGGGATCATCATTTGTGCAATCTTGGTAGAGGACATCCCATAGATGAAGTGTGCAAAGTTTCAAAGCAATCCCTTCAGTCGTTCCAGAGAAGAAGATTTTCAAAGAAAAGTTAACGACGACAACGGACGACAACGGACGACAACGGAGACGGACGCCAAGTGATGGCAATAGCTCACATTCGGTCCAGGTGAACTAAAAATTGATAAATATTTCCTTGAATCAGCTAATCTTTTTCTTGTGGTTTTCAAATCATATAACCTTGGGATTGCTAAAACTGTTAAATTAAAATGTATCAACATGTAGACTTGAAGTGAAGCATAGCTATTCCATGTACATGTCTGGCCATCTGTTTACCCTAATTAGCATAAAACCTTAGTTTCACATGATTTCGATCACAAGGTATATTCCTGACTGCACATATTTAATCCAAATTCTATAAAACAATAAAATAAGGTGCTGGATTTCTGCTTCAGTGAAACGTTCATGTTATTGCGGTCTGTGCATTGGCAATAACAGAACAGAAACATGGAAATGTATTTAATTTGGTTTGTAAACTAGCGATTTTGCTTGATTTACCGGTATTAAAAATAAATCTTTTTATAGAAAATCTGCTCAAAAATTGCAATATTATGTTATTTTTAGTGTAAATTATTGAAAACAGGCAGAACTACTCTAGGGCTGTCGCCAAATGGTGCAGGGGATGGTTAGGGAGGGGAGTCTGAAAGGAGGCCTCCTCCCAGGTGGGAAAGGGGGAAAAATTTGCAGAAATTAGACCAATACATTTTGGTATTTTTGGTGCATTCCTTTAGTGTTTTTATTATCCTGGTATTATATATTTTTGGAAAAAACCTGTCCATGGTTTTTCTATTCTTATGCAAGAAACAAATATGAGAGAGTTAGGTATAGGCCAAAAAAAATATGTGTCCCTCTGCATGGTTACCCAAGCCTACCTATTTTTTTATGCCTATTCTAACATTTTTATTGCCATTTGTTAAACTTTAATTCCACTCTCCATTTACTCAAGGTAAGAAAAAAAAAAACCTACCTACCTACTTTTTTCATACATGTAATAGGAAACACTCATATTTTTTTGTTTGGCCTTAGTGAAAATAGTGCACCAGACTATAAGTTTTCAAGAATTTATGACCCAGCTTTTCAGAAGTGGAATCTAATCCTAAACTTTATGTACATTTTGTACATATAATAAAGTCATATGATCCTTATTTTGGCACTTCACAATCTTGGTAAATTGATTTTATTCCATTTCCCAGATAAAATGTTAAATTGAAATTAAAAGTTGATAAAAGTTAATACTTGTATTCATACAGAATAATTAGTGATAGCCAAACTTTAAAAGACCAAAACCAACAGTGGATTAGTCATTGGAACATTAAATGAACATAAAACACCCAAATTTGATTTGAAATGGATGTACAGTCTTGAACCATTAGCACACTTTTGACCAAACTTTGAAAATACAGCATGGGGTACTGACATACAAAGTTTCATTTAAACTTGAATAAAAGTTTTAGAGAATTAAAACCAACAAAATCTTAAAAGTTTGGGTGGGAAAAACTGAGAGACAAAACTTTTCCAAAATATGCTTTTTCCAATGTAGCTTGTCAAACAATTTTGTGTCTACAATGTAGTAGAAGTAATTAATTCTTTTTTTCAGAAACAGTGCATCTTCATGCCTATAGGGTTTGTAAAAAATCATTTCAATGTTATTGTAAAATGCTTTTTATATATAATTCAACGCATCACAATAGCATCAGAAGAGCATTGTGCATTGGGCAATTGCACTCTGTTTTGCAAAATATATACTGAAAAAAATACACTCTAGGATTATGCACAAAAATGGGTCAGATTTCAGAAGTATTTTTTGCATTGGGGTGGTAGACAAGGTGACAGGTTCCAGAACCTCCCCCAAAATCCCACTCTCTTGCCAGAAACCTTTATATGGCCCTGCGTCTGCTGAAATAGGCCTTTGACAAGGTTCCTCACAAACGACTGCTCTACAAGATCAGCTACTATGGTATTAGGAACAGTACCAATAAGTGGATAGAAGACTTCCTAAGCAAAAGAACACAGCAAGTAGTTCTAGAGGGTGCAAACTCGGATACAGCCCCAGTTGACTCAGGCGTCCCCCAAGGCAGCGTACTTGGCCCTTTGTTATTCCTGTTGTATATCAACGACTTGCCAGATGCGGTATCAGCAGGATCAACAGCCCGCCTATTTGCGGATGATTGTGCCCTGTACAGAAACATCAGAAATGAGAGTGATGCCGAACAACTACAACAAGACCTAGCCCAGCTACAGAAGTGGGAATCTGACTGGCTTATGGAGTTTCACCCTAAGAAATGCCAGGTGGTTCACATTACCAACAAGAAAAACACTGTCAACTTCCCATACAGCATCCACAACCACACCCTTGACGTGGTAGACTCTGCAAAGTACCTTGGGGTCACCATACATAAAACACTCAGATGGAACGAGCACATACACCAGGTAACTAGGAAAGCAAACAACACTCTAGCTTTCCTAAGGCGCAACATCCAGCATTGCCCTCGTGACACCAAGGCCCTGTGTTACCTCACCCTAGTTCGACCACTCACAGAGTATGCTTCCGTTATATGGGACCCGTTCACAGCAGAAAACATCAACAATCTGGAGATGGTTCAGCGCAGAGCTGCCCGGATGGTCTTCACAGACTATAGGACAACCAGTAGCGTTACTGCCATGATAAACCAACTCCAATGGAAGACCTTGCAGGAACGGAGAGCCCAAGCTAAAGCGATAATGATGTACAGAATTATACATAAGCTAGTAGACATACCGTCCCAACCACTGACACCCACCATCTCGCCCAGGGGTAACAACAACAGCTTCCTGGTGCCGTATGCCCGAGTACTAGCTTACCAGAAGTCGTTCTTCCCAGATGGGATCAGGACCTAAAACTCCCTACCAGCTGAAGTAGTCAATGCTCCATCTCTTGACTGCTTCAAGGCCAGGCTCCAGGCCATCACCCTGAGGGATTAGTTGTACCGGTTGTTTTTAGCCTGCACCCGCATCGATAGATGTTTTTAACCTGCACCTGAAAGATACCCGCACATTTTGGCACCTGCACAGTCAACCTTGCACCATAGCGCCGGTACGAGTATAACATTTATATGTTTGGTACCTGATCCCGAAGAAGAAATAGCAGAAGTAGATCATGACTGAAACAGACATTTCCATGGATAAATACTAAATAGGAAATACTGATAAAATGCTGTCAGCCATCTGAGCTAGTGTTGCTAACAAATCATGACTGAAACATTTGAAATTTTTTGCCAGGATCTCAATAGTTGTTCGTTTTAACTTTTGACATATCATGATATGAACTTCTCTAGGGAATGAATTGCAAGCTATATCATTTGGTTTTAGATGTAATTTCTATCATGTTTATACCCTTTAATATGAAATTGACATTCAAGTAGCAGAATGCTTGATATATGGTCAATGTATAGAGATGATGGAAACTGGTGGCATACAAATAGAAACAGCACAGAAACAGGGGAGGCGAAAGGGTATAAGGGATGAGGAAAACAGAGGGTAAGGAAGGAGAAACAAGTAAGAGAACTGGAAATAAGAAACCACCTTTAATTTACCCCATTATATTTAATAACTAATGCATGAATGAAAAGCTAATAGAAGCTTATAAAAAAAATTGGACTATAAATGCACATGACTTGTTATTGGCCCTAAATTAAAAATAAAGTATGATTCAAAACCAATCCTAAAATGTCAACGAAAGACCCCCTCTGTTTGATGGAAGAACTCAAAACATGCCTTGATACTAAGTTTCGCTTGTAAGTGCATTACATCATGCAAACAATAGATATGTTAAATTGTTTTATCTGAAAACATGTCCATATGTAACAGGTGGTAGATTACAGAATTGTTTAAGATGTCTATTCTTTAAGGACAATAGAAGAAGGATTTTTTAACAAATAAAAGAGAATCTAAAATGAGAAGGGTTCTATAACAAATAATATTCAATCAGTCTATCTTTTCAAGACAAAAGAAGAAGTTAACAAATGAAAGAAAATCTTAATGCAATGCTGAATATAATATTAAGAACTGGGTCCTTCCTGGGTTGTTCTCATTATAAAAAATATTTTTTTCTATTTTAAATACGCAATCATTAGAAGTGACCTCTCAGAGTAGATATTGTGAAAAGGTCTAGATCCCTTATATTTAGTAAGTGTTAAAAAAAGTCTATGGATGAGGCATTATCACCTCCTGTACAAAATCACAACATGTATGTATGAAGCAATCACCCGTCAAAATAGTTCATTTTTCTTCAGGGAAAAAAAAATTGTTTCTCTATTAAATTAATTACCGTCAAAAAAGTTCATTTTTTTCTTCTGGGAAAAAACATTATGTTTCTCTATTAAAGTAACTCTTTCTTATAAGTAATTTTATCATATAAAATACTCAAAGAATATAATATAAAGCCATAAAAGACTACAATGTATAACTTACAGCCAAACGTAATATTCCAATAGACAAGAAAAACTCTTTCCTCCCCACTTTCTCTTTTACCGCTAATTCAATTTTCAAAATAAATTTACAGCATATAAATCACCACAAACACACCATAAAACCTCAAAACAATTCCTCATCAATATCCAAATTATCAAAACTAAATCAAAACCTCCTCCAGTCAAGAATTTTACACCCACAAACCCCCTTCACTTGTCTAACCTCAATGATGGGCAATAAAAACCGTGTTATAGTTTACAGATTGTACTGTGACCACAGGTACATTGGCTGAGTAATAAATAATCATTTACTAAAGTACAGTAAAACCTGTCATTGCATGTCCAGGATTTTGGGGAGATGGACCAGGAGGATGGATGTCTAGATGTCTAGAAAAGGAGGGCACATTCAGACGGCTTATAATAATTTAAAAAAGAAAAAAAAATTTTACCTCAGAATCTTAATAACAAACAGGGAAGGCCTTTTTCTTGATTAACCTGTTACACTACCCCTTTTAGAAACATATATTTTTAATATTAGCTTATATTAATTATGTTTTCACTGAATTTGGGGTCATTCATTCAGGTAATTGATATGTATCTAATGTTGACCCTGTGAGGATTTTTGGGGCACTGATCCATTCAGCGAACTCAGGTTTCACTGTATGTTTAATTGCTGAGTGATAATTACAGGTAAGATGACAGGTGTCTGCAGGGTACCTCAGGTAATTGATATGTATCTGATGATGACAAGGATAGATCAATTAGATTATTAGTCTAGCAGGTTTACATGTATTTTAGATTTATGATGCACAGAAAGAGACTTGTACTACATTGTATTTTCATAAAGAGCATTTTTGAAACATGAAACCTTGTCGCATGTTTCTTTAAACGTATATACATGTATTTGCTACCCTTACAGTTGTCACATGTTTTATTTTTTTAATTAGATGATACATGTATTTGTTACAAAGTAACATGGTAACTAAAAAAATTGTTTCTGTTTGGTTTGGAAGCTCATGGGGTCCTTTTGGTATTTGTCTGATTTTAGCCAAAGACCATAAAGATCAACAGCTGGATTATATCGAACAATCAGAAATATTGAACATGTGTATTTTTTCATGCAGTTTAAAATTTGCTGGCTGTCATAAATTTCAAAATACTTTTTTCGGAAAAAAACCATGACATTGATTCCCATGCAAATAAATGAATTTGCAATTTTTCATTATTCTCTCTAATTTATAATAACCCTTTAACATGTTTAATATTCTGAAATTTCACCAGGAAATGTCATATATGCATTTATTTATCCATTACATCTGAAAATATACACAAAACTATAAATGAAAGACCTTAAGTGTGTCCTTAGTTTGGTTACCTCGAAATTAATTAAATTAAGTAAAATCGTAATGGCAATTACCATAAATAAGACTTATAAGATGACGGTTTAACCAATTTTTCCCAAAATAAGTAAAATAGAAAAATTAAGTTAGAAAGCATTGGAAAGATAATATCAAAATAGATTCATGTGGATGTTTGCAATTAAAAGTATTAACTTCTATTATTATACTGATTATTTGGATCTAAACTAAGTTCCTAATTGTGAAAAGACAATTTAATTTGAAGCAAAATATTACCAATGTAGTTACTCATCTTTCCCATGCTTTACAAATGTATACTGTGTTTATTTGGTTTAAAACAGAAAGAGGAACAAATCATTCACAACAACCAATAAAAAGCTACGCCGAGCGCAGCATGATACGACCGCAACATTAGTTGAACCCTGTACGTTGGAGACCCAATATGGATAGTCCATTGCTTTGGTCACATGAAGCCCATGGTGGACTTACAAAGCTTTTTGACACATGCATCCTGTGGTGGACTTATAGAAATGCATTTTTGACAAATATATTTACATCAACATCTTGTACAAAAAGCCTTATTTCTATACATGTATTAATTTACAATTTTGGCCCTTTGACCCCTAATTCCTCAAAAATGGTAAAAGATATTGCTAATCTGATAAAAAAATAATAGGAAATTGTGTACATGGAATCCGATGAAAAAAAGATTTTGAAAATCGGACCACAAATAAAAAAGTTGATTTTATGGGCGTGGCCTGTCTTTAGCCCCCTGTAACAATGTAATGGTGAAAAACATATCAAAATCATTGACACATTTTGTTGACAGAATTTAATGATGAATTCAACAAAGAAAGAATTTTCAAAATCTAATGAATAATAAACATTCTACAACAGTTTTGTCAATACACCCGTTATAGCCCTTTTTTTGGCCCTTTTTTCTAAAACAGTAGGGGCCACAAACCCCAAATACAAAACCAAGATTCCTTTAGTGGATATAATCATCATATATAAACTTCATAACAATTGGCAGGCCCACTATAACTTGATTTTTTGGTATAAAACTATTTGCATTGACAAACTTTTAAAAATGGCGTTTTTGGCCCCTTTGACCCCTAATTTCTCAAAAACGGTAAGAGATATTGAAAATCTGATTGAAAAACGCAGGCAGGGATTTTCACAAGGATTCCAATGAAAAAAAGATTTTGAAAATCGGACCACAAATAAAAAAGTCGATTTTTGGGGTGTGGCCCCTTTTTGAACCCCTGTAGCAATGTAACGGTGCAATAAATATCAAAATCATTGACACATTTAGTTGACAGAATTTAATGAGGAATTCATTAAAAAAAGAATTTTCAAAATCGAATGAATAACAAACATTTTACAACAGTTTTGTCAATACACCCGTTTTAGCCCCTTTTGGCCCTTTTTTCTAAAACGGTAGGGGCTACAAACCCCAAATACAATACCAACCTTCCATTAGTGGTTACAAACATCATATCAAAATTTTAAAACAATTGGTCAACATTTACTCAAGTTATCGCACGGAAACCAAATGTTCCCAGACGACAACGACGACAATGACGACGACGACGACGACGACGACGACATCGCCATAACATTATACGATCGCAAAATTTTGCGGTCGTATAAAAATTGCACGAGAAGAAAGAAGAAAAAAATCTTTTATTTTCCTCAAGAAAAAAAAATAAAAGGAAAAAAACCCAATCTGGCATCAGCCAAGACAACAAATCAAAAGATACGAATCTTTTCAAAAAAAATTTGCAAATGCTTAAGTTAAGACGACACAAGTATACGTACACATCTTTCATAGAGACAAATAGGGACATGACAGTGCACTCTGATAATAAATATTAATAAGCTACCTAACAATTCCCTCGGAGCTAAGCATTGATGCAATGAAAGTCACCTTAAACCAATAAACTTTCATCTTTTACATACTTAAATTATCATTGACCATCACGTTAAATATGGCCTTAATCCCTTTTCCTGGCAACACGGTACACTGGGAAATGTTCCGCTAATCGACACCCCCAATGACAAATTTTTATACGACAGATAAACATCTAAAGAGTCACTGATCTTCGCTTGATCTTAAGGGATCAAGTATGATTTAAATATTCTCTATTCCTCAAGCAGTATTTGTTTTTCATAAAATGACAGATTTTCATCAAGTTGAGACAAGGGTCAGTAACTTTGAGAAGAATGTATTGTATAAATGTTTACTTATTTACAAGTGTCTTGATACCTTCTTACAAGAATGTATGCTACCATTCTTTAGGAGGCAGGGACATTGGTCAATCTGTCACCAGAGGGAGCGTCTATCAACACTGACCTCTTTTCTATCCCACTAAGGATTATGGGTAATATGTCAATGTAATTCAATCCCCAAGTTCAAAGAAATTATCCACAATCCTTAGTGCGATAGTATAGAGGTCAGTGTTGATAGATGCTCCCTCTGGTGAATGATTGGGAAATTGATGCCTTATTTCAGGGGCAGGTTCTGGCTGTAGAATACTGAGAAGGAAAGTTTCAAGCCATTCTAAAATCTCAAATTAATTACAAAATTTCCAATGAGAAAAGGGAACTTCAATGATCTTTGATTTTTTTTTTTCCTTTGATCTTTCAATTTTTGGGCAAATCTCATCCAAGCAGCTCATCAAAACTTGACAGCCCTGCAATATGCACCAAATTAGAAAAATGTCTGAAAGTGCCACTGAAAAGAAATGCACTGGAACAGCATTCTAAAGCAAATGATTGGTAAGGTAACTCTTAGTTATATCAACATAAAATTACAATCAAATTTTTTTGTAGTATATGAAGTTCCAGGCCCAAAATATGCACATAAACACAGCAAGGAGATTAAAAACACCTAGAATACCATTAAGATGAGACACCCACTTAATCTTAACATTGTCATGAATGCGATAGTGTCTGTGTGACATCAACAAAGATAGCCAAACATTCCATAGTTATGAACAAATAAGGCTTCCTAGATGAGGTTTAAAAGTGCACTTACAACTTCAAAAGTTTCTAGACTTGACTTCTTTTTAATTCATAAGTATAAGAAACATTCTTTTTATGCTCCATCTACGAAAGTAGGGGGCATATAGAGTTTGGGTCCTTTCATCTGTTGGTTTGTCCAAAATGTTGCGAGATGGGGGTATTGTGTCTTTTGGACATTTATATAGGGTAGGTTTTGAGAAAAAATGTGATTTGATAATGTCACTAAAAATCATGCTTTAAAAAAAAGCAGATGGCACCATGCCATATTCCCTGAAAGTATGAACCTTGCAATTGGAATCCTTTTGTCAGACCACGAAAATTGATACCCACGAAAATAAATAAATTCACAGTAAAAGACAAACAAAACAAAATCTAAAGTCTTGATTTCATCCTACTTTATACTTAAGCTTACATAAGATCTAAAGTTCTAAAATCTCAAACTTTTATCAGAATCTTTTAAAACCATTTACACTTTTAACAATCCATTCCAAAAATTCTAGGTTGTAACAGTGATGAAAGTCACTTTATAGTAAATAAAATTTTTATGTAAATAGTTTTATTATCAACAGAAGATCTGGACAAAAGCAAATGATAATCCCTCAGTTTAATCTATCTGATCTTGACCTCTGGGAAAATAAGATCTCTCTACAAAGTTTAACCTAGATCCATCTAGCTAAACATGACTTGATACAATCTTATACGTGATGAATACCGAGTATGAAGAAAAGTGAAGATTTCTAACATGAAAATATTTTGCAGAAATATCAATATCAGAAAAAAAATCTGTCAAAGTAAAAATTGGCCAGATTTTGTTAAACAGGAAGTATGTGAGCTACAGACCTAACATCAAATCCCACATTATGTCAGATCCCACCTTGATGCTCATGTATTCAAAATAATAAGTGGCTGTGATTAGCGTGGTGATTAGTAATTGCTGAGAAAAGTGTTATGAAATTTTAACTCCATGAAATTCAGCAAAAAATCAACCCACATGCTTATTTCAGTTCAAGTAGAGATAAAAAACCATAATAGTTTAACTGTATAAAATTAGCCCCTTGGCGCTTATATCTTGACTGATATGCCCGAGTTTGGTTTGAGCTACCAACATACTTTCATAAGCGGATCCAGGGGACTCGGGCCCCTTCTTTTGGCGAAAAAATTTGGCTGAATATATAGGAAATCATTGAGGCATGACCAAAGCGGGCCACTCTTAGGCCAGTTAGAGGGCCCCCTCTTTTCAGAATTTCTGGATCCGCCACTGACTTTTGAAAAGAAGAAGAAAAATAAAATAACTGCAATAACAGAAAACTTTAATGTGTTGGATATCTTTTTTACAGAAGTCACCACAAAATGCTTTTGTCTGATTAATTAAGCATTTAAACCAAAACAATTGGATACAGTATCAAAAGTGTAGCAAAATCAACTATTTAAAATATGGATATTTTTTTATATTCAGTTTTTCCCCATTCAACTTGATTATTGAATCCCCGTTGTTGCTATCCTTTTTTCTATCAAATGCAAAATTATATATAATCGACTTTCATAACATTTGTATTATGTTTATTATAGGTCAAAACCTAATTAGTTCACATGTCAGAATTTTTTCTTAAGTGTTGGTTTGTACAACAACACAGTATGTAAACCTGTGCGCCTGAAATGTCTTATTTATGTAAAATGTGTACACTTATTAACGTTTTAAGGACTTAACGTCTATTTTGATGGGCCTATCTGGTAGGTTTTTTTCATTTACCATTAAAATTACATTACATGTTCTCTTCAAAATAGTATCAAAGGTACAATACGGGTTTAAGTACAATAACAGATCTTCAAATAAAGGAAATTGTGTTTAAAAAACGAGTAATATCCTTATTAAGTGGTACCATTGAATGTATAGTAACCAAAATACGCACAATTGTATGGTTGCAACTGCATCTTTTACACTAATATTCAAACACAACACGTATATGGTCAGTTGAAACGTATTGGGAACTCAGAATGGACTTATAGTTGCCCTTAAATAGAAATAATATCACTTTGATGATTTTGTTGACTGTATTCTTCAAACAGTGTCACTGTTACTCTTATTGATGTGCCAAAAAACATAAAACTATATCCTTGTTGACGTTTATTTGATTAGAAATCTTACGTTTTTTATTTAATTATAAAGTTTTATAAAACTTAAAAGTGTTTTCATCTAAATAAAATGTATTTTTAGTGATATGGACCAATCCAGCAATTACAGCTGCTATTACTGTCCAGAAACCTTCACAACCTTTAAAGATGATTAACAAACAGCCCCAGAAAGTTTTTAAATTTAGACAAATAAAATTATGTGACAAATGTGGAGAAATTAGATACACGACTTTAAATTATAATTTTAGACCTATAGATGTAATCTTAGCTGGAAAGCACATAGTATGTGATGACCCTCAAAAAGTTGTTATTAAAGACTCAAAAACCATACAGACACCGAGCCCCAAGGTCATTAAAAGGTCAAAACCAACTTTAAGTGTTTACTCCTCCGCACATGAGATAAGCTCAGACAAAGATGAGCTTGCCGCAGGAATGCTTGATTTATCTATACAGGCTTAGAACAAATCGCTAAAGATCAAGCAACTCAAGTGGGCGATGACCTATCTGCATGAATTACTCTCTATTCTCCACGGGTGTATATTGCAGTATTTCAGACTTTATGATATTAGTACGATTATATTTACGACAATTGAGCCACCTTTGACACAGTTTTTCACGTTAAAAAGAGTACAAAGACTACGAAATTAAGATGCACAGTACACAATACAATACACATTAAAAAGTCTACAATGCTGTTTTTCTTTAATCCAGAATTTCTCAATAATGAAACAACTTGATTCGTCCAAAATTTATATCAATGTATTTCGGGATAATTTAAACTATCGGGAAAAGTTTGGCCGTACAATATTGAAGTTTTCTCTTTAAAAAAAGTTGTTTTTACAAATTGGATACACTATGTCTCACTCAAAACTAGATTATTTTGACTTATATGGATTATTTCACACAAAAACATGAATTGGCTACTTTTTATATCACTCACGAAAAGAATCCTACAATAAGCAAATATGATAAATGATGTTTTGAAGAAAAGAATTATAAAAAACCTACCTGACATACTGTCTCTTCGGCAATTTTCCCACGAAAACATTAATAAGCGTACATATTTTACATTAATAAGACATTTCAGGCGCACAGGTTTACATACTGTGAACAAGCATTTATCAGTTTTGTATTGATTAATGTGCTATTAAAGGCTTATAGGGTGTTCTTCAATCCCACTCCATTGGCCCCACTTCCCTTTTTATACCCCCACTGTTTTCATTCCTTGCTTTTTGCTCCCTATACTCACTATCCCCTACCACACCCTCACCCCCCTCTACATACCTGTAGCCAGAATTTTTTATTTAGGGGGGGGTTGTTTTAGGGTTCGTTTTTCAAAATATTCCTTATTTTGATAGTGCTTAACCAAATTTCAGCGTGTTTTTACCTATATTTCACAACTTTTTTCGAGCAAGGGGGGTTCGTCCAAACCCCTCGAACCCCCCCACCCCCCCCTGGCTACTGGTATGCACTATTAAAGATGAAGATGACATAAATTTTATCATATCTTCTAAGGATTTGATGATACTGTATCCTGGTTACAAATGAGTATGTTTCTATTAGCTCTTAGGTTAGAGATTAGTAGACTGGTGCCCTTCTCTTCACTTTTATCTCAATGTTAGATATTTCACACAAACAGTCAGATGATTTGAAATAAATATCCTTTGAAAATTTACCAAAGAACCAAAACAAATCATTTATTTTCCTGCAAACAATTTCATTTATTTATCCAAGAAATGTGTGATGTGCTTCCCCAGGTTAATAGCATGGTGTTTTGAGTGTGCTGGGAATGTGATCCCCAAACAGAAACTTGTGTAACCCAATTCTTAGGTAGACATAGTAGAAACAAAGGTAATTTATTATTACAAAGCTCACCTTATTACACAGCATTATTGAGGTAAGCAGGAATGGGCTAAAATCATTCTTCTTTTAGTGATAATTCATGCAGAAAAAGAGTGTCACTGAGCAAGCATGCAGCTTAAGATATGAATCTACTTAGAATCTTAGGTGCACCAACAATGTGGTTGAAGTGGCACATGCAGGTATGGACCATAACCAATTTTTCTGTAACATTAAGCCTATGCTAACACTGATACACAGGATTATTACTTATCCTGTGTATCAGTGTTAGCAATTACATATCATGAGTTGAGCTTTAATAATATCAAAGTTAAGCAATTAAGATGCGTTTGATTGTCCAGAATTTTTAGGCAACCAAATAAAATAAAACAAACATTATTTCAGTCAGCCAACCTGTCAACTAAAAAATAACACAGATTTTCAAATAAAGGGGAAATCAAATTGTACCTCAACAAAAACCCTACTGATTAGATACATGTAACATATGTTTTGACAATAATGACGTCAGTTGTATAGGCAGTAAAAAATTCTTCAATATTTGAAAAAATAATCTATAATGCAATGTACATGTAGTTCTTTGTTAAAAGGCTGGGTCAATTTTTTACAATTGTATTTTTCATAAATAATAATATGGAATAAGTATATGCATAGGAACAAATCCTCCATAAATAAGGATCAGTTTAAACATTCCACAATGGAAATCCGCCAGCTTTTTACCTTAACTTTTTAAAACGCAAAGTCAGACTGCACATATTTGTTAGTCTACAACAAACCATAAAACCCTTGTTACAATGGTTAATCTAACTGCACCAGTTATATAACGGTACATGAGGTATAAGTGCATATACTTGTCAAATCCGAAGTACTTATGACGATTTATTTGAGGTATAAATTGTTACAAAGGTGGCAAAAAATCACTTGTAAAGATATAAAATGTAAAGTAGAAATGCATGTTTCTAGGTGCAATTGTAGAGTTACTGGGTTGTTTTTTCAGGACACATAGGGCTAAAAATGTTTCCTTGAGGTCTATGTAAGAAACATGGTTTTATATACGGCCTGGTTAAACCTAACAAAGTCTTAGTCACTCTGACAGCTTGTGTAAAAGACCTCTCTACAAAGATTAAACTATTTTCTGTACAGGCCCCAGAGTTCAAATCAACATTTGAGAACAAAACGTCCAGGACTTGAATAGGAAATCAAATAGAAGAAAATAAAAGGTCCTCAATAAAGTTACTGTAAGTGACACAGTCCCTTTTTTGTTTCTCAAGTCTAAATCTTGTTCAAATGTACAAAACACTAAAATCTAAAACATATACCTTTGAAATGCTTCACAAAAACTGTAGTCAAGACAAACCTAAATTTTCCATCCAGAATTTTATAAAAATGTTCCTAAAAACCAAACACGTACAATCTAGATTTTTTATCTAGAACATGTTCACCAAATTTCAACAAAATCCGTTCAAACCCACCTAAATCCAATGTTTTTGATACCAGACACCATAAACAGCTCAATATAATCACTCCCTTACATAATTCTATACCTCTCAGCTACTTAGCATTATCAGCTATCTATAAAGGGTAGAAATCTTATCCTAAACAACTGAAATTTTATCAAAAACAAACTGAATGATATCTGATAGTTTATCTATTAAGTGCTCCTTTTCATAGCAATAGAATGGCATCAGTTGTCAATGTATACAACTTATGAAGCCCTTGTTGAAATATTTTACATTGATAGAATTTTATTATAGGCTCTGATTATGAAGCATTCTAGCGCTGAAGGCGAACTCTTTAATAAATGTTGAAGCAACTGAAAACATATTGAATATTTAAAATTATTACTTCATATAGTTCCTAACCAAATTTTTCTCTCAAACCGGAGGGTGCGCATGACATGCCGGTTCTAAATCTGACTTTGCAAATGTAGTACAGTAAGATCTCTTTGATTATCTCTGAGACTTTAATATCTGAGTCTAATTACTTTTAATTACTATGACATTTTCCAAACTCCTTTTTTAATTGCTTACTATTACAAAGAGGAAGTAGAAACCTGAAACAAACCATTGCATAAAACAGTGACTGAGTACACAGCATTATCAGAATGACTTTATCATGACCAAATTTTATCAAAATTATGTAATTTATCAAACAGCAGTTTTAATAAACATGGTTAGAAGAATTTATGAAATTTTAATAAAGTAATTTCTGATCTCAGACTATAATTCCTTGACTACAAATACAACAATGATATGAAAGGGCCATTAGGACAAAAATAAATGCTTCAAAGCCATTTTTAAGTCCATGTATATTTTAATAGATGAGTAAAATGAAGAAGTTATATTTTAAAACCTTTTTCTCTGAAAAATATTCAATTAAGATCAGGTGAATTGATATTAAAAAAAAAAACATTTTGCCCTAGTCTGACATATCATAATCTGGATTTTCATTTGATTTTAACTTCAGAAATCTGGCAAAAAATGGGTCAAAGCCAGAAATGACAGAATTTCATTAAAGTAGGTGAGCGACATACCAAGTTTCAAATTTAGAATCCTGTGCTGCTGTTGCCCTGCTGATGCTGCATCTGCTTATCAAATATCAAGGTTGTGATCAGCAGTTGAAACTTTTACAAATATTAAAATATTTTGAAAATATTTTAATATTTGTAAAAGTTTTAACTGTGAAATGAAAATTTTTCATCAATTATTCAATGTCATCCAACATTTATCATTTTATAATTCAAATTTAAATTTGTTTTTGCATGCAAAAATAATGTCTTCCTCCGTCTCCTCAAAATTCTAAGTTCAAACATCCATAAACCAATAAAAAAATTGAGAATCATAATTTCCTGGTAATACCCACAACTACATATGGTGTCCTTCCTACATACCAAGTTCCATTGAATTTGGTTTAGTACAGGTAGTTTCAGAGGAGTTGTGCTGACAAGATGATAGATGAGAATTTTCAGCAAATCTCTAAGTTCAAAGGGCTGTAACTCTCAAAGAAATTTGAGGATAAAAAATTCCTATTAATATACACATATGGTGTCCTTACTTCATACCAAGTTTCATTGAATTCAGTGAGTTTCAGGAGTTTTGCTGACAAACTTTGTGACGGACGATGGATGGACATGACAAAATCAAAATTTCTCTCCACCAAAGTTGGGGGAGACATAACATTAATTTTGTAAATCCAGCCAGTAATCCCTCTAAAAATCAGTCAAATAAATAAATGACAGTTCTCTAATTATAGGCAAGACCTATGCCAAATAGCTCTAAAAACAGACATCAACATAAACTAATGTTATTATTTCGTTCAATGAGGAATAAATTACAAAACAAAGTGTTAATTGTCAATCATATCTACTCAAATTGTCAAATATGATTTTTTTGTTTTCCAGACCTAGTGACAATAACTGTCACATATAGGTTACAACAAATATTTTTAACCTGAGGGCAAAAAACTGTAAATGTATGAATTCTAATTTGATTTTTTTATAGGAAAACAATGTTAACCGATTCATTATAGTCACGAAACGTATGCTTGTTGTATTTATAGCAGCTGATTTATAGATACAAGATTATTAAAATTTATTAAAATTTTTATGAAAATTAATTCCTATGAATTTGGATCATGAAATTTATCCCAATATTTCTTTCAAGGACAAGTCAACTACATGGAATTTCTATGATAAATTGGAAATCTAGACATCTTCCAATATTGTATAATCCTGATTTTTTGCACAAAAATCTCCTAAACACCTTCAAATGAAACTTTGTAATATGAAACCATTGTCAAAATAGACAGACATGAGGAATGCTTAAGACCAGGTGCATACCCAGAAGGGGGAGGGGTGTGAGCCTTTGGGAGAAATACATGTACTTAAAATTGATAGCATTTTTTTGTCGATTTTGCTGATACCCCAGTTGCATCACCTTAATTTTCTTAAAATGCATCTTTTCCTACAAGCCTGATGACTATGTCAGATTTCAAAATTACCAGTATTTTTTTTTATGAGTGCTTCTCCATATACATTTATCATATAGCATGTTGTAATCTTGTCTTTTAAATGAATCTTCAGTAAAATTTTGACATGTTTTTGTAACTTGATAAATATAGAAAGTCCCATTTGAAGGTTAAAGCTACTTGATGGTTACCAAAACTACTGGAATTATAATTTATAAGAACTTGTATGTTTTTGCAAAGTTAAAGTTACTATTAAGTGTGTTTTACAACATTTCAGTAAATTTTGACATGTTTTGAAAGCACCATCTACTTCTCTGAATGTATAAGGTTTCATGCTTTGCTCAATCCAAAATTGAAAAGCATAAAAAAATGTAAGGGAGCTCACAAAAGGACATACCTGCAGCCAGGGGGGTAGGAGGGGTTGTCCAATTACTCATCTCAAACTCCCACAAATTTCAGCTTGTTTATACCTATATTTTTCAATTTTTTAGTACCATTTTCTAGGGCTATAATGAGTTCCCTCATAAAAAGAAATGACATTGGCTTCACTTCATATTCATTGTTTTTAACCTTTCAACTAGTTAGAGCATTTCTATTCCAGACCAAAACACACATGAAATGCAGTTCAAGATTCTTTTCCTGGTACTTTGTTGACCTTTGAAGGTCTTTATCAATTCTTAATTGAATGAAAGTCCACCTCATATTTTCAATCACACCAATTTCTGATTCACCTTCAATATTTATCACACAGTCCAATTACTCATCTCAAACTCCCACAAATTTCTTACATGAACATAGAAATTAACTAATACACCAGGTTTCTTTAAAAATTGTCTTTTTTCAATAATTGAAATAAATATCACCATGTTTTTGTTTGTCGTAATAATTTGCTTTTTCCAATCAATACCAACGGCAGCTGTGACACAGAATAAAATACATATGACATGACATCAGCTAACTGTGGTCTCAAAATAAGACGAAAATAGGTTTTGGTTCTATCGAAAATTTTCTTACGGAAGCTATTTCTAACGATAACTTTTGATAATTAAGGCAATCCTTGCAATTTGAATTAATTTCAGATGGTAAAACTTTTTTCATAATGCAGGATTTAAATTCACAGAAATTATGCTTAAAAATTTAGATAATCATTTCGCCTAAAATGTTGGAAGATCTCAACTAGCACCTTTTATAAACAGGGGCAGATCCAGAAAGGGGGACATGGGGCCTTGCTATCCCCCGTTTTGGTGGAATGATTTGGTTAGATATGTAGGAAATCATTAAATCATGGCCAAAGTGCCCCCCCCCCCCCAATTGCAAGTCAATGGGCTTCCTTTTTTTGGATTTCTGCATCTGTCACTTATAAAAACCGTACATTTGAATATGAGGGGAGGGTATTCATCTACATATTCATATCTTTCATCATCATTATGATCAAATACAAAAAGTTCATAACTTGACCAAAATCAATCTCCAAATGCAGGATTCACTAACATAAAAATTTTCAAAATGATTCAAACTTTTCAATCCCTTATAGGTGTATCGACATTACATGAACCATTGATACAATTTGTAATAAATTGTCCCTAATGATGTAATAAACTTCCCTTAACAACAATTTTACACCTTCTAATCCAGACTTTATTGAACATGATTCAATTTTCCTTAAATGCACAAAGGGTTGTACCATTATTACAAGGGGAAAAAAATGTTTCCTCCTCTTAATATTTGACTAACAAACAGGTTTTGCTTTTCATATTGTGACTAGGTATAAAATATTTATCAAAAATTTTCCTCATTTTAAGCAAAATTTTGTTTGTTTAAGTTCTGCTATGTCATTACTATAAAAATAAAATTTCCTCTTTGTTTAAAATTTTACTGTTTTAAATATTTGAGAGACAAGCTTAAAATTGAAATTTTCAACATTTTTTATATTATCTCTCTATAGCTCAGGATTTTTGGTAAGATATGATATTGACAAGTGTAAAAAAAAAAACAACAGAGGTTCAAAGAACAAATAAATGTAATCATTTTTCCCCTCCCTTTTTTAGGGGAGGGGGCATCACCACTGCACCTACAGCTAAACAAATTTACAATATGTAAAATCTAAAAGAGATAATCATCTGTATTTGAAATCTAAAAACATAATTAAAATATATTTATTTTATATCTTGCAAAATTTCCAAGTAAAAATAATAAAAACATAAGAATTTCTCTTACCTCAAAATTTACATGTTCTGTAAAAACTCTTCTCTTATTTCCTTATTCCAGTCATTTCCTCTTCTTATCCCACAAAATCAATAAAATATATTCCTTTTCCAATTATCCTATCAATATACAAAATCAGAAAAAAATCAAGAAGAAAATCAACAAAAAATCCAATTGAATTAGCCCTGTCTCAAGCCGTATGTTCAATTCCCTGAAAACTAAACGTATTGTACAAGACCAGAGGAAACAAAAGCCAGGTTTATTTTTACCTGACAGGTGAGATGAGTAACGAGTTTTTATCCAGGTAAAAGGTTTATCATTTGGTATGATAACATAGTGGCTCCTCTGGGATAATTTGAACAGAATGACAGAATAGTCATTCCTATTCTTAGCTATGTGAAAATTAAGGTAGCACCATACAAAAGTGCTAAAATTTTATCAAAATTTTAATTTATATCTTTTTCAATACTATAAAATGTCCTTTATCTAATGGTGCAAAAATATTTTCAGTACACCTAATAATTAATGAGCTATGGTGATGATTAAAAAATCAAAACAAATGCACATGTAATTTAAGCTGTCAATAAACCATGGAGGTTGGTCTTATCTATAACAGCTGGAAAGTTTTATGACTTTTGACCAGTCATTTGAAGTGAAATAAGTTAAATGAATAAGATGGACAATCAATAGTGGAAACATCTGGTCAGTGAAGGAGGAGTCTTGCCCTTTACAGTTCACAACTGACCTGAGATAAGGTCAATTTGATGTAATATTTCCCGCAAATTCTGAATTAAGTGTAGGGGGTTGTGCATTTTGGGCTATATTTAATACTAAGGTTTATAGGTCAAATAAATGTTGATTTATGATGATCTAAGAATCCTACAGTGCTCCCATGGTAGAATCATGCCATTTGATCTAGTAAATGGGGCTCAAAGTAGGAAATTGATATTTTTGGGGTTTTTCCACTTTCATTTTTCAAGAGAAAAGTAAAGTTTGATTGAATTTAGCTCCCGCATGAGTACCCCAATGTGGCTGGTTTTTGGATATGTTATTCCAAGGTCTATTATCAACAAAACCGTGTCTCAGACTTTAGATTAAAGCTTCAGAAAATATTTTATGGCACATTGAATAGAGTGACCCCTTATGCAATAAAGCCTTGTACACAAAATATTGCTTTATTGGAGAATGGAATGTGATAGGAAAATTCTGAGACACGGTTTTGAAGGTCATGCTGTGTTGATTCAGATTAAATCAATGTTAAAGAGATATTTGTAATGCTAGGAGAGCTAATTTCATTTGAGTCAGTTGTGTTGAATTTTTTAATTGTGAACAGTAATTCCATCTGTTATACATTATAGTTAATTTTTGTAGGTATCATCATAAAGGGTTACATTTCCTCTTTCAAATGATGTCTCATTTATTAAAATTGGTAAAATAATAAGAAAGTTATGCAAGTTTAAAGTGTGATGGTCGGACTAAAACAACCTTTGTATGGTGCTACCTTAAAAAGGATTTTTGATTTAGTCATATAGATAATGTTTATAGATTTGTTCAGTTCAACAAATCAAATGTATCTAACTTGCCATATGGATAATTTTTACATTTCAAGCCTTGGTTTCATAAAACATCTTAACTTTAGAGTTTTTCTCAAATTTGAGAAATTCTTCATATTCATATTCATATAGGAAGTCTTCAGAGAGAAATAGAGTTTAGGAAATCCTCAAATTTGAGATGTTTTAAGAAACTACGATCAGGTTGCCAAGTTCAAATCTTTATCTTAAATTGCCAAACTAATATTGTGATCTGAGGGTAACGAGGTTTGTTTGTTTTGGTTTGGGGTATTTTTTCCGAAAAAATATTGAAACAAACTTGCAGAACTACAAATCTGCATTTAGCTATATAAATCGAAGGCTTAAAATGTTTTCAATTGCAGATTATAAAAGTTATATTTTTATTGTTGTTTTTTTTTAAATTAGTTTGAATATTCCACATCTCATCCTTTTTACTTTTAGGTGCTAAAACATTAGTGGTGATCAGAAGGTTATGATTGGATCTTGATATTTTCCATAAAGAGTTTTTGGGGCCCCTAGATCTGCCAAACTTTTTCCGTTTTCATTACAGTAAATTGTTTTCTTCACCATGTAACATGTAAATGTAACCATCTTTAAATTGTACCTTGTTTTTGTACAGACTCAATTGAACAATTTATATTCTGAATATTCATAGGGTAGAGATATGAGCATGTTCATGCATAAGATATACAATTTATCATGCTTTAGGTGGAATGTTCAAATCAATAGCTATCTTTTCACAAATTGCATACATACATTAATGAAAATATGTACATGATATGCTTGCATTTTTGTACTTGAAGATGTCTTTCGTAATGTGAAATTGTGCTTGCATGTTAATTTGGTAGACTCTGCTTAACTGCATGTACCAGCTTAACTAACATTTATATAAAGCTTACAATTTTCTTCATCTTTCATCTTCAAGTCAATCAATTGCTTCTGAAAACAGAGAAATAATTAAAAAGATATATAAAATATAAAATCAATTCATTTCTTATAAAAAAAAAATACAGTGTACCACAAAAAATGATCTTGAAAGTGCAGACGTTGCATGTTAGAGCATAGTAATTTATCAGATTTTATATAGCCTGTTTTCTAAGCTTTGAACTCTATACCTAAATATTTTTTTAAAAAATCTAATGGTATTTTTTTTACATGATTTGAGATTTGTGTTCCATTTATATTTGTAATTGATTAAAATCTTATTGTCAACAAGTGAAAATGACATAAATTTAAACAAAACATTTTCTAGGCATCAATTTCCTGGTCTTGCTCTCAAATCAACATAAATCACAAACCAATAAAATTGAGCTTATGACCCAAACATGGACAACTTTACAAACAATCATGGACATAAATCGGTCGTAAAATAAATGACCTCAGGTAATTTCCATGCAAAATGATCAATTTCTGAATCAATCATATTCATAAGGTGATATATAGCAATAAATCATCGTCTTGTGAATTTAGCCTTGACCCGTTAATAACAGTACTCCACCCTTATATCATCGAAAATTAATGATCATGAAAATAAAAATTTACTGCAATCTGATTCTCCTCTTACTATAAAGAATGATGAAAGCTAGGCAATTCAATATCTAATAAAGTCTTCACTTATAATTGTATTGGAGGTCTATATAAGCTAGCTAGTCATATGAATAAAGAATTCCTAAATAATTAATTTTTGCATTAATGAAAACAAACCTTTAACAGATATATGTAATGAAGGAAAGATACTCACATCTACATAATGAATAGCATGCTGATCAAAGATTGCATGTTAAAAACAACAGTGGTTCAAAATAATGGCTTAATATGTGATGCAGGAAAGTTTAGGGTTTAAGCCTGTTGATTACAGAGCTCTTTTATTTTGGAGTCTAGTAAGGTCATGCAATGTCAATTTGAACTAACATGTATAGGTATATGCAAGGCATAACATTTCATCAGCAAAATTACAGCAAATTAAAGGATTGTGAAAGTCCTGGATTGGTCATACTTTTAGAAAACTGCTATATAGAACCAAGCTCTCGGGTGGAATCCACAAGGGCAGAGAAAAAGGGTAGACCGAAACACTCATATGGAGAAGATATATATTGATGTACAGAATAAGAGGGAAAGCAAAAAGGAAAGACATAGGGTCATACTGAAACCCCTCTCCAAAAAAAAGTGACGCAGCATATGATACGGCCGTAACAAGTAGGCCCAATATGATAGTCAATTGCTTTGGTCACTTGCAGCCCATGATGGACTTACAAAGCTTTTTGACACATGCATCCTTTGGTGGACTTTAAAATGCATATTTGACACATGTATATTTACACCAACATCTATTAGAAAAAATCTTACTTATATACTAACAAGAGTTAACACTAAAGTATGTCTCGCCTGCTGGCACCATCAGAAACAATTATTCTTTCTTACTTCCACTATATTTTGAATTTACATGGATTTTCAGTTTCTGAGATCAAAAGATGTTTATAGAACTTAAACATTGCAAATATATGCAATAAAAATAATCAAAGTCACTCAACCGGAAAATCAAGGTCAAGGTCAAAAGATGGGGATGCAACTGTGCTAAGCTACTACTGGGGCATATGTATACCAAGTTTCATCAACCTAGGACCTATAGTTCTTGAGATATGGAAGTGCTCGCAAAACTTTTCCATTGCTATTATATGTATTGAAAATTGTCAGTCACTGAACCGAAAAATCAAGGTCAAGGTCAAAAGATGGGGATGCAACTGTGGTAAGCTATTACTGTGGCATATGCATACCAAGTTTCATCAACCTAGGACCTATAGTTCTTGAGATATGGAGGTGCTCGCAAAACTTTTCCATTGCTATTATATGTATTGAAAATTGTCAAAGTCACTCAACCGGAAAATCAAGGTCAAGGTCAAAAGATGGGGATGCAACTGAGCTAAACTACTACTGGGGCATATGCATACCAAGTTTCATCAACCAAGGACCTATAGTTCTTGAGATATGGAGGTGCTTGCAAAACTTTTCCATTGCTATTATATGTATTGAAAATTGTCAAAGTCACTCAACCGGAAAATCAAGGTCAAGGTCAAAAGATGGGGATGCAACTGTGCTAAGCTACTACTGGGGCATATGCATACCAAGTTTCATCAACCCAAGACCTATAGTTCTTGAGATATGGAGGTGCTCGCAAAACTTTTCCATTGCTATTATATGTATTGAAAATTGTCAAAGTCACTCAACCGGAAAATCAAGGTCAAGGTCAAAAGATGGGGATGCAACTGTGCTAAGCTACTACTGGGGCATATGCATACCAAGTTTCATCAACCCAGGACCTATAGTTCTTGAGATATGGAGGTGCTCATAAAACTTTTCCAAAAAGTTAACGCCGCCGTCGCCGCCGCCGCCGCCGCCGTCGCCGCTGCCGGTAAAGTAACACCTATGTCCCGCTCTGCTTCGCAGGCGAGACAAAAATTATGCGGTCGTATAAATATTGAATGGAAATCCTTCCTCAATGATCTATGTCCTGCCGAGGATAAAAGCATTTAAGTCAAGTAAGTCTTTAAATGAAGTAGAAACTGAAGTTAAGTTTTTATGCAGATGTACAAAACATAATACTAATAGGGTCAACTTATTTGAGCTTGTTACTTAGAAAATTTCCAAATTTTGACAATCTTGATTTCAACTGATATTTGTAAACCCCCCTTTGCTTTTTGTGAGCTCTAAGAGTCCTTCCAAATTTTGAAAATTGCTTACGAACACGCAATGACTGGACAAATATCTAATAAAAGACTGAAGTCCTTGAGCTTTACTTATAAAACTCTGCTTTTAGATTTATCAAACAATAATAGAACTGATTCTCTCCAATAGTTTCAATAATTCTCTGGACATTTCATTGCAATATAATAAATGACAAAATCTCATTAGTTTAGGTTACCACGGAAACGAAATACAAGCCAGAATCATTGATTTGAAATCTATTTATATTAGGAAGTCACCTATTTAACTAGAACAGGTAAGTATAAAGAGATTAAGCATTTTATTTGTAGCCAGGTATTTCATTTTCAGGGAGAATACCGAACAATAAGAAGACTTAGCGGAGAATAAGACATAAGAAGATTTAGCATCTTGAGCTAGACATTTCATCTTCAGGAGATACTGAAGAAAAAGAAATAAGAAAATGCAAATAGCATTTTGTAGCCAGGTATTTTTATTTTATTGTCAGGATTGGAGAATTCTGAAGAATAAAGAAGATTAAGCAAGGAATTTCATTGTCAAAGAAGGATAAAAGTTAAGAAACAGGGAAATATTAAGTAAAATGAGACACAGAAAAGGTCTACATGTACATGGCACAACATTTGAAAATCACCAAACATCAATTTATTTACAATTTATTATACAGTTATTGTAAAATATGCAAAATAGAAATAATCATCATTGCATGGCTTTTGTGCCTGCAAAGGATAGCCCACCAACAAGAATATGATCAAAATACATGAACCCCTAACCTCACTTCTGCAATCAGTGAACTACAAAGTTGATGTGAGGGCATAATTTTATGATGATTTGTGTATGTTTATATCCTAATGTATTTTATAATCATTGTGATTTGATAAAACATGTATACCATACAGTTTAAAGTTTAAGAATGATAGTTTACTCTAATGTCTTGGAAAAGACATTTAAGCCTGAGGATAAAACAGATTCAAGAGAATGGGACAAACCAAAATGCTATGTGTCCTTTTACTTTCATAGAAAGGGCATTCAAAGGTAAAAAATTAGGTTAATGAAATGTGGGAAAATAAAACATGTCACATCAAACATCAACAAAACAAGAGCATGGCCAAAGGTTCCACAATTAACAAAACATGTCCTTTGACCTTTGGTTGGTTGATCCCAAAATCAATATGTTTTTCCTTACTTTATTATCATAAGCTTAAATGTGTGCAAGTTTCATGAAAATCTATCAAGGCTTTCAAAAATTATGCCTTGGAAACAAATTTCACTTCAAAAGTCTTTTTAGTTGTGACCTTGACTTTTGACCTTTTGACCCTGAAATAAATAGGCTTCAATGTGTGTAAGTTTCATGAAATTCTATTAAGGCTTTAAAAAAAGTTATGTTGCAGAAACCAATTTGAAAGGATGAATAGACAGAAATACCGTACCCAATTTTAGCTCACAAAGTAGTGATGCAGGTTTGTTGTAATGTATTGTGAAAATCTTCCTTCATCTTATTTGGCATGACAGGTGTCTAACTTGATGGAACTTCTACCTTCCAGAATCCCTGAGTCTTCACTTTTGCTGTTGGTTTTTTGTGTCTTAATGTTTTGAATGTTTGCTTTTTAAAGTCAAAGTCAATGATTGGTATTCAGATTGATGAACACATATTATTCAAATAATTCAAGAGATAAAAGTTTAGTCTTTGCATTTCATGGTATTATATCAAATATCCAAAGTCCTGTCTTAAAAATGTCTAAATTTTAGATAAAAAATATATTCAATAGATTTACAAAAAAATTAAATATAGGAATCCTAATCACTGTAAAATGTCAAATATGTACTCTTTCTAAAGTTTTGAGGTTTTAGCACTTTTAAAATACAAAATGATGTTGACAAAAGGCAAGAACAGATAGACAAAGTGAAAAATACATGTATATGTATACAGCTCTTGAATCCTTGGTGTTGCTTTCTAAAATATTAACGGTATGCATCAAACAGGAATAGAGTTAGCAATTGTAAGTTTACTTGAACATTCAATATGTGAAATTTGTATACTAAAGATTATAGCAATATTGAATTTAAATAACTGGAGGCTGTTTTACTGGACATCTGTTACAGAGAAATATATACGATTTTCACAAAACCAGATGCCAAAATGCTTCAAGCATAAAATTTTAAAGATTTTATCAGTTATAGAGAATGCATGGTAAATAAAGCTAATGTTCATGTACATGCATATATCTACATGTAATGAATTATACATGTATAAATCTTCCATCCTTACAAAGTGGTGAAATATTATCAGCAGTAATTGAAAATTATGAGTGTATAAAACGACAAAAATAGCTAGGTTTTTAAAATAAAGTTGTTTAGAACATATAGTTTGCCTGATGTTGGTCATACGTATTATAAACAACTGTCAAATTAATATCATTTTCTTGTAAAGTTGCAGAGAAAAGCTTTATATGTAAATTTTTGTACAGATGTACATGTATACAGACATCAGTAAAACTTAAAGCCCCTTACATGTCATCGGGTGGAGGGTAATCCATACCCCTATGGAGAAGCAATTCTAGTATACATTTTTAATTACATAAGTAGGATTTTATAACATTATTTTTATTCAAATAAAGAATGTTTGCTAGCCTTTTTGACATATTTGTATAAAATTATAATCAATGTCAATTGATACTAGATAAGCTTGATAAGCCAATGGACACACCCATATCAATTAAGATAAAATAAGCAAAATCAAAACCTTTACCCAATTTATAATAAATTTAAAACAAACTCACTCTTACCAAATTTAATCAGAATCTGGCTCGTCAAAAATCACATATATAATCCAAACCTAAATATTTATATACTGTCAATAAATGAAATAACTTTGTCAATACAAAATGATGGAAAATGATGGCAAAATCTGAAATATAAGTCAGAAATCGACTACCTGTTAGATCAATACGTAATCAGCTGTTACCTATAGACCTATTGCAGGTAACGATGAAATACCTGTCAAGTTCAGGAAAGGCGTTGTTGATTTACAGATGAAAATTAATAATTAAGATGTCCTAATTAAACACTATTTGTAGAAATTATTTATTCATGTTACATTATTTATAAGGATATATGAATCTTTGCAATTGATGGGTTGATAAATGCATTTTCATATAATTACAGGTGTAAGGGAGATAACTCAGTATTAATCAAGCTACTGTATTTTAACTTTAAGGGTCTTTTAAAATATCAATATCACTACTTATACAAGAGAGTCTAATAATTTTTAAAAATTCAGAAAATTTTAAAAACAAAATTAAATTTTCTAATACCTGAAGTGATCTTTTATACAGGTGCCCAAATGTATGTTTTTTCTACCTTATTCTATCCTAGTATTTTAAATGGTTATTTTTCAAATACACTAATAAATTCATATATAAGCACTATCAAATAATAACAAGAGATTGCACTAAATCATGCTAAGGATACCCCTCTCGACCATTCAGAAATCAGGACGTTGACACCCCACTAACCTGGAAAGAGAAGCCACAATATAACTCATTTTACAAAAGGCTGAGTATCAAATTTGAAAAAACAAGCAGAGAAACCTGTTATACAAAATTCTATATTTTTTTACCCTTAATGAAGGCTATGTTTGCTTGGAAAACAGGAAGTAGATTAGCTGCTGACCTAGAAAAGGGAGACACAGTGCAACCGGTGTTCCTCATTTTAAATCAATACTTTCAGTAGAAGCTATGAAATTTGTTACAAAAGTTTGTAATGTTTTGGAATAATATATGTTATTTTGATTCCTTATCTTATAAAAACAAGCAAATTTTTGCCCCTTAAAAATTATAATTTTTCCCCTACTTTAGTGAGAGACATATTGTTTTTGTCCTGTCCATCCTGTATGGTCCGTCTGTCTGTCACAAAGTTTGTCAGCACAACTCTTCTAAAACTACTGAACCCAATCCAAGGTGAAGAAAACCATATGTAGTTGTGCATGATACCAGGAAACTTTGATCCTCAAATTTTTGTGGGATTCATGGAACTTTGAACTTAGAACTTTTGGGGGAAACGGGCAAAACAAACTTTAATTTTAATTTCCAGTCCCATAGTTTACACTATTTTGTCCCATATATATATATATATATATATAATAAACGTCTGAAAGAAGTAGCCAACGTATCAACCTACGGGATGTCGGATCGAAAACAAAAAAGTTAACGATACTGTGCAAACAAAAATGATAAATAAACTTCTAAAATGGTGCACAACAACATCAAATATGATGTTAAAATAAAATAATAATTAAAGTCAAAAGATAATAATTAATAATCAAATTTGCGGATATTTCGCTGGACCGACCAGCTTCATCAGCGCTTGTTATCTGATATGATGATAATAAATTACGTAATCAAGATCTGTGACGTATGTCTAAAATCCTGAACTTTATATTTGAACATCACAATTAATCCTCAATATGAAAAATGATAAAATTGAACAAAATACAATAAAATATAATGTTTGGACAGTAAAATCTTGAAAAATTATGGTTAAAATAAATAATAAAGCTATAAATAATAGCTATTATATGGGAGCTCAAAACAACAATCCAAACAATAGTGAAAATAGTTTAAGAAACAAGGTCACCAAAACAGACGAAATAGCAAAATTGTAAATAATGAAAGAATGAAAATTCACAAGAAATGGCACTGAAAACTTTAAGAACTTAGTTGCAGAAGGCCAATTGACTACATTTTCTTATTTATTCCATTTGGATGAAGTGTTTTCAATTCATGGATCCAAAAGCTCTCTTTTTTCTGTCTTCGTTCATCGCTCCAGCTTTGACTATGGTCTATGATGGTTAATTTGGATCTGACAAAGTCATCCAGGGTGTGGCCCGGCGACACGAAATGTTGACTCACGGGCAAGAATGGTTTTTTTGTTACATGTAGGTCACTTCTGTGCCCATTCATCCTTTTGTTGAAGGGCTGGGAACTTTCACCTATGTATTGCAACCCACAAACGTGACATGTAATGAGATATATGACATTTGGTGTTTTGCAAAAGGTGTTACAGTATATCCTATAAACCTTTCCTGTCACATTGCTCTGGAACTCGTTTGTGGATTGCAATTGGCAGCAACTCTTGCACCGTTTGTCTCCACAAGGTTTACATTGGCCGACTGCTGTTGAAGGTGCAGAGACCGCAGCTTTCACCAATGAATCCTTTATGCTTCTCGGTCGCCGAAATGCCACAACCGGTGGTTCAGGGAATAGCTTTGACAGAGTTTCACTTTTCTCTATTTCTTTCCAGTGATGACGTTTAATGTTAGAAATGTCTTGTAAGCATGGATGGTACGTGATGACAAGGGGAACTCTCTTGTTCAACTTTTTTTCTTTATACTGTAAAAGCTCACTGCGGTCTAATGTATTTGCTTTAGAGAATCCTATATCAATGACTTTGTCATTGTACCCACGTTTCTTTAAGTGATGGCGTAAGTCTCCCAGTCTTTGTTTCGTTGTTTCTTCAGTTGAACATATTCTTTTCACACGGATGGCTTGACTATAGGGTATACTTTTGAAGCAGTGTTTTGGATGACAGCTGTTGGGGGAGAGATATTGATGTTTGTCTGTGGGTTTGCAATAAATGTCAGTTTTCAAAATTCCATTCTCAAGTGTGGTACAGGTATCCAGAAATGACTTTTTTGTATCCGATACTTCGTGAGTAAATTTAATTGATGGATGAATATTGTTGGCATGATTAAAGAAATCTTGAAGTTCTTCATCACTGTGTACCCATTTCATATCAACATCGTCAATGAAACGGAACCATGAGAGCGGCTGTGTAGGAGAGGTTTGCAAAAGACATTCCTCTAATTCCCCCATAAATATGTTGGCATAGGATGGGGCCATTTTAGTTCCCATGGCTGTTCCATTGACTTGAAGGAAGTTTTCCCCGTTGAAAGTGAAATTGTTATGCTTAAGTACCAGTGTAAGCATTTCAACCAAACATTCTGTTGGAGGTTCTTTAATCGTTCGCTGTTCCCACACTTTCCTGCAAGCTTCTATTCCGTCATCATGTGGTATGTTGGTATAAAGGGAGGTTACATCCATAGTCACAAGTTTGGTATTTGGAGGTATGTTAAGGTTGTTCATTTTCTTTAGGTAGTCAGTAGTGTCTTTGATATGTGATGGCAATTTTTCAACAAAAGGTCGGAGGTGGAAATCGACAAACTCGGATATTTTTTCTGTTGGATGGCCGTTGGCAGAAACAATAGGTCTACCAGGATTGTTTTCTTTATGTATTTTAGGGAGGAGGTAAAAGCGTCCCGCCTTGGGATCTTCAGGGCGAAGATACTCTAAGGTTTTGTCGTCTATGTCACCACGAGAATGCATTTCAGTTAATGAGTTGTTGATCTTCTTGGTAAATTCTATCGTGGGATCCGAGTCCAGTTTTTTATAGAATCTTTCATCTGACAATTGTCTTTTTGCTTCTTGTAAGTAGTCTGTTTTGTCCATGACAACAACAGCACTCCCTTTGTCTGCTGGTTTAATAACAATGTCATCTCTTTGTTGTAGATCTTTGAGAGCTTTTCTTTCTGATGGTGTCAAGTTGTCTGTAGTTGGCACATACAAGTCGGCGTTGCGTTTGATATCCGACTTTATCAGGTCAATTACTGATTCTAGCCTGGTGTTTTTGCTAGGTTTTGGGATCCAATTGCTTTTCTTTCTGAACCTAGGGATTTCTTGAACTTCATCCGAGTCAGAGCCATCTGAGCTGAGATCTTCGCTCTCCTCTTTTTTAGAATTAAAGTAATCCTTAATTCTGAGTCGTCTTGCAAACTGGTTAAGATCTTCCTCAAGTTCCCTTGTGTTAATTTTAGGTGGATTCGGACAAAAATTCAGGCCTTTGGAGAGTAAAGACGACTCCGGTGTACTGAGAGGTTTGCTTGAGAGATTAACAACAACATTAGAATTTTTGTCAGAAGTCTTAGATTTACGTCTAAAGCGGCGACCTTGGGGTTTTTTAATTACTGTTTGAATGGCTAAGAATTTTGATTTGGTGAATTTAAGACCGTCCCTCTTGAATTTAGATTCCTGTTTTTTGGCAAATTTGTCATCCTCAATATTTTGTATTTCAGTCAATCTACGATGAATATTAGAATATTCATCCGTTGAGAGATCATTTTTACTTTTTGAAAGTAATTCCGAAAGTCGTTTGTTTAGGATTTTCTTTTGAAAGTGAGCGTCATCTAAAAGAATTTTTAGTAGACGTGTTGAGCACTCAAAAAGAATTCTATTCCAACGTCTGTTGAAATTATTAGTTTTGACTCCAGGTGTTTGTGGAGCAAGTTTGATTTGAAGACCCTTAGGTACCTTTTCGGCAGATAAGTAACAACTAAAATTTGAAATATGGTGTTCAATTTTAATCAGATTTTGTTTGATGTTTCTGATATCTTTAAAATACAAATTGTAATCCATGTGAATAGGTTTTTACGGATTATATTCGAAAACATAATACAGGCTCCTTAAAAAAATAAATAATAAACGTCTGAAAGAAGTAGCCAACGTATCAACCTACGGGATATATATATGTTACAGGGCTAATTGGAATCCAGGGGGATCCGGAATCCTCCTAGGGCAAATTGGAATTACGATTTCTCCTAGGACAAATTAGAATTCTGATTTGCCCTGGATTTAAACCAGTGTAAATCAGAATTCCAATTTGTCCTAGGAGAAATTAAGATATCCAGATTTGTCCTAGGACGATTCTGGATCCTCCTGATTTTCAGTGGGATCCAGAATCACACTAGATATTTGTGTTAGGGGGATTCTGGATCTTACTGGTATTTTAAATGCATTTACTAAGATCATTTTTAATGAAAATAAAATGAAATGAAATAAAATGAAAATAATCAAACATAATTAATTATAATTGATTTATATAATTATATTGCATAAATTATGATATTTATTTTTGTATTTGATATTTTATATGATTTATTTAAAATTTAAGTTAAAAAAAGAATTTAAATGAAGTCATGTTTAGATCCAGATACAATATTTTTTCCAAGGATTGTTTTTACAAAGTTTTGAATATAATTCTTAAAACAGTTGAACTATCTTCATTTATATGTAATCTCTCAATATACCACTTCAAATCTCCATCTTTATTTATTTTTAAAGATTTAAAGCAAAAACAAAAAATGAAAAACATGCATGAACATAATTTTTATTTTTTTACATTGATGACATTCTGCTTGACACTAAGTTTTTTTCCTGGTAAATAAATAATAAAAAAATCCTTGCATTTAAAATTATAAGTAAAGCTTACATTTTAAAATCTTTTTGTTTCATAATATGTATAATTATCACATTATTTCTATTTTATTGTGTACCAATATTAAAACAATAAGTAAGGAGGATCCAGAATTGTCCTAGGGCAAATCTGGATATCTCAATTTCTCCTAGGACAAATTGGAATTCCGATATACACTGGATTAAATCCAGGGCAAATGCGAATTCCAATTTGTCCTAGGAGAAATTAGAATTCCAATTTGTCCTAGGAGGATTCTGGATCGCCTTGGATTCCAATTTGCCCTGTAACATATATATATATATAGTATGCCTGTTTATATATTTATAAACCACCGACTGACAAACTTAAATGTTTTTCAAATAATCTATAAAAAAATAGCATGCAAAAGTACATGTATAACTCTTGAAAATAAATTACAACTTTTATAGAAAAAAAACCTTTACTGTACGAAAGACAATGGAAAATTTGTTTTTTTAGATTTTGGGCAAAATATTATCAAAATCAGTTAATTGTTATAAAACAAGATATTTCTGATTCTGATTATTAATTTTCATTCTCAAAGAAACCTTAATAGTTCCAGGCCAGAAAAAAAAACTAGAAAACTGTGAGAAGTAGTTCTAAACCTTAAGCCTATAATTCACATAAATACCTCATATTTTGTATGCCTGTGTTCAAAATTATACCCTCCAAAAGGGAGCAAAAATGTTAGAGGGATCGATGTTAATATTATTGTACATTTAGTTCTATGAGCTGAATTTTCCTTTAACATCTGGTTTACATGGTTTAGCTCGCTTGTTTTCTCAAACTTTCAGCAACTTTTTAACACTTTTTTTTTTAAAGTCATTAAGAGCACACCAGACCTAAAAGAAAAGCTAGTTTTTTGGGGGTCTTTTGGACATAAAAATTGTTTCGTTACAGTGCTCCCTAACACTAATGTCCCTTGATTTATCGCCAACCTAGCTCATTGCCAAGATATCTCTGTGTCCCCATTTTCTCCCATTAAAATTCCCTTGTTATAATGCCAATCTCACATATCTCAATCTGCCCAAGCCTTCACTGTCCATCCGTCCCTATAGCCAGTTTCTGAAACTAAATTTTTTGGTACCATAGCCCAAAATGAAACTTTCTAATATTTTTCTATAGGCGCTTTGACGATGTTTTGGCGATAATAAATACGAAGACGTTCTAGGTTTACGATCTATATTGTATCTAAACGTTCCATACAAAGTGTTGTCGCTTCCGGTGGCGACGTTATCATTGTTACGTTAAAATACATGAAATACGGGAAAAGACGTTACGTAATTTGATAGGGAAAATAAAAGATAATTGAACTAAGAAATAAAGAAAACTATTCACAACATTCTGGGGGCCTCAAAATGCAATTAAAGTCTATAAAAACGATTAAACATTTACAGTTCATAATTCAAGGGGCACTAATTTAACAATTGGCCGAGTTGTTACTAATCCACTTGTGGTGCGAATCTTTGCAGCTCTGGCAAGTCCGTCGTTCCCTCGAATAACTTCTTCGATGACGCCTAACTTCCACATCGGTCTTGGAGCGTTGTCCATAATCTGTACTACCGCACCGATTTTCACTTGTGCTTCTGTGTCCTTTTGTCCGCGATGGAATTCTCGGAGCGCGGTGAGGTATTCTGTCCTCCAGCGCTTGGAAAAGTGTTCTATAAGCGTTTTCTTGCGTTCTAAAAGTCTGTTCGCGGACACATGGTTTAATTCGTTTAAACGGTCTACCGAGTCGGTTGAATCTTCCAGTGTTGATATTGGTCTTCCTTGTAGAAGTTGAGACGGTGTTAACGGCTGCAGATCACGGATGTCGGCTGACACGTACGTTATCGGACGATCGTTGATTACGCATTCAATTTCTGAGAGCACTGTGCGTAAAACTTCGAATGTCACTTGCGTTCTTCCTAGCACCTTTCTGATTGTCACTTTTGTCAAACCGATCAGTCTTTCCCACCACCCTCCGTACCATGGTGCGGCTCTCGGTATAAACTTCCAATTGACGGAAATGTTTATCTTTTTCGGTAGCTCTCTATTCGCAGCGATAAATGTTGGTGCGTTATCAGAATATATCGTCGTAGGTGTTCCTCGCCGACTTGTGAATCTTCTAAATGCTAATAGGAACATCTCAAGCGTTAAATCAGGAACAAGCTCTAGATGAACAGCGCGAACGGTGGCACAAGTGAACAAGCAGATATACGACTTAACGCACTGTCCGTTACATTTCACAAAAAGTGGTCCAGCAAAATCGATTCCTATGGTCTGAAACGGTATGACGTCCTGAACGCGATCTTTCGGAAGTGGCGGCGAAACTGGACTGAGGTACGGTTTAGCTGTTACTTTTCGACATGGAATGCATCGTTTCAGCAGAAAGTTCACACATTGACGTATTGATGGTATCCAGTACGACTGGCGAATACGTGTTATTGTCTGTCCGGCTCCCGCATGTAACAGCTTCTGATGTGCGTCTAGTATGATTAGGTCGGTTAATGCACTCCTCTTCGGTAACAAGATCGGATGCTTCGTGTTATAGTGTAAATCGGCGTTGTGTATACGTCCTGCGCATCGGATCACTCCCTCTTGATCGATAAATAGACGTAATTGTCGCGTGAGTGGAAGCCGACATTTCGTAAACGGTTTCAATAGTTGGTTCTTTTCGTCACTAAAACTGCGGCTCTGAACGTCTACAATCCAATGGTGGAGTGCGCTTCTGATTTCATTCGGGTTGATCGTCTCGATTTCTTTCTTTAGGTTACTTCTAAGTCGGTACCGGTTTCTGTTTACGCATTTGGAAACGAATCGTAACACATAGCTAGTTACGCGTAAAAGTCTCTGAAGTGTCGAAAATCGTTTCACGTCCATGATCTTCGATATTCCGGTGTCTGCTGTAATCTCTCGGTGATCTGTTGTGATCGATTCATCGTCGCGTGTCGTAGCCATGATTGAAACTTCGGGTTTCACGGTCGGGGTCCACTGCGGCCAGCGCCCCTCGTCTGTAATCCATGTGGGTCCTTTCACCCAAAGTGTCGACTGTCGGAACTCCTCTGTTGTTATCCCTCGTGTTTGAAGATCAGCTGGATTTGATTGAGTTGGAACGTAATTCCATTTGCTGTCTAGTTGTCGAATTTCGTTGATTCTGTTTCTAACGAATTTGTTGAGCGTCTTCTTTGATGCAATCCAATGCAGAACTATTTGACTATCACTCCACATGATTGTTCGTTTGATATTTAGGTTTCTGATCAATTGAGCGGCTATACGAGTTCCTATTACAGCTGCCATTAACTCCAACTTCGGTAACGTAATTTCCTTAACTGGCGCAACACGGTTTTTGGCTATCACTAACGATGATGATCGTCCTTTGCATAAGTATGCAGCTGCACCATAAGCCTGCTGACTGGCATCTACGAACACGTGTAGAGTTATATCGTCGTCTCCGTCGGGTTTTGCATCGGTGAAGTAATAACGTGACATTTTTGTGTTGTTCGTTACTTCTTGGATGTCATGCCTTATGTCTTTCCAAGATTCGGACATGTCCTTCGGTAGTACTTGATCCCATTCATAGCCCTCCTTCCAAAGTTTCTGAACTAGTAGTTTTGCCCGTACAGTAACTGGTCCTAGTATCCCTAATGGGTCGAATATTGATGACGATTGTCTCAAAATTTCTCTTTTCGTAACCTCCTGGTTTATTTCGTTAAGTTCTTGTTTCCCAAACGCTAACGTATCGGTTTCCGCATCCCATCGCATGCCAAGAATATTTGTTTCAATGTCCGTATCCGCTACGTTCTCCTTATTTGCGATATCCTCGACTTCCTTGCTATTTGATTTCCAACTACGTAAATTGAATCCTCCACGTTTCAAAAGATCTCGAGATTCCTTGAAGAACTGTACTCCCGCTTTCTCGCTATCTAGACTGGTTAAGACGTTGTCAACGTATAAATCTCGCTTCAGTATTTCAGATGTCGTATTTCGATTAATTGACAGGTGCTTTAGTAACGTAGCACACAAGATAAACGGTGAGCAAGTAGCTCCGAATAAAACTACTTTAAAACGATAGATGTCGAGTTCGCTGTGTGGGTCATCAGGGTCTCTTATCCAGAAAAATCTTGTGGCATCACGGTCTAATTCGTTAAGTCCAACTTGGAGAAACGCTTTCTCTATATCAGTAGTCAGTGCATACTTCCCGAAACGAAATCTGGTCAAAATATCCGTAAGCTTATTTAGCTGTGGCGGCGAAGATGACAAACAATCATTCAGACTTGGCGAATCGGCATTAGCTCGGCAACTACAATCATATACCACTCGAATAGGGGTTGTACTCGAATCTTTCTTAACAGCGTGGTGTGGTATATAATGGACGATTCGATTTCGGTCATTGGTACATAAATCAACTTTTTCGATGAATCCTTTGGATTCCTGTTCCTTGATAATGCTGTCGTACATTTTGAGCATGTTTGGGTCGTTAGCTAGACGTGTTATTACGTTACGTGTTCTCTTTTTGGCGATAGCTTCGTTGCTTGGTAACTCGGGGTGGTCCTGTTTCCAAGGAAACCGAGCTACATACTTTCCGTTCTCAAACGTAATGGCTTTGTTTTGGTAAGAATTCATTTCATCTTGTGCGGTTTTCAATTTCATGTCGCTGTCCTTCTCTGTTCCGGTCGATTCGATTTCCCAAAATTTGTGGATTTGGCATTCTTCCTCTCTATGGAATGCTAAAATGTTCATCATTGTCGACATTGTGGTACTTGTGGTATTTGGATCACTGGTCTGTGTCGGTCCTGATAGTAGATATCCCACCTTCGATTTAACAGCAGTTGGGCCTTGACCTCTGACTATCTGATCTTCAACAATGTCCCAAAAGTAATCGGCTCCTACTAAAACAGACACCTCGAAGTCTTCTTCATGTGCGCTAGGGTGTGCTAACTTTAATCCCTTCAAGTACGGGTAGTTTGAAATCCTTTTGGCATATGTATGAATCGGTTGTGCAATTTGTGGTACGATAAGAACATCAATAGGTATTAGCTCGGCTGTCTGCGATTTCAAATATACTGTCGCTAGTTTAAGATGTCTAACTTTCTTGTTCGATTCTCCAAACCCGGATATTGATATCGTTTCTGTCTTGTTAGATTTAATATTAAGGCTATCTGCTAACTCTTGAGTAATGAAACTTCGTTGAGCACCCTCGTCAAAAAGTATATTGGCTGGGTTGAACTGTTTTCCGTCTGCTGAAACTGGTGTAATTGACGTCTTTAAAAGTACATGTGACCTTAATGAATGTGTTGATGAATGCATATTGGCGACGGCGGTCGTACAAGTGGCAGTGGATGTACTTGATTTTGTTTCAATTTCCTTCGTTTTTCTTTCCGGTTCACCTTTTGAACATATACTGGTGTGATGACGTTTCCCGGGACAGTTCTTACATGACTTGTCTGAAGTGCAGTTTCCTACTTTGTGTTTTCCTAAGCAGTTAAAGCATAGCTGTTTCTCTTTTATGATAACTTTCCGGTCGTCGATGTCTCTAACTTTGGTGCATGCTACAGGAGCGTGAACATCATTACAGTATACGCACGGTTTCTTATTTATGGCGTGCTTCATGGGACGTTTGGTATTTGCTACGAAGGCTGATGTAGGCGTAAACTCTGTGTTCTGAACTACCGGTATATCACGTTTATATGAGGGTCTACTGGCTTCTTTTATCGTTATCTCTTTCTCAATAGCTTGTCTTAGCGATGGCAACGTCCACTGATCGCTCCCGTGGGCTCGTACTAAATTCTCTATGATCGATTCGGGCATCTTATTCAAAATGATCGGTACTAATAGACTTCCGTAACATTCGTAAGACTGACCCATGCTTTCTAAACCTCGGATATAATTTTCCATTCCGTCGTAAAAATTCTTCAAATCCGTAATATCGGACGTGGGGCTTGGTAAACTAATTAAACTTTGCATGTATGCTTCAACAATCTTATGTGGTTGGCCAAATCTCTTTTCTAATACATGCAGTGCTTGTGTATAGTTACTGTTTGTAATTTGTAATCCTGCGATACTTTTGCTAGCTTCTCCGTATAACTGAGATTTCAAGTAGTTGAATTTCTGAACATCATTCAAGGCTAGATTTTCATGTACGGCTGCTGAGAAAGAATCCCAAAAGGGTTGCCAATCTAAGATATTCCCGCCGAACGAAGGCAAATTGAGCTTGGGTAACTTGTGATACATGCTTGCGTTTGATCCTGACGAATTACTTGTACTTGTAGTAGTTTGCGGTATGTTTTGGGAGATTCCCGGTTGGGGTTGTAAGTAACTAGCGGCGGTAACATTAGACTCGGATACGTATTCTGTGGCATGCGGGTTCAAAACGGAGTTAGATATGGGCGTGGGCTTACTACTCTGCTGACGGTTTATGGGCTGATCTGGGCCTATGAGTGGGGCGGCTGCTGTGGTTGCGTTTTCTATAATAGAATGGAGTTTGGACAGGGTCATTTGTATGTCATAAGTATACCTATCCGTTTCTGTGAACTCTTCTTCATACTCTTCTTCCGATAGTACATCTACAATTTTAGCGTCCAATTCTAGAATCTGTTGCTCTTTATTTCGTATCAGTTCTATCAAAGTGGAAAGTCCTTTCACGTTGTGTTCTTGCAGCAATTCTTCTCCCGATTTTCCGTTCACTCTGTTTAAAAGTCTGGTTACACCTCCACGATGTGCTGCTCTACTCGCTTTTAGCTTGGAACTCATGTTCGACTGTTCTACGGCACCAAATTTTAAAGTTGCCAAATTCTTCATAGCCCTACTGCTTTTTACATAGCCATGGGCTATAGGTCTACCACCAATTTAGCACACTGATAGCTATTCAAACCAAATTTCTCTCGCAATAATTGCCCTGAATTTGTGCATTGTGTGTTTTGACAACCTGGCTTCTCGATTGACAACAGTCACTGTAATTGATCTGTATCTGTATCTGTGTGGGTACGTCGTAGGCTACCAATTGATGGTCTCCTATACGACAAGTATTTTTTTGATTTCTTATCTAATGAGGGCATGCAATGCAGGTGATCTGTTTTGACAACAATTTTGATTGTACCGGTATCTAATTATTTGTTTTTGAACAATAAACTAAACACTGTTAGGGAGATACATGTATATTTCATTGTGTTTGTTTAACAAGAGGCTCACAGGAGCCTGAATAGCTCACCTGACTTTCATGACTGATGGAATGAAAATATTTAAGGACAACTTAGGTGAAAAACTCCAATAAAGAATCATCATACAACTTGACAGTTAGGAGCCATAACTTTAATAAGGGGTCGTCTGACAGCTAATGGATAACAACTTTTTTCTAACTGCAATAGTTTTCATTCTATAGGCCAAAAACACAGAAAATTGCTATTTTTCAAATTTTAAGGGCCATAACCACTATAAAGGGTCATTGGACATCTTAGATTCAATAGAGATTTTTGTAGAGCTCAATGAGATAAAGGTATAAGCAAGCAACACCTTTTGTCTAACTGCGACAGTTTTCATTCTATAAGTCAAAAACAACGGCCATGTTTGTTGACAAATCATAAAGCCGTACACAATTTTTAAACATCATGCCCTGATTAATTTTTGACCAAGTTTTGAAAAATTTCCTTCCGTAGTTACAGAGATTTCTGAAGATTTTTGAAAAAGTAATGGACGGAAGACAGACTACGGACGCATGCCAATAATAGCTCACTTTACCCTTCGGGTCTACACTGTATATTCCCTCACATTTTCGCCAAACTCGATATAACGCCAATAATTTATTTAATTTATTTATTCATTTATTTAATTTTATTAAGAGTTTAATACAAGAGGCTCACGGGAGCCTGAATCGCTCACCTGCCTTATGTGCCTAAACTCTAGGCTATTAGGCAAATACTATTTAACATTGATAGGCTATAAGGCAAATACTATTTAACATTGATCCTTTTCTAAGCGGAATAACTACAATGAACTAATTAGCGAAAAACAGCAATTTACCCCTATATTCTATTTTAAGCCATGACGGCCATGTTTTACAACCAATCAAAAATCCCTAATCAGTTTTAAACATTTTATGCTAATTAACAACTATATCAAGTTTGGTTCCAATTGAACTTAAGGTGTCAGAGGAGTTAATGTTTTAAATGTAATGAGTAAAAGCTGTGAAAATAATGAAATTTGACTTTCTAAGGGGAATAACTCCTAAAAGGAAAGGTCCTACAACATTGACCCTTTACATATTTTGTAGATTGTGATGTGCTTAACAATATGCAATTTTAATTTCTTAATTAACTTATATAGTTTTCAAGATATCATGAAAAAGGGCAATAACTTCTACATGGGTTGTTGGATCTTCTCCAAAATTTCAGGGCAGGTAGATCTTGAGGTGTTGATCACTTTTGTTCTATCAGAATTTAAAAAATCTGTCATCATTTTATTTGCTAAAAACTACATTTCACCCTTATGGCTGCAGACCCCAATTAATTCCCTTTGCTCGTGGTCTACGAATATAGTTCCTAATAAAAATGTAGGTGTATATTATAAAAGTGTATTATAGTTACATTTGTTAAAAATGTTATGGCTTTTTTAGTAAATATCTAATAGTCAAGCCTAGAATCAGTTGTGATTCAGTCAAAACTAATGATTTTATAAATAGATGTTGTGAATTGACCAAAGTTCAGAGGTCATATTTTGGAGTTCTACTTTCACTTTCATCAAGAATCAACCATGCGACCGGCCAATTTGGCCAATGAAGGTGGCTGAGGCCAATAAGATTCCTGGCAGTTGGAAATTATTACAAGAATAACATATAGATGAGGTGTGTAAAATATTTTTAAAATCCAGATGGTGCAATTATTTCTAGTTGTCCCTATTTTTGGTAAAAATTTGGTTGAAATGAATGCAAAAAATAAATGGGGTCTGTAGCCTAGGAAAGAGGGTATGTGGAGTCTAGAACTATTACTTCTGGTTGTCATAAATGTCAATAAAAAGCTACGCCGAGCGCAGCATGATACGACCGCAACAAGTTTAACCCTGTACATTGGAGGCCTAATATGGATAGTCAATTGCTTTGGTCACATGAAGCCTATGGTGGACTTACAAAGCTGTCTGACACATGCATCCTGTGGTGGACTTAAAAATGCATTTTTGACACATATATATTTACATCAACATCTAATACAAAAAGCCTTATTTATATACATGTAATAACTACAACGTAATTTTAAGTATAAAACAATTTGCCTTGACAAACTTTCAAAATTGGTGTTTTTGGCCCCTTTAACCCCTAATTTCTCGAAAACGGTAAGAGATATTGCACATCTGATTGAAAAACGCAGCCAGGGATTTTCACTAGGATTCCAATGAAAAAAAGATTTTGAAAATCGGACCAAAAATAAAAAAGTTGATTTTATGGGCGTGGCCTGTCTTTAGCCCCCTGTAGCAATGTAATGGTGAAATAAATGTCAAAATCATTGACACACTTAGTAGACAGAATTTTATGAGCACTTCAACAAAAAAAGAATTTTCAAAATAGAATGAATAATGAACATTCTACAACAGTTCTGTCAATGCACCCGTTTTAGCCCCTTTGGCCCTTTTTTTCTAAAACAGTAGGGGCCACAAACCCCAAATACAGAACCAACATTTCTTTAGTGGATTATAATCATCATATTAAAACTTCATAACAATTGGCTGGCCTACTACAACTTAATATTGGTAAAAAACTATTTGCCTGGACAAACTTTTATAAATGGCGTTTTTGGCCCCTTTGACCCCTAATTTCTTGAAAACGGTATGAGATATTGCAAATCTGATTGAAAAACGCAGGCAGGGATTTTTACAAGGATTCCAATGAAAAAAAGATTTTGAAAATCGGACCACAAATAAAAAAGTCGATTTTTTTGGTGTGGCCCCTTTTTGACCCCTTATAGCAATGTAACGGTACAAGATACATCAAAGATGTTGTTACATTTTGTTGACAGAATTTATTGAGGAGTACAATAAAAAAAGAATGATCAAAATCAGATGAAAAATAAACATTCTACAGACGTTTTGTCAATACACCCGTTTTAGCCCCTTTTGGCCCTTTTTTCTAAAACAGTAGGGGCCAGAAACCCCAAATGCAATACCAACCTTCCTTTAGTGGTTATAAACATCATATCAAAATTTTATAACAATTGGTTAACTACAACTAAAGTTATCGCACGGAAACCAAAGTGTCTACAGACGACGACAACGACAACGACAACGACGACGACGACGACGACAACGACATCGCCATAACATAATACGATCGCAAAAATTTGCGGTCGTATAAAAATGGTTATAATATATTGAAATGAACATGGTTGAACAATTTCAGTTGATATTTCTTTTATTTGAAGCTTTTTCTGTCCAAATGAGACAATATTTGGTGTCTATGGCGTTTTCAATGCAAAAATCATAGAAATAATTTAATTTAACTATTGTTTCTGCCAGTCATTGGCTAGAAATGGTAAAACAATACCTTTTTGTGTCTTATTCAGACAGAATCTTTACAGGGAAGTGAAAGAATTCATTAAGAAATGAGATTTGCAATGAAATGTAATTTTTTTGGGCCTAATGCAAAACAAAAAACCACCGGGCAAAACACAACTCGCAACTTGCCTCTCCATGTTGTGGTTTTGTCCCCCAAAAACACATATAGATGTCAATTAAGACTAAAAACATAACAAATGCATTAAATTGTACACTAGAAACACAAATCATATCTTAAAAGCTGACAGTTTTATTTTGTGACTTAAAAATATGTTAGAACGACAGCAGTTTCTGCACAAAAACTTGGCCGTTATTTCTAAAAATCAGTAAAACTCATATACTCTTTTCAATAAAACTGCCCTTACACAATGTTTTGGTGATTAAGTTTGTTATTTGGTATCCCCTGATACTAAAATATCACTTGGTTAAAAAAGATTTTCATCTTTTAACTTTATTTTTGGTCAAAACATATGATTTTACTGAAATATGAGAAAAAACTTCATTGAGGAAGCACTGTTGGAAGAAGAAAAACAGTTAAATTCTTTTTATTTTTGGATGAATACTGTGTTTTTGTATCCTATTTTGTAAGTTTAACATGTATTTAGCATTATAGCACAAGTTTGAAGTCTATATTGTAATTCAGTTCTGCAAAAATCTCTTGAACAAACATGTACCCCTTGTAAATGTAGAAACGGCTTATTTTCCACTCCGCGAACATGAAAAAGATGTTAAATGAAAAACCTTGCACTAAATTATCCAAAACATAGGCTGTTCATGCTCAGTACACATTATTCTATTGATCTCAGTGGCAGATTTGGTTCAAAACAATAAAATATGGAAAAAATGACCATTTAGGGCTCATGGGATTTTCTGAGGTTTTAGCGGCCTATATTTCACTTGCACTATAGCACATGAAAGTGGCCACTTTTTTCAGTTTTAATCATTTTTCCTGCATGAAACTTGGTATTTTGACTAAAATAAGACAAAGGTTTGTGAAAATCAACTTTTATTGGTAAGGTTGAGGCTTTTCTGAGGCTATTAGGCTGCAGACCCCAATTAATTCCCTTTGCTCGTGGTCTACGAATATAGTTCCTAATAAAAATGTAGGTGTATATTATAAAAGTGTATTATAGTTACATTTGTTGAAAATGTTATGGCTTTTTTAGTAAATATCTAATAGTCAAGCTTAGAATCAGTTGTGATTCAGTCAAAACTAATGATTTTATAAATAGATGTTGTGAATTGACCAAAGTTCAGAGGTCATATTTTGGAGTTCTACTTTCACTTTCATCAAGAATCAACCATGCGACCGGCCAATTTGGCCAATGTAGGTGGCTGAGGCCAATAAGATTCCTGGCAGTTGGAAATTATTACAAGAATAACATATAGATGAGGTGTGTAAAATATTTTTAAAATCCAGATGGTGCAATTATTTTTAGTTGTCCCTATTTTTGGTAAAAATTTGGTTGAAATGAATGCAAAAAATAAATGGGGTCTGTAGCCTTATGTTCTATTTTTAGCCATGGCGGCCATGTTTTACAACCAATCAAAAATCCCCACATCAGTTCTATACACATAATGCTAATAAACATTTGTACCAAGTTTGGTTCCAATTGAACTTAAGGTGTAAGAGGAATTAACGTTTTAAATGTAACATGGAAATGCTGCCACTTTTTTCAGTTTTAATCATTTTTCCTGCATGAAACTTGGTATTTTGACTAAAATAAGACAAAGGTTTGTGAAAATCAACTTTTATTGGTAAGGTTGAGGCTTTTCTGAGGCTATTAGGCTGCAGACCCCAATTAATTCCCTTTGCTCGTGGTCTACGAATATAGTTCCTAATAAAAATGTAGGTGTATATTATAAAAGTGTATTATAGTTACATTTGTTAAAAATGTTATGGCTTTTTTAGTAAATATCTAATAGTCAAGCCTAGAATCAGTTGTGATTCAGTCAAAACTAATGATTTTATAAATAGATGTTGTGAATTGACCAAAGTTCAGAGGTCATATTTTGGAGTTCTACTTTCACTTTCATCAAGAATCAACCATGCGACCGGCCAATTTGGCCAATGAAGGTGGCTGAGGCCAATAAGATTCCTGGCAGTTGGAAATTATTACAAGAATAACATATAGATGAGGTGTGTAAAATATTTTTAAAATCCAGATGGTGCAATTATTTCTAGTTGTCCCTATTTTTGGTAAAAATTTGGTTGAAATGAATGCAAAAAATAAATGGGGTCTGTAGCCTAGGAAAGAGGGTATGTGGAGTCTAGAACTATTACTTCTGGTTGTCATAAATGTCAATAAAAAGCTACGCCGAGCGCAGCATGATACGACCGCAACAAGTTTAACCCTGTACATTGGAGGCCTAATATGGATAGTCAATTGCTTTGGTCACATGAAGCCTATGGTGGACTTACAAAGCTGTCTGACACATGCATCCTGTGGTGGACTTAAAAATGCATTTTTGACACATATATATTTACATCAACATCTAATACAAAAAGCCTTATTTATATACATGTAATAACTACAACGTAATTTTAAGTATAAAACAATTTGCCTTGACAAACTTTCAAAATTGGTGTTTTTGGCCCCTTTAACCCCTAATTTCTCGAAAACGGTAAGAGATATTGCACATCTGATTGAAAAACGCAGCCAGGGATTTTCACTAGGATTCCAATGAAAAAAAGATTTTGAAAATCGGACCAAAAATAAAAAAGTTGATTTTATGGGCGTGGCCTGTCTTTAGCCCCCTGTAGCAATGTAATGGTGAAATAAATGTCAAAATCATTGACACACTTAGTAGACAGAATTTTATGAGCACTTCAACAAAAAAAGAATTTTCAAAATAGAATGAATAATGAACATTCTACAACAGTTCTGTCAATGCACCCGTTTTAGCCCCTTTGGCCCTTTTTTTCTAAAACAGTAGGGGCCACAAACCCCAAATACAGAACCAACATTTCTTTAGTGGATTATAATCATCATATTAAAACTTCATAACAATTGGCTGGCCTACTACAACTTAATATTGGTAAAAAACTATTTGCCTGGACAAACTTTTATAAATGGCGTTTTTGGCCCCTTTGACCCCTAATTTCTTGAAAACGGTATGAGATATTGCAAATCTGATTGAAAAACGCAGGCAGGGATTTTTACAAGGATTCCAATGAAAAAAAGATTTTGAAAATCGGACCACAAATAAAAAAGTCGATTTTTTTGGTGTGGCCCCTTTTTGACCCCTTATAGCAATGTAACGGTACAAGATACATCAAAGATGTTGTTACATTTTGTTGACAGAATTTATTGAGGAGTACAATAAAAAAAGAATGATCAAAATCAGATGAAAAATAAACATTCTACAGACGTTTTGTCAATACACCCGTTTTAGCCCCTTTTGGCCCTTTTTTCTAAAACAGTAGGGGCCAGAAACCCCAAATGCAATACCAACCTTCCTTTAGTGGTTATAAACATCATATCAAAATTTTATAACAATTGGTTAACTACAACTAAAGTTATCGCACGGAAACCAAAGTGTCTACAGACGACGACAACGACAACGACAACGACGACGACGACGACGACAACGACATCGCCATAACATAATACGATCGCAAAAATTTGCGGTCGTATAAAAATGGTTATAATATATTGAAATGAACATGGTTGAACAATTTCAGTTGATATTTCTTTTATTTGAAGCTTTTTCTGTCCAAATGAGACAATATTTGGTGTCTATGGCGTTTTCAATGCAAAAATCATAGAAATAATTTAATTTAACTATTGTTTCTGCCAGTCATTGGCTAGAAATGGTAAAACAATACCTTTTTGTGTCTTATTCAGACAGAATCTTTACAGGGAAGTGAAAGAATTCATTAAGAAATGAGATTTGCAATGAAATGTAATTTTTTTGGGCCTAATGCAAAACAAAAAACCACCGGGCAAAACACAACTCGCAACTTGCCTCTCCATGTTGTGGTTTTGTCCCCCAAAAACACATATAGATGTCAATTAAGACTAAAAACATAACAAATGCATTAAATTGTACACTAGAAACACAAATCATATCTTAAAAGCTGACAGTTTTATTTTGTGACTTAAAAATATGTTAGAACGACAGCAGTTTCTGCACAAAAACTTGGCCGTTATTTCTAAAAATCAGTAAAACTCATATACTCTTTTCAATAAAACTGCCCTTACACAATGTTTTGGTGATTAAGTTTGTTATTTGGTATCCCCTGATACTAAAATATCACTTGGTTAAAAAAGATTTTCATCTTTTAACTTTATTTTTGGTCAAAACATATGATTTTACTGAAATATGAGAAAAAACTTCATTGAGGAAGCACTGTTGGAAGAAGAAAAACAGTTAAATTCTTTTTATTTTTGGATGAATACTGTGTTTTTGTATCCTATTTTGTAAGTTTAACATGTATTTAGCATTATAGCACAAGTTTGAAGTCTATATTGTAATTCAGTTCTGCAAAAATCTCTTGAACAAACATGTACCCCTTGTAAATGTAGAAACGGCTTATTTTCCACTCCGCGAACATGAAAAAGATGTTAAATGAAAAACCTTGCACTAAATTATCCAAAACATAGGCTGTTCATGCTCAGTACACATTATTCTATTGATCTCAGTGGCAGATTTGGTTCAAAACAATAAAATATGGAAAAAATGACCATTTAGGGCTCATGGGATTTTCTGAGGTTTTAGCGGCCTATATTTCACTTGCACTATAGCACATGAAAGTGGCCACTTTTTTCAGTTTTAATCATTTTTCCTGCATGAAACTTGGTATTTTGACTAAAATAAGACAAAGGTTTGTGAAAATCAACTTTTATTGGTAAGGTTGAGGCTTTTCTGAGGCTATTAGGCTGCAGACCCCAATTAATTCCCTTTGCTCGTGGTCTACGAATATAGTTCCTAATAAAAATGTAGGTGTATATTATAAAAGTGTATTATAGTTACATTTGTTGAAAATGTTATGGCTTTTTTAGTAAATATCTAATAGTCAAGCTTAGAATCAGTTGTGATTCAGTCAAAACTAATGATTTTATAAATAGATGTTGTGAATTGACCAAAGTTCAGAGGTCATATTTTGGAGTTCTACTTTCACTTTCATCAAGAATCAACCATGCGACCGGCCAATTTGGCCAATGTAGGTGGCTGAGGCCAATAAGATTCCTGGCAGTTGGAAATTATTACAAGAATAACATATAGATGAGGTGTGTAAAATATTTTTAAAATCCAGATGGTGCAATTATTTTTAGTTGTCCCTATTTTTGGTAAAAATTTGGTTGAAATGAATGCAAAAAATAAATGGGGTCTGTAGCCTTATGTTCTATTTTTAGCCATGGCGGCCATGTTTTACAACCAATCAAAAATCCCCACATCAGTTCTATACACATAATGCTAATAAACATTTGTACCAAGTTTGGTTCCAATTGAACTTAAGGTGTAAGAGGAATTAACGTTTTAAATGTAACATGGAAATGCTGCCACTTTTTTCAGTTTTAATCATTTTTCCTGCATGAAACTTGGTATTTTGACTAAAATAAGACAAAGGTTTGTGAAAATCAACTTTTATTGGTAAGGTTGAGGCTTTTCTGAGGCTATTAGGCTGCAGACCCCAATTAATTCCCTTTGCTCGTGGTCTACGAATATAGTTCCTAATAAAAATGTAGGTGTATATTATAAAAGTGTATTATAGTTACATTTGTTAAAAATGTTATGGCTTTTTTAGTAAATATCTAATAGTCAAGCCTAGAATCAGTTGTGATTCAGTCAAAACTAATGATTTTATAAATAGATGTTGTGAATTGACCAAAGTTCAGAGGTCATATTTTGGAGTTCTACTTTCACTTTCATCAAGAATCAACCATGCGACCGGCCAATTTGGCCAATGAAGGTGGCTGAGGCCAATAAGATTCCTGGCAGTTGGAAATTATTACAAGAATAACATATAGATGAGGTGTGTAAAATATTTTTAAAATCCAGATGGTGCAATTATTTCTAGTTGTCCCTATTTTTGGTAAAAATTTGGTTGAAATGAATGCAAAAAATAAATGGGGTCTGTAGCCTAGGAAAGAGGGTATGTGGAGTCTAGAACTATTACTTCTGGTTGTCATAAATGTCAAAAATGGTTATAATATATTGAAATGAACATGGTTGAACAATTTCAGTTGATATTTCTTTTATTTGAAGCTTTTTCTGTCCAAATGAGACAATATTTGGTGTCTATGGCGTTTTCAATGCAAAAATCATAGAAATAATTTAATTTAACTATTGTTTCTGCCAGTCATTGGCTAGAAATGGTAAAACAATACCTTTTTGTGTCTTATTCAGACAGAATCTTTACAGGGAAGTGAAAGAATTCATTAAGAAATGAGATTTGCAATGAAATGTAATTTTTTTGGGCCTAATGCAAAACAAAAAACCACCGGGCAAAACACAACTCGCAACTTGCCTCTCCATGTTGTGGTTTTGTCCCCCAAAAACACATATAGATGTCAATTAAGACTAAAAACATAACAAATGCATTAAATTGTACACTAGAAACACAAATCATATCTTAAAAGCTGACAGTTTTATTTTGTGACTTAAAAATATGTTAGAACGACAGCAGTTTCTGCACAAAAACTTGGCCGTTATTTCTAAAAATCAGTAAAACTCATATACTCTTTTCAATAAAACTGCCCTTACACAATGTTTTGGTGATTAAGTTTGTTATTTGGTATCCCCTGATACTAAAATATCACTTGGTTAAAAAAGATTTTCATCTTTTAACTTTATTTTTGGTCAAAACATATGATTTTACTGAAATATGAGAAAAAACTTCATTGAGGAAGCACTGTTGGAAGAAGAAAAACAGTTAAATTCTTTTTATTTTTGGATGAATACTGTGTTTTTGTATCCTATTTTGTAAGTTTAACATGTATTTAGCATTATAGCACAAGTTTGAAGTCTATATTGTAATTCAGTTCTGCAAAAATCTCTTGAACAAACATGTACCCCTTGTAAATGTAGAAACGGCTTATTTTCCACTCCGCGAACATGAAAAAGATGTTAAATGAAAAACCTTGCACTAAATTATCCAAAACATAGGCTGTTCATGCTCAGTACACATTATTCTATTGATCTCAGTGGCAGATTTGGTTCAAAACAATAAAATATGGAAAAAATGACCATTTAGGGCTCATGGGATTTTCTGAGGTTTTAGCGGCCTATATTTCACTTGCACTATAGCACATGAAAGTGGCCACTTTTTTCAGTTTTAATCATTTTTCCTGCATGAAACTTGGTATTTTGACTAAAATAAGACAAAGGTTTGTGAAAATCAACTTTTATTGGTAAGGTTGAGGCTTTTCTGAGGCTATTAGGCTGCAGACCCCAATTAATTCCCTTTGCTCGTGGTCTACGAATATAGTTCCTAATAAAAATGTAGGTGTATATTATAAAAGTGTATTATAGTTACATTTGTTGAAAATGTTATGGCTTTTTTAGTAAATATCTAATAGTCAAGCTTAGAATCAGTTGTGATTCAGTCAAAACTAATGATTTTATAAATAGATGTTGTGAATTGACCAAAGTTCAGAGGTCATATTTTGGAGTTCTACTTTCACTTTCATCAAGAATCAACCATGCGACCGGCCAATTTGGCCAATGTAGGTGGCTGAGGCCAATAAGATTCCTGGCAGTTGGAAATTATTACAAGAATAACATATAGATGAGGTGTGTAAAATATTTTTAAAATCCAGATGGTGCAATTATTTTTAGTTGTCCCTATTTTTGGTAAAAATTTGGTTGAAATGAATGCAAAAAATAAATGGGGTCTGTAGCCTTATGTTCTATTTTTAGCCATGGCGGCCATGTTTTACAACCAATCAAAAATCCCCACATCAGTTCTATACACATAATGCTAATAAACATTTGTACCAAGTTTGGTTCCAATTGAACTTAAGGTGTAAGAGGAATTAACGTTTTAAATGTAACATGGAAATGCTGCCACTTTTTTCAGTTTTAATCATTTTTCCTGCATGAAACTTGGTATTTTGACTAAAATAAGACAAAGGTTTGTGAAAATCAACTTTTATTGGTAAGGTTGAGGCTTTTCTGAGGCTATTAGGCTGCAGACCCCAATTAATTCCCTTTGCTCGTGGTCTACGAATATAGTTCCTAATAAAAATGTAGGTGTATATTATAAAAGTGTATTATAGTTACATTTGTTAAAAATGTTATGGCTTTTTTAGTAAATATCTAATAGTCAAGCCTAGAATCAGTTGTGATTCAGTCAAAACTAATGATTTTATAAATAGATGTTGTGAATTGACCAAAGTTCAGAGGTCATATTTTGGAGTTCTACTTTCACTTTCATCAAGAATCAACCATGCGACCGGCCAATTTGGCCAATGAAGGTGGCTGAGGCCAATAAGATTCCTGGCAGTTGGAAATTATTACAAGAATAACATATAGATGAGGTGTGTAAAATATTTTTAAAATCCAGATGGTGCAATTATTTCTAGTTGTCCCTATTTTTGGTAAAAATTTGGTTGAAATGAATGCAAAAAATAAATGGGGTCTGTAGCCTAGGAAAGAGGGTATGTGGAGTCTAGAACTATTACTTCTGGTTGTCATAAATGTCAAAAATGGTTATAATATATTGAAATGAACATGGTTGAACAATTTCAGTTGATATTTCTTTTATTTGAAGCTTTTTCTGTCCAAATGAGACAATATTTGGTGTCTATGGCGTTTTCAATGCAAAAATCATAGAAATAATTTAATTTAACTATTGTTTCTGCCAGTCATTGGCTAGAAATGGTAAAACAATACCTTTTTGTGTCTTATTCAGACAGAATCTTTACAGGGAAGTGAAAGAATTCATTAAGAAATGAGATTTGCAATGAAATGTAATTTTTTTGGGCCTAATGCAAAACAAAAAACCACCGGGCAAAACACAACTCGCAACTTGCCTCTCCATGTTGTGGTTTTGTCCCCCAAAAACACATATAGATGTCAATTAAGACTAAAAACATAACAAATGCATTAAATTGTACACTAGAAACACAAATCATATCTTAAAAGCTGACAGTTTTATTTTGTGACTTAAAAATATGTTAGAACGACAGCAGTTTCTGCACAAAAACTTGGCCGTTATTTCTAAAAATCAGTAAAACTCATATACTCTTTTCAATAAAACTGCCCTTACACAATGTTTTGGTGATTAAGTTTGTTATTTGGTATCCCCTGATACTAAAATATCACTTGGTTAAAAAAGATTTTCATCTTTTAACTTTATTTTTGGTCAAAACATATGATTTTACTGAAATATGAGAAAAAACTTCATTGAGGAAGCACTGTTGGAAGAAGAAAAACAGTTAAATTCTTTTTATTTTTGGATGAATACTGTGTTTTTGTATCTTATTTTGTAAGTTTAACATGTATTTAGCATTATAGCACAAGTTTGAAGTCTATATTGTAATTCAGTTCTGCAAAAATCTCTTGAACAAACATGTACCCCTTGTAAATGTAGAAACGGCTTATTTTCCACTCCGCGAACATGAAAAAGATGTTAAATGAAAAACCTTGCACTAAATTATCCAAAACATAGGCTGTTCATGCTCAGTACACATTATTCTATTGATCTCAGTGGCAGATTTGGTTCAAAACAATAAAATATGGAAAAAATGACCATTTAGGGCTCATGGGATTTTCTGAGGTTTTAGCGGCCTATATTTCACTTGCACTATAGCACATGAAAGTGGCCACTTTTTTCAGTTTTAATCATTTTTCCTGCATGAAACTTGGTATTTTGACTAAAATAAGACAAAGGTTTGTGAAAATCAACTTTTATTGGTAAGGTTGAGGCTTTTCTGAGGCTATTAGGCTGCAGACCCCAATTAATTCCCTTTGCTCGTGGTCTACGAATATAGTTCCTAATAAAAATGTAGGTGTATATTATAAAAGTGTATTATAGTTACATTTGTTGAAAATGTTATGGCTTTTTTAGTAAATATCTAATAGTCAAGCTTAGAATCAGTTGTGATTCAGTCAAAACTAATGATTTTATAAATAGATGTTGTGAATTGACCAAAGTTCAGAGGTCATATTTTGGAGTTCTACTTTCACTTTCATCAAGAATCAACCATGCGACCGGCCAATTTGGCCAATGTAGGTGGCTGAGGCCAATAAGATTCCTGGCAGTTGGAAATTATTACAAGAATAACATATAGATGAGGTGTGTAAAATATTTTTAAAATCCAGATGGTGCAATTATTTTTAGTTGTCCCTATTTTTGGTAAAAATTTGGTTGAAATGAATGCAAAAAATAAATGGGGTCTGTAGCCTTATGTTCTATTTTTAGCCATGGCGGCCATGTTTTACAACCAATCAAAAATCCCCACATCAGTTCTATACACATAATGCTAATAAACATTTGTACCAAGTTTGGTTCCAATTGAACTTAAGGTGTAAGAGGAATTAACGTTTTAAATGTAACATGGAAATGCTGCCACTTTTTTCAGTTTTAATCATTTTTCCTGCATGAAACTTGGTATTTTGACTAAAATAAGACAAAGGTTTGTGAAAATCAACTTTTATTGGTAAGGTTGAGGCTTTTCTGAGGCTATTAGGCTGCAGACCCCAATTAATTCCCTTTGCTCGTGGTCTACGAATATAGTTCCTAATAAAAATGTAGGTGTATATTATAAAAGTGTATTATAGTTACATTTGTTAAAAATGTTATGGCTTTTTTAGTAAATATCTAATAGTCAAGCCTAGAATCAGTTGTGATTCAGTCAAAACTAATGATTTTATAAATAGATGTTGTGAATTGACCAAAGTTCAGAGGTCATATTTTGGAGTTCTACTTTCACTTTCATCAAGAATCAACCATGCGACCGGCCAATTTGGCCAATGAAGGTGGCTGAGGCCAATAAGATTCCTGGCAGTTGGAAATTATTACAAGAATAACATATAGATGAGGTGTGTAAAATATTTTTAAAATCCAGATGGTGCAATTATTTCTAGTTGTCCCTATTTTTGGTAAAAATTTGGTTGAAATGAATGCAAAAAATAAATGGGGTCTGTAGCCTAGGAAAGAGGGTATGTGGAGTCTAGAACTATTACTTCTGGTTGTCATAAATGTCAAAAATGGTTATAATATATTGAAATGAACATGGTTGAACAATTTCAGTTGATATTTCTTTTATTTGAAGCTTTTTCTGTCCAAATGAGACAATATTTGGTGTCTATGGCGTTTTCAATGCAAAAATCATAGAAATAATTTAATTTAACTATTGTTTCTGCCAGTCATTGGCTAGAAATGGTAAAACAATACCTTTTTGTGTCTTATTCAGACAGAATCTTTACAGGGAAGTGAAAGAATTCATTAAGAAATGAGATTTGCAATGAAATGTAATTTTTTTGGGCCTAATGCAAAACAAAAAACCACCGGGCAAAACACAACTCGCAACTTGCCTCTCCATGTTGTGGTTTTGTCCCCCAAAAACACATATAGATGTCAATTAAGACTAAAAACATAACAAATGCATTAAATTGTACACTAGAAACACAAATCATATCTTAAAAGCTGACAGTTTTATTTTGTGACTTAAAAATATGTTAGAACGACAGCAGTTTCTGCACAAAAACTTGGCCGTTATTTCTAAAAATCAGTAAAACTCATATACTCTTTTCAATAAAACTGCCCTTACACAATGTTTTGGTGATTAAGTTTGTTATTTGGTATCCCCTGATACTAAAATATCACTTGGTTAAAAAAGATTTTCATCTTTTAACTTTATTTTTGGTCAAAACATATGATTTTACTGAAATATGAGAAAAAACTTCATTGAGGAAGCACTGTTGGAAGAAGAAAAACAGTTAAATTCTTTTTATTTTTGGATGAATACTGTGTTTTTGTATCCTATTTTGTAAGTTTAACATGTATTTAGCATTATAGCACAAGTTTGAAGTCTATATTGTAATTCAGTTCTGCAAAAATCTCTTGAACAAACATGTACCCCTTGTAAATGTAGAAACGGCTTATTTTCCACTCCGCGAACATGAAAAAGATGTTAAATGAAAAACCTTGCACTAAATTATCCAAAACATAGGCTGTTCATGCTCAGTACACATTATTCTATTGATCTCAGTGGCAGATTTGGTTCAAAACAATAAAATATGGAAAAAATGACCATTTAGGGCTCATGGGATTTTCTGAGGTTTTAGCGGCCTATATTTCACTTGCACTATAGCACATGAAAGTGGCCACTTTTTTCAGTTTTAATCATTTTTCCTGCATGAAACTTGGTATTTTGACTAAAATAAGACAAAGGTTTGTGAAAATCAACTTTTATTGGTAAGGTTGAGGCTTTTCTGAGGCTATTAGGCTGCAGACCCCAATTAATTCCCTTTGCTCGTGGTCTACGAATATAGTTCCTAATAAAAATGTAGGTGTATATTATAAAAGTGTATTATAGTTACATTTGTTGAAAATGTTATGGCTTTTTTAGTAAATATCTAATAGTCAAGCTTAGAATCAGTTGTGATTCAGTCAAAACTAATGATTTTATAAATAGATGTTGTGAATTGACCAAAGTTCAGAGGTCATATTTTGGAGTTCTACTTTCACTTTCATCAAGAATCAACCATGCGACCGGCCAATTTGGCCAATGTAGGTGGCTGAGGCCAATAAGATTCCTGGCAGTTGGAAATTATTACAAGAATAACATATAGATGAGGTGTGTAAAATATTTTTAAAATCCAGATGGTGCAATTATTTTTAGTTGTCCCTATTTTTGGTAAAAATTTGGTTGAAATGAATGCAAAAAATAAATGGGGTCTGTAGCCTTATGTTCTATTTTTAGCCATGGCGGCCATGTTTTACAACCAATCAAAAATCCCCACATCAGTTCTATACACATAATGCTAATAAACATTTGTACCAAGTTTGGTTCCAATTGAACTTAAGGTGTAAGAGGAATTAACGTTTTAAATGTAACATGGAAATGCTGCCACTTTTTTCAGTTTTAATCATTTTTCCTGCATGAAACTTGGTATTTTGACTAAAATAAGACAAAGGTTTGTGAAAATCAACTTTTATTGGTAAGGTTGAGGCTTTTCTGAGGCTATTAGGCTGCAGACCCCAATTAATTCCCTTTGCTCGTGGTCTACGAATATAGTTCCTAATAAAAATGTAGGTGTATATTATAAAAGTGTATTATAGTTACATTTGTTAAAAATGTTATGGCTTTTTTAGTAAATATCTAATAGTCAAGCCTAGAATCAGTTGTGATTCAGTCAAAACTAATGATTTTATAAATAGATGTTGTGAATTGACCAAAGTTCAGAGGTCATATTTTGGAGTTCTACTTTCACTTTCATCAAGAATCAACCATGCGACCGGCCAATTTGGCCAATGAAGGTGGCTGAGGCCAATAAGATTCCTGGCAGTTGGAAATTATTACAAGAATAACATATAGATGAGGTGTGTAAAATATTTTTAAAATCCAGATGGTGCAATTATTTCTAGTTGTCCCTATTTTTGGTAAAAATTTGGTTGAAATGAATGCAAAAAATAAATGGGGTCTGTAGCCTAGGAAAGAGGGTATGTGGAGTCTAGAACTATTACTTCTGGTTGTCATAAATGTCAAAAATGGTTATAATATATTGAAATGAACATGGTTGAACAATTTCAGTTGATATTTCTTTTATTTGAAGCTTTTTCTGTCCAAATGAGACTATATTTGGTGTCTATGGCGTTTTCAATGCAAAAATCATAGAAATAATTTAATTTAACTATTGTTTCTGCCAGTCATTGGCTAGAAATGGTAAAACAATACCTTTTTGTGTCTTATTCAGACAGAATCTTTACAGGGAAGTGAAAGAATTCATTAAGAAATGAGATTTGCAATGAAATGTAATTTTTTTGGGCCTAATGCAAAACAAAAAACCACCGGGCAAAACACAACTCGCAACTTGCCTCTCCATGTTGTGGTTTTGTCCCCCAAAAACACATATAGATGTCAATTAAGACTAAAAACATAACAAATGCATTAAATTGTACACTAGAAACACAAATCATATCTTAAAAGCTGACAGTTTTATTTTGTGACTTAAAAATATGTTAGAACGACAGCAGTTTCTGCACAAAAACTTGGCCGTTATTTCTAAAAATCAGTAAAACTCATATACTCTTTTCAATAAAACTGCCCTTACACAATGTTTTGGTGATTAAGTTTGTTATTTGGTATCCCCTGATACTAAAATATCACTTGGTTAAAAAAGATTTTCATCTTTTAACTTTATTTTTGGTCAAAACATATGATTTTACTGAAATATGAGAAAAAACTTCATTGAGGAAGCACTGTTGGAAGAAGAAAAACAGTTAAATTCTTTTTATTTTTGGATGAATACTGTGTTTTTGTATCCTATTTTGTAAGTTTAACATGTATTTAGCATTATAGCACAAGTTTGAAGTCTATATTGTAATTCAGTTCTGCAAAAATCTCTTGAACAAACATGTACCCCTTGTAAATGTAGAAACGGCTTATTTTCCACTCCGCGAACATGAAAAAGATGTTAAATGAAAAACCTTGCACTAAATTATCCAAAACATAGGCTGTTCATGCTCAGTACACATTATTCTATTGATCTCAGTGGCAGATTTGGTTCAAAACAATAAAATATGGAAAAAATGACCATTTAGGGCTCATGGGATTTTCTGAGGTTTTAGCGGCCTATATTTCACTTGCACTATAGCACATGAAAGTGGCCACTTTTTTCAGTTTTAATCATTTTTCCTGCATGAAACTTGGTATTTTGACTAAAATAAGACAAAGGTTTGTGAAAATCAACTTTTATTGGTAAGGTTGAGGCTTTTCTGAGGCTATTAGGCTGCAGACCCCAATTAATTCCCTTTGCTCGTGGTCTACGAATATAGTTCCTAATAAAAATGTAGGTGTATATTATAAAAGTGTATTATAGTTACATTTGTTGAAAATGTTATGGCTTTTTTAGTAAATATCTAATAGTCAAGCTTAGAATCAGTTGTGATTCAGTCAAAACTAATGATTTTATAAATAGATGTTGTGAATTGACCAAAGTTCAGAGGTCATATTTTGGAGTTCTACTTTCACTTTCATCAAGAATCAACCATGCGACCGGCCAATTTGGCCAATGTAGGTGGCTGAGGCCAATAAGATTCCTGGCAGTTGGAAATTATTACAAGAATAACATATAGATGAGGTGTGTAAAATATTTTTAAAATCCAGATGGTGCAATTATTTTTAGTTGTCCCTATTTTTGGTAAAAATTTGGTTGAAATGAATGCAAAAAATAAATGGGGTCTGTAGCCTTATGTTCTATTTTTAGCCATGGCGGCCATGTTTTACAACCAATCAAAAATCCCCACATCAGTTCTATACACATAATGCTAATAAACATTTGTACCAAGTTTGGTTCCAATTGAACTTAAGGTGTAAGAGGAATTAACGTTTTAAATGTAACATGGAAATGCTGCCACTTTTTTCAGTTTTAATCATTTTTCCTGCATGAAACTTGGTATTTTGACTAAAATAAGACAAAGGTTTGTGAAAATCAACTTTTATTGGTAAGGTTGAGGCTTTTCTGAGGCTATTAGGCTGCAGACCCCAATTAATTCCCTTTGCTCGTGGTCTACGAATATAGTTCCTAATAAAAATGTAGGTGTATATTATAAAAGTGTATTATAGTTACATTTGTTAAAAATGTTATGGCTTTTTTAGTAAATATCTAATAGTCAAGCCTAGAATCAGTTGTGATTCAGTCAAAACTAATGATTTTATAAATAGATGTTGTGAATTGACCAAAGTTCAGAGGTCATATTTTGGAGTTCTACTTTCACTTTCATCAAGAATCAACCATGCGACCGGCCAATTTGGCCAATGAAGGTGGCTGAGGCCAATAAGATTCCTGGCAGTTGGAAATTATTACAAGAATAACATATAGATGAGGTGTGTAAAATATTTTTAAAATCCAGATGGTGCAATTATTTCTAGTTGTCCCTATTTTTGGTAAAAATTTGGTTGAAATGAATGCAAAAAATAAATGGGGTCTGTAGCCTAGGAAAGAGGGTATGTGGAGTCTAGAACTATTACTTCTGGTTGTCATAAATGTCAAAAATGGTTATAATATATTGAAATGAACATGGTTGAACAATTTCAGTTGATATTTCTTTTATTTGAAGCTTTTTCTGTCCAAATGAGACAATATTTGGTGTCTATGGCGTTTTCAATGCAAAAATCATAGAAATAATTTAATTTAACTATTGTTTCTGCCAGTCATTGGCTAGAAATGGTAAAACAATACCTTTTTGTGTCTTATTCAGACAGAATCTTTACAGGGAAGTGAAAGAATTCATTAAGAAATGAGATTTGCAATGAAATGTAATTTTTTTGGGCCTAATGCAAAACAAAAAACCACCGGGCAAAACACAACTCGCAACTTGCCTCTCCATGTTGTGGTTTTGTCCCCCAAAAACACATATAGATGTCAATTAAGACTAAAAACATAACAAATGCATTAAATTGTACACTAGAAACACAAATCATATCTTAAAAGCTGACAGTTTTATTTTGTGACTTAAAAATATGTTAGAACGACAGCAGTTTCTGCACAAAAACTTGGCCGTTATTTCTAAAAATCAGTAAAACTCATATACTCTTTTCAATAAAACTGCCCTTACACAATGTTTTGGTGATTAAGTTTGTTATTTGGTATCCCCTGATACTAAAATATCACTTGGTTAAAAAAGATTTTCATCTTTTAACTTTATTTTTGGTCAAAACATATGATTTTACTGAAATATGAGAAAAAACTTCATTGAGGAAGCACTGTTGGAAGAAGAAAAACAGTTAAATTCTTTTTATTTTTGGATGAATACTGTGTTTTTGTATCCTATTTTGTAAGTTTAACATGTATTTAGCATTATAGCACAAGTTTGAAGTCTATATTGTAATTCAGTTCTGCAAAAATCTCTTGAACAAACATGTACCCCTTGTAAATGTAGAAACGGCTTATTTTCCACTCCGCGAACATGAAAAAGATGTTAAATGAAAAACCTTGCACTAAATTATCCAAAACATAGGCTGTTCATGCTCAGTACACATTATTCTATTGATCTCAGTGGCAGATTTGGTTCAAAACAATAAAATATGGAAAAAATGACCATTTAGGGCTCATGGGATTTTCTGAGGTTTTAGCGGCCTATATTTCACTTGCACTATAGCACATGAAAGTGGCCACTTTTTTCAGTTTTAATCATTTTTCCTGCATGAAACTTGGTATTTTGACTAAAATAAGACAAAGGTTTGTGAAAATCAACTTTTATTGGTAAGGTTGAGGCTTTTCTGAGGCTATTAGGCTGCAGACCCCAATTAATTCCCTTTGCTCGTGGTCTACGAATATAGTTCCTAATAAAAATGTAGGTGTATATTATAAAAGTGTATTATAGTTACATTTGTTGAAAATGTTATGGCTTTTTTAGTAAATATCTAATAGTCAAGCTTAGAATCAGTTGTGATTCAGTCAAAACTAATGATTTTATAAATAGATGTTGTGAATTGACCAAAGTTCAGAGGTCATATTTTGGAGTTCTACTTTCACTTTCATCAAGAATCAACCATGCGACCGGCCAATTTGGCCAATGTAGGTGGCTGAGGCCAATAAGATTCCTGGCAGTTGGAAATTATTACAAGAATAACATATAGATGAGGTGTGTAAAATATTTTTAAAATCCAGATGGTGCAATTATTTTTAGTTGTCCCTATTTTTGGTAAAAATTTGGTTGAAATGAATGCAAAAAATAAATGGGGTCTGTAGCCTTATGTTCTATTTTTAGCCATGGCGGCCATGTTTTACAACCAATCAAAAATCCCCACATCAGTTCTATACACATAATGCTAATAAACATTTGTACCAAGTTTGGTTCCAATTGAACTTAAGGTGTAAGAGGAATTAACGTTTTAAATGTAACATGGAAATGCTGCCACTTTTTTCAGTTTTAATCATTTTTCCTGCATGAAACTTGGTATTTTGACTAAAATAAGACAAAGGTTTGTGAAAATCAACTTTTATTGGTAAGGTTGAGGCTTTTCTGAGGCTATTAGGCTGCAGACCCCAATTAATTCCCTTTGCTCGTGGTCTACGAATATAGTTCCTAATAAAAATGTAGGTGTATATTATAAAAGTGTATTATAGTTACATTTGTTAAAAATGTTATGGCTTTTTTAGTAAATATCTAATAGTCAAGCCTAGAATCAGTTGTGATTCAGTCAAAACTAATGATTTTATAAATAGATGTTGTGAATTGACCAAAGTTCAGAGGTCATATTTTGGAGTTCTACTTTCACTTTCATCAAGAATCAACCATGCGACCGGCCAATTTGGCCAATGAAGGTGGCTGAGGCCAATAAGATTCCTGGCAGTTGGAAATTATTACAAGAATAACATATAGATGAGGTGTGTAAAATATTTTTAAAATCCAGATGGTGCAATTATTTCTAGTTGTCCCTATTTTTGGTAAAAATTTGGTTGAAATGAATGCAAAAAATAAATGGGGTCTGTAGCCTAGGAAAGAGGGTATGTGGAGTCTAGAACTATTACTTCTGGTTGTCATAAATGTCAAAAATGGTTATAATATATTGAAATGAACATGGTTGAACAATTTCAGTTGATATTTCTTTTATTTGAAGCTTTTTCTGTCCAAATGAGACAATATTTGGTGTCTATGGCGTTTTCAATGCAAAAATCATAGAAATAATTTAATTTAACTATTGTTTCTGCCAGTCATTGGCTAGAAATGGTAAAACAATACCTTTTTGTGTCTTATTCAGACAGAATCTTTACAGGGAAGTGAAAGAATTCATTAAGAAATGAGATTTGCAATGAAATGTAATTTTTTTGGGCCTAATGCAAAACAAAAAACCACCGGGCAAAACACAACTCGCAACTTGCCTCTCCATGTTGTGGTTTTGTCCCCCAAAAACACATATAGATGTCAATTAAGACTAAAAACATAACAAATGCATTAAATTGTACACTAGAAACACAAATCATATCTTAAAAGCTGACAGTTTTATTTTGTGACTTAAAAATATGTTAGAACGACAGCAGTTTCTGCACAAAAACTTGGCCGTTATTTCTAAAAATCAGTAAAACTCATATACTCTTTTCAATAAAACTGCCCTTACACAATGTTTTGGTGATTAAGTTTGTTATTTGGTATCCCCTGATACTAAAATATCACTTGGTTAAAAAAGATTTTCATCTTTTAACTTTATTTTTGGTCAAAACATATGATTTTACTGAAATATGAGAAAAAACTTCATTGAGGAAGCACTGTTGGAAGAAGAAAAACAGTTAAATTCTTTTTATTTTTGGATGAATACTGTGTTTTTGTATCCTATTTTGTAAGTTTAACATGTATTTAGCATTATAGCACAAGTTTGAAGTCTATATTGTAATTCAGTTCTGCAAAAATCTCTTGAACAAACATGTACCCCTTGTAAATGTAGAAACGGCTTATTTTCCACTCCGCGAACATGAAAAAGATGTTAAATGAAAAACCTTGCACTAAATTATCCAAAACATAGGCTGTTCATGCTCAGTACACATTATTCTATTGATCTCAGTGGCAGATTTGGTTCAAAACAATAAAATATGGAAAAAATGACCATTTAGGGCTCATGGGATTTTCTGAGGTTTTAGCGGCCTATATTTCACTTGCACTATAGCACATGAAAGTGGCCACTTTTTTCAGTTTTAATCATTTTTCCTGCATGAAACTTGGTATTTTGACTAAAATAAGACAAAGGTTTGTGAAAATCAACTTTTATTGGTAAGGTTGAGGCTTTTCTGAGGCTATTAGGCTGCAGACCCCAATTAATTCCCTTTGCTCGTGGTCTACGAATATAGTTCCTAATAAAAATGTAGGTGTATATTATAAAAGTGTATTATAGTTACATTTGTTGAAAATGTTATGGCTTTTTTAGTAAATATCTAATAGTCAAGCTTAGAATCAGTTGTGATTCAGTCAAAACTAATGATTTTATAAATAGATGTTGTGAATTGACCAAAGTTCAGAGGTCATATTTTGGAGTTCTACTTTCACTTTCATCAAGAATCAACCATGCGACCGGCCAATTTGGCCAATGTAGGTGGCTGAGGCCAATAAGATTCCTGGCAGTTGGAAATTATTACAAGAATAACATATAGATGAGGTGTGTAAAATATTTTTAAAATCCAGATGGTGCAATTATTTTTAGTTGTCCCTATTTTTGGTAAAAATTTGGTTGAAATGAATGCAAAAAATAAATGGGGTCTGTAGCCTTATGTTCTATTTTTAGCCATGGCGGCCATGTTTTACAACCAATCAAAAATCCCCACATCAGTTCTATACACATAATGCTAATAAACATTTGTACCAAGTTTGGTTCCAATTGAACTTAAGGTGTAAGAGGAATTAACGTTTTAAATGTAACATGGAAATGCTGTTAAAATGGGTAATTTTGACATTCAAAGGGGGAATAACTCCTAAAAGGAATGGTCCTACAACATTGACCTAATTACAAATTTTGTACATGTAGATCTTGATGTGCTTAACAATAAGCAATTTAAATTTCTGAAATATCTTCAATAGTTTTTAAGATATTGAGCTTAATAAGTGCAAAATCTGCAAAAAATCCAGAAAAAGGGCAATAAGTCAATAACTCCTACATGGTTAGTTGGGCAGGTAGATCTTGAAGTGCTGATCACTTTTCACTATGCCAGAATTTTGATATCTTTAGCCGTTTTTGAGTTATTTGCAAAAAACTGCAATTTACCCCCATGTTCTATTTTTAGCTATGGCGGCCATGTTTTACAACGAATCAAAAATCCCCACATCAGTTCAAAGCACGGAATGCTAAGGAACAACCATACCAAGTTTGGTTGCAATGACCCTTCCAGTCAGGTGAGCTAAAACAGGTGGAGGTTTAACAAGGTCAAGGGTACACTTAGTCCAAATAATTATGCTGTTTTGGAAGGCTATTTGAATTTTTTTCTGGTACGCCTTCTTGCAACCTGGGGATCTAAAAAAGTCCAAATGATAAAAACCCCAGCAAGACGTCATGGCTATCGGGACTACAGTAGGGTACACTTTACATGATATAGACATTTTAAAGTGTATTTTAGCTTGTACATTTTAAAGTGTATTTCAGCTGGTAAAGTATTTAAAGAAGGTGTCACAGGGTTAAACCTGACTAACATGTATATCATCACGATAATCATGTTCAAAACAAGAATCGGACTGGCTACGATTACTCGCTACGAGTAACAATAAAAAAAATTTATTGTTACTCGTGTGACTAAAACGGGAACGGTTTCCGGATACGGCACCTTTTCAGTCCGGAATCTCACAAGTAACAATAAAAAATAAAATTAGGATTACTTGCCTTATTGTTACTCGCAAAAAGAAAGAAATGATAATGTTGCAAAAATTAACGCATTATAAATAGTTATTATTTTACTTTTTATTAATAGACAATATACAAAGAAATTATTATTAAAAAGGCTGCATTTCATCAATAATGTATTATATTCCTTGTGCATTTCAGTTGTTGCCGTAGGTTATATTAAGATCTATATTAACTATCGCGGGCTCTGGCTCAAGATTTAGTATTCAGTGACCACTTTTTACAAAAGATCAATAAAATGATCATGTGCGAAGAAGATTTTAGATGAAAACATTAATATTAATAGAATAAAAAAGTATTTTGTAAACAATACTTGGATCATTGGTCCTCAAGAAACGAGTGGCAGAAAAAAAAAGATGTAACAGAGTGGTTGTGCCAGAGATGTGACATCGATGTCCACGTTAAGGTTCATCTGTACCTTTCTTTAAAACATGGCGTTATTTTTAATCTATTTTCAGTATATGCACAGCCAAAACTGCACATAAATTTGAAATGTAATGTGTAGCTGGACCTAGATATTAAAAATTCTTACCTTTTCTCTATGAAGTGTTCCCGAAAAAATCATTTATTTTAGAGATCTCTTTTTTCTCTGCTTTTAAAAACACCCGATTTAAGGCTAATATCACTTTCACCCTTTCTTGTGGCCTCAAATTTCATGCAACTTTCAATAAGGGATTTAACTAAAAGTGTTCACCTCGTTTCATGAAAGAGGCACAATAGGGATAGTTTGTCCTTTTTCAATTTAAAATCTGAACAGGAAAAAAAAGAGATCTTTATTTTTAAGGAATTTAAAATGAAAAATTGATAGAAATTGAATAAGAAATTATCATATCTAGGTCCAGCTATGCTTTATTTTATTATTTTATTTGTAGATTTTGTTCTGCATATACTAAAAAATAGGTAGAAAATTTCGCCATTTTTAACGAAAGGTACAGATGAACCTTAACCACAGGGACTTGCTCCCCTCTATCAATATTTTGTTAGAGTCAATGTGCGGTAGGAAAAAAACACAAGGGAGATACTTCTTTCACCACCCCCTTTTCTTTAATTCGATTTTCTTTTAATATATCATTGATCTCGTACCTTTTCTTATATAATTCGTTTCACAGATGATTTTCCTTTCCAAAACACCCAAATATATCTTCATTCATTGCGTTTCAGCCTCAAAATCGGGCTTTGTTCGGACAATTTTGTAAAATTTGGCAATCGCTTGGACATGAAAAGTATTACGTCAAGGAAAAGTCTCGAAACTCGAAAGAAATCCGAATGAATTTTAATGACGTTTTTACTTTCGTTTTACGTTACATTTATTGGTTAAGTCCCGAGAATGTACTTTCATTTTCATGTCCAAGCGATTGCCAAATTTTACAAAATTGCCCGAACAAAGCCCGATTTTGAGGCCGAAATGCAATGAATGAAAATATATTTGGGTGTTTTGGAAAGGAAAATCATCTGTGAAACGAATTATATAAGAAAAGGTACGAGATCAATGATATATTAAAAGAAAATCGAATTAAAGAAAAGGGGGTGGTGAAAGTAGTATCTTCCTTGTGTTTTTTTCCTACCGCACATTGACTCTAACAAAATATTGATAGAGGGGAGCAAGTCCCTGTGCCTTAACTCTGCAATTGTGTGTGACAGGTGCCTGGAATGGCACCATTTAAAGTGTCTGGGACTTAAGGCACAACCCAAAACAACCTATTGGCTGTGCCGAAAATGTCACAAAATAAATAAGTAGAGTATATGATATTTTTTTTTTAAGAAACAAGTGCCTGAGTGTGATACTTGCCCCTCCCCACTTTTTTAACTGACATGAACTGCCCCAATATTCAGGTACAAATTTCTATCAATACCATAAAAATAACATCATGATTTAATCAATTCGAACAGCTCAATCAAGTTATTCATCTTTTCTTTACATTTTAACCGTCAATACGTTCATGACGTTATAATTCTTATCAGACATGCGTTCATGCGTATACTCATTTCTGATTGGTCGAAACGTCATTGCCAGATCCGTTCATACTTTCATGAACGCCTCTGCCTCGTTTCCAATGTAAACAAATATGGTGGCGATGACGTCGTCCTAATAATACAGGTCAGACGGCCTATGTCTATTTTTTCCGTTAAGGATACAAAAGGACGGATTCCGGATTCAGGGGCGATAATTTTTACAATTTTGGCCACCAGACGTCGCTCCGCGGAAAATATTTATTGATTTTTGTAGGACTCGCGGTATTTTTAAAAGTTTTCAATAAACTGCTGAACATATTTAGTATATATTGATATTTTAAGAAATAAAAATTTATGAAGAACACTATCAGACAAAACTTAGTTTATTTGATGCTGAAATTGAATGGTTATTCTGATTTGAAGTAGGCGAAAAAAATCGCCATTTTTCGTTCAGCGACTTCACTTTGTACCCCCTGGAACGAATTGACACAATCAAAATCATTACACTCGATAAACTTGAAATGAATTAAAAACGAAGGATGAATAGTTTAAGAATGCTCACGCAAAATTTCAGATTTTCACCTGTGATATCTTTTATGCAGCATCACTTTTTTCACAACATTCCACGTCATTTGGGGTCATTTTACGGGTCAAAAACCACATGACGTATGTGGCGGGATATAAACAAAACGTAAAAAACGTCAGTGAAATTTACCAAAACTTATGGATAATGCTTGGGAATTAAATATTCTCTGTTGTCAAGGTAAGTTCTTTAAATCTTATTACTTTTTCTTTACTTTTAACCCTAATAATGGTGATGCTGACATTGACTGACTGGTAGCCATTTTTTTCAATATTGACCTTTGATAAGCTTGAATGACTGACAGGAATTTTTTAAACAAATGATTAACTATCAGAATTGGTGACAGAATTGTCATTTTCAACTGCTGTTTAATTATCGTGCTTGGCTGTTACACCAAATAACAGCCAATGCACTTTTTAAATTCATTTTTTCCAACAAAGGCAAACAACCTAGCTGTAGGCTTATCTGCATGGCAAGCAAAGCTAAAATTTAACACTCACAACATTCACATTGTATTTATTTATTCTCATAAAAAAGTTATTTTCCTTATCAAAGAAATTCTGCTTGCACAAATAAATTTAATTTCAACTGATGATAATTGAGAATAATTTAATTTTAAATGCATGAGTTGCAGAATTTGGTAGTACTTAGTGAATCTAAATAACTCTGTTAGTTGAAAATACTTTATATTCAGCCAAATCAGTGGTTCAAGAATCTTGAAATGTGGATTGATTTTTTTAAAATTATGAATGAAATTGTTATTTTATAATTCTTCTATGTAATTTTCTGCAATGGATATAAACAAAACAGTTTTACTTTGAATATGATAGCTTGAAATATTATTTAAACAAACTGGTAGATCTACATTTAAACATGACATATGAATGTAGGGACAAATATATAAGTGCATGTTTATCCTATATATTGTTGCCAATTTTCTCTTTATATGACATATCAATTGAAACATAATTGTTGTTTTATTTAAGATAATTTGATAGGTACCTAGCTGTGCTTTTGATAATTAAATTGATGATTTGTTCATTTAATAATTTTTCTAACTATAACTTATAGAAATGTCATTGAGCATAATTATGATAATTAAAAATCTTATATGCTTTCTAGAAGATAAAAATATTATAAATTCTTCATAAAAAAAATAAAGGAAATTTTACAATGATGCTGGCATCATTTTAAATATTGTGTTTAGTTTTGCAAAGAAATAGTCATACAAATCAGTACAATTTGTTGATACAGGGCATTCAGATAAAAAAAAATCATTTATTCTTACTGTCCTGAAATGTACATGTATAAATTACAATAGTCAGAAATCCTTTAGTCTGTGTACAAATAATAAATTTGCAACTAAAATGCATAAATTTTACAGAAATGTTAAATTTAATTACTGTTAATCATTCCATACAGAAAAAATAATGTGTGATATTTCAAAAAGTAAAAAAAAACAATATTTTGGGTAATATTTTTGGCAAATTTTTCAATCCTTTATTTTATTTTGTAAATTTCTAGTACATTTAAAAGACTTGAATAATGAATAAACATCCAATAGTATACATTCAAGTTATATTTTTATCATAGAATAATCCCAAGCTTCATTGAGCCAATTTTTTTAGTGATTTTTCATTGTTTTTTACTATTTTATGATTTTGATATTGTGAATGTTAGAGAGTTATCTCCCTTTTTATTGACAGGTGCTCGACCAAAAGGGTTTGATAAACAAAATCAATATTATCAAGTTAAAACGAACAAAACCTAGTTGATAATGACAACAAGGCTTCATATAACATTTTCTTGGAAATGTAGCGTCTTTTTTCAAGTTTTTGTCTTCTATTTAACGTTTTAATTGCATTGAAGCTGTCACGGGCGGCCATTTTGTCTGTCCAAAATGTGCCAATTTTTGGTCGATTGAATTGACACAATTAAAAAGAAAGATCTTAAAAAAATCTTAGTAAACAAAAATCGTTTCAGACTAAAATTTCCCTCCTTTATGAAAAAATTGAGCCCATAATTCAATGTTTTAAATTCACAATTGACGTTTTTCTTTCCACTGGGGTCGTTCAAGACACAGGCCCCAGACACTATGTTTATGCAGTTATTTACTATGTGCGGTACTGTGACAATGTCCTACCATACTGTTTTTTCAGTATGGTAGGACATTGTCACAGTACCGCACATAGTAAATAACTGCATAAACATAGTGTCTGGGGCCTGTGTTCAAGACGGGCAAAAGATTCTACGCTGTTGGTCTGTTTTCTGTTCTTAATTTATTATTTTCATTTTACGCTAGCGAAAATTCGAACCTCTTGGGTCTTCAGATTAGACACATTATAATTTTTTTATTGACAAAGCAATTCTTTTGACATTTTTTGATGGACAAATCAAGTCACGGACGTAATTTTTACAAATGTAAAAATGCTATTTTGACACCAACGAATTGACACAATTAAAAATAAAGAATTGTTTTAACATTTTGATGACAAAGACTTATTGGCAAACCAATTCTAGATTAATTTGTAAAAATCGAGTGCTTTTCTTTTCCGATTAAAATTTTGGTGGGTATTTTTCTGAGGTACCCTGCCGTCAGTTTTACGTCAATTTTCGGACACAGCGTACAACTTAATTTGTTTATTTCTCCCTTTAAACACAGTATTTCATCTAGAATTTAATATAAAGATAATCTGTAAGATCTGTAGATTTCATTTACATTTCAAATGAAAGAAGATATGTACAGTAAAGGGGTTTATTTATTTTATTTCCAATGACATGTCAACATTTTATGACAATGTCGTATTTTTTTCTATTTTTGAATTTTAAGTCACGTGCGCGGTGTTCGATAAAGCGCCCTCTAAAGACAGATCTGCCGTCCTACTATAACGAATTGTTTCCGAATTTATTATTATTTTCTTTTTTTTTAAAGGTATAAATTTGAAGAATTATAAGGATTGAACACCTATTTTCGGTCGTTCATGCATGTATGAACGGATCTCTTCACTCACAAACTGTAACATGAACGGCCTTCGGCCATTCATTCAGTTTTTGAGCTCCGAGATCCGTTCATACATGCATGAACGACCGAAAATAGGTGTTCAATCCTATAATTTTTCCTTTCTTGAATTTTGCGCAACGGAAGTTTAGAATGGATTGAAAAACCTTAAACAATTTCGGAAAAATAACAATTCCGGGTTTCGTTCCCTACACGGAAAAATATGGAAATAGGTAAAAATGATAAAAATAGTGAATAAAGCGCCTTGGCCTAAACATTTGTTAAAGAAAAGCTTAAAATTAATATTTCAAGAAAGATGAATGTTTGTTGAGACAATACCGAACTTGATAAAAAAAATCAAGAAAATAGAGCTAGGCAGGTATGTCTAGGCTAGGCACTTCCAACGTCAGGCCCAGGCATGTAATAACATTTTTTTGTGAAACACCAGTTGGATATATATTTTTTTTAATGACCAAAACTTGTTGAGTTCCTTGCCTCATTGGGCAAGGAGTTTCAGAATTTTGCTGCCTCATACGGGCCCAGTACTTCTCTTACTATATCTTGTAGTTCTTGACTTTGGAATATTAAGTTTTGAGAGCAATTGTTAAGATGAGTACCAATTCGTTTTAAGTCCAGCTTAAAATCGATTGTGACACCAAGCAGCTTTACCTACTCATCACATTTTATGTTGTTGCCATTGAGATTAAATGTTATATTTTCTACTGCGTTTTCGACCCAATTGCGATGACCTGGAATTTTCCAGGGTTAGCCTGCATTTTATTGAATGAGAACCATGAGATCAGGGATTTACTATCTTCTTCCAGAGATGAAATAACTATATCCAGAGATTTGCCAGATATTGATAGGGTATTATCATCAGCATTGTTGTACAGATCACATTTCCTTACAAGGAGAAAACTGTCATTTATAAAGATAATGAAGAACACATGTCCCAATATTGAACCCTGTTGGACTCCCTTATATATTTCGAGCGTACTACTTATACTTTGGCAAATTTTCACACATTGCTTTCTGTCTGAGAAAAAATTATGAAGTAACTTAACAGAATTTCGTTAAATCATAATTCTTTAACTTTAAAAGAAGTAAGTCATATGGGGTAAAAAATCGAAGGCCTTACTAAGGTCCATTTAAATGGCTTCAAGGTACCTGTCCTTGTCAACAGTCTTTTTCCTTTAAGAAAAGTGGATTGACAGCCAAATCCAGAACGAAAAGCAGCTAGGAAAGGATTTCAAAAGTTTTCAAAATGCCCAGAGAGCTGGTTTTCTATGGCTGATTCAAATATTTTAGATATAGCCGGAAGAACATACGGGCCTGCCTATAATTGCCCTTTTCTAAGATATTATTTTTCTTATGTATTGGTGCCACTTGGGCAATTTTCAAAGAGTCTGTGAAATTAACACTAGACAAAGACAGAGTCAGCAATTGGTTTTATACATTGTAATATTTTTTTTTTTTTTTTGCGAAATGCCATCAATTTTAGTTGCTTTTAATTTTTCACAGTTAAGCTTAAGTGTTTCATTCATAATACATGCAGTGCCCCCCTTTATAAAGATCTACAAACAGTTTGCCAATGCACAAAAGAGTTGTAATTTATTACAAACCATATGTTATTCGTGGAACCAATGAAAAAAATAAATTCATTTGGTTATATTCGGACTTTTGTAGTATTTAACAACGCTACAGATTGAAGAAACGTTGGAGAATAGGAGACACAACACTACTGGAAGCACCAATGGGGCATTCGAGTTTCAAAAGACCGAGAGGGCAACGACAAAACCAATAAACACGAGTGAGAATAGCACGAACAAACACAAAACATAAAAAACTAAAAATCAACCGAACTGAAATCAACAACGTGAACACTTGTCGTAACTTGTTCCGGAAGCGTAAGCAGTTCCTGCTATAGCACACATATCGCGCTGCCAATTTCCAATCAGTGTGTCAATATGAATCCGGTAAAAAAAGACAAAAGAAAACCCTATGGCAAACCAACATATCTGCATGCACTGGTCTATGAGATAGAAACTTTATATGTCTCTATGAGTGCATGGTGTCTTCCGTAAAATCTCTTGAGAGAAGACGGCGACTCGCCAACTGGTCTCGTTGAAGGCTGTTGGCGGTTGTCCATTGTGGTTTTTGTCTCGCCTGCGACGAATAGTCGCGGAAACGAGACATAGGTATTGCTCTCCGGCGGCGACGGCGGCGTCGTAAACTTTTTTGTAAGACTTTTGTGGAAAATGAAGTATAATAACTAGGCATCTGATATTTGGTATGCAGACAGTCCAGATTATGGTATACGCAACTGTCACCATGTCAATTGACCCTGACCCTATTTCCACGCTCCAGTGACTCTGTGAACTTAGATCTTTTTTTTTCAGGCCGAAAAGTTCTTTGTAAGAATTTTGTGGAAAATGAATTACTTGAAAAGTATACATTTTGTAATAGCTAGGCACCTAATATTTGGTTAACAGAGAGTTCAGGTTATGGTCTACACAACTGTCACCATGACGTGTGACCTTGACCTCTTTTCACGCTTCAGTGACTCTGTGAACTTAAGATCTTTTTTTTTCAGGTCGAAAATTTTGTGGAAAATGAATTACCTGAAAAGTATTATAGCTAGGCATCTGATATTTAGTATACAGACAGTTCAGGTTATGGTCTACGCAACTGTCACCCTGACCCCATTTTATGCTCCAATGACTCTGTGAACTTAGGTATTTTTCAAGCTGAAAACTTCTTTGTTAGACTTTTTTTGGAAAATGAATCCACATCTCAATAACGTATATTCTTGAAAAGTGAAATAGCTTGGCATCTGATATTTGGTATACAGACAGTTAATGTTGAGGGTCTACGCAACTGTCACCATGCCATTTGACCTTGACCCCATTTTCATGCTTCAGTTACTCTGTGAACTTTTGTCTTTTTACGAGCTGTACACTTTTTTGTAAGTCTTTAATTTGTGGAAAATAAACTTTTGAAAAGAATAATAGCTAGACATCTGATATTAAGGATATTGATGAACTAAATAAGGGTGTTTGTGTCTGTCACAATGTCATCTGACCTTGACCTCATTTTTACACTAAATGACTGTTAATATTGTTTTTTTTTTGTGTTCAGTCTTGTATGTTAAGTCTGTTCCCCAGTGACTATGATATCTAGAATCATTTTAGTTGGTCCACAGAAAAATGTCAAGAATTAATGAATATAGTTGAATAACTAAGTATTCCGATGGTGCCAGCAGGCGAGACATACTTTAGTGTTAACGCTTGTTTTCTAAATTGTCGCTTGTTTTGTGGGCTGTGTCGCATACACTTACTAGTATTCCACATCTCATAATTTTCTATAATACCTATACTCCATAAGGTGGAACGGACGGAATGTTGCTTCAAAAGGAATGTTACTACAAAAGAAAGGAAAGCTGAAGTCATCACGTTTGTAATATATTTTTTAAAAGCTTTCCTGGAGAGTCTATTTCGAGATGTAGATCTAAATAGGAAACAGACTTCCTTGAATTCGTTGTATGCTTTATCTCAAGTTCCTAAGGATATATGACTGTATTCAGTGAAAGGACATCATCAATATAACGGAAAGTGCATGGGGCTACTATACAGTACTCTTTTTGTCAAGAAGAGATAGTAAGATGTCTGCTTTATATGAAAGAAGCAGTGAAACAAATTAGCAAGCAAAGGTGCACAATTAGTGCCTATTGGAATCTCTATTGTTTGCTGAAAATACGTCCACCAAACTGAAAAAATAAATTGTCTATTGTCAATTATTATATCTGTAAATATGTTCTGTTTTCTGGACTCATTGATGACAAAGAAAGTCATAGTTTAAATGTCTACCAGATATTTGCAGCTGCGTTTTTCATTCCTTTTGAAAAGGCTGCTAAAAGATCTGTCTTAAACTTGAAAATAGCTACCCTGAAAATTTAGAAATCCGATAAGGACAGCTGTTAATTGACCTGCATGCTCCAAATGTGAATTACCCCCAGAATTTGTCTTACGATCAGAAGGGCTACTCAACAGTTCTCAGTCTGGGATTAAGATACCGGTAACTTATTTTCAGTTATTTCAAGTTATTCACAGGCTCATCCGACAAGAAAGTATGTTTAAAGGTTTTTGAAAAGGTCCAGGTTTAATTGTCCAGAACTAAAGTTTAACTGAAAAAAAAAATGTATCAACTTGTACTTGTGAGTTTCATCGAAGATTGTTATGAAAATTTATTAAGTCCTTTTTTAAATGTAATGTAAACTGTCCGTGGGGAACTCCTGTCTTTTTTCGATTGAAAGGGTACCTGTATAGGAAAAAATAATATTAATACATGGACAATGATACAGTTATACAGATACATCACAGAACAAATACATTAAACATAAAAACTGTTCTAGGATAATACATATTGGTTACGTTTTTTCTAATTTTCAAAGTCTTTTCAATATAGCCACACAAAGTACTGTGGTTTCATTATTATTCGTTGGGTATCAATTTTCATGGTTTTCGAGGATGACCTTTACCCGAGAAAATTGATACCCCACGAAAAAGAAATTTAACATTGATCTGTATGCTGCAGTCTTCAAAACCACGAATTTAAGAATCCACGAACAGATCTTTTTTCATCAATCCGCGAAAATTGGTACCCACGCAAATAAATGAATCCGCAGTAATTAAAAAAAATACGATTGACACTGTGAGTGCCGAGTTACACAATCTCATGTTAAAAGACAAAAAGATCGTAGACTATCGCTCTCTTTTAACCTCGCTTTTCGTTATATTGATGATGTCCTTTCACTGAAGAATTACAGTCGTTTTGGTGACTTTCTCCACCTATGATATCCTAATGAAATTGAGATAAAGGACACAATTAACGGATACTAGGAAGTCTGCTTCATATTTAGATCTACATCTCGAAATAGACTCTCAAGGAAAACTTTCAACAAAACTCTATAACAAACGTGACGACTTCAACTTTCTTATCGTCAACTTTCTCTTCTTGTGTAGCAACATTCCGTCTGGTCCAGCTTATAGAGTTTATGCATCACAATTGACTCGTTATTCAAGAGCTTGTGGGACTTTGATTTGCTTGGCAGAGCGTCACGTCTAACATAGAAATTGCTTACACAGGGTTATGTTGCTCCTCGGTTGCTGTTTTCAGTCTCTAAGAGGTTTGTCATGGGTTTTTGTTTTGTCTTCCTTTACAGGATTTGACACACTGAATTGGCAGTTGGCAGCGTGACAGGTGTGCTATAGCAGACCAGAACTGCTTACTTTCCGGAGCACCTGAGTTCACTTTCGTTACGACTTGAGTTCGCGTTGTTGATTGCTATTCAGTTCTTTTGTATTTCTGTGTTTTATATGTTGTCTGTTTTTTCGTCCTGTTCTCGTTGTTGTTTATTGGTTTTGTCTCTGCCCTTTCGGACTTTCGACATTCGCATGCCCAATTGGTACCTCTGCTTTTTATGGCACGACCACGTATGTGGATCGGCCATATAGTTTTATCCTTGTCCGTCCGTCCGTCCGTACATACGTCCGTCTGTAACACTTTGGTTAAGTACTTGCTTTAGGTCCAAGATGTTGGGGGTCAATGATATTTCGCCTCAAGATGGGTCGTGGATATGGCTACACCACTCACTAGAAATTAGGTCACTGAGACCCATATTTTATATGCATGAACGACTTTGGTAAAGTTCTTCGTTATTCTTCAACTTATAAATTTCACAGTACATTTTTCAAACCAGCAAGCCCAAAATAAAAATAAATTTTACAAGCCATACAAATTAAATATACTACATTTTTGAAAATTCCACAAGCCGGGCGGGCACTCAACAACACATATTTTACACGCCCCCAAAGCCTTTTAACAGCCATGGCTGTAGGGCTGGTGGCCAATTTCAAAGACTGGGCAGGCGGTTAAGGTCCATAACTTGGATAATAGATTTTGGGGGTCGATGATATTTTACCACTAGTTGTGTCTTGGGTAGGTAACATCACTCACTAGAAATTAGGTCACTGTGGCCTATATTTTATGCATGAATGACATTGTTTAATTTCTTTGTTAAGGTCCATGCATTCCTATATTTTATGCATGAACCAGTGGCGTTACACAATGTAAGCAGTGGAAGCAAATGCTTCCATTTCGATTTCGCAAAAAAACCCAAAACAAATAAATAAAATGTTGTCCGGCCATGAAAATGTTTCCAAAAAAATTATCGTAATTAACTGCTTCCCCGGTTGGCCTATGCCCCTTGTCTCCATCCCACTTCTTCCTGCATCATTATTTCATGCTCATTTTATCATCCCATTCATGTCTATCTCCCTGTAAATGACCAATATATTTTTGAACGTAAACTTCAACCATTCATTTGATTGCCTATTATCTCTGATACGTAAGAGACTGGTATATATGCAAAGTTTTGGTAAGTTGATACAACTTCTTTTGAAAAAGATGTCAAATCGGTCCTTCGGAAAAGCAATTAAAAAAATAATAAAACCTATCTGCATGTGATATTTACAAGTACTTGTTGGCTATTGCTTTAATCCCAAGCATCGCTATTTCTGCTATATGACCAGGGAGAGGAACACGAAATAATTGATTAAATGAAATTGAAACGAGCGAGAAAAAGACAATAACAGGGCGCTCCGACTCAAGTCGGCTCATACGACAGGCTTAATGCTGTTACCAGTCCTGTTTGTTCTTTTGCCTAAAAACCTAGATCCAAAAGGAGTGAATGTGATAGTTTTTTGCATGTCTTGTTTAATTTTACATAATTTGAAAAATGAAATGAATGCGGAATTTTCACGAGTTCATACACAAACTTTTTGAAATAGAGATGGATTTTGACGTGCCTCCCCCTAGAATTCATGAGCTTCTTGAGAGGTAGTACCCTTGCGCGGATCCACGGAAAAGGGTATTGGAAATATATTTCTCTAATTTTCATCCGATTTATCAACCTCTCAACCAGTTGTGAAAAAATATTTCTTACCTCTAGAGAGAAATTTGTTCTCAGCGTAATTGCACGTGCAATTGATGAGCGGCCTTTTGCAATTTCTTACCTGTAAACATTAAGAAATAAACCTTCTACAACTTTATTCTCGATGGTTATGGAATTTCTAACATCTCGGCAAGCCTCGCCATTAAAATAATCAAATTTATTTCTCTTGATGTTAGAAATTCCATAATCAACTCGATCGCGTTGTAGAAGCTATATATCCCCCTTTAAAACTGTCATGAACTTCAACTTCAACCATACGCCAGATCCCCACCTTTACATTTTTTAACTGTTGTTTCCTTTTTGTTTTAGTTTATGAAATACATGTAATGTTATATGTTCACACTGTATGTTACAAAACACTTGAAATATCATATGTTAATGCACCGACAATTTGATTTTCGGGGGGGGGGGGGCTGGGATTTTCACCCGAGTCGGGAATTTTTTTTCGTCTACTGCGGGGGCCAGCTTATTTTTTCCCCATACACTCAATGCTAAAAAATTTTGTTCAGAAAATCTTTTTTTTCTAATGCGCAAAATGAGGGCAAGATTATTTTTTTTCGCCATATAAGCTGGCCAGACTATTTTTTTGCCAAAAATCAGAGCCAGAATATTTTTTTTCTTCAAAATCCCAGACCCCCCAGAAAATCAAATGGTCGGTGCCTAATGTGCTGTCATTAGAATCTTTGTACTTGTAAACATTGTATGTAAGGGAGAGGACCTCCATAATGTTGTTATAGTTTATGTCCCGAATCCCTTTGGTTTATTTGAGCAAATATATATGTTTAAAGTAAAGTAAAACTGCCCGAAAACCTGTGATTATTGCAGAAAATCCACGTAAAAACACATTGAAAAAAAAATCGCGCCTCAAATACCACTTTCCACCGCCGAATACGACTTTGCTTCCATTTTAATATGGGCTAGTTACGCCACTGTGAACGACTTTGGTTAAGTTCTTGGTTAAGGTCCATACCTTGGATACTAGATGTTGGGGGTCAATGATATTTAACCGCTAAGTGTGTCTTGGGTAAGATGACACCACCCACTAGAACTGAATTAGGTCACCGTGACCTATTTTTTATGCATGTATGACTTTGGTTAAGTTCTCAGTGGTTAAGGTCCATAACCCAGGTTATACACATTGGGGGTCAATGATGTTTCAAGAACGGAAGGGCCATACTTTGGCTCATAGGCACATTTTCTAGTTTAAATTAATGTTAATCTGCATGAATATGTTTTCAGTTTCACATGGTGTTAGACAAGATGGTGTACTATCTGGTTTACTGATACCGTATCTTATTTTTAATTTATGATTTATTAGCGGACATTGAAAAACGCAGCCGACAAATTTTGTTTGTTTCTTCTGTAAAAAGTTGTGTCCTGCTCTAGCACTTCGATCTCTGAATGACTATTTACCTTCAGAATGTTTTACAAAGATGTAATGGCGGAAGAATTGGCGGAAGAAAAAGCTAGCATTTTTTCTTATTTTCGAATACAAATTGTCTCAATTCATAAACATTTTAAAATTTATAGAGCATGAAAAATATTTGAAGATACGTTGTAACTTCGGGAGCGTCACAGGTTTAACCTGCATCATATTATATTAAGACCATTTAAGAGGGTTGTAATGGGCCGGTGCAGTGGTGAATCCAGGGGTGTGCTGCGTGACGTCTAGAATGTGCGCCGGAATCCGGCCTCCTCTTTGCTCTGAAAATTTTGTAAGGTAGATTTTCAGGGGTTGATTCAAGATTTTAGTTCAAGGGGGCACCAGCCCCCACCCCCTTACGTCCTCAGCGGTATGGTCCGGTATGTGGATCAGCCCCCTCTTCTCGCCCCCGGCAAACTTTAGAAATTTTGAAATCGGGTTTCTATCTTTTCCTGTGATGTTTTCTTATATTCATTATACGCTCCCGAAGGGAGCTATAATGGTAGAAATGGCAATATTTTAGTTGTACTAAGAGCTGAATTTTCCTTCAACGTCCGGTATAGCACGCGCTTGTTTTCCCGAACTTTCGGCGTCTTTTTAACGTTTTTGTCTTTGAAAATTTTAGACGTCATTAAACGCTCACGTAACCCACAAGAAAAGCTACTTTGTTTTTATTTTCGGACCAAAAAAAAATAAATTCATTGAAACCTTGGGAGCGTAACAGGTTTTACCTGGTAGAAATGTCAATATTTAAGTTGTGCTATGAGTTGAATTTTCCTTCAACGTCCGGTTTAGTACGCGCTCATTTTCCCGAACTTTCGGCGTCTTTTAAATGTTTTTGTCTTTGAAAATTTCAGACGTCATTAAACGCTCACGTAACGCACAGGAAAAGCTAGTTTGTTTTTATTTTCGAACCAAAAAAAATAATTAATTGAAACTTCGGGAGCGTAACAGGTTTTATCTGCCTCATATTAAAATAAAGAAAAAATATCGGGAATTCCCGTGAAAATCAGAAAAGTTGGCAGTCCATCTACCAGTATGAAACAAGTTTTGTTTTGCGCGGGAATAATATGGCGGGAATATTATCTCTAATCTATTTTTAGAAAGTTATTTTAAGAATTTACTGAAATTCCCTTTTAAAAAGAATATGAGTGTGATGCTAAATTTTATTGAGTTTGGAACTCTATACGTATCTACAGTAATCAAAATTAAATTTGCTTGACGAATTAAACTAGAATTGACTTGTAAACGCTTTTAAATTCCATTCTGCAAAAAGGGGATTTCCGACACGGAAGTGCTTTGTACCCACAATTCATTGCGTCACATTCCTGCGATAGTGAAAATGGCGAATGTTGCACCTGACTACGACAAAGCTGACGATGAAGGGGCTACAAAAGTCAAAGTTATATGTCTTGGAGACAGTGCTGTTGGCAAATCAAAGTAATAATCAAATTTGTCATTATGGTTTAACATCGCAAACAAATTATGCAGCATTGGACGGTCAAAATTGTCAGAAAATTACACATTACAAAAGTTACATGTACACAACTCCTTTATTTACGTTTTATGTTTTCTTGGTATTGCATTAAAACAAGTACTGTCTTTGGCTTTACCCAATGGCAATGAAAATATGAAAAAGGAATATTGCCTTATTAGCTTGCAAAGACTTGTTAGTGCAAGACATAATAAATTCTAAAAAAACTAAATTCCATCCAAAGGAAAGTGAATCATATGAAATTTAATTAGATTTTAAAAAAATCAGTTCCATCATGTCCATTTGTCCTTGGGAAGGTTGGAATAAGTCTAATTTAGGATTTTTTAGAGTATGCAGAGTGCAGACTTTGTCGAAAGGTAGTATAGCTGCCTGTTCAAGCTGTCAGACCTGTCAAGTGGTACGCATCATGCGTGAGACTCACGCATCTAGTCGGCAATTTGGCGGCAAATTTCTTTGATCTTTAAATTTTTTCCTTTGATCTTTCAATTTTTCGTCGAATCTCAAGCATGCAGCTCATAAAAACTTGACATCCTTGAGCCGTGTGGATGTTGGGCTTCACAATGACAAAGAATAAGAAATTATAGGTAGTATTAGGGAATCAGAAATATTTCATAATCGATCATCAGAAATAATTGAAAGATCACAATCGATTATTAATCGATCATAAAATTGGACTTAATTTTTCACAAAAATGATAGAATTTACTCTCCAAATTAATGAAATTCTCGGCAATATTTGCATAAATTCACTAAAATCTATTATGTTTCGATTAATCGATTATTGATTTTTTAATTGATTAGTAGCATCGGCAGCCCATTTCAATAAGATTTTCTGATTAATCGGAACATCACTAAAATTTATAGGTCCGACTGGTAAAACAAATTCCATGTACATCATTGTCAGTCAGAAAGTTAGGCATATTCCATACCAGTTTGACACAGTCTGCAACTGACATAATACTTACCACATAAAACCATATTATTTTTTTTTACAGATTGGTTGAAAGATTTTTAATGGATGGATAGTATCCTTTTGAAATGAATTACTATGAATGTTGAACATATGATGGGACACACAATTACAATTGAGTAACAGATGAATGATGGCCCCATATTATACTGTAGAACTTTATTATCTATATTACTAATGAAAATACTAGAAGAATGATTCAGAGAACTTACAAAAAAAAAGATTTTAATTTTTTTTTATTTTCAAATGTTTGACTCTTCTAAATGTTGTGTGGTATTGAACAACACAATATGATAAATAATTTATTTAATGGAGGTGAATCTGTTAGCTTTTAAGTAATAATGCATTTAGTAATATCTGTCATTATAGACATAATTTATAATAGCTCTACAAAAGTCTCCATAGGGTCGAAGTTGTCAGATAACCCCTTATAGGGGTTACTACCCCTGAAAAATAGCGTTTTTGCATGTTTTTGTCCTACAGAATGAAAACTATTGCACATAGAGATTAGCTGTTGCTTGCTTAAATGTTCAGCTCATTTAGCTTTACAAAATTTTCCATAGGGTCGAAGTTGTCCGATGACCCTTTATAGGGATTACGGCCCCTGAAAAATAGCGATTTTTCATGTTTTTAGCTCACCTGGACCAAAGGTCCATGTGAGCTATTGCCATCACTTGGCGTCCGTCGTCGTCGTCGTCGTCGTTGTCCGTTAACAATTTTTCAAAAATCTTCTCCTCTGAAACTATTGAACAGAATTCAATGAAACTTGGTATGGTTGATCCTTAGGGTGTCCTGCACCAAACTTGTTTTTGGATTTTTGATCCGTCAAAAAACATGGCGACCGTTACTAAAAATAGACCAGGGGGGTCAGATTACTGTTTTTGGCTAGTAATTCAAAAAGTATAAGAGATAGATGAAATCTGATGCCACCCTACTGCTTCAGGATCAAAAGTTCTACCAAAGTCTCCATTTGGTCGAAGTTGTCAGATGACCCCTTATAGGGGTTACGGCCCCTTAAAGGTGAAAAATAGCATTTTCTCATGTTTTTGGCGTATAGAATGAAAACTATTGCAGATAGAGAAAAGCTGTTGCTTGCTTAAATGTTAAGCTCATTTAGCTCTGCAAAAGTCTCAATAGGGTCATAGTTGTCAGATGACCCCTTATAGGGGTTACAGCCCCTTAAAGGCGAAAAATAGTGTTTTTAGCCTGTAGAATGAAAACTATTGCAGATAGAGAAAAGCTGTTGCTTGCTTAGATGTTAAGCTCATTTAGCTCTGCAAAAGTCTCCATAGGGTCAAAGTTGTCAGATGACCCCTTATAGGGGTTACAGCCCCTTAAAGGCGAAAAATAGTGTTTTTAGCCTGTAGAATTAAAACTATTGCAGATACAGAAAAGCTGTAGCTTGCTTAAATGTTCAGCTCATTTAGCTCTACCAAAGTCTCCATAGGGTCCAAGTTGTCAGATGAACCCTTATAGGGGTTACAGCCCCTTAAAGGCCAAAAATAGTGTTTTTGGCTTATATATTGCAAACTATTGCAGATAGAGAAAAGCTGTTGCTTGCTTAAATGTTCAGCTCATTTAGCTCTACAAGAGTCTTTATAGGGTCGAAGTTGTCAGATGACCCCTTATAGGGGTTACAGCCCCTTAAAGGCCAAAAATAGTGTTTTTGGCCTATAGAATGCAAACTATTGCAGATAAAGAAAAGCTGTTGCTTGCTTAAATGTTCAGCTCATTTAGCTCTACAAAAGTCTTCATAGGGTTCGAAGTTGTCAGATGACCCTTATAGGGGTTACAGCCCCTTAAAGGCCAAAAATAGTGTTTTTGGCTTATATATTGCAAACTATTGCAGATAGAGAAAAGCTGTTGCTTGCTTAAATGTTCAGCTCATTTAGCTCTACAAAAGTCTTCTTAGGGTCGAAGTTGTCAGATGACCCTTATAGGGGTTACAGCCCCTAAATGGCGAATAATAGTGTTATTGGCCTATAGATTGAAAACTATTGCAAATCGAGAAAAGCTGCTGTTCAGCTTATTCAGCTATACAAAGTTCTTCATAGGCTTGACATCAAGACCAGGTGAGCGATTCAGGCTCCTGGGAGCCTCTTGTTAGCAGTATCTAAAAGTAATTTCATACAATATAGTAATAATCATCTGTCTTCAACATATCAAATAGTTTAATAATGGTGTTCATAATGCTGTTGGCATTCCTTGACATTTTCCAGTAAACCTCAGCAATTATCTACATTTGCATTAACCTTGTTTAATTATCCTACAACAGTTGGTGATGAAAAGGTTTCAGTGGGTGAGTAAGCTTAATATATGATTGTAATGGTTTATTTGTTGTTGTAAATTCTTTTATAGTCCAAACAGTATAACTATGTTTTGTAAGTTGTCAACAGCATTTGTACTGAGTCGCTACATGCCCATGTTGGTTGATCAAATAATTTAGCAAAGTTATTAAACAGTGTTTTCTCCTCCTTTTTTTGCAAAGGGCAACAGGCAAAATATTTGTGACAAGCTGCATGGCAATATTTATATACATGTAGGAATTATATATATATGGGATAGGCAAAAAAAATAGCCTGCAAAAAGCTAGTTGATTTTACCAGCTTCCAGCTAGAAGTCAAAACACTTTGTTAGAAGTTGATGTCAGGAACTTTTAAATCAATTTGATACAATAAAACTGAAAATAGTCCAAAATATGGAATAGCACATGATATTATTAAGCCACATTTGCAAATGCACACTTTAAAAAAGAAAGAGACATACATATCAAATATTAGATATGTCTTAAAACAGAAGATACAAATTGTGATATTAAATGATATTTTTAAAGATATTTGTTTTCAAAGTTAATTTTACAAGTATTTTTTAGAATTAATGGATTTTATTTTTCTATTTTTAGATTTTTGGGACACAGCAGGTCAAGAACGATTCAATAACATGCATCCATCATATTACCATCAAGCACATGCTTGTATAATAGTAAGTCTTATTTTGGGGGGATCTGTAATTGTAAAGAAAACTTTTAAAATTACTATATTTTTGGTGCTTTGGTGACCAAGTGGTCAAAGATGCCAATTAAAATACCATGCTATCAATCAACAGTCAGTTACATATGGAGGTGTTCATTTTTCTAATGGAGGCCTTATGTACTTAGGTTTGCCAGTTACCTGCCCCAACATTAAAACTGGCCACCCTTAATGGCCCATTTGTGTCAAAAAAGAAGAAGCACAAGTAGCAACAAAGCACAATATTTGTTTATATGGATAGTAATGTGCAAGATGCAAAGAGGTACCAATGTGGCCTTTCTAATGTCAAAAGACCATAATTACAAAGTCAATCAAACCAAACAAAACAACATGACAACAAAGAACACAAAAAAATACACACACACACACACACAAAAGCAGCAATATCTGATGTCATTCATAATTTTCTTTTTTATATGTATTGTTATAAAAGTTACCAACTCATCGAAGAATTCTAATGTAAGGCAATGTTCCAGTATTCATTTAATCTCTGTATGCATTGCTTCTTATATATTCCTATCCTTATATTAAAAATGTGCTGCTCCATTGTGTGCATATATTTATAAATAAATATTTCTGAATTTTTTTTACAGGTTTTTGATACCACTAGAAAAATAACCTATAAAAATTTACCTAATTGGTTGAAAGAACTTAGAGAATACAGACCTGAAATACCTTGTTTATGTGCAGCAAATAAAATAGATGGTAAACTTGTTGTAATCTATCAGTGGTCAATTCAAATGAAGGGGGGTTTGTTGAGGTTAAAACCCTTCTAATGTATTAAAAAAAGTGTAAATTTTGTCTAGTTTAATAAGAATGACCAAAAATGTCAGGACCTTAATTTTTGCTTTGCCAAACAGTTTTTGATACAATGAAACCTGTCAAGCAGAAACTCAATTTTTTGGGGAATAGAGAGGTGTTTTTAGTTTAAACAGGTAAAAAATGTGAAGAAATTAATTATTTTTTTAACCTGTTCCGTGAAGATAGGTTTTTGGCTTGTTAAAGGATCAGTGGCATACCTCAAAGTAAGCAGTGGAAGCAATATTGTTTCCATTTCAATGTCCTTCCCCCAAAAAAAGAAAAGTTCCCCTACATGTAAATGTTAAAAAGCAATCGTACTTTACTGCTTCCCCAGTTGGTCTTTGTCTCCATCACACTTCTCACTGCATCATTTCATGTTTCATGCTCATTTCCCTATTCACTGCTTGGTTTAACAATTAATTATATAATTCCCCAACCATATACTTCGGTGTGTCCCTTGGCATATTCAGCAGCGCTAACTATTTTGGGTGGGCGACTAAAAATCAAGCTTAAACTTAACTTTGCATCCACTTTGCTGTAAGTTAGTTACGCCACTAGGGATTTAAAATGTAATTTCAACATGGCTATAAAACAAGATGTTAAGGGATCCATGACAATACTCGACATGACCTACTCCTAGCTAATAAATAACATAGTAAATTCCATATCTTAGTTAAATCTTAAGTTGGTTTTAGTTTCGAATAAAAAAGAAGACTTTTCTCTGTGATATCAGTAGTTTTGAGTTTAAACCACATCATCTATTTACACAAATTGATTTTGCATCTTTTTGCAGTTGATGTATCAGTGACAAAGAAATCCTTTAATTTTGCCAAGAAACACAACATGCCATTCTATTTCTGTTCAGCGTCAGATGGCACTAATGTAGTTAGGGTAAGTCTTCAAAGAGTTCAAAACATATGTACCAGTTTCAATTTATGTGGTATACCTTATCATGGACATAGTTTGTTAAAACTTTTCCCATAAACATGAAAAGAAAGATTAAGTTTTGCATTGCAATAACTGAAAGTACTTTTAAGAGTTGCTTTAACTAAAAAGTTTAAAAAAGAATAAATCAGATAGATCAGAAGAACATCAACAATTTTTACTTTTTGAAAAAAGTGCAATGTATAGCAATCATACCCCTCCCCCACGTAATTTCATTGCCCTTGGATATCATTCAGGGGGGAGTAATTCGATCTTGTGAAAGTGGGATTCCTTTAATTACTTTTGTGTATTTTTTATATAAAAAAAATATAACTATAATTTAAACAAGAGGCTCCCAGGAGCCTGAATCGCTCACCTGGTCTTGATGTCAACCCTATGAAGACTTTTGTATAGCTAAATGAGCTGAATGTTTAAGCATGAAAAATCATTTCTCTATCTGCAATAGTTTTCATTCTAAATAATCAAAAAACACTATTATTCAACTTTTAAGGGGCTGTAACCCCTATAAGGGGTTATCAGACAACTTCAACCCTATGAAGACTTTTGTAGAGCTAAATGAGTTGAACATTTAAGCAAGCAACAGCTTTTCTCTATCTGCAATAGATTTCATTCTATAGGCCAAAAACACTATTTTTCGCCTTTAAAGGGCTGTAACCCCTGTAAGGGGTCATCTGACAACTTCAACCCTATGAAGACTTTTGTAGAGCAAAATGAGCTGAACATTTAAGCAAGCAACAGCTTTTCTCTATCTGCAATAGTTTTCATTCTATAGGCCAAAAACACTATTTTTCGCCTATAAAGGGCTTTAACCCCTATAAAGGGTCATCTGACAACTTTGACCCCATGGAGACTTTTGTAGAGCTAAATGAGCTGAACATTTTAGCAAGCAACAGCTTTTCTCTATCTGCAATAGTTTTCATTTTATAGGCCAAAAACAATATTTTTCGCCTTTAAGGGGCTGTAACCCCTATAAGGGGTCATCTGACAACTTTGACCCTATGGAGACTTTTGTAGAGCTAAATGAGCTGAACATTTAAGCAAGCAACAGCTTTTCTCTATCTACAATAGTTTTCATTCTATAGACCAAAAACATGCAAAATGCTATTTTTCAACATTAAGGGGCTGCAACCCCTATAAGGGATCATCTGACAACTTTAACCTTATGGAGACTTTTGTAAACTAAATGAGCTGAACATTTAAGCAAGCAACAGCTTTTCTCTATCTGCAATAGTTTTCATTCTATTGGCCAAAAGCTCTATTTTTCGCCTTTAAGGGGCTGTAACCCCTATAAGGGGTCATCTGACAACTTTGACCCTATGGAGACTTTTGTAGAGCTAAATGAGCTGAACATCTAAGCAAGCAACAGCTTTTCTCTATCTACAATAATTTTCATTCTTTAGGCCAAAAACATGCAAAAACGCTATTTTTCACCTTTAAGGGGCTGTAACCCCTATAAGGGATCATCTGACAACTTTGACCAAATGGACACTTTTGTAGAACTTTTGATGCTGAAGCAGTAGGGTGGCATCAGATTTCATCTATCTCTTATACTTTTTGATTTACAAGCCAAAAACAGTAGTCTGACCCCCCTGGTCTATTTTTAGTAACGGTGGCCATGTTTTTTGACGGATCACAAATCGAAACACAAGTCTGGTGCAGGACACCCTAAGGATCATTCATACCAAGTTTCATTAAATTCTGTTCAGTAGTTTCAGAGGAGAAGATTTTTGAAAAATTGTTAACAGACGACGACAGACGACGACGACAACAACGACAACGACGGACGCCAAGTGATGGTAATAGCTCACATGGACCTTCGGTCCAGGTGAGCTAAAAAAGTGATTTTGGACTTATGCTTCAAAAGCTGTTTATAGTAAACTATACAAGTATGACAGAAAACCTACAGATGTTTTTATTAATATAAGTAAATCCACTGTTTCTTACTACATTATTTATTTGTTTATTTTTCAGTTGTTTAAAGATGCAATAAGAGCTGCAGTAGCCTATAAAAATAATTCCACAGACTTTATGGATGAAATAATGAGGGAACTAGAGGTTAGAAAACTTACATTTAAGACCATTTTTAAATAGAATTTTCTATGTAAAAATCTCTAGGTTTGATAGATAATGACTACAACAAATGGTTACTCCTAGCACTGCAGCTTCCTTCATCAAAAACAAACAAAACAATAAGTAGGAAATAATGAGATGTGGAATTAGTGTACAGAGTTCGCAAAACTTAAAATTTTGTTGTCAGACATAGGTCCGTCAAAATGGAATCTTTGGTCGGACCTAATTTTTTTTACTGGTCCTGTCTATTACAATTATCTAAAAAATTACTTAAATCTACCAGACATGGGTCCGGTAAGTATGTTTGAAATGCTGGACCTGCTTCAATTTTACCAGTCAGGTCTAACAGGTCCGACACATTTAGCGAACTCTGAGTGTACATGACACAACCTACATATACAAACTGCAAATTGAAAAATCTACAATGGAAACAAGAGCCATCAGTGTGACCAATGTTTGCTTGTATCTGTTTGTGTTTAAGGATGTTTGAGGGTGACTTTGAAAGTGATGAGGTTTTGAAATTGATGCCTTAAAGCATAAGGGTATAATTTAGAATACAAAATAAGCTAAACATTTTGAGAGGTTGCAGTTCTCGTTTTAAATATAATAAGAATTTAAAATTTGGCGGGAAAAGGTTTTCTCTGGTTTTATCATAGCTTTAACATTAACATTATTTAGCTGTTTAAACCTGTGAAATAGTGATTAGAATTTAAAATAAATTTGTAAAACAGATATCTATGGTGTAATGAAGACATTACACAAAAGAAAAGTAGGGGTCACCATGCAAAAATGTTTGCCTTGTTTTGATGGAAAACACCCGAGGATTCTGAAAAAAATGTCAAAAATCTCAAAAACTGACCCTCCAACATCCTTAAAAGTTTTTTTATTTGGCAATACCAACAAACTAACAAAAAATTTTAATTTAAGAAAAAGCATTGATTATGGACAATGTAACCAAGCATAAAATTGCAATCTCAAAATAAAGCAAAAAGATATCACCTCAGGATTTAAAAGATGTATGTTTTGCTATAAAACATTGTCTAGTTAGAGAATTTTTAAACCTTTGACATTGAAAGAATCAAAACAAAAAGGTAAAGTTACAAAATTTAAGAATATAGTCTTATTTGTTTAAAGCTTAAACAAGTAGTATCAACCAGTTATTTTCTTTAACCAAGGTTACGAAAAGCATATTCAAACTAAGCAAAGTCATCAGTTTTAAAAGTTTAACTTTGTCCAGTTTTACCTATCAAAACTCAATTATTATTTCTCATCTTCTTTTTCTTCAGAATTTTGATTTAGAGACTGAGAAAAACGAAGCGGACAGTGGTTTAGATTCTACATCAAATTCAGACGAACAGAAACAAACAACTAGCTGAAATTAGGCTTCATTTTAGTTGTTGTTAATTTATTTATTGTTGATACTTCCTTCAAAATTTAACATGGACAAACCATGTTGTGTGATAGATTCCATATCCACTGATGAGTTGTATACTTTTGATGGAGTAAACAAATGTGGGTAAAAAGGAATATGAATATCAAAATAAGTGTGAGAGAATCCTGTCAGAGTTTGACATAAGCACTGTAAATTATTATATGCTTTAATAGATTTTTTAAATTTTGCCAATTCTAGTTTAAACTTATCTTAATGTGTAGAACAGACGACAGTGAATCATTTCTGTTTCAAAATATTTCTAAAGTAGAACAATTTTCAATGCAAATTTAAAAAGTAAAATTAAAACATTCCAGGGTTTTGTTTTATCTTTGTTTTTGAAGATTTTATATATTCTATAGTCAAATTAATTATGGTTTGTTCCATAATTTAAATTTTACAGAAATAAGCTTTGCTATACAGTTTTCCTTGTTTGTACTTGTTCACGGGTATATTATATTTGTTTTCGATGGTTGCATGATTTTTTTAATGGCTTTCACCATGGTTTTGGGTTAAGGCTATAAATAGTTCAGACATTTAAAGCCCTACACAATTTAAACTTAAATTATTTGCGGGTCTAACTGTTATTTGAATCAGTGTAGATGTTTATTAATTTGTACCAGTGTCCGTCCTATGTCTAATTCTTTTATATATTGAAATAGATGAAATTTGAATCTCAGTTTTAATATTTGCTAACTGTCTTTGAAATTATTGTAAGGATAATAGTTTGATAATTTGTATTTTGGTATGAAAAATAAGTTGTCTAGTAAAGGAACTTTAAAATGCTTTTTACTAGTTTGAATATTGCTTAGCTAGATCTAAATGAATGTTTGAATTTCTAGTCTTGAATTCTTGCTGCCAATTTTGGTTGAAAAATGTTTTTTTGTCAATAGGTAAATATTTATACTGTTGTTCAACTTGATTTAAAAAGCTTTTGTGAGGGGAATTAATAAGTACAAATGTAACATTGTCATTTTTGTATCAATTTAAAGTGTCTGTTAATCAAGTTAATTACATGTAAATGTTTTCTCTAAAAAGTTTGAAAAACTTTACACATGTTTTCGGTTTTGCTTTCTTCTTCCTTTGTTATACATGTATTTCAGATGTTTAAGTATTCATTGTCATTAAAACCTATGTCTGTTTTAATTCTTCATAAAAATTATTGCACATTTTCATTCATAGAATTAATTTCTTTAGTTCTTATAAAATAGACTAAATAAGTTAACCTTGAAGAGTTTAACAAAAAAATGATGTTCTCATTATATCAATCAACTATTATCAAATAACTGTTCTTTTGCATATTTCTTAAATCACTGCCATATAATATTACTTATAAACGTAAGAAAATTTCCTTGCTCAACTTTTAACATTTCCTTTTTTCATCACATTATGCATTGCTTTGATAATGATTCAGACATTTCCATTAGTTTATTACAAACGTTGAAAAAATACATGTATGTTCAATGACTCAAGTCACAAAAAATCCATACCATATTTATAAACAAAAAGTGTCGACATCAAATACTTTCACTATCGTTTGGGTAATTTCAATCACTTTCATTAAATTTCAAACTCTGAATCTCATTTTAAAATGTTTATCCCAAAAGCTAAAAAAATCCCTAAAACAACGAATTGTGGCATTTTATTGCCAACACAACAACACAAGTTAAAAGGTTTTTCACTGTGTTTTCATTCCTTTGGGAGTCCCACTTCTGTTGATACTTGCACTGTTTTCAATTTTGCTGCAAATTTTATGTACAAGCTGTATGAAAGTTGGCACACAAAATCCTTGTTCAAATAAGGAATTGAATTATGTCACAGTTCTTTTCATTGAATCATATATAAAGACAGAAGTGATTGTTCAGCAAATATGAATTGTTAAACATTTCAAGAGTACATTAACAACATTTTGTAGAAACTACATGTATTATTTTTTAATTTATTTATGCACTTGTTCACATCTTGCCAATTTTAGTTCTCACTTAGATTTCACCAAATTTACCAATTATTTATCATTTATCAAACATCAAGTTGGCCCTCAAAAGTCATTTCCTAAAATTTATAAAATTTATAATTTTAATGCAACACAAAGAAGGGTTCTTAATTTGTTTTTCTGTGTCTGTTAAAAAATATCAAGTACTTTTTGAATTTATTGTTTGTGAGGTGAAAATGTAGCTTTAAGTTTCTGCTTTAGTATAAATCCTATTATCAAATGTATTGAAGCTTAAGTAATTTAATGAAGTTTTTATGCCCTATCAACAAAAGGAGAGGGCACATAGCGTTTGGGTCTGTTTGTCTGTCAGTTTGTTCATCCGTCTGTCCAAAATGTTGCAAGATGGGGCATAATGTCTTTTGGACATAATCTTGTTTTATGAATTTATATATGCCAAATCAAATGATTGTCAAGATAGCATAGATATTTGCTATGTTACTGCTGCTAGCACCGTAAAATGTTAAGACATAGAAAAATTTTATTTGACTGCTCAAGGAGAGGTTGTATAGTACCAATACATTTTGATTTACATCACACATTGACCTTGACTTGATATTTTTTTTAAAATGTCAAGGTCAGGTTGAGGACTGATTTCAATTAGAACTATTCCAGACAAAAAATGTAAGAATGGGAGAGGGGGGATTAGGGAGGGGAAGGGATTTTTTTTTAGACCCAACCACCCATAACAACAATAACAGATAAATATGTATTGCTGTCATTAAAAATAATAATAAAAATGCTTTCTTATGTTCCCCTCCGCCTCCATTACATTTTTTTTTTCCCTGGAGTAGCAAAGCTTGAATGAGAAATTTATTATTGTGATAGTAAGTGTTGATTGTGAGCATAGGTTGTGATTTGTGAAGTGCTAGTTGCCTTAAATGTCATTGTCAATTTGTTTTTACTTAATTGTTTTCATTCTATGTGTCAAATCAATTCAGATATTTATTATTATTATAGAGTAGATATTTTTAAGTATAAATGCATTGTGTCTTTTTTTCATTATAAAATTTACATGATGAGATAAAAATTTTAAATCATTTATGAAATTGTTGTTGGTTTTTTTTTCCACTTAAAAAGCACCCAGTAGCAAGATATTCCAGTAGATTGCTTTATGGATGATAAAGTACTATAGTTTTTGTCTGTCTTTGGAATCAGTCACATATTTTCTGTGTAAGCTTAAGCTCCATCAATTTATCTAGAAGATATAAAGGACAAAAGAAATTCAAACCCTATTGTTTTGCTTCTTTAATGAATGACAATTTTGAAGACTTATGTATCCTTAAGGGGGTACCCAACACTTTGGCTAAAATTAAATTTTGTCGTTTAATATTCTTGAAAATTTGCAAAAATATGTACTTTAGTACTTTATTCAAATGAATTTAATTGCAAAATCTTAAGAAAATCGAACCATAGGTTTCTTAGGAAAATTTTCATTGAACATAATGGAGTTGCAGCATATCATATTTTGATCATTAAGAAGCTTGATTTCTTTGAATAAATGTGCCTGACTAAAACATTCAAGTGATATTTAAGAGTTATTTCCCTTAGGAGTTCTGTAACCCCTTAAAAATATTGCTTTTCAGATTTTATGAACGTTTCAGCAAAATTATCAAATGAGGATGATCATTCTGAACTATCTTGGAAAATGAGACAAAAAGTAATAACATATCAAAGAAATTTCAAGATTGCAATGGTCCTTACTTAGTACAGGCTCAGATAATTGCAAAAAAACCCGGCTTCTAAGACAAGGGGAACAAACCATCATGTAAATTAACAGAAGATAGACCTGTCCTGGGACATAGGCGGATCCAGGGGGGGCCCCTGGGGGCCTGGGCCCCCCCTTTTGGCGGAAAAATTTGGTTGAATATATAGGAAATCATTGAAGCGTGACCGAAGCGGGCCCCCTCTTAGGCCAGTCAGTGGGCCCCCTCTTTTAAGAATTTCTGGATCCGCCACTGCTGGGAGACCTGTAAATAAGAAATTTCAAATAAGTAAATTCGATATTCTAATATACAGGTCTATGGTGTAAAGGATTCATCTTCCTTTACATCCTCTGTGTTATGATCCATCCTAAATGGTTCTGGAGCTTAACTTTAGAAGGTTTTAAAGAATTTTATAAAACTTGCATATATCAAAGCAGAAACTAATTTATGATTTTGGAGTTTTAGTCTGAAGATAGATCAAGGTCACAAATTTAAGAAACAAGACCAATCGATGTCTGGCCCTGCGTCGCACGGCAAAACGTTGAATCATGTAGGTTCTAGGCCCAATATGGACAGTCAATAATTTTTTACACTTGCATCCTATGGTGGACTTACAAAGCATATTTGTCACATGCAACCCAATATTAAAATTATATATAAAAAAAAGTTTCTATCTTATCCTTAACTTGTAAAAAAAATTCTAAATTGCATCGTAAATAAAAAAAATCTCTTTTGGGCCCCTCATTCCTAAACCAAAAAAGGAGGGACACCCAAAATCAGCCCCACCCTTCCTTTTATCGTAAGTAACATAACTGTAAAGTTTGATAGCATTTGGTTTACCAAAACAAAAGTTAATGTCGAAAAAAAATTAAAAGTTGCTTTTTTGGCCCCTTTAGGGCCCTTTATTTCTAAACCAAAAAATTAGGAGACACCAAAAATCAGCCCCACCCCTCCTTTTATGGTGAGTAACATTACTGTAAAGTTTCATAGCATTTGGTCAACCAGAACAAAAGTTATTGTGGAAACAAATAACAAAGTCGCTATTTTGGCCCCTTTAGGGCCCCTAATTTCTAAACCAAAAAAGCGGTGACACCCAAAATCAGCCATGCCCTTCCTTTTCTGGTAAGTAACATTACTGTAAAGTTTCATAGCATTTGGTCGACCAGAACAAAAGTAATTGTGGAAACAAATACAAAAAGTCGCTTTTTTGGTCCCTTTAGGGCCCCTAATTTCTAAACGAAAAAAGCGGGGACACCCAAAATCATCCCCACTCTTCCTTTTATAGTAAGTAACATTACTGTAAAGTTTCATAGCATTTGGCCAACCAGAACAAAAGTTATTGTGGAAACAAATAAAAAAGTCGCTTTTTTGGCCCCTTTTGGGCCCCTAATTTCTAAACAAAATTAATAAATGATCCCAAAAGGGGAGGTGCACATCTTCAATATATCTGTAATCACAGTGTAAAATTTCAGAAAGATCCAGCATTTGGTTTTTGAGATTCAGATTACACAAGACAGACACCCCATAGTGGGACGGACGGACAGACGGACGGACGGACAGACGGACGGACGGAGTGACCCGACTACTAGACCTGCTTTCGCCTTCGGCGACGCAGGTAAAAAATCAAAATTTTAAAGTGTATATTTAAGTTTCCGCAGCATCAGAATTTCCTGATACTTACCCACAAAACCTATTGAATTTGGGTCAAAAGTCAAGGTCACAAGTGTTGACAGGCAAAGGACATTGAGGCATTCTCTTATTTTAAAAAGTTATTCTTTATCATGAATAATTATGGATGGACCATTTGGGCTTAGTTTTATGTTTTGGTGCAGAATTTTTTTCCATGAATCTAGCACAGAAAAAAAATTCTAAAGGCGCTGCAACATATTTTTTTCATCATTTGCATTATTTTATATAGCACAAATTCTTCTTCAGAATATTTTTCATATTTCTTACCCTCTGCTGCCAAAATATTTTTTTTCATTAGAAAACATTTTCAAAATATATTTCTTCTTTCTTCTTTCGTTAATCTGCAACGGTTTCCCATCACGCAGATGCCGAGTCATCTATGAGTGCAGGTGCTGTACATTCAGTCTATATACAGGTTAAAAAAGTCTGTGCGGGTTAAAAACAAGATGATGCTGGCGTTTATTTCGTCTCTCTGGTCTCCGGATGGAGGTGAGACCAGAGGTGCTCCTTGAAGGTGGTAATATCGGGGTCCGTTGCTATCGAATCAGGTAGATGGTTCCAGTCCCGGATTGTTCTCGGGTAGAAGCTGCTGTTATATTCTGTGGTGTTGCATTGTGGCTGCATAATGCTGGCTGTATGGCTGTGCCTTGTTCTTCTTGTAGTTGTGAGATAATATGGTGGTATTTCAGTTGCAACATGGTGGTAGATAATCTTGTGAAATATTATGAGTCGGTTTGCTGTTCTTCTAGTTTCAAGTGTTGGCCAGTTTAGCTTGTGAAGTATAGCTGTCATTGATCCAGGATGGTATTGGTAGTTGTTGGTAACAAATCTGGCTGCTCTATGTTGAATGTTCTCTATTCTGGCGGTGTCTTTTTGCCAGTGGGGGTCCCATACAGAACTGCTATATTCCAGGTGTGGTCTTACTAGAGCGAAATAAGCATGCTCTTTTATCTCTCGTGGACATCGGTACAGATTTCTTCTGATAAAGTTGAGTTGTTGAGTGGCTTTTGTGACTTTATTGTTCATATGATGTTTCCAATTGAGTTTGCTGTCTATCTCAACGCCAAGGTAAGGATTGTGCTCTTTTACTTCTAGTGTTGTTTCATGGAGTTTGTAGGGTCTTTCAATTTTGTTGTTGATGTTGTGGGTCATCTGTAGTACATAACACTTTTTGGGGTTGAATGTCATCTGCCATATCATAGACCATCTTTCTAATCCGGTTAAGTCTTTTTGTAGTATGTTTGTATCATTGTGAGTCTTGATGTTTCTGTATATTAAACAGTCATCAGCAAATAGTCTAATGCTAGTTCCAGGTGTTAATTCATCTCCTATGTCGTTGATGTACAGTAAGAAGAGAAGGGGACCTAATACAGTTCCTTGCGGTACACCAGATGTTACTGTAGCCGGTTGGGATTTGCTTCCATCTAGAAGTACTGTTTGGGTTCGGTGTTGAAGCCAGTTCTGTATCCAGTTAGTTGTGAAGTTGTCAATACCTTTGTATCTTAGCTTATGGACTAGCTGTCGATGAGGCACGGTGTCGAATGCCTTACTAAAGTCGAGGATAAGAATGTCGGCTTGTCCTTTCTGATCTCTGATTTTCGCTAGGTCTTCGATGGTGTTGATTAACTGTTGCTCGCAAGAGTGATTCTTTCTGAAGCCGTACTGATATGATGATAGTAGTTTGTTGTCGTCCAGATGTTTCATGACGCTACTGAAGATAATGTGTTCCATTATCTTGCAAGGTACAGAAGTAAGAGAGACTGGTCGGTAATTTGCCGGGTCAGTTTTGTCGCCTTTTTTGAATATTGGGATGACATTTCCGGTCAGCCAGTCAGATGGTACTATTCCTGATCTCATGGAATTATTGTAAACAATTTCGAGGTATGGTGCTATTTCTTCTGCGCATTCTTTAAGGACTCGGCAAGGTATTAGATCGGGTCCTGTTGCTTTACTTGGATTGATGTTCATTAGTTGTTTAACTATTCCTGGTGTTGTCGTGTGAATTGGCTTCATTTTCTTGCCTTTCGGTGGTTTAAGTTTAGGCAGTCTAAATTCTTCATCTATGAAGTAACGAATGTCTAAGTATTGGTTGAAGTCAATATCTGAGAAGACTGATTGATATTGGTGATTGAGCACATTTGCTTTATCTTTTGCATGTATAATGTCCTTTCCGTCTTTACGAAGCATACTAATAGTGCTGCTGTCCTTTTTCATACCCTTGATATAAGACCAGAATTTCTTAGTTGTTGCATAGATTTGTTCCCTGCAGATATCGGTATTTGAGCTGGTTGGTACTTCCGGTGTTATAATTCCTTTGATATAATTATCATGATCAGATTCGAGTTGATCTTTCACTTTTTGTCTAAGTGCTTTAAAGTCGGTCCAGTGTTGTTTTTTGTTCGATTTTTTTGCCTTGTTATATAGTCTTTGCTTCTTTCTAATCAATTGTTTAGATGATGTTGTAATCCAAGGTAGGTTCCATCTTGTCGATGTTAGTTTTGACGTGATGTTCTTCTCTATTGATTCATTTACTATGTTTTTGAATTTTGTCCAAATGGCTTCCATAGTGCTATTCTTACTGTCCTGTCTAAAATGGTCGAATTTCGTTTTCAAGTCAGATCGCACTCCTTCTATTTCTCCTTTCTTATATAAGTATACTTTTCTTGGAGGTTTTTTATGAATTTTTGCCTTAGTGTTAACAGATATTTTGACAATGTTGTGGTCACTCATTCCGGGTTCAACTTCGGATTTCAATATCAAATTAGGATTGTTCGTAAAGCATAGGTCAAGGATGTTCTTTTCCCGTGTTGGTTCTTTTACGACTTGTTCAAGGTTGTGTTCATTAATTATTTCTAACATCTTTTGGTTTATTTCCTTACCGTATTGAGGAGATGGTTTGATTGTTCCATTTTCCCAGTTTATGCTTGGAAGATTGATATCGCCCATCAGTATGACATTGTTATTGTTCATGTCAATTTTACGAAGTGACTCTTGGAGGTTATCTAAATCTTGTAAAGTTCCTGATGAAGGATTTCGGTAAAATGACCCAATATATAAGTTTTTACTCCCTACAATTTGGGCTTTAGTCCAGATGATTTCGCATGATGTTTTCAAATTTGTCTGTTCATTACATATTAAGTTTGTTTTGTTTGCGATCAAAACACCTCTATCACCATCAGTTCTATTTTTAATTATTTCATAACTGTCAGTTGGTAAGATTGATGCATTCTCAAATTTGTTGTCGATATTTGTCTCGCTGACACATAATATATCCGGTTCATGTGTATCTACCAATGATTGGAAGGCTAGTCTCTGTTTCATAGAGAGGAGGCTTGATGTATTGATGCCAATCAGTGTTAACGTGTTGTTTCTAATACGTTTATTTCGGTTCATGGACTGACTGGTTAATTGTTCGTCCTCATCAACAGAGGATAGCGAGCTGAATGAATTGTTTATACTAATATTTTGTGATGAATTGAGAAAAGATGTACTCACATTGGGAAAAAGGCAATTATAGCAACTCCAGTAGAGTTTTTCATTTTTCTGAAATATAGCATATTCGCTCTCACTCATTTGCCCATCGCATTTAATATGTGTCCACTGATCGCACTCATCACATTGAAGAGCAGCATGTTCATCAAGGACAGATTTGTGACAAAGGGTACATGGGTGGTCTGTTGTTGTGCTCGGGCCAGGGTTTGAGTGTATATCCCCACATAATATGATTAAGTAGATATTTCTTGTGGATAAAACCAAGCCCCCATTTTAGTCCCTTAAAATGTTTTTGTCATGGACAGATTTTTTTCTCTGTCAGCTCAGGAACATTTTAAAACAAGCTTTTATTTAAAATTCCTGATCAGTTATTTCTGCTATAATTTTCAAAAGGACATAAGTAAAAGGGACGACACAAATTGGGGTCGAAATAACTTCCACCCAAACCGGAAGTAAAATTAAAATATGTAAACAAACCCATCAAAACAAGAATGTCAACTTAAAACGCAGATTATTGACTAAAACAACATAAAACATGGTAGAACCGATATTCGATTATCAGTTCAGGTTGATTCTGATCGGGGATAGCACAGTTGGAAAGTCGTCATTGCTGAAATACTTTACAGATGGAAAGTTTTCTGATGCCTGTGACCCAACAGTTGGTGTGGATTTTTATGCCAGGTTAATCGAAGTAAATCCAGGTGTTCGTGTGAAACTTCAACTATGGGACACTGCAGGACAAGAACGTTTTAGGTAGGGGTAAACATTCTTTGAAATGAAACAGTTAAATGTGGGATTTCATAAGATTCCTAATTTGAAAATAATTAATTCATCATGGCTGCTCTCATACAATCAAGATTATGCCATGTGCCTTGGGCATATAATTTTATTGACAATCTACATTATCTGTCTTGACAATCTACATAATCTGTCATTAGTTTTCTTGATAAAAAAATAAATAGCATCCTCATCCACAAAATATATCAAGAATAAGATAAAGTGATATTGATTTTGGTGAAGTTTCTAAAGTACAAATGTATTAATCCAGCATACTGTGAAAGTACTTTAAATTCTTGAGTATCAATTTTTGTTGTTCGGGGGTAAATTGCATCTTTGTGGATACAGGAATTCATGTTTTTAAAAGAATTTTCTCTTTTACTTCTCTGTTTGTGGGAAATACAAAAACAACAAAATTGGTTCCCCATTAGGGCTTTCACACGAATTTTAATAAAAGTTGCCAGACTTTGATTTGTTACATGTTTCTAGTCTATGGGGTGCCCTTTTCAGAAAAAAGCCACAAAATCTGCCGTACTACGTATGGTTTCTGCAGGGGCAGGCTCTGAAAAGGCAAAAAATACGTTTTTCTGTAATCAGCGTCGGCCAACTTTGTGATCCTATATTTTGACCCTGGACCCCCTAGATTCAATGTTTTTGTATAATCTTGTTAATAATTTATTCTAGTTCAGACAACACAAATTTCATATCTGTAAGTTCAATATTATTCAAAAAATTGCAAAATCACATATATACGATAACCGCAGCCATAATAGCAAAAGTGAATATCGGTCTTCTGAGTAAAAAAAAAAAAAAAGTTTTCTGTATAAAATATCATGCATGTGTATTGCTTCTATGCACCCATGCAATATTTAGGCAGTAGGGTTACTCAAACAGATGCTAGGGGTGTTGGGCTTAAGCAGGTGCGGTCGTAATTTAAAAAAAATCAGCAAAATTTTAGACGGCACCGGGTGGCACCGAACTTTGAAAGGCTAGTACCGCTGATTGAATTGCTATAAAGATCTGATTTTTGGTCTGTGTTCTTGGCACATATGTATCTTTTGACACATTAAACAGTTCTGCACTTAGGGTTTGTCTGTTGTCCAGAAATTCTTCTTACGTAAAATGTTGAATTTTCAGCAAAATTTACTTGATTTTTTCACATAAATTCATGAAATACCGAAAAGTGCTTCCCCTTGAAAAGAAAACTATTGCACGAAACTCAAATATTTTTTTATATTTGTATAACATGGACACTGGACTTTTGATACAGCAAGTTGTTACTCTGAATTCACACTTTCCAGTGGTTGTGGCACCCACGGCACCACATTTTGATCATTTTCCACATTTTTTTTCGTGAACTTTTTTTTCACCATTGAATAAAAATAGGATCGAATACATGGACCTCAATGAATCATGTGATTTTAGGTCCTCTGGAACTTCCACTTCAAAGATATATACAGTTTATACCTATATCATAAGTAATAGCTCCCGGAAATGCGATTGAAATTGACATTGCCGGTAAAAATGCACTTAATTTTCAGGATTTAGTCTAGGAATTTTGGTCAACTGTACCTAACTTTATGGCACCATAACCCCCGACTCAAAAGTCCCAGAGTAGTCAAAATACTTTCAAAATGTCGGGCAAGGATTTCTCTTTCGATTAATTTAAACATATTTATTTATCCTGGATTGGGAAACAAGCTTAATGCTTCTGTAAATCCCTCTCCAGCTAGCAGTTTGCGGGTGTGGCCTTTGCAGCAGCCCCCATTGAGCCTACTCTTATCGAACTCTACAAAGGGGTCTTTAATGTGCATGGGGTATTGCTCTCTTTCGATTGAAACCCCATTTGTTACCCTGTATTGCTTAGTATGCATGCAACGTTGAATATACGTTGTATGGAGATTCCTATGGATTTCAGTCCAAAATCGGCCTCATGAAAAGGCTAACCCCATAAACCCCATAATACATGTACTTTCCCAGTTCATGTTGTTTTTTTTAAATATAATGTACTTGTTAACCCTCAGACAAACTGATTTTGGAATATTTTTCAGAAAAAATGCAAATGGACAACTTGTATAGGTCATCAATATTTCCTTTCACCAAGAATAATTTGAAATACATGTACATGTAAAACTAAAAGTACTAATTATTTTCCACTGGAACTGAAACCAATGAAGCATTATAATCCTTTTTTTATGTTTCATTTTTTTAAATGCTATTTTAAAAGAACAATTTATTAAAGTTTTCAAATTGTAATATTATGTGTGTCCATCAATTATTAAAAGACTTAGTAGAATTCATGTAGTATGAAGGATTAGTTTGACATAAGTTTACACAAAATGATGCAACTCTCTATAATATTACCCATAAAACCACATGTACATGTCCAAATGTTAGCAAATAAATTTTTAAGCCAAATTTAAATTTCAACAATAGATTCCATTAGGAAATGATTGTTACTATTTGAGGATCATCACTCATGCTCCAAAGAATATAACACCTCTATAGCTGTGCCAAACGAAAAAAACAAACAAACACAATATTGTTAGAGAGGATCACAACATCCCTGTGGTGCATAATGCCTTGGTCACTGGTCATACAGTTTACTTGATATATCTTTTTTATATGCTATGAAAATGAATTTTATTGAAAGTTAAGAGAGAAATAATAAACACTTTAAAATGTTGTCACATGAATATCAACATTTGTCTATTTCCATTTTAGGTCCATCACTAGATCATATTACAGAAATTCCGTAGGAATCCTGATAGTATTTGATATCTGCAAGAGAAAGAGTTTTGAGAACATATTGCATTGGTTAGAAGAATCTAAAGAGCAAGCAGAACCTAATAAATGTGTTTACATGATCGTCGGCCATAAATGTGACATGGATGACGAAAGACAAGTCACAACACGTGAGGGTAAAATGCTTGCGGAAAGCAATGGACTGAGATACATAGAAACCTCGGCAAAAAATGGACAGAATGTCGAAGAGGCTTTTCTTATCGTCGCTAGAGATATACACAAGATGGTACAAGACGGGAAAATTCAGATTGAAGAGGGATGGGATGGGGTAAAACATGGGTTTTCTAGACCACCGAAAGAACCATTCCATGTAGTTGAGGGGGAGGCAGAAGGTAGCGGATGCTGCTAATATAGAAACCAGTAGAACCCATTAGGACAAATTTTACAATTATTACTTGTAATTGATGATAACCATAATATTTTTAATGCTACACATAAAAACTGATCATGTAGATTGAAAAGACTTAATTTTATGTCTTTTCTTACGTACATGTACAATACAATGTTTTTTTCAGCTTTATATAGAAAAGACTTCATTTTATTTCTATTCTTACATAAAATACAATGTATTTTCAAAACACTAGACTTCCATCATGATCATCAGAACCAAAAATATGCTTGCCACATATATCATGTATATGTTGTCTATTAATCCAATTTAATTTGGGACTATCTGAAGTACATTTTAATGATTTGTTTGTATAATTATACATGTATATTATAAACTGTTAAAACCCACCTATATTATATGTTTTATATGATATAAAAAATTTGTTCTACATGTATGTAATGGTAGTTTTAAAACATGAAAAGTAAGGAAAGGGTTGAAGGGTTTATTTTTCAACCTAATTCATTGAAGAAATATTCATTCATTCATTCAACAGCCTTGCAAGTTTAAATATAATCCACTGTATACATACAATGTATGTGCTATATATAACACTTATTTTTAGTAAATGCATGTACATGTATTGATATGGTCTTAGTCTTGCTCATTTTGTTTTAAAAAATGTATCCAATATAAAATATAAAAAAAATATCTTAATCTCTACTGCATACATTTTGTACACATGTATTTTTTGTGTGTGCCTTCCATCACGATTGTAATGTCATAAAACTGATTGTATGGGGTATTGATAGAATTTCTAAAAAAAAATTCTGAACAAATTTTTCATTTTCAAATCTTAATGCATTAAATGCATCTTTTTGAGTATTTGTCATATGTTTGGGGAACATTACTATTAATTTAAACCAATTAACAGTTAATTAACTGTAAAAACATATCCAGCCTCCGGGTGTTTATGCAAACAGCTTGGGTCATAAATCAATAGGGCTTCATAGTAAAATCTGTTGTCAATTTGAATTACACGAAAATGACGAAAGGTTTAACTGATTATCGTAAAAAAGGACGAAAATTTTCTACATTTTTGAAAATTAAAGTGGCGAAATTGGTTTGAAAATTTTTCGTCAAATAAAATATCTTTTCGCCAATGACGAAAGTGACGAGCGCTAGAAAAATCACTGCATTAGGTTTAATGGAATATTTAAAATTAAGGAACACATTTTGAAAAATTACAACGAAAGTTTGGATAAGTTTGTATGGTTGCATAGTATTTTGATTTAATTGTACAGAGCTGTCCTAATTTTTTTTTTATCACTAAAGTCCTAGCTAACTTGTCATATTGTTAAGTAGGAGTTCAATGACTGGCCCCATTTTGTTCATGCTTCAATTGTCTAATAATCCACCCCCTCCCCTCCCTATTTAAAAGGGAAAAAATGATTACATGTACAATGTATATTTAAGTACAAATTGAGTAGATCGTGAGAATTACAGTCCTCAAAATTAGCGCAGGCCTGACACTCTGAATTTTTGCATATTTTGTTACATAAACTATATGAAATATTTGAAAATAATGGATTCTGATTTTTACCCTAATTTCTTTGACTGGAATTTATTATATAAATGTACATGTATGTTGTGGAAGAATTGAAATTTTGTGTGATTTCATTAAAATTGACTATTGATAGAACATATAGATAACGATTTTAGTGTGGTAAATACATTCTTTTCTCATACTGCTGTATGTTGTTAATTATGCATAATACACAAATGTATGTGTCTTTATACTCTTGGGCAATGTGCAATGATGTGTAAAAATGTGATTTTGTTAATTTATACTTAGTTGATTATATATTATAATCTATACAATACATGTATGTACTAAATTGTGCTTTCTGTAAAATTATGTCTAAGCAGTGGCGTATGCAGATATTTTAAAAACGGGTGGCTACACTGACTGGCTAAGGGAGCCCACTCTGAGCGTTCATTAATGATTTCCTATATATCTGATGAATTTTCCAACAAGGGGTGGGTGGGGCTTGGGGGTCATCTTAATCCCCCACTGCTTGTAACAATATTTTCATTTACATCTTATATCTTGATACTCCTTTTCCTAAATCAATAAACTACATATACATAGATGTTGATGGTGTTTTTAAGAATACACCAATAAGCTCCTTTTTCATCAATATATTAAAATAATTGAATCCACCGTATACTTCCACCAATACTGCCAATAACTTGTGTGGACACATGAAATAAAACAATTATTATAAAATCTGTGCCAATTACCATCAGCACATTTTATAGTGCCATTCTAATTTATATGCAAACAAATTTAAATATTGTATTAGTATCTGTTCTTTGTGCATACTGAAAATGGTTGTAACTTGCTTTGAAATTATATCGTTTCATTTGTTTTTTTGTCACACCATATATGTTACAAAAGAATAGCATAGAGTTTTTGTCACCATGATCACTTAGCCATTGATTTTTTTTTATGTTTCAATTAGAGATACAGAAGATGTTGTTAATGATTGAGAATTTTGCACATGAGCCATTGTGTGTAAATTTGAAATATAAAACTGTTGTAAATATTTTGTTATGTACCTCTGTAGCTTTTGATATTACCATATTTATTTTTTAGTTGATTTTACTTCAATGTCATTGTGCCAAAGGAAAATTAGAGTGTAGAGTGAAACATGTGAAAGCTTAACCCTGAGTTGAGTAATATGAAGTCCTGTATTTTCAAAACTTGTTTTAATCATTTTTACCTGCTTCGCCGAAGGCGAAAGCAGGTCTAGTAGTCGGGTCACTCCGTCCGTCCGTCCGTCTGTCCGTCCGTCCCGCTATGGGGTGCCTGTCTTGTGTAATCTGAATCTCAAAAACCAAACACTAGATCTTTCTGAAATTTGACACAGTGATTACAGATATATTGAAGATGTGCACCTCCCCTTTTGGGGTCATTTTATAATTTCGTTTAGAAATTAGGGGCCCAAAAGGGGAAAAAAAAAAGACTTTTTAATTTTTTTCCACAATAACTTTTGTTCTGTTTGACCAAATGCTATGAAACTTTACAGTAATGTTACTTACCATAAAAGGAAGGGTTGGGCTGATTTTGGGTGTCCCCTCTTTTTTCGTTTTGAAATTAGGGGCCCGAAAGGGACCAAAAAAGTGAATTTTTTATTTGTTTCCACAATAACTTTTGTTCTGGTTGACCAAATGCTAAGAAACTTTACGGTGATGTTACTTACCATAAAATGAAGGGTTGGGCTGATTTTGGGTGTCCCCTCTTTTTTTCGTTTAGAAATTAGAGGCCCAAAGGGGGCCAAAAAAGCGACTTTTAAAATTTTTTCCACAATAACTTTTGTTCTGGTTGACCAAATGCTATGAAACTTTACAGTAATGTTACTTACCATAAAAGGAAGGGTTGGGCTGATTTTGGGTGTCCCCTCTTTTTTCGTTTAGAAACTAAGGGCCCTAAAGGGGCCAAAAAAGCAACTTTTTTATTTGTTTCCACAATAACTTGTTTTGGTTGACCAAATGCTATGAAACTTTACAGTAGTGTTACTCACCATAAATTAAAGGATGGGGATGATTTTTGGTGTCTTCTTTTTTTTGTTTAGGAAGGAGGGGCCCAAAAGGGGCAAAAATGTTACATTTTTTATTTATGGTCCAATTTAGAAATTTTTTTCACAAGTTAATTTTGGTCATATATTGGATACAAAATGGAGGATACAATTTTTTCTTGACCCACCATTTCTGTTTAGCAATAAGGGGACCAAAAGGGGAAAAAATAGAAACTATTTTTTGTTGTCTATTATTACAATATTGGGTGGCATGTAACAAATATGCTTTGTAAGTCCACCATAGGATGCAAGTGTCAAAATTTTTTGACTGTCCATATTGGGCCTAGAACGTACAGGGTTCAACGTTTTGCCGTGCGACGCAGGGCCAGACATCGATTGGTCTTGTTTTCAGTTATACCCCTTACAAAAAAGTTAGGGACATGTAGGAATACCTCTGCCTGTCATCTTGAGTTGCTCCTCCTTAATTGGTAGAAGATGAAGAGTTTTGATGAAACTTTACACAGTCTACATATCCTGAGTTGCTCCCTAAATCACTTGATGGATTTTGATAAATCTTTACACAATGAAAATACATCATATAGAGATGTGCTTGAAGAAATTTGATTGCTTTTGGATATCATTTAAGGGAGATAATTAGACTACTGAAATAACTTGTTTTTTAATTACATGGTCAATTAAAAGGTTGAGGGGCATCATTTTGAGAGCTTGCTCACAGGTATTCCAAGTTTCATTTCATTCTAAACCTATAAAATTTAAAATATCTTTAATATAATTTTTTTTTATTCCTACAAGGCTTCAGTATGGACAAGTTTCACGATATCAGGCCAAAACAAAATATATGTTTGTTTCCTGCTATTTAACATACATAAATAGGGTCAGTTGGGCAGAAATGATTTATTTAAAAAAAAACGAATTTAGAGTTAATGGAGAAACAATCAAGATTTTAATGATTATCAAGTCAAAATTACAATAAACTGTTTAGGGTAGGGGCCAAAAACTAGGATGAGTTGGGAGGTAAAAAACAAGATTATATATTTTCTTGGCCTTAAATTGAATGTTGGAAATGATTATGATTCAATGATTATTATTATGTGTTTAATTGACAAGCTGAGCTTAAATATTATTTTCATACTGTCTCTTTATATAACCTATGTATCTCTATATTTACCAAAAGTAGTGACAGATCAGACATTTTTCTAAGTAGGGGCCTTTTGGCTGACTTTGCATAATGAGGCATATTCATTCTTTTTGTGCTTCAAAAACCTCCTATAGCAAGATGGAAGACTTTAAGACCAAAGCTTCAAGTTAAGTCTGAAGCTAGTCTGAGAAATGTGTGTTCTTAATCTTCTTATTCTAGTCTTGTAAAATCAAAACTCATTTAAACGTTAAAAGCAATTTTTTTTAACCTTGCATTTTTAGCTCACCTGGTAAAGGCCATGTGAGCTTATGCCATCACAATGCGTCCGTCGTCGTCTGTTAACAATTTCAAAAATCTTCTTCTCTGAAACCACTGAACCAATTTAACTGAAACTTTACAGGAATGATATATAACATGTTGGCAACAAACGATCCTCATTTTAAAATGATTCGATAAAAAACATGGCCGCTGTTACTAAAAATAGAACATAGGAAAAAATCACTTAAAATGGCTTATAACTCAGCAACCATAACAGATAGAAAAAATCTGAAGGATCTTAGGCCATTCAGAATCAAAAGCTCCACAAAAGTCTCCATTGGGTCGAAGTTGTCAGCTGACCCCTTATAGGAGTTACAGCCCCTTAAAGGCGAAAATTAGTGTTTTTGGCCTATAAAATGAAAACTATTGCAGATAGAGAAAAGCTGTTGCTTGCTAAAATGTTCAGCTCATTTAGCTCTACAAAAATCTCTATAAGGTCAAAGATGTCAGATGACCCCTTGTAGGAGTTACAGCCCCTAAAGGCAAAAAATAGTGTTTTTGGCCTATAGAATGAAAACTATTGCAGATAGAGAAAACCTGTTGCTTGCTTAAATGTTCAGCTCATTTAGCTCTACCAAAGTCTCCACAAGGTCAAAGTTGTCAGATGACCCCTTATAGGGGTTACAGCCCCTTAAAGGCGAAAAATAGTGTTTTGGCCTATAGAATGAAAACTATTGCAGATAGAGAAAAGCTGACACTTGCTTAAAATATTCAGCTCATTTAGCTCTACAAAAGTATTCATAGGATCGAAGTTGTCAGATGACCCCTTATAGGGGTTACAGCCCCTTAAAGGCAAAAAATAGTGTTTTTGGCCTAAAGAATTAAAACTATTGCAGATAGGGAAAAGCTGTTGCTTGCTAAAATGTTCAGCTCATTTAGCTCTACAAAAGTCTCCATAAGGTCAAAGTTGTCAGATGACCCCTTATAGGGGTTACAGCCCCTTTAATGCAAAAATAGTGCCTATGGCCTATAGAATGAAAACTATTGCAGATAGGGAAAAGCTGTTGCTTGCTTAAATGTTCAACTCTTTTAGCTCTACAAAAGTCTCCATAGGGTCCAATTTGTCAGATAACCCCTTATAGGGGTTACAGTCCCTTAAAAGTTGAATAATAGTGTTTTTTGCTTATTTAGAATGGAACTATTGCAGATAGAGAAAAGCTTTTTTTTGCTGAAACATTCAGCTCATTTAGCTATACAAAAGTCTTCATAGGGTTGACATGAGGACCAGGTGAGCGATTCAGGCTCCTGGGAGCCTCTTGTTTTAAAAACCCTTATGACCTAGTCCTCCCCTCCATCTATAATAAAATCTATGTGTTCTGCAAAAGCTATTATAATTGAAAGCCTAATATTAAAATTATCTATATGATTCGGTACAAAGCAGAAGGCACTGCATTGATTTTAATTTGATTGTATAAATTCAGACATTCATTATCATCATTTTTTTCTGTCTGTTTCTCATGAAGATATTTATATAAAATGTTTTTTTTTTTCAGACAGAAACTATTATTATTGTAGAACATGCATATTGTTCTTTTAATTTTCTCAATTTTTTTTTCGCCTCATTTTCGTCCTGTAATTTAAAGACCACTGTCTCACAGAATAAACAAGTCATAATGCCCAATCTCACAACATTTGGGACGGACACAGACTCATACTTTATAAGGCCCCCCCTGCTTTCATAGATGGGGCATAAAAATGCATGTCAGGACACAGGGTACTGCAGACTTTGTGAAAACTGTTCTAGATATATTCAAACATGTCAACACATATATGTCTTTATTTCAAAGGTTGTGTTTATCATTTTTCTCCTGTGAGCTATTTTATGATGTGCAATAAAGCATAATTTCAGCATACCATTAGTTATTCTTTGTTGTTAAAAGTGTTGCAGAATTTCACCGGAAAAATTGTAATTATTGATAAACTCATAAAACTGCAAGAACATGGAATTGACAAAACAACATTGTGGGTTGATCCAATTTGATCAAGTACTATGGATTCATTTATGTTTGTGGATACCAATTTTCGTGGTTTGGTGAAAAAGTATCAGTTCGTGGATTCTTCAATTTGTGGTTCTTTAGCCTGCAGCATACATACCAATGTTAAATTTCCTTTTCATGGGATATCAAATTTTGTGGTTCAAGGCTACCCATGAAAACCACGAAAATTGATACCCCACAAATTATAATGAAACCACAGTATTAGAACATATTTATATATACCATAAATAACCAGGGTAATGTTTGTTCTTTTTTGTTACGCACCAGTGGTAGCTTAGAAGTTGTATTCTGGTCTATGACCTTGACCTTGATTTTTGGTTGAGTAAATTTGACAGCTTTCAAAACATTACAAAAGCAATGTCAAAAGATTTAATGATTACCGTCATATCTCAGGAACTTTAAGTCCTAGGTAATGAAACTTGGTATGCATATGCATCAGTTCTTAAATCAATACTGTTGCATCTTCATCTTTTGACCTTGATCCTGGATTTTCAGTTAAGTAACTTTTCAGTGGTTCTTTCAGGAAAAAAATAATTAAGGTTTAATTCATAAAATTTGGATGTATTGGGAAATTAATAAACAAAAAATTCAAATGCATTATGCTGCTTGCAGGTGAGACATATTTTAGTGTTAATTCTTGTCTTAAGTAGTAAATGCAACCCAGTTCGGTATTTTTGGTTTGATTGGTCTTTGCTCTTCATAATCATGTAGTGTTAGGCTTTTTCAATATTTTTGGTAGAGCACCTCTGATGAGTCTTAAATAATCGAAACATGTGTCAGGGGTAGCAAAATTGATTGTCTGGAACTTTGTTGCTACATGTACTTCAATTTCTAACATTTACATGAATTACAGTTTCTTTTATCATAAAAACACATTTTAATATAAAATATGTATAATTTACAATTGCACAATGGGTTTTCCTTCGATATCGTCTAAAAATAGAGCACTAAAAGTATCGTTGACAAAGTCTGGGTAGTATTGACATCCCCTCTCACAATCAGGGGCAAAGTTCACTTCACATATCACAGGTTGTATCGCCTTTATTCCTGGTAAAGAAAATGAAATAATATTTTCTGTTGATTGACTATAGTAGTTCCAAGTTTAGCAGCCCCTACTTTAGAAAGTCTGTTATTCTAACATATTTTGTTAAATAATGGG